>BSBM01000805.1:442500-1642500 GCA_027924585.1 Larix kaempferi | reverse complement strand
CCATCAGACCAAGCAAGGGAGGGAATATGACACTAAATCTGGGCATCTAGCCCCATATCCATTAAGTAAAACTCATTGATAATAATAGACATATACATATGCATATAGTGATTAAATACAACAGAATTAAAAGCATCTACATATCTAACATACATTCAATTTTTTCATGACAGTCATTAAATAAATACATTTCAGAATTTATCACAAGAGAGTACTTATCTTAAAACAGAGTAGTCCCGAGCTACTAGCTATGCAACTGCAACGTTCCACCCAACCATAGGCCAATTGTGCTCATCAATCTCTCAGCACAATTGCCACCCCCAAGCTGGACATGATTTCTACAAGGAAAAAGGGGACAATAGACTCACACATAGCCAAAATCAGCCAAGTCAATCCACAGTTGGGTTTATCAGGCTGCTAAGGCAAAGGGAGGGAATGAATTGCTAAGCTAGTGAGCTCAAGCACAGAGCCATGGATACCTCTACAAGATCTATCTAGATTGGAACCCACAATGCCTACACACCCCACTCAAGGAAGTATTCCCTTCACCAATACACAGTCCCTCAGGCCATGCCTTCCATTCTAGTGTTGTCCAAGGTGTGTATAGAAGAGTAGCCATCCCTTTTGATCTTTTGGAGAGGCTACTCCCCTCACTAGGTTTATCAAGCCAATTCTGTCCACTACCACTCCAAATTTCTTGCTCAAAGGTTCAAACCAAAATAGGGATGCACAAAACAACAAAAATACAAGTGTTGGGCATGGAGAAAATGTTTTTATAGTGAGGTTCCCAATAATGGGGTTTCTACTAGTTTCAGAAAAATGTGGCAGCCAAAAACGAAAAGCTAAATAAGGAAATAACCCTGGGAAGCCAAATCTGTTTTCAGAAAAACGTCCATGGACATTCCAGGGCAGAAACGACCTGCATAACAGCACCAAGTCGTGGTCCTCCTCTCCCAGCCACTGTGTAACACAAAAACAAGCTCCTAGCCATGGAAAAATGCAGGAAAATGATGAAAAACATGAGGGAGAAAGCCCCAGCTAGCTCAGACTACATGAGAGAGCATAGTCCATGGGTGAAAGATGGCTTTGGGCACCATTTCGTGGGTGATTTCTTGCCCAAGAAGAAAAAATATGAATTCCCAGGTTGATGGCTTTCCCATGCACGAAATTGGCTTCCATACTTCTTCATTCCCAAGGCATTAACTACCTCAACCAACTCTTGGAAGAATTAAATGATTGGGTGCATAAGTCAAAATGGGTAGTTGTTGGTTTATGAGTTTTTTCATGAAATTTGGCTTAACACTATTGACTCAAGGGTTTGAATAATTTCCCTTCCCTATTCCTTGTGAAAATCATGCCCCCATCTCTTTGTTGCATTGCATAGCTAGTTGTGGGTATTTCATTAAAATTTGTATTTACATGTCTTAATTTACATTGTGCATGTCTAGCACAAGAACCATAGGGATCTATTTTTAATTACCGATACATAAAAATGCTAAATCAATGGCAAGGCCTTGGCCTTGAGCTCCTCATCATGATTAAATAACAATATTTACATCATTTACAATTTAATGCAATGGTGGTCAAAATGGGGATGTGACACAACCATGTGTTGCATTTTGGATAAAAAGTTGTCCCATGTGCAAAGGAAACTTTGGCCCTACTCTTCTTTTCAAGGAGTGGCACTAGACATGGAGTCCATCAAACACAGTTTGAAAAGCTGCCTCTGCAAGGATCAATATATCTGGAACAAATATGGGTAACACGTGTACTGATTTTTTTCCCCATATCCTAAGATAAGTGAAGAATTATACAACATACTAGTTACCCATAGGTGTTATCAAAGAAACAACATCCTCTGAAATCCTAGAAGCATTCTGTTTGAAAATGATGAAGTAGACAACACTAATGAAGTTATCACAAATGTCATAAATGTAGGGAATATTCATCCCAGAAAATTGAACAATGGATATGGATTGGGGGTTTTTATCTTGGCCAATCCAGATCATGGAAGGATAAGCAAAGGAATCACACATGATGTCCATCAGGTAATATGATAAATACAATTTAGGTTTCCGGGTGGTTGGGGTCTTCTGATTTTGAGCGAGTGCGTCCCTGCGGGTTATTGAAAAAATATGTGCCAAATTAAATATATGTCCTCTTTTCATCACGTGATTATCCAAAGGGGCCCTTTCCATATACGGAATAATAGTTGGGCGCGTAGTGATGGCATGAATTTGGGACTGGTTGATGTTCTGGTAAATGGGGCCCTCGTCCTTAAAATATGAGAAATATTCATTGTCAAAGATACTATAAATTCTATCCCATTCCAGACAAAGTGTATGGGAAACCCATGTGTCGGTGTCTGAGTAGATGTTGAAGTTGGGGTATTTTAGCTTTAGTTCATCTGTTGTGACCTTCGACCTAGTTCTTCTAGCCATGGTAGCTTGAGCTTAATCCTGCAACGCATAATAAAATGACATAATCTGATTTAACTACAGAAAATCAGAACATACCCAACAAGAACTTGAAATACCTGGAATAAATCTGAAAGAAAATTATTGAAGGCCAATGCAAGCTTCGGTCTAAGCAGAGATTTTACTATTCTGAAATTTGAATTTGTTGTAATAGCAGAGCGATTCAAAATTTTATTAAGTACAAAACAATATTAAGACCAAATCTGATTAACATTTAATGAGAAAAATCTAGTAAGGGATTGACAGTTAAATAATGATTAACCATTGAGTTTGGCACATGTGATGAGAATATCAAATTCCGATTGAAAAATATAAATGTTGAGGTGGGATGGAAAAAAGTCAGGAGTCCAGAGTCAAGGAGAGAATTCATAATGTGGTAACCAACATGCTGACTCCCGACAACTAAAGTCCATATGGGTGATCGATGTCGGATTTGGCGCACCAGAAAGTAGTGAGAAATAAGCGCATTACCGAATTCTGAACTCCGAGATTCATAAAGATAAACAATTGGCGTCACGACGACAAGGAGCAAAATGTAAAGATAAATAATTGTCATCCTGGCTCCCGACTTCTGACAAAAATCACAAACGTTGGGATCAAAATGTCATGATTGAACTTAAATAACAAATGATTTCCAACTTCCGACTTCTGATAATTTAGATAATGGAAATGTCGGGATCAGAACGTCAGCACGAGTAATATCGGTATAGGAACATCATGACTTCCCACTCCTGATTTTTTTTACTTTTTTTTAGCTAAACAAATAAATTAAGGTGTCGGAAATGTTGAAAGTAACTTAATCAAAAGCTTAATTTGTTTCAGATTGGCCCCAAAGTACTTCTAAAACAAAATAATGGATAAAATCTATTAAAAATGGAAAAAAGAATTTTTTTTCAAAAATAAACTAAGGAATTTAATTCTAGCATGGGGTTCCCATCTTTTCCTAAAAAATGGCATGATTGTGGCTACAATAAAAACCTAGGTTTATAATCATGTTAACAATATTGGTGAATTTTACACAAGTAGTTTAGGATATTCTACACTTCTTCCTTGTGTTGAAGGAGATTACCATTAGTGGTGGAGTATTCATTGGAAGGTGTGGGATCCTTATATGAAATCCAAGCTATTTGTGTGGCTAGCCTTATCTAACAAGATCTTTTGGGATCATCTTCAGGGAAGGGGCAAGGTGGATTCGAGTATCTGCACTCTTTGTAACGTTGAAGAAGAAATAGATTTACATCTCTTTTTATACTATTCTTACTTTTTTTATTGTTCTTACTATGCTCAAGTCTAGAGAGAGGTAGAAGCTACACTTTTTTTTTGTCTTTGGAGAGAGTTAACTCTGGATGCTTGTTTTTTTCCTTCTCATTGTTCACTAGGAAGGAATCGGGGTTGATCATAGTTCTTCCCTATCCGGTTATGTGGGGGATTTGGATCGCTAGGAACTCCTCCAAGTTAGAGGACAAAGCTCTACCTTCTTTCCAAGTCTCAACAAAGGTGTCTAGTTTGTTGTCCTATTATAACGAGATTCCTAAGTTTAAGCTCCCTTGGGTAATTGAGGATTTAAGGATGGATTACAATATTCCATGGGGACATTTCAAAGGGGCATTCCAAGGACAATCTATACTATGTGGTCTTGGATTTACTTCGCTTCTGTCCGAGTCACATTTTCTCCATTTCAAAGCTAATTTGGGAAGTTGCACAAATGACAAAGGTGAGCTCATGACACTATTTTATATGATAGAACTTGTATTGAATAGAGGTTTAAATTCGATACAATTTTTTGGGGACTCACTCGTGGTCATCAAGTGGATCAAAGACCACATGTAGATTTAGAATATTGGCCTTATTGCTATAGCAAATCATTTGAAGAAATTGCCTAGACTTTCTGGCTTATAATATCTCAATGTATCTACAGAGAACATAATCAGACTACGGACACGATTTTAAAGGAGGGTTTATTTCTCCTTGTGGAACATTTTTGTTTATTTGAATATCAAGATGGAATTCTCATTGACTATAGTTTGGTGTTTGGTCATATTTTTTACTTTTACTTTGGAGACCTAGGTGTATAACCTTATGAAAGGTTTTTTTACTATGATTTACAACTTGATAATTGTATTCATCACTCTTATTGAATAAAAAATACATTTTTTTCCTTGGAATAAATGTATAACGATCATATAATATAATGATATATTGTTGTATATATTTTTTTCAAAGATGACAAAATCTATTATAACTCAGCTTTCAAATTGGTAGTGAGGACAACAATCACTAGTTGTTGTCTACAAATGTGAATTAACTCATCACCATTATTTATGGAAAAAAATATGCCACTTGAAATAACCCGATGGTGGGTGGCAAGGAGGAAAACTTCCACTCTTGCAAAATACCTTTGAGTCTTACACCAAGAACAATATTTTTGTGTATATGTATAATGAGCATTTTCCCAATTAAACTGATATTTTAAACCACAATTTATATACCCAAAATATATTTTACATTACAACATTTTAACATTACATATTTCAATTTACATATTTTACATTACAAGATCAATTAAATTATTACTTTTTATATTTTTTAATTCAACCATTAAAAACATAAATATTAAAAAGATGGACCACATCAAACACAGATAAACATCAATTATATATATATAACATCAATATACGACATGTATTCCAAGAATAAAATCCTTTGTGGAAACACACAAAAATATCAAATGCACCCTAATACCCCATACTACTTTAAAGTACATATGTTTCATTAAAAAATGTTATATATAAAATATATATCATAGTACATAAATATCCATTTAAAAATCTACTTTCTTTTTTTTCAATGGACAAAATATAAATAAATATAAACAAATAAATATTTACATTGCAGCATTTTAATCCTACATATTTCATTTTATGTATTTTGCATCACCAAAACCAATCATTAATTATTATTTTTAAATTATAATTTAAAAATAAAAAATATAAATATTAAAAATAAAATCAACTACGCCAAACACACATATACATCACATCAAAACATACGTCACATCAATTGTACAATGACATATATTCCAAGAATAAGATCCTTTGTATTCTTCATGGAAAACACAAAAATCAAGTGCACCCTACAAACACATACTACTTTTTACTACATATGTTACATCTAAGATATATGATAGACATAAATATCCATTTAAAAATATCCTTCTTCTTTCTACCTCAATTAACAAAAATAAATCAATTTAAAGACGTAAATATAAATATATTATTATTAAGGGGACATTGCATTTGGTTGAGGATTTTTGTTAATAAATAATAATAATAATTAAGGTCATAGCCTAGTCAAACACCAATTTGGTGTATGAAACCCCTCTATTTGTGGAACAAGTGCCCCCTCTATGCAACAATTTGACAACTAAAGTTTACAGAGGTGTACATACTCGATAGACCCCTATGTTTGTGGGACAAGGGCCCCTCTCTATGTAGATATTTGAAAACTAAAGTTTACACAGGTGTACATACCCTATCCCCTTCGGAATTGAATCTATGACCGTAAGGATTTCACTGAGATTTTTCTTTTAATAATTATTTCCTATTTAGGGACTCTACAATTTGCTTAGTAACCACCTCCTAAACTTAACATTTTATACTAAAGAAATAAATTATATTTTTGAAGTTCAATAAAAAAGAGTTTTTAATTAGGGGTGATAGGAGCGGAGGTTATTCTGAACCTTGATGGAAATGTAAAAATGTATTTCTCCTAGAGCATAAGTGTGGCTACAAATAACCACATTGAAATGTATTCCTTATATATGGGTTCATAAATCATCAAAATCCTTTGCATGTTGTATGTACTAATCTTTGGGGACTCACTCCTTCTCATTAATCAGGTGTGGAAAAATATTGTTAAAGAAGGGGCATTGTATAGGACTTTCAAATTCCAATCATTTAGAACATTCAAGGCCTTAATGATGTTCAACTATTTCATGTTCGATGCTTTAAAAATTCCATCACCAATCGTTTAGTGAATGAAGTTGCAACTCTCAAAAGGGAGTCCTCGTAAAAAATGGCCTAAGCCCTGGAACTAAGGTGGCTCCCCTAGCATTAGAATGGGTTAAAACAAGGAATGTTTAACTATATTAATCACAACTACTCAATGCATTAATGCGCTTCATTTCACTTGGCATTTGATAATTTTGGAGGATGGAAGGTCTCATCTTCATTAATTCAAGCAAGGGAGCCATTGCACTCCCTCATTCTACTACCTCCCTCATCTTCTCATGTTCAATCTCAAGCATATGTGTTTTTATGGCTTGGAATTGTATTTTTTCCAATTACGGTGGTATTGTTTTGTGCAGTTTGTTTTGGACTTGGATGGAATTGGAAGTGCAAAGAACTCAAACTAACTCGTTGATCACCTGTTCCTAGGTTGTATTCCTCTATGCTAACCATAATTTAAAAGCGGTAAGGGTTTCGGTTTCAAACTCTTTAGTGTTCTTTTGAAGTGACATCAGATTTTGGGTCTTCTAGTACATTTGGGCTATTGAATTGGGGCATTGAGCCTACAATTCTCTTGCATACCATTGTCTGTTTATGGTTATGTTGTTGAGAATTTTATGGGTTTTTTCTCAAGTGGCTACCTATGTTTGAGGTCCTCCCACTTTGTTGTGGATTTGATATGGCCAACTCCTCACAAAGAGATCCTGTCAATGGGGAAGGAATTTGTGAAATTCAAAAAATTCTTCAAAGGATGACCAATCAATTGGAGGGCATGAAACATGCAATCAATTATCTCACTACCCATCTAGAACAATAGGAAGCTAAGTAGGATGAACTTGAGAACGATTTGAAAGAGAAAGGGGATAAAATTGCTAAGCTTGTCTATGACACCGAGATACATTACAATATAATCCTTGTATTTTCTCATGGAACTCAGTCCAATTTAGGTCAGCCCTTAATTTCTACCATTTCTAAGCTCATGGAGGATGAAACAATCTAGAAAACAACCATATTAATTCTAGAGAATCCTCTTATTCTTAGTGCCCAAGGAATTGATCAATATGACCAATACATGGAGGAATGCTACAATATTGGTCATTACTTCACTTAATTTACATCTTGTTTTATGTATTTCCCTTGCATATTTTTGCTCGGCCAATATTTTATGCAATGCAGTTATAGGCTTTCTAAGGAAACAATATAGCCAACATTGTACAAGCATGTTGTGGAATAATTTTTCTCTTTTTTTTTCAACTCGTAGAGCCATTTTAGGCAATCAACACTGTTTCTAAATATTTGTTGTCACAACTTCCATGACCCTTTAATATAAAAATATTTTCATGTTCTTGTAAAAAAAATGGCAAAAAAGTATGATATGGAAAACTTCATCTTCTTTCAATTAGAATTGTCAAAATTATATATATTCATATATGTACCCACACATATATGTATGTATATGTATATATACATGTATATACATACAAACACATATATACATATTTATGTGTGTGTGTGGAGGTATCAATACATACTTACACGCAACAACAACATTGGACGTTTTTGGCTGGAAGGAAAAGACTACAGCGACACCACCTGGTTTAGTCTTCTAGTCTTGACCCACCATAGGAATATTAAAAGTATCTACTTGAAACCCTTTAAACTTGGGTGAGTTATCGCTCACGATGGATCATAACCAATGCTTGAGGCAAGGATTTTGGTATTTCTACTAAATTATGAACCTCTCCAAATCCTTCATCATTATCAAAACTATTAGCACCCATATCAAAGTTCTCGCCAAGGAAGGAAATGAAATATGCCTATCAGAACCCCAAACATGCCCATTGATTTATTACGCCACAGAAAGAGTCAGAAAACCCAAAAATGGCTGGGAAGCGGTCCGCAACACACCAGATTTGAATTTCTGAGTCCTGCAATCCGCATTGCAGAATGCGTATTGTGGGAGTCTGATCTTTCTACACGACACAGAATGGATTTTCCGAGTTCCGCAACTTGCATTGTGGATTGCAAAAGTAAAATATGGCGAGGTCTTTCTGACAGTCCCGAGTTCCGCAATCCGCATTGCGGATTGCAGATTGTGGAGAGGTAAGTTTCTAGGGGACCCGAAGGCAAGTTTTTGACTTCCACATTGCGGATTGCAGAGAGGACTTTTGCAAAATTAGGAGAGGATGTTTGAGTTCCGCAACCTGCATTGCGGATTGCGGATTGTGGATTGGGCATTGCGGTTCGAAAATTGTGTAGTAGAAGCAGGGCGAATTTCAACCACAGGAAATGAAGAATTTTATAGGGAAAATGGCATGATTGGGAGGGCGAAGAGAAACACATTATGTTGCCTTTCTTAATCAGTTTCAAGCTTCCCAATATGAAGTGGTAGCAAGTGTCTCTAATAGCCTGAGATTCACCATGTCAGCACGTAGAGGTGTCCCCATTAGTGTGCCTAGTAGATCACGAGTTTGTTGCATTTTACCAGTTTGATGACCGAACACACCTGGTCGAAGAGCTCTAGAAGCTTCAGATGTTTTGTAAGCCTATAAAGGAAGGTGTCGAAGAGGACCAAGAGGTTGGATGTTTTGGATTTAGAGAGAAAAATGCTCTGCATATTGTATTGAACTCAGCCTTTCAATTAATGAGAAGACTCGATTTATGGAGCAGATATTACTGTGATGAGTTTTTTTTTATGTCTTTTATTTCCTTTGCATGTGTTCCTCATTCGTATTTTCATTGATTGTTTGCTTTTGTAGTATCTAGATCAAGACTACATGGTCTGAAATTCATATATTATGCTTCAGATACATATGAATAGGTATTCCATCATTTCCTCTTGAAGTTGCAGGTTAGAATTCATTCTTAAATGCTCTAGGTCTATGATGGATTTTGTTTCCTTTTCTACCTTCATCCGTGGATATCATTGACTTGAAAAACCTCATCTACCTTGCCTTTGCCTATGAAATTGTGATCTAAATCTGTCATTTGTGACTATAAATCCACTAAAGTTTGACTCCATGTCCAATGGTGCTCCCGTCCTTAATCCCAACGAACTAAAAAACCTTATCTGAAGCTCTAGCTGAACCACTTTACCCATAGCCAACCCATGCAATGATATCCTAAGTGCTAGAAGAATTGTGAAAGAGAGATCCCTCTCTGTGGTTGGAAATGATAGTTTCCATCCACCAAAGCTTGGTTTGAAACAATTACCTTCATTAGGAGAATTTTGAGGTCTAAAATGAGCCTCCTAAGAGATATAATAAAATATTATGAGTTAGGCATTTTGTAGGGGAGGTATATTTACAACTCACCTCTTACACTATAACCAATGTAACTATGGTTAAGTTTAATTGAAAAGATGTCTAAAATAAAATAAATAAATAAGTATTCTTTGATATGACTAAAAGTAGGAGTACTTTTGAATACATAAATTGTTTTTGAATATAATATGATAAAAGTACTTAAAAAGTAATGTAATTATAAAATAAATAAAGTATATTCGTTTTGAATTTTGGAATATAATTTATTCAACATTCAAAATATGTTTATAAATTAATGTATTTTGATTTTTGAATTTTGAACATAAATTAAATTTATATAAATAAATTGTTATTTATTTTAAAGTATATACTCATTATGTAAATCTAATTTATATTCATTAAAAGTAAAAATCAATCATATATCCATACACGTTAAAGTTGTATTTCAATATTTTTAAAATATGTTGAGTAACTATTATATAAATATAACCTATATTCATTAAAATTAAAATATAAACATTTATTTTTATGAATATTATTTAAATATATTTGAAAAATAAATTGTTTATAACAATATTTTCTTATTGATGTCATATTTTTATAATTTAGAAAATCAAATATCCTCAATTAAATAAATAAATAAAATATATATATATATATATTAAAACACACCACTTACTATTTAATTAAAATAAACTTATCTATCACCCTTACCTATTTCTCCCTTCCCAACCAATAAAATTATACACCAAATCACTTTATTTCTTTATCTCAACGTATTAAACCATCATATATAATTTTCAACGAAAAAAATAATGGACGAAATCGAAGTTGATAAGTTTAATTTGGAATTTGTTGTCTACATGCATGGTTTTTTAGTTATCCAATATTGTGTATCCCATATCCTCATCTCCATGTATTAAACTCACCACGCGTAAACTAATAAAATTATAAGTTTTTTTTTTAAATTTTAAAAACCAATATATTAAACTAATAAACTTATAATTCTTTCTTTTAATATCAAAACCCAATATCTATAATATAATATATATGAGTTTTAGTTGGATAGTGTGTATTCCGTTATATACAAATTTAAAATGATATATTATATATTGAAAAATATTTTATAATTATAATTTTGAAGAAGGATTTCAAATTTTTTATATTTGTATTTTATTATTTAAAATATATATTATATAATGAAAAATAATTACATAGTTTTGATTTTGAATAAAGCATTTACTTTTTTGGTATTTGTAATGTATTCTATGTTAAAATATAATGAGTATCTTTATTTATGGGTACTTTAAAAGAATTTTAGTACATTTATATTATATTCAGAAGTAATCTATAAATACTTTTTTCATTATGGGTACTTTACCTGCAACATTGTTATGGTTAACTATGGGTTTTCATTCACCCTTTAGAATTTGACAAATAAGTTTCCTTAACTCAACTGATGCCGCCTCAAATATTATAGATGATCTCATCCTCTAGAATGTGATTGGTTGTTTTAAAGTTGATTTTGTTAGTACATTTTTTGTTTTGAGGCCCTTTTTTGACCTCAAAATTCCCCTAATAAAGATCCCTTCTGCTGCAACCTAGAAGAATCTTGAGTGATAATATTCTGGCGACCATACTGGGAACTCGAAAGACTTTTATCCAAGAACAATAATTTCAAAGCATCAAATCAGATCTCTGAGGGTGAAAAGAGTGTCTGAAATTTCAGGGTTGTAACATTTTCCGTTGAGACTCCAACATTCAAATCCGCAAGCTTCTTGGAAGAAATCTGGCTCCCAGAGGGATACTTACCAGAAGTCAGCCAGATCCTGAACTATAAAATTTTATATCAGATCCTAAGAAGATCATCAGGAAAGAAAAGATAGAACAAACATGTATTTCCCCATTAACTAGGTCTTTTTCTCTACCTAAAGAAGAAAGCAGTGATTTATTTTTTTTCACTAAAGATGCTAGCCAAAATACCCAAATCTTGATTACTCCTCCTATTGTTCCTAGCCCTACCTTTGTAGTACCTACTGTTACTCCTGCTCCTAGGAAAAATCTAAGAGTAATCACTGCCATATTTCCCCCTTTAGCTCTCCTTGCTAATATCCATGACTTACCTGTGGGCTATGCCCAACACCTCATGAGATTTGATGGGGCAGGAAATGCTTTTGCACAACAACATGTAGACCACTTTGTTGATTTTATAGACCTAGAAGAGGTGTATGAAGATGATGTCAAGATGAGGCTATTTTCCCAAATTCTTGCAGGAGAAGTGAAGAGGTGGTTCAAAGCCCTTCCAAATGGAGGAATTGCTACCTATGAGAGATTTGAAGAATCTTTCCTAGAAAGATGGCAGGATAAACAAAATCCTCTCCAGATTCTCACTTTGTATGAAAATACAAAGAAGGCCAATATTGAGACTGTCCAAGAGTTTTCAGCTAGTTTCATGAGAATGTATAACTCTATCCCTGTGGACATCAAGCCTCATGTGGGAGCGACCAAGCTTCATTATGCCAAATGTTTCGATAGTGACTTTTCTTTCATGTTGAGAGAAAGGAGGTCTTCCACTCTACCTAATATGTTAAAGGATGCTATAGAGGTGGAAGCTAATTTGATGGCCTCAAGTAAAATGAAGTACATAAATGAAGCAGAGAAAGAGAGACTTGGTGAGGTAACCAACAACGCGGAAACACAACATAATACTTTTATTAATCACAAGAACACAAGAGTACATGAACACATTAGATTTTTGCAGATTGTCTTCGGAGAGCGAAGATCATTACTGCGACACACAGACAATGATATCTCTATAAAAAGTACTGAGCCCTTTTAGGTTTCAGACATTATCTAGGCTAAAGCTTAATACCAAGCTACCTGGGGACATCAGCATCTATCAATATATACAATAACAAAGTCTAAAGAACGAAAACTATCTTCCATCCTTTTTTGGAACTCTGATGGAGCATTCTTCAGGACAAAAGGAATTACTGTCCACTGATGTTGGCCATGAGGGACTACGAATGTAGTCTTGTACCTGTCTTCTGGTGCTATGCCGATTTTCCAAAAACACTCTTAAGATCAAACTTACTAAAGACATTGGCTTTTGCTATTTTTGACAGAATTAAATCTTTATGAGGTAGAGGATACCTGATTGGTTATAAAGCTTTGTTCAATTCTCCATAATTAACTACCAATCTTTTCTTTCCTCTTTTCTGCTCAAAATGCTTATTGACATAAAATGTTGGGCAAGCCCAAGCATTTTTCAAGGTTCTATCAGCTTCCTATCCAACAACTGTTGGATTTCTTCTTTGCATGCTTGCTGCTCCGTAGGACTCATATTATTTGCTGAGGCTTTCTGAGGTTTTATTTATGTATTCTGTTTGTATGGCAAAGTGACATAGTATTTTTCTCTCTTCCAGAAGGCATCTGGATGATCAGAAGTACATTCCTTTTGTAACTTCTAAGTTATTTATGCAAAGATGTCTTGACCATGTAGGTTTGCATGTTTGACAATCTTTTCTATTTTTTCCAAATTCTTGACTGATTCTTCGACAATGTCTGACTTTTTAGGAGAAATTCTGATAGTGAAATCAGACTTTACTGGAATGGAAGTCACAGTTCCTTGGAATATGAAATCAACTGAATCTTCTCTAACTAACATTGGCAGGTGTTTCTTGACAAAATATTGTCCTAGTAATATGTCAGCTCCTATGTCTAAACAATATAAAGTAACATATGTTTTGATTTTTCCTAACAAAATAGGAAAATATGGAGCAATAAAATTTACCCTGATGAGTTCTTTGTTAACTGCTCTGAAGTGAATAGAGATAGGCTGCCAAAAATATTCTGGAATGGCTTTGTATTTACAACAACTGTTCATGGCACCTGTATCTACTTGTGCATCCAAGTCGTAAGCTTTATACCCTTCCGTTTTGATCTAGATAGGTACAACCATCCGATCTCCTAAACTCTTTTGTTCAGGGACTGGTTCTTCTGTTGTTTCTGGAGCTGGGGTAAAGTTGTGAGCTTTTCTCATTGTTAGCTGGATAGATTCAGAGTTCAGTTCATCGAGCTGATGTAGAGATCCTTGTATACTTGTGGCTAAGTTAGCTAACTGTTCTCTCTCTCTTTTTACTTTGTTTTCAAAGAAAACAATTTTTCTGAGAAGATCTGCCTCGCTTGGATCTAGCCCTTCATATGTAGGGACACACTGTGAAGGTTCTGGCAACTTTTTTGTCAACTCATCAATATTTTCTTGTAGTCTTCTTCTGATTATGACCAGGCCTGGAGAAAGACTAGCCTTTTTTTCTTCTAACTCTTCTATCTGACTTTTGAGAGAAGCAAAAGAAAACATAAAACAATTACTGATAAAGGTTTGGTCATCATCAGAGCTATCTGAAGAATTAATCGAAAGCTTATGCAAATCTAACTCATCATAACTAGAATTATATTTAGAGTCATATATAGACTCATGAATGGAGAATCCTTCATCTTCTCATTGTAACTCAGGGACTACATCCCACTCAGCAGGATTGTACTCTACTGTAAAAATCTCACAAATTTTATTCTGAAACTTTGTCTTCTTCTCTGGACACTTGTTTTCCCAATGGCCTTGCTTGCCACAGATGTAACAAGTAGACTTTCGAAGCGGCTGGGTCCTTTTCTTAAAGACAAACCTATTCTTTCTATTTTGAAAAAAAGGTTTCTTCGGATACTTCGAGATTCTTTTTGAGGAAGACCATAATCTGGGATGGGATCGAGAATTGGATTCACCATACTTTTTGGAATGGCGGGTGCATGCAGATGTTTTATGTGGACAAGGCTTGAAACAACCATAATTGGCAGTTTCACGAAATTGCTGACAGGCTGACTAAGAAACAAAAATTTGTTTTTTGAGATTTTTATGTGTCTTCATGGAGACACATTCTTTTTGGAGGGTTGTGAGCACATGCTGATGTAAACCAGCAAGAGATAACTCTTCAATCTTGACTTGATGATCTGACAAATAGGTATTTCAAGAATATTTTTGTACAATGCAGACCATGTTGTACAAAATTAATAGATCATCAGAATGTTTCCTACCTTTGCCATTATCTTGCCTCTCTTCCCGGCAAAATCCCAGTTCTTCCCACCTCAAAAGGGAATGAAGCGTAACAGAGAAACACAAACTATAGCAATAGATACCAATGGCTCTGATACCAACAACGTGCTACATTTCTCTAGGTTCATACTTTGAATTTATCTCTTCCATTATGGATTCTTCAAATAGCAGCTTTTACTTCCCTAAATCTGCTTCTTCTAGAAAAGAGAAACATACTAAGCGATGTTCATGGTTAAACAAATATCTAAACAGAACTGATTTCGATACTCTGTATGATACTCATGTCGTATCTCAAGAATATGAGCCTCAGCCAAACTGGTCTTTACCTGAGATTGATGTTGATAAAATATATGATCTTCCTATGTTTAAGTTTTGTGCTTCTCAGCTGTTTCGTTTCACTTCTGTGAATATACCCATATCTATTGGTCAGTTGGTATACCAGATCCCGTTAATCAAATCTGAAGATATTGCTTGGGGATTGGAACATGAATATAAATATATCCATATTAGGTTAGTACAGTTTGGTATCAATCCTCTTGTCCATCCCGGATTGAATACTTCTTGTTTATCATGTGCTTTAGATTCACGTCTTAACAAGTTTGAAGTTGCTTTATTAGGAGGATTTCAGAGCCCTCTGAATAATGGCCCTGCATGGTCATCTCTTGTCCCCCAATATCAAGTTTCTCTTACATATCCGTATATTAATGAGTTTTTGCAAGCCTATACCCAGTTTTTAGGCTTTGATGTTGCTCCACAATCTTAGATCGCTTAGTTGAATTGTTCCATTTGTATTCGTTTTGTGTCAACTACCATGCTTGCAATTAATCCCAAATTGTAGAAAAGAGCATTACATGAAGGAGTTGTTGTTGGTCCGGGAAACACTACTCCCCTCCAACTCGTATTTTCTTAGATAACCTTACCTGAAGAATGGAATAGCACATACTAACCACTTTCTCAGAGATATCCAGAACTCCATGATGCTTCCTCCAAACAACTTCGTGTTGTCCAGCATCCCGATGGTAACACTTTTCTTAGATTTGCTCCTGCATTTCCTCCACCATCACCTTCAATTAGTAGATCTGTTTCCCATTCTCAGTATTTACCCTGCAGGTCAAAAACCCCATTACGTTCATCTGCACATATGCAACCATATGATTCTCAGCTACACCAACATATGGTTAACCACAATCAGTTTCCTTCTACATCCTGCAAATTTGTAAATAAAAACATACCCCACAAAAACAAAAAACATTTCAGTCTATTAATTCACCCTCTTCATCCTCATACTCTGTTGATCATAAAGGTCAGCATACTGATTGTCCTAATTGTTCTTCTTTGTTTCAAGATATTAAAAGTTTGTCTCTCCCTCGAGAAAAATCTGGAAACTTGTCCCAGATTTCAGCAAGAAGATTAGATTTTGGCAATTCCAGTCCTTCATTTAAGGATGGTAGTTTACAGTCAGATTTTCAATTTGTTAATTTGAGAAGCCCGAATGATCCTAAACCTGTAAAACAAATCTAGTTACAAAATTATGCCAACTTCCAGTCTGTATGTATAGCTCAAAACTTGGATGATGTTGCTAGAGATGTTCTTGAGCTCAAGGCTCATCTGCATACACTTCATGGATCTTTAAATCATATTTTGGATACTGTTGAATCTTTGGTTAAGAACCAAAAAGAGCAGACAACTAGGCTGGCAGATGTTGAAGTTGGTCTCGATGTTATTACAAGATCTGTAGAAAATATACAGTCAACACTTCCAACTCCTTCTTCTCCTCCTGACTATAGTCAAATCAACCAAGAAGGCTATAAGTTCAAATATCATTTTGGTAGCTCAAGACCCCAAAAATTCCTAAAACAATTAAGTCCACATAGACTACAAAGTATTCAGCATGGTGTTGAATTGGATAGAGAAAAGTATGAATTGTTGAAACAAAGAGTTCTCTCACTTTGTTTCCATGACATTAAAATGGCATCCTCCACTATCTCTATGGATCCTGAGATAGGTGAAGCCTCTAGCAACCCAAAAAGAAACAGAGTTGAGTCACATTTCTTCCAAAATCAAGCTAGAAGAGTTTCAGGTTAAGATGTCAGCCACAATAAGTTTCGCAGTCCATTCAGCAAATGGACAAATGAATTAAAAAATGTAGATATCAATATTGATTCCAAAGATCTGTCCAAAGGCTTTGGTAACACACTGATTATTAATTTTGATTGCTTGGAAAATGATCATATTCTAAATCTGTTCCAAAAGATCAATGCATGGGCATTCCAGAGAAAAGTAGAAACTAAAGCATCCTGGAAAGATATAGCTACGCAAATTACTTGGGCATTTACAGGAATAACAAAGCTATGGTGGGAAAAACTTTAAGAAGAAGAAAAAGAACACTTACTAGAGAATGATGATCCTTTAGAAGCTTTGTTTCAAGCCCTTGCTCATGAATTTCTTGGTGCATTACCTCCTAATGCATCTCATACTGCTCAGTTGTACATGTCCCAGAAATTATGTGATGTCAATCTCCTTCAAGAATATTTTTGTACGATGCAGACCATGTTGTACAAAATTACAGATCATCAGAATGTTGCCTACCTTCGCCATTATCTTGCCTCTCTTCCCTGCAAAAGCCCAGTTCTTGTAAATACCTATTTGTCAGATCATCAAGTCAAGATTGAAGAGTTATCTCTTGTTGGTTTACATTAGCATGTGCTCACAACCCTCCAAAAAGAATGTGTCACCATGAAGACACAGAAAAATCTCAAAAAACAAATTTTTTTTTCTCAGTCAGCCTATCAGCAATTTCGTGAAACTGCCAATTATGGTTGTTTCAAGCCTCATCCACATAAAACATCTGCATGCACCTGCCATTCCAAAAATTCTGGTGAATCCAATTCTCGATCCCATCCCAGATTCCGGTCTTCCTCAAAAAGAATCTCGAAGTATCCGAAGAAACCTTTTTTTCAAAATAGAAAGAATAGGTTTGTCTTTAAGAAAAGGACCCAGCCGCTTCGAAAGTCTACCTGTTACATCTGTGGAAAGCAAGGCCATTGGGAAAACAAGTGTAGAGAGAAGAAGACAAAGTTTGAGAATAAAATCTGTGAGATTTTTACAGCAGAGTACAATCTTGCTGAGTGGGATGTAGTCCCTGAGTTACAATTAGAAGATGAAGGATTCTCCATTCATGAGTCTGCAGATGACTCTGAATATAATTCTAGTTCTGATGAGTTAGATCTCCATAATCTTTCCATTAATTCTTCATATAGCTCTGATGATGACCAAACCTTTATCAGTAATTGTTTTATGTTTTCTTTTGCTTCTCTCAAAAGTTAGATAGACGAGTTAGAAGAAAAAAAGGCTAGTCTTTCTCCAGGCCTAGTCATAATTAGAAGAAGACTGCAAGAAAAGATTGATGAGTTGACAAAAAAGTTGCCAGAACCTTCATAGTGTGTCCCTACATATGAAGGGTCAGATCCAAGCGAGGCAGATCTTCTCAGAAAAATTGTTTTCTTTGAAAACAAAGTAAAAAGAGAGAGAGAACAGTTAGCTAACTTAGCCACAAGTATACAAGGATCTCTACATCAGCTCGATGAATTGAACTCTGAATATATCCAGCTAACAATGAGAAAAGCTCACAGCTTTACCCCAGCTCCAGAAACAGTAGAAGAACCAGTCCCTAAACAAAAGAGTTTAGGAGATCGGATGGTTGTACCTATCCAAATCAAAACGGAAGGGTATAAAACTTACGACTTGGATGCACAAGTAGATACAGGTACCATGAACAGTTGTTGTAAATACAAAGCCATTCCATAATATTTTTGGCAGCCTATCTCTATTCACTTCAAAGTAGTTAATAAAGAACTCATCAGGGTAAATTTTATTGCTCCAGATTTTCCTATTTTGTTAGGAAAAATCAAAACATTTGTTACTTTATATTGTTTAGACACAGGAGCTGACATATTACTAGGACAAGATTTTGTCAAGAAACACCTGCCAATGTCAGTTAGAGAAGATTTAGTTGATTTCATAGTCCAAGGAACTGTGACTTCCATTCCAATAAAGTCTGATTTGACTATCAGAATTTCTCCTGAAAAGCCATACATTGTTGAAGAATCAGTCAAGGATTTGGAAAAAATAGAAAAGATTGTCAAACATGCGGACCTACATGGTCAAGACATCCTTGCAGAAATAACTCAGAAGTTACAAAAGGAATGTGCTTCTGATCATCCAAATGCCTTCTGGAAGAGAGAAAAATACTATGTCACTTTGCCATACAAACAAAATACAGAAATAAAACCTCAGAAAGCCTCAGCAAATAATATGAGTCCTACGGAGCAGCAAGCATGCAAAGAAGAAATCCAACAGTTGTTGGATAGGAAGCTGATAGAACCTTGAAAAAGTGCTTGGGCTTGCCCAACATTTTATGTCAATAAGCATTCTGAGCAAAAAAGAGGAAAGAAAAGATTGGTAGTTAATTATGGAGAATTGAACAAAGCTTTAAAACGAATCAGGTATCCTCTACCTCATAAAGATTTAATTCTGTCAAAAATAGCAAAAGCCAATGTCTTTAGTAAGTTTGATCTTAAGAGTGGTTTTTGGAAAATCGGAATAGCACTAGAAGACAGGTACAAGACTGCATTCGTAGTCCCTCATGGCCAATATCAGTGGACAGTAATGCCTTTTGGCCTGAAGAATGCTCCATCAGAGTTCCAAAAAAGGATGGAAGATATTTTTCATTTTTTAGACTTTGTTATTGTATATATTGATGATTTGCTCATTTTTAGCAGAGATATAGCTGAGCATAAGATCCACTTAGAACAATTTCATAATTTTGTTTTTAAGCATGGGATTGCACTTTCGTCATCCCCAGATAAGTTTGTTATTGCCAAGACTTCCATTGAATTCTTGGGCCTCCAGATTTCACAAGGAAGAATAATTATGCAGCCACATGTCTTGCAGAAACTCTTAGAGTTTCCTGACAGATTGCAAGATACTAAACAGGTTCAGCGATTCCCCGGCTGCTTGAATTATATTAGACAGTTTTATCAAGCACAGGCAAAAGACACAAAGCTGTTACAGAAAAGATTAAATCCTAGCACAGAATGGATACCAGCTATGACTGACAAAGTCAAAAGAATCAAAGCAAACATCCAGAAGCTTCCTCCCCTCACTCTTCCTATCCTAGATCTACCTTTTATTTTAGAGACTGATGCTTCCGATCAAGTTTGGGCAGCTGTGCTGTTGAAAAAGCATTCAAAGAAAGAGGAGGTTTGTGCTTATACTTCTGGAACATTTTTCGAAGCAGAATCCAAGTACCCATCATCACACAAAGAGATCCTTGCTATCAAGAAGGGTATTCATCATTTCAGAATTTTCCTCAAGAGTGTCCGTTTTACAGTTAGAACAGAGCTTAAGCATATGAAGGGTATGCTTGGTAACAAAAGACTTCTAGAACATGGCAATGCCAGAGTTCTAATATGGGCAGTCTGGCTTCAAGGTTTTGATTTTGAGATTGTCTACAAAGTCGGCAAAGATAATCATCTTGCCGATATGTTAACCCGAGAAGGATCACAATTTCGAGAGATCAAAGTTTTTGAAAATGGCGATTCTTCATCCTCAGCAGCAGACAATTCAGTTCTTGTTTGTCATGAATGCATTTACTGTTATTGCAGCAATTGTTTTCACAACAAAATCCAGACTCTTCCTTTTGAAATCCAACAGCAGATACTTCAAGATCGGCTAAACTCTCCAGAGGGACGCCACAACTATAATATCAATTTAAATAATCCCCTTCTCAAAGTCAACCATGTCAATATGATTATTAGGCATTTTCATTTGCTTTAGGGGGAACAACAATTTTTTGTTTAGATTTTTGACCCTGCTATTAGATGGATAGATTTTTATGCCATTCACCAGCTTGCTAGAGCGAATGGAAAAGTTATTGTATGTTTCTTCTGTGATGATCTCCATACTTGTCAGTGGAGTCCTTGGATGAAAATTTTACTCTTTTTGTATGTTCCCAGAATCTCGGCCTTAGAGCATGCCTCTCCTCAGGTTTTCATTCCTGTCCTGAAAGATGAAATATATGGTGCCTCTCTCATCTATGGTATTTTCCAGTTCGATATCCTTTGGAAAGGTGCTACTGTCCACCCCGCAGTTACTCCAGGACAAGAATTTTGGCTTGTCATCAAACCTCGTTTCTTTGGTGATGTTTCTGTTCCCAGCTACATGAGGCCTGAACTTTTCCAGCAGTCTCCTTTCTTTGCATGTTTTCGAGAAGATGCCCCTCACTGGATGGAGGATGTAATACATTATGGTACTGATTACCACTTCCAATACTTTCTACAAGATTATTCAGATGAAAGCGACTTAGACCACGATGGATTTGGATCCGAGGGATTTGATTCTAATCATAGTCCACCTGACTATGGTTAGCAAATCTGATTTTTGTATATTTCTCTTTATTTGTCTTTCGTGGGTTCTCTCATGAATCTCCACTCTGTATAAATCTGTCCTGCAGATCTTGTCTAGTTTTAGCATCTTACTTTATGATTGTCTTTCGTGGGTTCTCTTACGAATCTCCACTGTGTAATAAGCTTTATTACAATACAATATATACTATAGATTTGAGATGCCTTCCGCATTATTATTTTCTTAGTGGGTTCTTTGGAAAAGAATCTCCACATTGTACAAATAAGTCATCTCATGGTGCGGATGTCTCTTCATGAGTTACCCGAAAACCAAAGATGCCTTGTCAGTTACAAGAAAATCATCTCCGTGCTTCATGAGTCACATGTTTAGGTACAGACAGCCTCTACTATTTAAGTTTTCCTACTTAATGAGTCATCGATTCCTTTCTTGCGATGCACTCCTCTCATTTTGTATTTATAGGGGCACAAGGGTTCATTCTAGGCATTCGGAATTCGGAACTAGAGCCTTTGAGTCTAAGTCTGAGTCGAAGAGTATGCTCTGGAAGTTGCTCGTCTAAGTATAACATTGCATCAGAAATTCTTTGTCTTTAAAGTCTCCCGATATTAGTTTATATATGCTGATGTCCCCAGGTAGCTTGGTATTAAGCTTCAGCTTAGCTGATGTTTGAAACCTAAAAGGGCTCAGTACTTTTTATAGAGATATCATTGTCTGTGTGTCACAGTAATGATCTTCGCTCTCCGAAGACGATCTGCAAATATATGATGTGTTCATGTACTCTAGTGTTCTTGTGATTAATAAAAGTATTCTGTTGTGTTTCCGCGTTGTAGCCCAACCTTCCACATACCAATCCATTGATACCAAGTTTGAGAAAATGATGAGGACTATGGAGATATTGGTAGATAATATATCTCTTGATAATAGGCCTCTTGCCAAAGAAAACCCAGAGCCTGAAGCTCGAAATAACAACTATAGGATACCCCCTTCCCCACAGGGAAGACCAATAGAGCCGAGGGAGCCTAGAAATTCTGAGAATAATCCAATCAGGCCACCTTTTGCTGAGAACCTAGTAGTAGGAGACGAAGAAGATGAACACCCTAAAGATCAAATCCACCTCTTTGATAAGATACAACCCTAGTTCTATTTAACTAAAGAGGAACATGACCAATCCTTCCCACAATTGGATAGTAGCCAAGAAGAGTCAGAATTTGATCAATACCAGAGAGGCTTCCAAAATGCAATCTATGAATTTCAGAGGAAACATTATTTTAGAAATAGGAAGGTAACAGTAGACAAAGGAAAGGCTACTGCTGATCCATCTACGTCTCAGCAGCAGAAAGGAAAAACCCCTAGGATGGGTGACCCAAAGATTGTTACCTCTGAAAAAACAACTGAAAAGGGGGAAGAAGCTCCTAAAAAGGGTCTAGAAGGGAGAGATGAGGGTAATGTAAAGACAATAGAAAATATCCATTATGTTTTCAATTTCAAGAATGAACTATCTAAATTAAAAATCTCAATTCCCTTGAATGAGTTGGTCAAAAAATCAGATTACAGAGACCATATTCTGAGAGTAGTGAATGGAGAATAAGGAAAGCATCCTGATACTCTAAATTTGCATGATGATATTCCCACTCTCTTGTTTGGACCCCATGTCGAAAGTGCTCTAGAAGGTGATTTTCCTCCCTTCTATATCATTCTGAACATACATGATCATATATTACACAATGCTATGTTAGATTCTAGAGCTTCACATAACCTCATACCAAGATCGGTGGTGGAAAGTCTAGGGTTAGAAATCACACGACCCTATAAATATTTGTTTTTCTTTGATTCAAGAAGATTCCAATGTTTAGGGTTGATCAAGGACATGGTCGTCTCGCTAACTCAAATACCTCAGAAGAATGTAATCATGGATGTGGTAGTGGTTGATATTCCAGCTAAGTTTGGGATACTGGAGAGGAGCCCAACCCTAAGCTAAGGATGGCTAACCAGTTGGTTGAGATACAGGAAGTCCGGAACATAGTACATGATGAAGCTATGCTGGCTCAAGAGAGGGTTAAAAATAACTTTGACAGAAATACCAAGGCTGATGATTTCCAAGTGGGAGATCTAGTGTTGAAATGGGAATCCAGAAGAGAAGACCAGGCCTAGAAATTTGATAACGTATGGCAGGTTCCACATACAGTCATCGCCTACCATGGAAGAAACGCTTTCCCTTTTCATGACAAAGATGGAGAACTAGTGGGAAAGGGACCCGTCAATGGGTGGTTCCTAAAGCACTACCTCCAGTGACAAGCAATACAGTCAACCCACCCGCACTGTACAAAGCCTTTTTTGTTTAGTTTCAGTTAGCCATGTTTTAGTTTTGTTTGAATAAAGGAAAAAAGAAAAAGGCCACTGGCCTACTGGTATTGCTACCTCACAGGGATGATAGCATCCCTGGTTGCAGTCGCTATTAGCACGCTTATCAATTTTCCCACCAAGGAAGGAAAGGGAATCCCCCTACTGTAACCCCAACCATGCCCATTGATTTCTTACGCCATAGAAAGTGTCAAAAAACCAAAAAATGGCTTAGTAGCGACAAATTCCAAGCTAAATGATCAAAACGTGGTGAAAGAAATGAGAAAAACAAGGAAAGAAAGTTCCTCTGCAATCTAAAGGGATTGAACGATCGGGATTGAAAAAATCATAGCCAAATCATTGGATGAGAAGCGATCCGCAACACACTAGATTTGAATTTTTGAGTCCCGCAATCCGCATTGCAGAATGCCGATTGCAGGAGCCTGATATTTTCAGAAGATGCAGAATGGAGTTTCTGAGTTCCCTAGAATTGCTATGAGGAGATAAATGGAAATATGTATCACCTTGTGACTAAACAAGAGCTTAATTTTATTTTATATTCTTTCAAAAAGGATAGGATTCCAGTCCTAGATGGGTGGTCGGTGGAATTTTACATTGGGTTTTTTTATCTCCTTAGTGAGGGATTTCTCAAGGAATTGGAAGAAGTAATAATTTCTGACATTTATCGCCCTAATACCAAAAATGGACATCCTAGATCAATACTATGATGGTTTTAGACTTATTCATTTGCGTAATTATATTTACAAAATTATCTTGAAAGCGGTAGTTGTTAGATTGAAACATCTTCTATCTATATATGTCTCATATGCTTGGTTTCTTGGAGGGAAGACAAATTCATGAAGAAATTGGTAGTGCCCAAGAGGGATTGCATTCCATAAAGTGTTCTCAGGTTCCTTTTGCTATGGTCAAATTACACCTTTCAAAGGCCTTTGATAGAGTGTATTGGCTATACCTCCATTTATTACTAATCCACCTGGATTTATCTTTTCCTTTGGTGAGATGGGTTATGTGTTGTGTCAGTACTACATCCTTTTTAGTTTTAATAAATCGCTAGGATTCACATTTTTTAAATCCTTCAATGGAGTTGAGGCAGAGATTCCCCTTGTCCTCATACGTCTTCCTATTAATGGTTGAAATCCTCAATTGATCAATAATTGAGGAAAGGAGGTTGCAACATGTTCAAGGTGTACAAGTTGGTCGAGGAGAGTTCTTTACTCACTTGTTATTCATGGATGATGTTTTGCTTTTCTGTTTTGTTTTGATAGTGATGGCTTCAAATTTCAAGAGATTCTACTCCCTTGTATTAGGGAAAATAGTATGCAGGTTAGTGAAATAAATTCAGCTCTACATACTTATGGTATGTTTGAGATACAAAAAAGTGCTTTCCTCTGATACTTTCCATTCCAACTACTGAACCTAAATGTTCGTATAAAATACCCACGTTTTTCTCTCAAGCCAAATTTTTATGGGAAGGTTTATTGGTGGTACTGGTTGGTTAAGAAATAGAAAAAAAAGATCCCTAGTTTGGTGCAATAGGTGGATTTTGAGAGGACGAAGGTTAGTTTTGGTTAACATTTTATTGGAGCCATCCTAGTGTATTGGCATACCTTGGCACATATTCCCAAAGGCATCTTAGAAAACATGAGAAGGTTATGCTACAATTTTCTCTGGAAAGGCAGTGATGACTATAAAAGGACACATTGGGTATAGTGGAAAAACTAGCATCCCAAAAGCTTTGGGGAGCTGGGCTTAAAGAATATTCATCTTTTTGGTCAGTCTTTAGCATCAAAGTCATTATGGTGATTTTTTACAAAGGACAATCTCTGCAGAAGGATATTAATATATAAGTATATAGCCTTAGGTACTTTGTTGGATTGGATCATACTAGTACACAATAGTATCCAAAATACCTAGAATTAATTCAAGGCATTGACTCTAGGCTAACTTGTTATTGGTCCTTATTTGCATTGGAAGGTTGGATATGGATTGCCTTTTCATATCAATGTTCATGCAATCGAAACATTTTTTCCCAGGGGCTCTTGTGCACCATTTGTGTTTGATAGTCAAAACCACAGTAAACTCAATTGACAAGCCTTCCAACCTATGTTTTGGTCACAAGGTTGGTTGAGGGCCACTAATTTGGGCATTGTTTGTGGTTTTTCATTTCCATGGGACATTTTTATATTAGAAGTTAAAATATCACATATCATATTGATTGGAAAACTTGATGAGCTTATTTCGGGTTTTAACAAGAGGGGTTAATTTTACACAACTATTTTAGGAGATTCTACGCTTCTTCCTTGGGTTGAAGGATATTATCATATGTGGTGGAGTATTCATTTGAAAGTGAATGCTCCTGTCAAATCCAATCTATTAGTGTGGCTAGACTTATATAACAAGGTCTCTTGGGATCATCTTCAAAGAAGGGGCAAGGTGGAGCCGGGTATCTGCACTCTTTGTAAAGTCAAAGAAGAAATAGATTTACATCTCTTTTTATACTATTTTTATCTTCTTATATTATTCTTAGTATGTTCAAGTGTGGAGATAGGTATAAGATGCGTTTCTTTTTTAATCTTTGGAGGGAATTAACTTTGTATGCTTGTTTTTTTTATCCCAGTTCACTAGGAAGGAATCAGGGTTGATCAAAGTTGTTCCCTATCTGGTTATGAGGGGGATTTGGCTTGCTGGGAACTCCTCCATGTTCGAGGACAAACATCTACCTTCTTTCCAAATCTCAAATTAGGTGTCAAGTTTTTTTTCTTATTATAAGGAGATTCCTAAGTATAATCTCCCTTATGTACTTGAGGATTTGAGGATGGATTACAATATTCCATGGGGACATTTCAATGGGGCATACCAAAGACAATCTATACTATGTGGTATTGCCTTTACTTTACTTCTATCTGAGTCACATTTTCTCTGTTTCAAAGCTAAGTATCTGATCCAGGTGTCAACGCAAAGTAAACAGTCTGATCTGAAGGTGTCAGAAAACACTACACAAGAGTTATGCTAGCCTTTAGTTGTTTGGTGTTCTATTCCCGAAGGGATTTACGGCTCCATTAGCAACTAAGTCAGGCTATTTGTTTTAAAGTAATTTTGAATTGTTAATAAAATTATATTTTACTAAGTTAGACCTAATTTGGTTAAAAGAAACTGAGGTGAAACTCAAATTGAGTTAGGTTAAACAGGAAAACCTGCTTAACAGTAAGAAGTTCTTTTATTTTATATATTGATTGGAATAAAATTTGATATAAATAATTAGAAACAATCATTAACAATTCCAAGGCAAATCCACTGTTTTATAATTGAATGAAAACACCATTAAATTATAAAAGAGAGTTGCATATACAACTTCAAATTAAAGAACTGTGCTATCTAATTAAAATGAAATGATTACAAATTCTAAACTATCAAAGCACATCAATTACATATTAATTACAGAGGTGATTACCATAAATAAAAGTATAGAAAATATACAAACACTCTGCTCATGATACTCATATCACTCAATGCAAAAATACATTGTTATAAATTTTAATCTCTGCAATAATAAGCATTAATGAATAAGACTAATGTAAAGCATAATTGATATATCAAGAAAACTCATGAAATATTAAGAAAACTCAAACTCTCATCAAGCCAAAAACATGTGCAGAACCACCTCTATCGTTCATTGACAGGCCTATAAATCATTACAAAGATTGCTTCCAAAAGACATGAACGGTTCAACAGAGTCTTGTACAATGGTCCACCAGAGGTTCCGACTAGAGTTTTCCCCTTTTTCCCCATTTTTTTCATTCCTCTGATTGGTGTAAAATAAACATTACTAAATAGGATAATCACATCCTGAAAAATAGGACAGATCTCCTCTTGAGATCATCTTGACCAGGACCAGTGAGATAATCCCTCCTCTTGGCATATACTTCTCACATTTAGTTCAAATCAGGATAATTAGCATGTTGCAATTGGATTTTTGCTTTACACAAGTAATACCTGACTTATTTGCTTCAAAATCTAGACCAAGAGTCCAAAAATACTTGCAAGGTAGCTTTCAGGTGGATCATGGTAGAAATATATGATCTAAAGACAAAAATATCAAGTTGAGTGGTGTCTCCGATCAAATTTGCTGACTGGTCTCTTTGTTCATCCACCTCAGTGATCCTCAACTTCGTTGGCACTAAGTATTCTGGGTTAGAAAAAGAAGGCATTCAAAGAGCTTCCATGTGGCCATCAGGAAATATCCATTTTCATGCAAAACATTTCTACCCCTTTTAGATCATATGGAATACTTCATCATAGGTGAGTTCCCATGATTTAACTGATATCTGAGTTCTCAACAATTTGATCGAATCGAAGCGGGGAAAAATCTGAGGAGAATTTTTTAGATGAGCTTTCCACTCACAGAGTTGCTTATAGGATGAATTAGCCTTCTTCCTCTTGTCCACATGGTCTGCCAAAAGGTCTGACAAATTCTCAAAAGAATTAAATTCATCGTGTATTTCATTCAAACCTTGGAAGAACAGAATCTCTATCTATTTCAAAATTTCATTTGTGTCAATGGCTTCATCCTTGAATTCATGTACTATCAACTTGAAAAAGAAAGAGGAAGCATCTTGTTCCTTACAACGCTCCAATTACAACTTTATATCAGCAAGATTAGAATCTTTCTCAATCATTTTATTTTCTGCTATCCCCTTTTGCTGTGAGAGTTGTTGGATCTGGTCCTGTAGAGAATGCAACTGCAAATGGTGCTGATTTTTAAGTTCCTTAACCTTCTTGTTGAAATTCGCATGAAGATAATCCTTTTTTGTTTTAAGCACAACATTCCTAGCTTTCTCTTCATACAACATATTTAAATTTAAAGTGGAGACCAATCATAATTTGCCTTGGAAAAGGCTCCAATAGCTGCAGTAATTTCTATAGCTTCCCTCTGTGGGTCATCGGTGGCCTTGTACTGAATAGGTCCATACTATTGTTCCATTCCCAAGTTAGTACCTATAGTGTCTGTAAAGGCTGGGGATAAGGAAAAACTAGTTGCTAAGCCTCCTTCTCAATCATATGTTAATAATTTTATTGATTTGAAGAAAGAGAAACCCCTAGAAGTAATTCATCCAAATCCAGTAGTACAAGAACATCAACAAATTCCTTCTATGGAAAATACTCAATTTGTTAATGACACTTCAACTATTCCTATACACCATTCCTACCCAGACAATAACTTATCAGGAATTCGCTTGAGCAGCTACTATGGGTTGCTTTCCCTTCTGTTTGTCCAATTTCTCATGCACTGGAGACTTAGGGGGAGCCAGACGAACCACTATGGCTTTGTTGGCTACCTCCATTTCCTCAGTAGCAACTTTATGCTATTCTTGAAAGAGCCTATCTCTTTCCTCTATCACCTTAATATTTTTTTTTTTGAGCTTCATGCACGAGGATTTTTTTATCTATATCGGCTATCCTGCTTAAGACTTCTTCAAAATTGACAGAACCTTTATATGAAGAATTATATGGCTATTATTCATGCTCATATGAGCTCTTTAAGTGTGACTGCACAAAATGATATGTTATGAAACCCTTTGGGTCATGCATCCTTTTCACTGTAAACCCTAACTGCAACTTATTTAATTATTTTTCTAGGATGCAACCATGTGTAGCATTTTGGATAAAAAGTTGTCCCATGTCCAAAGGAAACTTTGGACATGCTCTTCTTTTCAAGGAGTGGCACTGGACGTGGAGTCCATCAAACACAGTTTGAAAAGCTACCTCTGCAAGGATCAATATGTCTGGAACAAATATGGGTAACAAGTGTACTGATTTTTTCCCCATATCCTAAGATAAGTGAAGAATTATACAACATACTAGTTACCCATAGGTGTTATCAAAGAAACAACATCCTCTGAAATCCTAGTAGCATTCTGTTTGAAAATGATGAAGTAGACAACACTAATGAAGTTATCGCAAATGTCATAAATGTAAGGAATATTCATCCCAGAAAATTGAACAATAGATATGGATTGGGGGTTTTTTATCTTGGCCAATCTAGATCATGGAAGGATAAGCAAAGGAATCACACATGATGTCCATCAGGTAATCCGATAAATACAATTTAGGATTCTGCGTGGTTGGGGTGTTCTGATTTTGAGCGAGTGCGTCCCTGAGGGTTATTGAAAAACTATGTGCCAAATTAAATATATGTCATGTTTTCATCACGTGATTATCCGAAAGGGCCCATTCCATATACAGAATAACAGTTGGGTGCACAGTGATGGCATGAATTTGGGACTAGTTGATGTTCTGGTAAATGGGGCCCTCGTCCTTAAAATATGAGAAATATTCATTGTCGAAGATACTATAAATTCTATCCCATTCCAGACAAAGTGTATAGGAACCCCGTGTGTCGGTGTTTGAGTAGATGTTGAAGTTGGGGTATTTTAGCTTTAGTTCATCTGTTGTGACCTTCGACCTGGTTCTTCTAGCCATGGCGGCTTGAGCTTAATCCTGCAACGCATAGTAAAATGACATAATCTGATTTAACTACAGAAAATCAGAACATACCCAACAAGAACTTGAAATACCTGGAATAAATCTAAAAGAAAATTATTGAAAGCCAATGCAAAATTCAGTCTAAGCAGAGATTTTACTGTTCTGAAATTCAAATTCTCTATGTTGTAATGGCAGAGAGATTCAAAATTTTATCAAGTACATAACAATGTTAAGACCAAATCCGATTAACATTTAATGAGAAAAAGCTAGTCAGAGATCGACGGTTAAATAATGATTAACCATTGAGTTTATTTAATTTTACTAGTTTCTCAAGAAAGTTCTACACATGTGATGAGAATATCAAATTCCGATTGAAAAATATAAATGTTGGGGTGGGATCGAAAAAAGTCAGGAGTCCAGAGTCAAGGAGAGAATTTATAATGTGGTAACCAACATGCTGACTCTCGACATCCGAAGTCCATATGGGTGATCAATGTCGGATTTGGTGCACCAGAAAGTAGTGAGAAATAAGCGCATCACCGAATTCTGAACTCCGAGATTCATAAAGACAAAACATCGGTGTCACGACGACGAGGAGCAAAGTGTAAAGATAAATAATTGTCATTCTAGCTCCCGACTTCCGACAAAAATCACAAACGTCGAGATCAAAATGTCATGATTGAACTTAAATAACAAATGATTTCCAACTTTCGACTTCTGGTAATTTAGATAATGGAAATGTCAGGATCAGAATGTCAATAAGAGTAATATCGGTATAGGAACATCCTGACTTCCCACTCTCGATTTTTCTTTCTTTTTTTAGCTAAACAAATAAATTAAGGTGTCGGAAACGTCGAAAGTAACTTAATCAAAAGCTTCATTTGTTTCAGATTGACCCCAAAGTACTTCTAAAACAAAATAATGGATAAAATCTATTAAAAATGGAAAAACAGTTTTTTTTTTAAAATAAACTAAGGAATTTAATTCTAGCATGGGGTTCCCATCTTTTCCTAAAAAAATGGCATGATTGTGACTACAATAAAAACCTAGGTTTAAAATCATGTTAACAAAATTGGTGAATTTTACACAAGTAGTTTAGGATATTCTACACTTCTTCCTTGTGTTGAAGGAGATTACCATTAGTGGTGGAGTATTCATTGGAAGGTGAGGGATCCTTATATGAAATCCAAGCTATTTGTGTCACTAGCCTTATCTAACAAGATCTTTTGGGATCATCTTCAGCGAAGGGGCAAGGTGGATTCAGGTATCTGCACTCTTTGTAAAGTTGAAGAAGAAATAGATTTACATCTCTTTTTATATTATTCTTAATTTTTTTAATTTTTCTTACTATGTTCAAGTCTAGAGAGAGGTAGAAGCTACACTTTTTTTTTGTCTTTGGAGGGAGTTAACTCTAGATGCTTGTTTTTTTTCTTCTCATTGTTCACTAGGAAGGAATCGGGGTTGATTATAGTTGTTCCCTATCTGGTTATGTGGGGGATTTGGATGACTAGGAACTCCTCCAAGTTCGAGGACAAACCTCTACCTTCTTTCCAAGTCTCAACAAAGGTGTCTAGTTTGTTGTCCTATTATAAGGAGATTCCTAAGTTTAAGCTCCCTTGGGTAATTGAGGATTTAAGGATGGATTACAATATTCCATGGGGCATTCCAAGGACAATCTATACTATGTGGTCTTGGATTTACTTCGCTTCTGTCTAAGTCACATTTTCTCCATTTCAAAGCTAATTTGGGTAGTTGGACAAATGAAAAAGGTGAGGTCATGACACTATTTTATATGCTAAAACTTGTATTGAATAGAGGTTTAAATTCGATACCATTTTTTAGGGACTCACTCGTGGTCATCAAGTAGATCAAAGACCACATGTAGATTTAGAATATTTTCTATAGCAAATCATTTGAAGCAATTGCCTAGACTTTCTTGCTTATAATATCTCAATGTATCTACAGAGAACATAATTAGACTATGGACAAGCTTTGAAAGGAGGGTCTATTGCTCCTTGTGGAACGTTTTTGTTTATTTGAATATCACTATGGAATTCTCATTGACTATAGCCAATATTTTCTCAATGACATCTGATGGTTTATATTTTACTTATGATTGTTAATCATTTTTCTATGTCAATTATGAACACTAACTTATGTATAAACTACATAAAGGTATAGATTTGTAGCGTACTTGTTTGATGGGGATGTTTTTTGTTGGGATATATAATAGTTTGGTGTTTGGTCATATTTTTTACTTTTACTTTGGAGACCTAGGTGTATAACCTTATGAAAGGTTGTTTTACTATGATTTACAACCTGATAATTGTATTCATCACTCTTATTGAATAAAAAATACATTTTTTTCCTTGGAATAAATGTATAACGATCATATAATATAATGAAATATTGTTGTATATATTTTTTTCAAAGATGAAAAAAGCTATTATAACTCAGTTTTCAAATTGGTAGTGAGGACAACAATCACTAGTTGTTGTCTGCAAATGTGAATTGACTCATCACCATTATTTACGGAAAAGAATATGCCACTTGAAATAACCCGATGGTGTGTCGCAAGGAGGAAAACTTCCACTCTTGCAAAATACCTTTGACTCTTACTCCAAGAACAATATTTTTGTGTATATGTATAATGAGCATTTTCCCAGTTACACTCATATTTTAAAACACAATTTATATACCCAAAATATATTTTACATTACAACATTTTAACATTACATATTTCATTTTACATATTTTACATTACGAAATCAATCAAATTATTATTTTTGTATTTTTTAATTCAAAAATTAAAAACATAAATATTAAAAAAATGGACCACATCAAACATAGATAAACATCAATTTTATATATATACTACTTTAAGTACATATGTTTCATTAAAAAAATGTTATATATAAAGTATATATGATATTACATAAATATACATTTAAAAATCTTTTTTTTTTTCAATGGAAAAAATATAAATGAATGTAAACAAATAAATATTTACATTGCAGCATTTTAATCCTATATATTTCATTTTATGTATTTTGCATCACCAAAACCAATCATTGATTATTATTTTTAAATTATAATTTAAAAATAAAATCAACTACGCCAAACACACATATACATCACATCAAAACATACGTCACATCAATTGTACAATGACATATATTCCAAGAATAATATCCTTTGTATTCTTCATGGAAAACAAAAAAATCAAGTGCACCCTACAAATACATACTACTTTTTACTACATATATTACATATCAAATATATGATAGACATAAATATCCGTTTAAAAATATCATTGTTCTTTCTACGTCAATTAACAAAAATAAATAAATTTAAAGAAGTAAATATAAATATATTATTATTAAAAGGACATTGCATTTGGTTGAGGATTTTTTTTAATAAATAATAAAATAATTAAGGTCATAGCCTAGTCAAATACCAATTTAGTGTATGAAACCCCTCTATTTCTGGGACAAGTTCCACCTCTATGAAACAATTTGACAACTAAAGTTTACAGAGGTGTACTTACTCTACCGGCCCCTTTGTTTGCGGGACAAGGGCCCCCCTCTATGTGGATATTTGAAAACTAAAGTTTACACAGGTGTACATACCCTACCCCCTTCAGAATTGAATCTATGACTATAAGGATTTCACTGAGATTTTCTTTTAATAATTATTTCCTATGTAGGGACTCTACAATTTGCTTAGTAACCACCTGCTAAACTTAACATTTTATACTAAAGAAATAACTTATATTTTTTACATTCAATAAAAACGAATTTTTAATTAGGGGTGGTAGGAGCGGAGGTTATTTTGAACCTTGATGCAAATGTAAAAATGTATTTCTCCTAGAGCATAAGTGTGGCTACAAATAACCACATTGAACTATATGCCTTATATGTGGGTTCATAAATCATCAAAATCCTTTGCATGTTGTAGGTAATGATCTTTGCGGACTCACTCCTTGTCATTAATCAGGTGTGGAAGAATATTGTTAAAGAAGGGGCATTGTAGAGGACTTTCAAAGTCCAATCATTTAGAAGCTTCAAGGCCTTAATGATGTTCAACTATTTCATGTACGATGCTTTAAAAATTCCATCACTGATCATTTAGTGAATGAAGTTGCAACTCTCAAAAGGGATTCCTCATAAAATATGGCCTGGGCCATCGAACTAAGGTGGCTCCCCTAGCATTAGGATGGTTTACAACAAGGAATGTTTAGCTATATTAATCACAACTACTCAATGCATTTATGGGCTTCATTGCATTTGGCCATTTCATAATTTTGGAGGATGGAAGGTCTCATTTTCATTAATTCGATCAAGGGATCCATTGCACTCCCTCATTCTATTGCCTCCCTCATCTTCTCATGTTCAATATCAAGCATATGTGTTTTTATGGCTTGGAATTGTATTTTTTCCATTTACGGTGGGATTTTTTGTGCAGTTTGTTTTGGACTTGGATGGAATTGGAAGTGCAGAGAACTCAACCTAACTCATTGATCACCCTTTCCTAGGTTGTATTCCTCTATGCCAACCATAATTTAAAAGAGGTAAGGGTTTCAGTTTCAAACTCTTTAGTGTTCTTTTGAAGTGGCATCAGATTTTGGGTCTTCTAGTACATTTGGGCTATTGAATTGGGGTGTTGAGCCTACAATGCTCTTGCATACCATTGTGTGTTTATGGTTATGTTGTTGAGAATTTTATGGGTTTTTGCTCAAGTGGCTACCTATGTTTGAGGTCCTCCCACTTTGGTTGTGGCTTTGATATGGCCAACTCCTCACACAAAGATCCTGTCATTGGGGAAGGAATTTGTGAAATTAAAAATTATCTTCAAAGGATGACCAATCAGTTGGAGGGCATGAAGCATGCAATCGATTATCTCATTACCCATCTAGAACAATAGGAAGCTAAGTAGGATGAACTTGAGAATGATTTGAAAGAGAAAGGGGACAAAATTGCTAAGTTTGTCTATGACACCGAGATACATTACAATATAATCCTTGGATTTTCTCATGGAACTCAGTCCAATTTAGGTCAGCCCTTAATTTCTACCATTTCTAAGCTCATGGAGGATGAAACAATCTAGAAAACAACCATATTAGTTCTAGAGAATTCTCTTATTTTGAGTTCCCAGGGACCTTATCAAGATGACCAATACATGGAGGAATGCTACAATATTGGTCATTACTTCACTTAATTTACATCTTGGTTTATGTATATCCCTTGCATATTTTTGCTCCGACAATATGTTATGCATTGCAATTATAGGCTTTCTAAGGAAACAATATAGCCAACATTGTACAAGCATGGTGTGGAATAATTTTTATCTTTTTGTTTTCAACTCGTAGAGCCATTTTAGGCAATCAAAATTGTTTCTAAATCATTGTTGTCAACACTTCCATGACCCGTTAATATAAAAATATTTTCATGTTCTTGTAAAAAAAAATGGCAAAAAAGTATGATATGGAAAACTTCATCTTCATTCAACTAGATTTGTCAAAATTATATATATTCATATATGTACCCACACATATATGTATGCATATGTATATATACATGTATATACATACAAACACATATATACATATTTATATGTGTGTGTGTGGAGGTATCAATACATACTTACACGCAACAACAACATTGCACTTTTTTGCTAGAAGGACTGCAACAACACCACCTGGTTTAGTCTTCTAGTCTCGACCCACCATTGGAATATTAAAAGTATCTACTTGAAACCCTTTAAATTTTGGTGAGTTATTGCTCACAATGGGTCATAACCAATGCTTGAGGAAAGGATTTTGGTATTTCTACTAAATTATGAACCTCTCCAAATCCTTCATCATTATCAAAAGTGTTAGCACCCCTATCAATGTTCCCTCCAAGGAAGGAAAGGGAATCCCCCTACCGGAACCACAAGCATGCCCATTGATTTCTTACACCACAGAAAGAGTCACAAAACCCAAAAATGGCTAAGTAGAGACAAATTCCAAGCCAAATGATCAAACTGCAATCAAAGAAATGAGAAAAACAAGGCAAGGAAATTCCTCTGCAATCTAAAGGGATTGAACGGTCAGGATTGAAATAAGCATAGCCAAATCAACGGCTGGGAAGCGATCCGCAACACACCAGATTTGAATTTCTGAGTCTCGCAATACGCATTGCAGAATGCGTATTGCGGGATCCTAATCTTTCTAGAAGACGCAGAATGGATTTTTCGAGTTCTGCAACGCACATTACGGATTATAGAATTAAAATATGGCGAGGTCTATCCGGCAGTCCCAAGTTCGGCAATCCGCATTGCGTATTGCGGATTGTGGAGAGGTAATTTTCTAGGGGGCCCGAAGACAAGTTTCGGACTCCCACATTGCGGATTGCAGATTGCAGAGAGGACTTCTTCAAAATCAGGAGAGGTTGTTCTGAGTTCCACAACCCATGTTGCGGATTCCAGATTGCGGATTGTAGATTGGGCATTGCGGATCGAAAATTGTGTAGCATAAGTAAGGCGAATTTCAGCCGCGAGAAATGAATAATTTTACAAGGAAAATGGCATGATTGGGAGGTCGAAGAGAAACACATTCTGTTGCCTTTCTTAATAATCTTCAATATTCCCAATTTGAAGGGGTAGCAAGTGGATCTAACGGCCTAATATTCGCCATGATAGCACGTAGAGGTGTCCCCATCAGTGTTCCTAGCAGATCATGAGTCTGTTGCATTTTACCAGTTTGATGACCATCCACACCTGGCCGAAGAGATCTAGAAGCTTCATATTTTTTGTAAGCCTATAAAGGAAGGTTCCGAAGAGGACCAAGAGGTTGGATGTTTTGGATTCAGAGAGAAAAAATCTTTGCGTATTATATTGAACTCCGCCTTTCAATTAATGAGAAGACTCGATTTCTGGAGCAGATATTCTTGTGATGAGTTTTTTTTTATGTCTTTTATTTCATGTGCATGTGTTCCTCATTAGTATTTCCATTGATTGTTTTCTTCTGTAGTATCTAGATCAAGACTGCATGGTCTAAAATTCATATATTATGCTTCAAATACATATGAATAGGTATTCTATCATTTCCTCTTGAAGTTGCAGGTTAGAATTCATTCTTAAATGCTCTAGCTCTGTGATGGATTTTGTTTCATTTTCTGCCTTTGAAACAATAAAATCATTTCTTATACAAATAACCAATGTAAATAATACAAAGGATCCATAAATGGTCAAATAATCGAATATATAATTGATCAAATAAATAATGATGATTCACAATGAGGATGTAGCCGCATATATAGGGCTTATATGGTGGATATTCACCAAAGGTTATGTCTCTTAGTTAAATATAATTAACATTATGTTTTATTTTATTATTTTTATTATTATATATATATTATTCATATTATTTTAATATTTTATTTGTTACATTGCCTCTCTCTTAGAAAGGATTTCTCATCAAAGCCTTATAATGTTGTCACATCATTCCTTGTGACACCGCAGCTGATAAAACATGTCGATATGAACTTCTAAGTGTAAAGCATAACTTCCGACATGTTGACGGATCAATCCATCCAAAATTAATTTGTTGTTGACTGTTGGGATTCCCTACTAATATGTCGTCGAGAGCTTTGAGCACATTAGTACCATTATATTTCGACAATTCCAACTTTTTAGGATACTGGTTTATATGGTTGGGGTGTTGATAAGGAGTTATTGTTGTTTTTTTTTTGTACCAGATTGATTTCTTTCTAAACTGTGACGAGGACTGAATTTGTATTTGCTTCTTTTTTCTTAACGTGGATTTTTGAGTCCAAGGGTTTTGATTTCCTCTTTTGAATTTGCTCCAACTTATTGTCTAATGAGTCTTTTTAGTTTTTTAATATTTTGGGTCATTTCTTCTTGCACTTTCTTATCATCTTTAAGCTTTTGAATTTGATCCATTAGATCTTGTTTGTGATTCTTGAGGTGACTATTTTCATCAATGTTTTCTAATAGTTTCTTCTGAAGATCTTTATTCTCCTCTTCTAGCTTTTGATTTTGTTGTGCTTTATCCTTCGTCTTTTTTATTTGAAGAATCAATTTATGATTATGATCTCTTAAACGGGAGATCTCTTCTTCTTTGTGAGATCACCTTTGAGATGTCTTTGAAGTCTTCATATGACACAACTCCTGATTTTGACTTCATTGTAACGTCCTATAGTGTGACTTGCTTCTTCTTATACGAGAACGTTAAAGACGTTTTCTTCATATTTAAGATGAATACCCCTAATGTTTCCATCCAGGGTGAACCCAAAATAATGTTGACTTCATTTAGATAAATAGTCGTAACATTGAATTGGGATTTGAACTTATATTCATCAATTGCCAGTTCTAAGTCCCTAATTGCATATTTCTTCCCACCATATTTATCTTTCTTTTCTATTATACTTAGTTCTGGGATGAATAATTGATTTGTCAAGCTGACGTTAATGTGATTTTCCTCGATGGTTGGGAAAATAGCGGTACTAATAGGATTTATTTGAATAATCCCTTCAAGTTTTAGTATGTCAACGACTACCTTTGACTAGGTCTTCTTGAATCTTCCTCTTTTGTCACCTTGAGACTCCATTTTTTTTCTCCAAATAATAATTATAATATTATTAATAAATATAATATGATAATAATTATTAATGATAATAATAATATAATAATTGTGTTTGGAGTTGAAGGATAATAAAAATGGTGTGGACTGGGTGGTTGGGAGGAATAAATGTTACCTTCCCCACCCAAGTTCAATTCTCGCTTATAACTTTTGAGTATATTATTTTCGCAATTGCTTCCAATATAGTTGGAAAAAAAACCATGTACTTTTTTTAAGAAACCATGTACTTCTTTGTTTTTACTTTTTCATTTCCTTTTACTTCTTTTACTTATCTTTTTCTTTCTTTTTTTCTTTTCTTTTTCTTTCAACTACTTCTTTTACTTTTCTTTTACTTTTGCCTTTTTTTTTTCTTTTACTTCTTTGGGCCAAGGGATTGATTTTTGGACAAGGTCCTAGATTTTAGGGAAACCCAAAAATGGTGGTTGCAATCCTGCATCAGCAACGCGGCTCTGATACCAAGTGAAACCATAAAATCATTTCTTATACAAATAACCAATGTAAATAATACAAAGGATCCATAAATGGTCAAATAATCGAATATATAATTGATAAGATAAATCATGATGATTTACAACGAGGATGTAGCTGCATATATAGGGCTTATATGGTGACTATTCATCTAAGGTTATGTCTCTTAGTTAAATATAATTAACATTATGTTTTATTTTATTATTTTTATTATTATATATATTATTCATATTATTTTAATATTTTATTTGTTACAGGCTTCATCTATAAATATCCTTGACTTGAAAAAACCTCATCTACCTCACCTCTGCCTATGAAATTGTGATCTAAATCTATCATTTGTGACTATAAATCCACTGAAGTTTGACTCCATGTCCAATGGTGCTCCTGTCCTTAATCCCAACCAGCTGAAAAACCCCTAAAATACCTTATCTAGAGATCTAGATGCCACTTTACCCATAGCGAGCCCATGCAATGATATCCTAAGTGCTGAAAGAATTGTGAAAGATATATCCCTCTCTGTGGTTGGAAATGATAGTTTCCATCCACCAAAGCTTCGTTTGAAATAATTACCTTCATTAGGAGAATTTTGAGGTCTAAAATGGGCCTCCTAAAAGATATAATAAAATATTATGATTTAGACATTTTGTGGGGGAGGTATATTTACAACTCACCTCTTACACTATCACCAATGTAACTATTGTTTGACGGACAATCCACTCGAGCAGACGCAAGCCTGATCTCCCTAGCTCAATGTGATTCTAGAACAAATAGTACAGACTACAAACTACTTTCCTAGATCTGATTAAGGATCAAGTGACTAGATGCCTTACCTTAACTTCGTAATCCTTTCTCCTTGATGCTGCTCCACGTCTTGCAGTCGTCAGATCTCAGCTGCAAAACCTGTCAAGACACATAGAACAATGCAAATGAATAAAAAGCATCTATACAATAAGAGATCTAAGTAAACAGTTAAGCAGGTAAACTACACAATATCATCACACATAAACAATATTGGTGGAAAGCATTTATATTATTGTAAATATAGGGAAAGTACATAAATAAGAATAGACTACAACCAAGGATTAAACTAGTAGCCCTTCTCCATCCAAGCCAATTTCCATATCCTCCTAAGGATGTTTGAGTCTCTCAATGGATGAGTTAGAGATCTCTCCAATATGATTTCACCAGCATGTAGACACTATAGACTTCCTCCCTTTGGAGAAGGGTAGAGTTTCACTTATATAGGACTAAGTGGATAGGGTAGGGATAGAGTAGGTTGAGATATGGTAGGAGAGAGATAGAAAATCCTCCCAAGAGGTTAGGAACTGAGTGCCAACTCCCCCAAGAGGTCAGGGATAAGGATCTAAGTCAGCAGGGTTCGAGAATGAGCTCGAAGGACCTATTTTTGTCCATTAACTGACTTCGTCGCACACTGCAATAGAGCAAGATGCGACATCGCAAGTTGTATGAGTGCAGCCTATGACGACCTCTCAAAACCCAACATAAATGAAATGGCATCCCTTCCAGGTAAATGACTTAGCCAATGAAAATTCAGGGATGTATACATTGAATCTCATGATGGTAGGATTTTAGGTGTAACAACTATGGTTAAGTTTAATTGAAAAGATGTCTAAAATAAAATAAACAAGTAAGTATTCTTTGATATGACTAAATGTAGGAGTACTTTTGAAAACATAAATTGTTTAAAATAAATATTATTTGATATGACTAAAAGTAGGAGTACTTTTGAATACATAAATTGTTTTTGAATATAATATGATGAATGTACTTAAAAAGTAATGTAATTATAAAATAAATAGAGTATATTCGTTTTGAATTTAAGAATATAACTTATTCAATATTCAAAATATGTTTATAAATTCATGTATTTTGAATTTTGAACATAAATTAAATTTATATGAATAAATTGTTATTTATTTTAAAGTATATACTCATTATAATAATCTAATTTATATTCATTAAAAATAAAAGGCAATCATATATCCATACACATTAAAGTTGTATTTCAATATTTATAAAATATGTTGAGTAACTATTATATAAATATAATCTATATTCATTAAAATTAAAATATGAACATTTATTTTTGTAAATATTAACATTATTTAAATACAATAGTAATTTATTTAAATAAATATCAAAATTATTTAAATATATTTATAAAATAAATTATTTATAACAATATTTCCTTATTGATATTATATTTTTATAATTTAGAAAATCAAATATCCTCATATATATACATATATAACTCCAACTAAATTATAATAAAAAACAAAAAATAATAAAACACACCACCTACTATTTAATTAAAATAAACTTAACTATCACCCTGGCCTATTCCTCTCTCGCCAACCAATAAAGTTATACACCAAATCACTGTATTTCTTTACCTCAATGTATTAAACCATCATATATAATTTTCAATGAAAAAAATAGTGGATGAAATCGAAGTTGATAAGTTTAATTTGAAATTTGTTGTCTACACGCACGGTTTTTTAGTTATCCAATATATCCCATATCCCCGTCTCAATGTATTAAACTCACCACGCGTGAACTAATAAAATTATAAGCCTTTCTTTTAATTTTAAAAACCAATATATTAAACTAATAAAATTATAATTATTTCTTTTAATATCAAAACCCAATATCTATAATATAATGTATATGAGTTTTAGTTGGATAGTGTGTATTCCGTTATATAAAAATTTAAAATGATATATTATATATTAAAAAAAACTTTTATATTTATAATTATAATTTTGAATAGAGATTTCAAATTTTTGATATTCATATTTCATTATTTAAAATATATATTATATAATGAAAAATAATTACATAGTTTTGATTTTGAATAAAGCATTTATTTTTTTGGTATTTGTAATGCATTCTATGTTAAAATATAATGAGTACTTTTATTTATGGGTACTTTAAAAGTACTTTAGTACATTTATATTATATTCAAAACTAATTTATAAGGACATTTTTCATTATGGATACTTTACTTGCAACATTGTTATGATTAACTATGGGTCTTCATTCACCCTTTAAAATTTAACAAATAAATATCCTTAACTCAATCAATGCCACCTCAACCATTATAGATGATGTCATCCTCTAGAATGCGATTAGTTGTTTTAAAGTTGATTTTGTTAGTACATTTTTTGTTTTGAGGCCCTTTTTTGACCTCAAAATTCTCCTAATGATGATCCCTTCTGTTGCAACCCAGGAGAATCTTGAGTGATAACATTCTGGCGACCATACTGGGGACTCAAAAGATTTCTATCCCAGAAAAATAATTTCAAAGCATCAAATCATATCTCTGAGGACGAAAAGAGTGTCTGAAATTTCAGGGTTGTAACATTTTCCCTGGCAACTCCAACATTCAAATCAACGAGCTTCTTGGAAGAAATCCGGCTCCCAAAAGGATACCTACCAAAAGTCAACCATATCATGAACTAGCAAAGCTTATATCATATCCTGAGAAGATCATCAGGAAAGAAAAGATAGAACAAACAGGTATTTCCCCATTAACTAGGTCTTTTTCTCTACCTAAAGAAGAAAGCAGTGATTTATTTCTTTTCACTAAAGCTGCTAGCCAAAATACCCAAATCTTGATTACTCCTCCTGTTGTTCCTATCCCTACCTTTGTAGTACCTACTATTACTCCTGCTCCTAGGAAAATTCTAAGAGTAATGGCTGCCATATTTTCCCCTTTAGCTCTCACTACTAATATCCATGACTTACCTATGGGATATGCCCAACGCCTCATGAGATTTGATGGGGAAGGAAATGGTTCTGCACAATAGCATGTAGACCACTTTGCTGATTTTATAGACCTAGAAGAGGTGGATGAAGATGATGTCAAGATGAGGCTATTTTCCCAAAGTCTTGTAGGAGAAGTGAAGAGGTGGTCTAAAGCCCTTCCAAATGGAGGAATTGCTACCTATGAGAGATTTGAAGAAGCTTTCCTAGCTAGATGGCAGGCTAAAAAAAATCCTCTCCAAATTCTCACTCAGTATGAAAATACAAAGAAGACCAATATTGAGACTGTCCAAGAGTTTTCAGCTAGATTCATGAGAATGTATAACTCTATCCCTATGGACATCAAGCCTCCTGTGGGAGCGACCAAGCTTCATTATGCCAAATGTTTCGACATTGACTTTGCTTTCATGTTGAGAGAAAGGAGTTACACCACTCTACTTGATATGTTAAAGGATGCTATAGAGGTGGAAGATAATTTGATGGACTCGGGTAAAATGAAGCACATAAATGAAGCTGAGAAAAAAGAGACTTGGTGAGGTAGCCCAACCTTCCACATACCAATCCATTGATACCAGGTTTGAGCAAATGATGAGGACTATGGAGAGATTAGTAGATAGTATATCCTTTGATAATAGGCCTCCTGCCAGAGAAAACCCAGAGCCTCAAGCTCGAAATAACAACTATAGTATACCCCCTTCCCCACAGGGAAGACCAAGAGAGCCGAGGGAGCCTAGAAATGTTGAGAATCATCCAATCAGGCCACCTTTTGCTGAGAACCTAGTAGTAGGAGAAGAAGAAGATGAACACCCTGAATATCAGATCCACCTTTTTTATCAGATCTAACCCCAGTTCTATTTAAATAAAGAGGAACATGACCAATCCTCCCTACAATTGGATAGTAGCCAAGAAGAGTCAAAATTTGATCAATACCAGAGAGGCTTCCAAAATGCAATCTATGAATTTCAAAGGCAACATGATTTGAGAAATAGGAAGGTAACAATAGACAAAGGAAAGGCTACTGCTGATCTATCTACGTCTCAGCAGCAACAAGGAAAAAACCCTAGGATAGGTGACCCAAAGATTGTTTACCTCTGAAAAAGCAGCTGAAAAAGGGGGAAGAAGCTCCTAAAAGGGGTCCAGAAGGGAGAGATGAGGGTAATGTAAAGACAATAGAAAATATCCATTATGTTTTTAGTTTAGAGAATGAACTATCTGTTGAGATATTGTAACTTCAAAGAATATTATATTTGTACTTTATTATTCCGGAGATGTTTCATTCCTCCGTGCAGATCTTATTGTATATCCGGAGATGTTTATTCCTCCGTCGGAATGTGGTAACTCGGGTTATTAGACTTCCCTAGTAGGGGTCGGCCCTGTATGTGTTATGTGGGTCAAAGGGTTATTAGACCACCCTAGAGGGGTCGGCCCAGTTAGTTGTAGTGGGGTATTTAACCTATTGGTTAAATACGAGCCTACGTGTACTTGTGTAAAATACACATCAGAGTAGTGTATAAATAGAGGAGGTGTGTTCCTCATTACATACACTCACTCACTCACTTGAGAAAGGCGCACTTGTGGAGGAGAGGTCTGCTATGGAGGAGAAGGAGCTTATGCTCAGGGTTTGCATCTTTGTATATTGCTGGTCATCTATATTGAGGAAGCTTTGCTGGGTTTTCTACCCCATGAGGGTTTCCCAGGATAAATCTCTGTCTCTTGTGTTTATGCTATGCTTGTTGTTTCTTCAGTGATCCTGTATATGCTATTATTATGAAATGGAATGTAATGCTGCTATTTTCTGTCTTAGCATATTGAAAATTAACATGGTATCAGAGCTAACCTGAAGGAAGTCAAGGTATGGCACTAAAGACACTTGCTCTACTTACGACAATTTGAAGGTTAGGGTTTTACATAGCAAAAACCAGTCATCGTAGCACTTTCGCTATAAATCCGTTTTGGCGAATTTTTCGGATCTGAAATTGTTACAGGACGAAGATAAAATCTCCAGGTACCTTGTGTCCAAAGGACAACCTCTAATTCGTTGTACTTTGTGATTTATGATCTGTACAATATAGGGTTTCTGCCTCTTCCAGATCTGAGTCAAAATCAGGTGACCTTGGGAAAAAGGTCATATCTTGGGCTAGGAAGCTCCAAATGAAATTTCGTAAAAAGTGACAGGTAGTACACAGTCTGCACTATCTCAGAAAACTTTTTCAGAGGCCGAAGTTGAACCAGTGACACGTGGCACTCCGTACAAGTGTGCTCTCCTGTATTATCCCATAAACAGGTCACGTTGCGACACTTGACATAACTCTCTCTCAGAAAATCCAATTGAGGTCAGACCTGTCACGATGGAAAGATAACAGGCCGAGCTATCTCAGAAAACTTTTTCAGAGGCCGAAGGTCAAACAGTGACACGTGGCACGCCGTACAAGTTCGCTCTCCTGTATTTTCCCAAAACAGGTCACGTTGCGACATTTGGAATAACTCTCTCTCAGAGAATCCAATTGAGGTCAGACCTGTCAGGATAGAAAGATAGCAGGTCAGGCTATCTCAGGAAACTTTTTCAGACCCTGTGGATCAAAAATTTCAGAGTTACACCAGAAACAATCAGGTACATATTTCTGTCAAAACAGAATTATTTTTTGGTACCTTCATTCATGACTTCCGGAATTTAGGGCTTTGGAGAAAGTTGGAATTTTTGTAATCAGAGACCACGGCTGGATGCTACTCATCAAAATAGAAATTTAGAGACCAAGATCAGAATTTTTGGTTGGGCAGAAGGCCGGGCTTGATTAGACCCTAGTTCGGGACTTTGATCAGAAAAGCGGAAAATTAGGGCTTCTGTAAAAATGGGAATTTTTGAAATCTGTGACCACGGCTGGAAGCTCCTCAGAAAATTAGAAGCTTAGAGCTTTGAATCAAACTTTTTGATGGGGCAAAAGAGTGGGCTTCATCAAACCCCAGTTCAGGGTCACGTCCAGTGAATCCGAAAGTTTCAAAGGCAAAATTGAGGAGTAAAACTTTGCAGTTTTCAAATTCTGAATATATCAGTTTGATCAGCTCATCAAGGCGCATATCTCTATCCTTTCGGAAGTTTGAAATTCAAAGTTTGAATTTTTGGGGTTTCTCTGACAAACCCATATCCAGCTCCAGGTCCAGTTCTTGCAAATCAAGTGGATAGGGTTAATCCTAGAAGAAGATGGATTGGTCACCTACATAAGTGAAGGAGTTCATGTTTCAGAGGGAGATGAGGCTAAGGCTTTACATAAGGAGATTACAAGTGATCTCGACAGGTATGACTCATCGAGGTATGTTTTGAGATTTGTTCATGATTAAGTTTATGGTATGTTTGTCTTCATGTTATTACAGTTAGTACAATCTTGATTTTAGATTTGTTGTATCACCTTAACAAAATTATGAATGCATGATAGAAGATATTCATTGGTTAGGGGGTTGACACTTATGATTGTACTAATGCATTATGGTGTTGTGTGAGGTTGAGGTTGTCTGCTAACAAGATACAGGTACATCACAAAAGACAAATCAGGCTCCATGACCATGAAAACATGAAGACAAAGAGTCATCCATAATCTCTGTTCTACTTACGAGGTATGTATGACTTTGTTATATTATGCTTAACCTATGAGACATGCAGGTTCTAGCTCAGGATCTCTAAATCATTGAAGAGATTGTTTAGGTATGTTGTACATAACCAAGTAGGTATACTAATCCAGGTATGTTTCCCATGAATCTTACCTTGTGTTAGGATCCCTTATATACGTATACTTGGAATGATTGGTTATGCTTATTCATAAAGTTAGTAATCAAGGGATTATGCATATTATATCTTTTATCAATGATATGCATGAGTAAAAGAAGACTTCCTTGAAATCTTGAATACTAATGTTTATTAACTATAATCATGACTATACGTTTTCAAGATTATTTAGTACTATAATGTTTTGATAGCATTTAGAATATACTAATGAGTGTATGTTTGTGTATGAGATCATGAGGATGACTCTTGAGCATGCACAGTGGTACAGAATGAATAGAAGTTCAAAAGACATACAGAAGATCAAGCGGGAGGCAACCACACAAACATAAAAGATAAGTATTTGAGTTGTTATTTGAAATAGTAATAATATTGCCTACAATAGGTTGTATGCATATTTGTATTCCCATAATATATAATGCTGAGTGTAAACATTCATAGAGCATTGAACAGTATACTACTAATGTGCATATGATTGACAAGTTGGACAAACATTCCATTATTGCTTGTCTAGAATGAAACCTCTTTGCTGACATGCTGAGAGTTGTGCACACTCTCGATAGTATGTTCTGGTAGAGATGGAAGGCATCTAGATAGCCACTGTATGCATACAGGATATGGGAAAGTATTGTGCCAAAGTATTGGTCAAAATAGTTGCATCACTATGTAAATGATATCTGTATGCATAATGGGTTATCTTTTGATGATTATGAAGTATTACTAATCATGTACTTAATTTTGATTTGTAGGAAAGGTCATGAAGAATGATGGACACCGTACAAGTGGTGGATGTTCAAACAAGAAGATTTACAAATCAAACAAAATATAGAAGGCTCATGGCTAGAAGATTCTCTTAGAAAGAGGAAGAGAATCACGACAAGATGTTTGCTCCAAGTATGGTGTAATTAAAGAAGAAGTATGAATCAGATTCTGTATAGGTACCTAGGATCGATAATAATTTGATAAGCTTAATGATCACCATGGGTGATGTGGATCTCAACCTTTGCTACAAGGTTGAATATGATACACATATGACATGGATGCAAGAAGGAACTCACCACAGAGTTCGAATGATATTGAGGCTCATATCAGTAGACCCATCTAACGAGAGATGGAACAGATAGATATGCAGAAGATCATTCAATGCAGAAATGAAAATGAAAGATCTCAATTTGATGCTTTACTTCCTAGGTCTGGAAGTATGGCAAGGCTCAGAAGGAATATTTCTCAACCAGGGAAAGTATGATGAGAAATATGACTTGAGGTGTTGGAATGGCCACTCTTATGGATTCCAACTTGAAGCTGTTAGGGGATATAACTCTGTACAGTCAATTTATTGGGTCTTTGATATATCTAACATATACTAGGTTATATATATATGCTTTGTTATGAACACCTTGAGTTAGTATCTAGTGGAAACTAGATGTGTTTACCTGATAGTTGCAAAGCATGTGATGAGGCACATAAAGGACACGATAGAATTTGATCTATGCTATCTTGAAGATCATGACTTCAGATGGCTATTCAGATTCTGTTTGGGCAGGAAGTGTTTCAGACAAGAAGAACACATCGAGAGGATGTTATTGTCTAGGATTAGCCATGATCTCGTGGTTTAGCTGGAAGCAGTCTAGTGTGGCTATCAGCACAAGCGGAATATATGGTTGCTTGCTCTGCTAGTTGTGAAGAAGTTTGGCTTTAGGATTGTTTGACTTAGAGATAGAACCAACTGAGATCCTATGTGATAATTAGAGTTGTATCAAGATGACATAGAATCTAGTGTTCCATGATAAGTCAAAGAACATAGGGAACTAACAAGATATGACACAGAAAGGAACTCTAAAAGTTTGAATTTGTAACAGGTTACCGTTGTACTAACCAAGCCTCTACGTCAAGTGAAGAAGTTACCAACCAAACCTCTGTCTCGAGTGAAGCTTGAATACTTCCGAGACAAGCTTGGTGTAGTTCAAAAGGACCCTCCTCGAAAGGGGGAGTAGTATAGTCACTACTGATGAGATTGTCTCATCAAACAACAAGGTCGTTGATGAGGTAACCTGTTCTCTACACCTAGTCACTTAGAAATAGTTAGATTTAGGACTATTTTTATTTCTGTTTAGTTTTACTCATACATGATTTTTGATGTTAGATGTATTGGTGAGAATACATGCTAGAGGTATACATGCTTTTGATGTTAGATGTATACATGATGTTAGATGTATTAGTGAGAATACATGCTAGATGTATACATACTTTTGATGTTAGATGTATACATGATTTTGATGTTAGATGTATTGGTGAGAATACATGCTAGAGGTATACATGCTTTTGATGTTAGATGTATACATGATGATTAGATGTATTAGTGAGAATACATGCTAGATATATACATGCTTTTGATGTTAGATGTATACATGATTTTGATGATAGATGTATTAGTGAGAATACATGCTAGATGTATACATGCTTTTGATGTTAGATGTATACATGATTTTGATGATAGATGTATTAGTGAGAATACATGCTAGATGTATACATGCTTTTGATGTTAGATGTATACATGATTTTGATGATAGATGTATTAGTGAGAATACATGCTAGATATATACATGCTTCTGATGTTAGATGTATATATGATTTGATGATAGATGTATTAGTGAGAATACATGCTTTTGATGACAGATGTATACATGATTTTAGATGTATTAGTAAGAATACATGCTTTTGATATATGACGTATACATGCTGTTGATGCTAGATATTGATTATGTACTTGTATGGATGAGGATACTTGTACTTGTATTGATGAGAATACAGATTGAGGGGATTGAATCATCCCTGGACTTTCAGTCCCAAAGAGAGCCGTAGACGTGAGGTCTCCGAGAATGAAGTCCTTAGTGGACAGTTGAGGGGATTGAATCATCCCTGGACTTTCAGTCCTAAAGAGAGCCGTAGACGTGAGGTCTCCGAGAATGAAGTCCTTAGTGGACATGATAGGATTGCATCATCCTCAAGAGAGCCGTAGACGTATGTCTTCGAGAATGAAGTCCTTGGTGGACATGAGGGGATTGGATCATCCCTGGACTTCAGTCCTAAAGAGAGCCGTAGACAGGTGTCTCCGAGAAATAAGAGGGATTGTATCATCCTTGAACACATGTTCTAAAGTGAGCCGTAGACAGGTGTCTCCGAGAAAGAAAAGGGATTGTATCATCCTTGAACATCTGTTCTAAAGAGAGCCGTAGATGTATGTCTCCGATAAATGAAATCCTGAATTAACAGGTAGGGGATTGCATCGTCCCCGGACTGATGTCCCAGAATAGAACCGTAGACTGGGTCTCCGATAATGAAATCCTGAATGAACAGGTAGGGGATTGTATCGTCCCCGGACTGAGGTCCCAGAATAGAACCGTAGACTGGGTCTCCGATAATGAAATCCTGAATGAACAGGTAGGGGATTGTATCGTCCCCGGACTGAGGTCCCAGAATAGAACCGTAGACTGGGTCTCCGATAATGAAGTCCTGAATGAACAGGTAGGGGATTGTATCGTCCCCGGACTGAGGTCCCAGAATAGAACCGTAGACTGGGTCTCCGATAATGAAGTCCTGAATGAACAGGTAGGGGATTGTATCATCCCCGGACTGAGGTCCCAGAATAGAACCGTAGACCGGGTCTTCGAAAAATGAAGTCCTGAATGAACAGGCAGGGGATTGCATCGTCCCCGGACTGAGGTCCCAGAATTGATCCGTAGACTGAAGTCTCCGAGAACTGAAGATTGGATTGTATCATCCATGGACCTATGTCCTAAAAGGAGCAGGATTGATCATCCTAGGAATATGATCGTATGATGATGATAGTGATGACGATGCTGATGATCGTGTGATGACGATGCTGATGATCGTGCTGATGACGATGCTGATGATCGTGTGATGACGATGTTGATGATCGTGCTGATGACTATGCTGATGATCGTGCTGATGACGATGCTGATGATCGTGTGATGACGATGCTGATATGACGATGCTGATGATCGTGTGATGACGATGCTGATGATCGTGCTGATGACGATGCTGATGATCGTGTGATGACGATGCTGCTGATCGTGTGATGACGATGCTGCTGATCGTGAGATGACGATGCTGCTGATCGTGTGATGACGATGCTGCTGATCGTGTGATGACGATGCTGCTGATCGTGAGATGACGATGCTGCTGATCGTGTGATGACGATGCTGCTGATCGTGAGATGACGATGCTGCTGATCGTGTGATGACGATGCTGCTGATCGTGTGATGACGATGCTGCTGATCGTGTGATGACGATGCTGCTGATCGTGTGATGACGATGCTGCTGATCGTGTGATAACGATGCTGCTGATCGTGTGATGACGATGCTGCTGATCGTGTGATGACGATGCTGCTGATCGTGTGATAACGATGCTGCCGATCGTGTGATGATGATACTGTTGATCGTGATGTTGATGTTGATGTTGACATTGATGTACCAGTAACTGTTTGAGTTACTGATGAAGAAAAATTGAAGAAAGCTTCCAATGATTTATAGATGTATCATGTATGATGTTGATGACTCCTTGCTCGAGCAGATGTTGTTATAATATCCTTCTCGTTAAGGGGGAGTGTTGAGATATTGTAACTTCAAAGAATATTATATTTGTACTTTATTATTCCGGAGATGTTTCATTCCTCCGTGCAGATCTTATTGTATATCCGGAGATGTTTATTCCTCCGTCGGAATGTGGTAACTCGGGTTATTAGACTTCCCTAGTAGGGGTCGGCCCTGTATGTGTTATGTGGGTCAAAGGGTTATTAGACCACCCTAGAGGGGTCGGCCCAGTTAGTTGTAGTGGGGTATTTAACCTATTGGTTAAATACGAGCCTACGTGTACTTGTGTAAAATACACATCAGAGTAGTGTATAAATAGAGGAGGTGTGTTCCTCATTACATACACTCACTCACTCACTTGAGAAAGGCGCACTTGTGGAGGAGAGGTCTGCTATGGAGGAGAAGGAGCTTATGCTCAGGGTTTGCATCTTTGTATATTGCTGGTCATCTATATTGAGGAAGCTTTGCTGGGTTTTCTACCCCATGAGGGTTTCCCAGGATAAATCTCTGTCTCTTGTGTTTATGCTATGCTTGTTGTTTCTTCAGTGATCCTGTATATGCTATTATTATGAAATGGAATGTAATGCTGCTATTTTCTGTCTTAGCATATTGAAAATTAACACTATCTAAATTAAAAATCTCAATTCCCTTGAATGAGTTGGTCAAAAAATCAGAGTACAGAGACCATATTCTAAGAGTAGCGAATGGAGAAGATGGAAAGCAGCCCAACACTCTAAATTTGCATGATGATAATCCCACTCTCTTGTTCAGACCCCATTTCGAAAGTTCTCCAGAAGATTATTTTCCTTCCTTCTATATCTATCTAAACATACATGATCATATATTACACAATGCTATGTTAGATTCTGGAGCTTCACATAACCTCATGCCAAGATCGGTGGTGGAAAGTCTAGGGTTATAAATCACGAGGCCCTATAAATATTTGTTTTCCTTTTATTCTAGAAGAGTTCAATGTTTAGGGATAATCAAGGACATGGTCGTGTCACTAACTCAAATACCTCAGAAGAATGTAGTCATGGATGTGGTGGTGGTTGATATTCCACCTAAGTTTGGAATGCTAGTATCCAGGTCTTGGGCATCAAAATTAAAAGGAAATATGAAGATGGACATGTCTTATGCAAACATTCCTATTTTTGGGGAAAACATAAGATTATACAGAGAGCATAGACTGTCCTAAAGGTTGGAATCCATTTTACTCTTGGTAAAGCCCAACTGGATAGAAAGTTGTATGTCCTACCATACCAAGTTCTACACATATATGACTCCCTGTCATGTGTCTCAGAACCAAGTGGTTGCTCCACATACACTTCTTCTTCAACTACGCCATTCAAAAAGGCTATCTTGAAATCCATTTGGTGTATCTTCCACTTCATCACTGCAGCCAGAGCAAGTACTGATCTAATGGAAGTGTATCTGGCTACATGAGCAAAAGTCTCTATGCTACCACCCGTAGCATGCTTGATCTTGTAGATCCTCTTGGAAGTCACTACAGACTACCCTTTGGGACTGCATCCCAAACATCTTCATGATCGACTGGTACTCCTCGATCATGGCATTCTTCCCAGATCCTTGGATCTTCAATATTTTCAATAGATAACTTTGTTGCTGAACAAATGTTGTAGTCCTTCTTTTGTAGGTGATGGTATACAATCTTTCCTACACAACAAGTTAAAATGCATGATTAGAAAACATCTCATAGTTTTCAGAACAAATTCTTACACATAAAGAAATATGTCATACAGTCATGCAATTATCTTAGCCAATGCTTCAATACAACATTTATCCATATTCCGTAACTTTCTAGATGCCTTCCAATCTCTACCAGAACATTGTTAAGAGTGTGCACAATTCCTAACATGTCAACAAAGAGGTTTCATTCTAGATAAGTAGCAATGGAATGTTGTACAGTGCCATAGGCCACTTACCCATGTATATTAGTAGTATACTGTTCATCAATGCAACTATTCTAATATGCATAATACACAACCTAATTCTAGGAACATAAGCATATACATCATTGAATAACATTATGTAAGAAATGACAATTCAAATACTTATCTTTGTTTGGTTGCTAGGTGGACTCCCTCTGAATCTTTGCAACTCCATTCTGATGTGGATTGTGAAAAGTGGTCAACTCCCTCTGAATATCTACATCCTTGCAGAAACTACTGAAGTGTGCTCCTTTGCTTTCTTGTAGGAACAACTTGAGTGTGCTCCCTCTTGATTTTTGCTTCCTGGATTACCTGTCCTTGAACTTATATCCATCCTTAATCACTATGCATGCTTATTAGTATCATCATTGTGTTATCCTTGAGGTCTCATACATAATCACACATTTATTAGTATAATCTTAATACTATCAAAACACAATAATCTTAAACATGTATAGTCATGATCATTCACAGATAATAAACATTAGTATTCAAGGTTTTAGGTAAGTCTTCTTTTACTCATGCCTATTCTTATTTGATCATAGGACTCTTTTGATTAGTTAAATCATCAATGCATAAACCCGTGATTACCCAAACCTATACCTTCATGATTCTTCTGGTTAGTGATATCATCAATTATGGTATGAAACATAATATGCATACAACCATGACTATTCAAACCTATGACTTCATGAATAATCATTATCAACAACACAACAGTATAAGATCCTAACTCAAGGTAGGATTCTATCTTGATATAGGAAAAACATACCTGGATTAGCATGCTAGCTAGTTATGTCTAACATACCCGCATAATGTCTTCTGGTTCTCTTCAGTGACTTGTGCTAGTAACCTGCATGTCTCATAGGTTAACCATTGTAGGACCAAGTTATACATACCTCGAAAGCAGATATTCTATGTGATCCATGACAATGGATGAATCTTTGTCTTCATGTCACCATGATCATATGTTCTTGAAGTAGAACATGATTTGTCTTTCTTGGTGTACCTTTTATGTTAGCGAACAACATAAACCTCATACAACATCACAATGCATTAGTACATTCATAAGTGTCAAAACCTTAATCAATGAATATCTTCTATTAAGGTGATATGACAAGTATAATAATTAATCAAGATTCTACTGTAATGATATGAAGACAAACATATGATAAACTTAACCATGAAACATACCTGTAAGCCATACCTGTCAAGATTGCTTATAATCTTCTTATGGAAGGCCTTAGCCTCATCTCCCTCTGAGACAGGAACTTCTTCACTTATGCAGGTGACCAATCCATCTTCTTCTAGGATTAACCCAATCCACTTGATTTGCAAGAATTGGACCTGGAGCGGGATTAGGGTTTGTCAAAGAAACCCCAAAAATTCAAACTTTGAATTTCAAACTTCTGAAAGGATAGAAATATGTGCCTTGATGAGCTAATCAAGTTGGTATATTGAGAGTTTGAAAACTGCAAAGTTTCACCCCTCAAAATTTCCTTTTAGATTTCCGGATTCACTAGGGAGGACCCTGAATTAGGGTTTGAGTTTCCTAGAGCTTCACCCAACCAAAAGATTTGATTCAAATCTCTAAGCTTTGATTTTTCTGAGGAGGTTCCAGCCGTGGTCATAGATTTCCAAAATTCCAATTTTTGCAGAAGCCCTAATTTTCCATCTTTTCGATCAAAGTCCCGAACTAGGGTTTGATCAAGCCCGGCCTTTTTCCCAACCAAAAAATCTAATCTTGGTCTCTAAATTTTGATTTTGATGAGTAGCATCCAGCAGTGGTCTCCGATTACAAAAATTCCAACTTTCTCTGAAGCCCTAAATTTTGGAAGCCATAAATGAAGGTGCTCAAAAATAATTATGTTTTGACAGAAATATATACCTGATTGTTTCTGGTGTAACTTTGAACTTTTCAATCCACAGGGACTGAAATTTTTTTCTAAGATAGCCCGACCTGTTATATTTCCATCCCAATAGGTCTGACCTCAATTGGATTCTCTGAGAGAGAGTTATGCCAAGTGTTGCAATGTGACCTGTTTATGGGATAATACAGGAGAGCGAGCTTGTACGGCATGCCAAGTGTCACTGGTTCAACTTCGGCATCTGAAAATTTTTCTTGAGATAGTACAGTCTGTGTAATACCTGTCAATTTTTACAAAATTTCATTTGGAGCTTCCTAGCCCAAGTTATGACCTTTTTCCCAAGGTCACCTAATTTTGACTCAGATCTAGAAGAGGCATAAACCCTATATTGTATAGATCATAAATCACAAAGTACAATGAATTAGAGGTTTTCCTTTGGACACAAGGTACATGGGGATCTGATCTTCGACCTGTAAAAGTTTCAAATCCGAAAACGTCACCAAAATGGATTTATAGCAAAAGTTCTACGATGACTGGTGTTTGCTATATCAAGCCCTAGCATCGTAAGTTCAACAAGTGTCATACATGCCATATTATGCCTTCTTTCAGGCTAGCTTTGATACCATGTTAAATTTTCAGAATTTACTTCAATATGATCTAGGATCTTAACTGAGAGAACAACATGTACAACAAATCTACAGCATATCAATCATGGCACGATAATGCAAGCACACAAAAGACACAGAGTTTACTTGGGGAAAACCATAAAGGTGAAAAACCCCAATAACTTCCTTAGAGATAGATAGAGCAATGATACAACCAGAATACAAGATATGGTCTTCTCCTAGCAGCAGAGCCTCCTCCTCCACAAGTGCGCCACTCTCCCAAGTGTGAGTGAGAGAATAGAATGATAAAATAGAGATCTCCTGATCTCTATTTATACTAGACTTGACTTGCCTAATAACCTTTACTAGGTCGGCCTTAACTTAACCACATAACACAATGATGACTGGGCTGACACCCAATAGGGTGGTATAATAACCCTTTGACCCACATGGCTGACCCCCACTAGGGTGGTCTAACAGCCCTTCGACCCACATGACTTATACAGGGCCGACCCCAACAAGGCGGTCTAATAACCCATCAAGTATAAGTTACGACACTTACAATATAAATGATGACACTTCCGTATAGAGGAATAATAACATATCTATAGGAATATAAAATACATGGGTGAAATACATTCCGAAGTTACATATACATAAACATGTGGTAAGCAGTAAGGGTAAAGCTGATAATAACCCAATATGTGTTGTAGATGTTGATATAGGCTCTTCAGTATTCCATTATAATCTACATGAAACAAAGGATGAGGTTAGTAATGAGCAAGAAATACAATGCATCGACGGCTCTTCCAGCATGGAATACAATGGTCAACGAGTGGAAAAGTGCAGTGATGAAAAATCAGAATTAGAAATGGAAGCTATGGCCGTATCCCAAAAAGAGGATTATTGGGTTATGAGATTTGATGGAGCTATGATTAAAGAAGGAGTTGGGGCAGGAGTATGGATCATCCCTCCAAATGAAAGAAATGAATGTACCAGGTTGCATACCTTCAAACTAATGTTTGAATGTTCCAATAATGTGGCAGAATATGAAGCCCTACTGTTGGGTCTGAATGCACTCAAAGATCTAAGGGATAAAAAGGTCAAGATTTATGGACATGCATAGCTAATAGTCCAACAGGTGAATGGAAACTATGAGACTAAACATACCAGAATGAGGGCTTAAAGAAATGTTGTGTGGGATATGTTTGATATTTTCTTCACAAAGCATGATATTTCTTTCATTCCTAGAGAAAAAAATACAATAGCATACATTTTGGCTGGCTATGCTAGCACATTCCAACTCCCTTCATATCCTACCAAATCTGACGTGATCAATATGAGGCATAGACCCTCTGTTCCAGACAATACCCAACATTGGCAAGTGATATTTGAACATGATCAACAACTCAAGAAATTCTTAGATATGACTAAGGAATTTGGGGCCAACGCCCAGATTGATCAAGAAGGCTTCTCATGTGATGAATGGGAACTTGATCCACCAGATCTCCTAACCATTTTGGGAGACAAAGAGATCTTGCAGCTGAAGAGAAATTGCATACCCAAAGGATTGGTGCAATTATAAAATATTTTTGAGTAAAATGATGTGGCCAAAAATCACAAGGTTGCTCCAAACCATAGTGAAGTGGAAGACTGTACCATTGGAAGTGATGAAGAGCCCAAAATTGTCAAACTATCAAAGTATTTAACCCTGGGCACTAAAGATAACTATGTGGATTTAATGAGAAAGTTTTCTGTTGTGTTTTCATGGTGCTATGAGGACTTGAAAGAATATGACACTACTATCATCCAACATACCATACCAGTCAAGGCAAGGGAAAAACCATTCAGGAAGAAACTGAGAAGGATGAATCCCATGCTGCTCCCACTGATATAAAAATAGGTGAAGAGGATGTATGAAGACAAAATCATAGTCTCCTTAAGGTTTTCCAAGTGGGTAGATAACATAGACCTACTGAGGAAGAAGAATGGTGAAATGAGACTGTGTATTGACTTTAGAAATTTGAACAAAGTGTCCCTAAAAGATGACTACCCCCTGCCCAAAATGGATCACATTTTACAAAAGGTTGTAGGGGCAGCAAGAATGCCATGCTTGATGGATTTTCAGGGTACAATTAGATTATGGTACAAGGATAGAAGACCAAGACGAGACAACCTTTACCATACCTTGGGGGACCTTCATGTATGCAAAGATGCCTTTTGGTCTTCTAAATGTAGGAGCCACCTTCCAAAGAGCTATGGATATAGCTTTTGCAGAAGAGAAAGACAAATTTGTGTTCATATACATGGATGACATCACTGTGTATTCAAAGTCTAATGCAAAGCATTTGAAACATTTGCATCAAGTATTTTCCAAGTGTAGAAAATTTGGAATCTCCTTGAACCCTAAAAAGTCAAAATTTTCCATGCAAGAAGGAAAGATGTTGGGTCACATAATATCTAAATATGGGATCAAAATTGACCCAGACAGAGTTGACACAATACAGAAAATTGAACTCCCCAGGAGTAAAATAGAGTTTCAATCCTTTCTAGGAACAGTGAACTTCTTAAGAAGGTTCATCCCGAATTTTGCAGAGATCATGAGGTCAATCACAAACATGCTTAAGAAGGACACTCAGGTCAGGTGGAAGGATAAAGACAAACTAGCATTTGGGAATATAAAAACATAAATTGTTGAAGCAATTGTGCTAACCAGTCTCGGTTTTGACAAAGAATTTCTAATGTTTTTTTTTTGCATCTGAGCATTCCATAGTTGGAGTGCTTTTTTGAGAAAAATCAGGAAGGAGATGAGCATCCCATATCCTTCTTTAGCAGATCTCTTAGAGATGTTCAGTTCAAGTAAAACATCATGGATACGTAAGCATATGCAATGGTTAAAACTTTGAAAGATTTCAGAGTTTATGTTCTACATTCCCATGTGATCTCTTATGTTCCTAATGTTGCAGTAAAGGATATATTGACTCAACCTGATCCATGAGGTAAAAGGGCTAGGTGGATAGCTGTGATTTTTTAATATGACCTACAAATCAAACCTACGAATCTTATCAAAGGACAAGGACTGGCCAGGCTCATGGTTGAGTCAGATTGGGATTCGCTAAGTGTGAATTTGATCTCACACATACTGGAAGAAGCTGCCCAAGAACCACTATAGAAGGTATCAAACAAATTCCTATCATCTCCTTGGTATTATGACATTATATATGTTCTGCAGAACTTACAAGCACCCCCGAGATGGGTACAAGCAAATCCAGGTTAACCAAGATGAAGGATGCCAAGTTTGCATAATGAATGGTTGCCTTTATTGGAAAGGCCTTGGAGGTGTTCTATTGAACTGTGTAGTGGAACATGGAGCCAAGGTGACCTTGAAAGTGTTTCACAAAGGTGTTTGTGGGGGCATCATTACTGGAAGGCTACTGTCAACAAAATTCTTAGGGCAAGATTTTATTGGCCCACCATGTTCAAATATGCGTGTAAGGAAGTAGCTACCTACCATGAGTGCTAAATCTTTGAAGGAAAGAGGAAGCTCTTATGCTTTACTTTGAAACCCATCTCGGTAGAAGCCCCTCTCCAGCAGTGGGAACTTGAATTCATTGGTGAAATTTTCCCCAAATCCTCTGGACAACACAGGTGGATATTGACTGCCATTGGTTATTTCACTAAGTGGATTGAAGTAATACCAACCAGGCAGGCCACAGACACTGTCTTCATCAAATTTCTGGAAGAAAATATCATGTCTAGGTTTGTGTTCCCTATCAAGATAATAACTGACAATGCTCAAGCCTTCAAATATAAGAAAGTGATCAAATTCTATCATAAATTCCACATAAAATTGGGCCACTCTACCGCCTATTACCCCCAGGCAAATGGACTGGATGAATCATCCAACAAAATTCTGGTCAGGATCATCAAGAAGCTGCTACAAGAGAACAAGAGGGCTTGGCATACCAAGTTGACCTTTTCCCTGTGTGTTGATAGGATCACTTCCAAAATATCCATTGGGACTTCACCTTTTAAATTGGTATATGGGACAGAGGTCATATTTCTTGATTCCCTCAAAGGGCTTGTAATGAGGATTCTATAGGAGCAAGGAGAGGAGCCGAAATCTGATCTAAGGATGGCTAACCAGCTGGTTGAGATACAGGAATTCAGGTACATCTGAGTACATGATGATGCTATGTTGGCTCAAGAGAGGGTTAAAATACCTTTGACAAAAATACCAAGGCTGATGATTTCCAAGTGGGAGATCTAGTGTTGAAATGGGAATCCAGAAGAGAAGACCAGGCCCATAAATTTGGCAACCTATGGCAGGGTCCACATACAGTCATCACCTAGTATGGAAGCAACACTTTCCTTTTGCAGGACAATGACGACAAACCAGTGGGAAAGGGACACGTCAATGGGAGGTTCCTGAAGCACTACCTCCAGTGACAAGCGATCCAGTCAACCCACCCGCACTATACAAATCCTTTTTTTGTTGAGTTTCAGTTAGCCATGTTTTAGTTTTGTTTGAATAAAAGAAAAAAGAGAAAGGCCACTAGTCTACTGTTAGTGTTACCTCACAGGGTGGATAGCATCCCTGGTTACAGCTGTTGTTAGCACCCCTATCAATTTTCCCAGCAAGGAAGGAAAGGGAATCCCCCTACTGGAACCCAAAGCGTGCCCATTGATTTCCTATGCCACGGAAAGAGTCAGAAAACCCAAAAATGGCTAAGTAGTGACAAATTCCAAGCTAAATGATCAAACTGCAGTGAAAGAAATGAGAAAAACAAGGAAATAAATTTCCTCCACAATATAAAGGGATTGAACGGCCAGGATTGAAAAAATCATATCCAAATCAATGGCTAAGAAGCGATCCGCAACACACCAGATTTGAATTTCTGAGTCCCGCAATCCGCATTGCAGATTTCAGATTGTGGGAGCATGATATTTTCAGAAGATGCAAAATGAAGTTTCTGAGTTCCGCAACCCGCATTGCAAATTGTAGATTGTGGAAGTAAAATATGGCGATGTCTATCCGGCAGTACCAAGTTCCGTAATCCGCATTGTGAATTTCGGATTGTGGAGAGGTAAATTTATAGGGGTGGTGAAGACAAGTTTTCGACTTCCACATTGCGGATTGTGGATTGCAGAGAGGACTTCTACAAATTATGGTGAGGTTGTTCCGAGTTACACAACCTATGTTGCGGATTGCGTATTGTGGATTGCAGATTTGGCATTGCGGATCGAAAATTGTGTAGCAGAAGCAGGGAGAATTTCAATGACAGGAAATGAATAATTTTACAGGGAAAATGGCATGATTGGGAGGCCGAAGAGAAAAACAGTTTGTTTCTTGTCTTAATCAGTTTCAAGACGCCCAATCTGAAGTGGTAGAAAGTGTCTCTAATGGCCTAAGATTCTCCATGATATCTTGCAAAGGTGTCCCCATCAGCGTGCCTAGCAGATCATGAGTCTGTTGCATTTTACCAGTTTGATGACAGGCCACACCTAGCTGAAGAGCTCTAGAAGATTCGGATGTTTTGTAATCCTATAAAGGCAAGTTCCGAAGAGGACCAAGAGGTTGGATGTTTTGGATTCTGAGAGAAAAATGCTCTGCATATTGTATTGAACTCAGCCTTTCAATTAATGAGAAGACTCGATTTCTAGAGCAGAGATTCTTGTGATGAGTTTTTTTTATGTATGTTATTTCTTGTGCATGTGTTCCTCATTCGTATTTCCATTGATTGCTTTCTTTTGTAGTATCTAGATCAAGAGTACATGGTATGAAATTCATATGTTATGCTTCAGATACATATGACTAGGTATTCCATCATTTCCTCTTGTAGTTGTAGGTTAGAATTGATTCTTAAATTCTCTAGATCTGTGATGGATTTTGTTTCCTTTTCTTCCTTCATCTGCGGATATCCTTGACATGAGAAAAACTCATCTACCTCGCCTCTTCTTGTGAAATTGTGATCTAAATCTGTCATTTGTGACTATAAATCTACTGAAGTTTGACTCCAAGCCCAATGGTGCTCCCGTCCTTAATCCCAACCAGCTGGAAAAAAAATACCTAAAAACCCTTATATGAAGGTCTAGCTGCCACTTTACACATATCTAGCCCATGCTATGATATCCTAAATGATGGAAGAATTGTGAAAGAGAGAGCCCTCTCTATGGTTGGAAAGGCTAGTTTCCATCCACCAAATATTGGTTTGAAACAGTTACCTCATGATCCCTTCTACTACAACCCAGGAGAATCTTGAGTGATAACAAAAAGTTTGGTCTCCATCATAGGTAGTTTCCCTACCTTTATTTGAATCTCAATGAATGGGCCATCCAAACCTCGGAATCTAAAGATACTCTCATAACTCAATTTTACACTCATATAAAAAGGTAATTTTGTGAGGGTATATAAGTGGGATCATCTTCTTAGTCATCAAGTACACCACCATACCATTTCATCTGCAATAACGCACAATATCTTCTTCCTCGAATTTGGATATCCATGTCCATTTCTCATCAATCTCGTTCTATTTTCTCTTTGTTTTTATTATATGGGTTGTTCAATTCCTCAGATGGATCCACGAATTCTCAAATTTAGGTGAAAGAGAATGCTTAATTGTTATATGCCTAAGTATATGAAAGCGGATGCTTATTTGTTATACGCCTATGTATATGAATCCCTTCAAGTGAGTTGAAATAAGGAATGAGATGGGTTCCACTAATTGTAACTCATTGAGTTCTCTTGATTTATAATGTAGATGATAGAATATTATTGAGCCATGGATTGACCATATGAAGTTTATGCCATGGAGGTTTATCAATATGCCAAGATTTATAGTTTATGTGTAAAGGATGTCAGTGGGGTACAATCTTTGTGCTTTCTCGTTATCACGGGAAGCAGTAGTAGATATTTTGCATCTCCATGTTTAAAGGCCATCGTCAAATCGTTTGAACCCCTGGACACATGGCCCACTCAGGGGATGTTTTTATACTCGAGGTTTATCCTGCCCAAGGAAGCAATTTCTTCGAGGTTTTTGGACATTGTACTCTCTCTCCCTCTCCAAAAATCCTGGAGTTGTTTCTTTTCCGGTGGAGCTAGAGACTCTATGCGTATTTGAATATCACCCAAGAAGCATATACCAAGAGGGTATTAGCGAGCTCTAAAAGGATGGCATTGGTACTTCTTCGGGGTCAATGAAGTGCTTTAGGAAGGGCCCCACTATGTGGTCAGATATAAATTGGGTGGATTGTCAACAATTCGAACCCGGTAAGCTCAGACCTTGTAAATGTGTCCATAAAAATAATTATATGAAAAAAATTGCATTAGGAGAGGATGTTGTTATGAATGAAGTGGTTTCCAAGGAAAATCTTTCTCTAGTAGGAAGGCTTGCAGGGCAGAATATGAGCATGGCCATGCTCTGGTTTTGGGTATCCTCCAATTGGGAAGAGAAACCGGTTATCTCTTGTGGCTGTAAATTCTGGAAAAAGGGTGGCTAGGTTTGATCTTTAGGGCTCCGAAGGACATATTGTTTATATTGGGGGGGACGTGGATGTGGGGCTCATATACCCTCAAAATTAAGCATTGGACCCCTATTTTTGATGCACAGAGCGAAAAGAACTTTAGTCAACCCATATGGATTAAACTACCTAGACTCCTGACTAAGTTTTGGTTGTTGGAAGTATTTAGCAGTAACTCTTTAGGGTCTTTCTTATATGCATATTTTAGCTTCGAGGAGATCAATATTATGACTTATACATGTATCTTAGTATATTTGGACCTGAGATAGGATTTGTTTGTGGATTTGAATATTTATGTGGGTCATTCATCACATATTCATAGGCTAGACTGCTTTGGATTCCCCTTCCAATGTAAATGATGCCACAAGCATGGGAATTTGGTCTATGAATGCTCTCTTCCTTTCAGCAAAATGTGCCGACAAATATTATCAGTTGTTAGCTAATATTGATAATCAGTTTCATAAGAATTTGTTATATGTTAAGGAGAACCATAGTTCCCTGGAGGAGGATATTGGTTTATCGACATCCACGAGGGAACACTCTCGTTGCAGATCCTAGGGTATCAACTAGTAAGGTTTATTTCCCAAAAGTGTTGTTCATGGATGAAGGGGGATTTTATCCGACTTGAAGACTCTCGTTGGCTATGACCTCTGTTGACAGAGAGCTAAAGATGAATGACACTTGTAATATCTAATTTTCCCCCTTTCCTCTAGGATTTGATTGTTTCAAATATGTTCAAAATTATAGCATCTCAAAAGGTATGTATCCCACACCTCCTTTCCCAGCTCCTTCTTTAAAAGGAATTATGGAAGTTTCGAAGTTTCGAAGTTTTGTGGACAATGTTTTTTTCTATTTGGGGATCAAAGAGGGACTTTCTAGGAATGAGTTATGTGGGGTTTTCTTTTGTTGGCATATCATTTTCACTTGAAGTCTTATCCTTGGTATTTCCTCATGATTTTTGTGGGTCTGGTGATTTCATCTGTGGAGGTTGGGATTTTCATGGCTTGCCTTTGTTCGAGTCTTGTGGGAAGTTTAGGACATTCTATTCTCTATGGAGTGAAAGGTCTAATCCTCTAATGTTCGGTTTCGGTGTCAATGCAAAGGAAACAGTCTAATACGAAGGTGTTAGAAAACCCTATGCAAGAGTTATCATATCCCTTAGTCGTCTGGTGTGACTATTCTCAATGGGTTTTACAGCTTCATTAGCCACTAAGTGAGGTTATATGTTTTAAAGGAATTTTTAATTGTTAATAAAATTATATTTTACTACGTTAGACCTAATCTGGTTAAAAGAAACTGAGGTGAAACTCAAACTGAGTTAGGTTAAATAGGAAAACCTTCCTAATAGTAAGAAGTTATTTTTTTTATCTGTTGATTGGCATAAAATGTGATAGGAATAATTAGAACAAATCCTTAACAATTCCAAGACAAATCCACTATTTTATAAATGAATGAAAACACCATTAAATTATAAAAGACAGTTGCAGATACAACATCAAATTAAAGAACTATGCTATCTATTTAAAATGAAATGATTACAACTTCTAGATTGTCAAAGTACACCAATTACAGATTAATTAAAGAAGTGATTACCATAAATAAAAGTATAGGAAATATCCAAACACTCTTCTCATGATAATCAAATCACTCAATGCAAAAATGCACTGTTAGCAATTTTAATCTATGGAATAATAAGTAGTAAAGAATATGACTAATGCAAAGCATAATTGGAATATCAAGAAAACTCAAACTCTCATCAATCCAAAAACATGTGCAGAACCACCCCCATCTTTCATTAACAGGTTTGTAAATCATTACAATGCTTGCTTCCAAAAGACATGAACAGTTCAACAAAGTCTGGTACAACAGTCCATTAGAGGTTTCGACTGGATTTTTCCCCTTTTTTCCCCCGTTTTTTCATTCCTATGATGAGTGGGAAATAAATATTACAAAATAGGATAATCATAGACAGAAAAATAGGATAGATCTACTATTTCTAAGAAAATTACTAACTACCCTGACCAGGGCAAGTAAGATAATCCCTCCACTTGGCATAGACTTCCCACATTTCGGTAACAACAAGATAATTAGCATGTTCCAACTGGAGTTGTGCTTTACACAAGTAATACCTAACCTCTTTGCTTCGGACTCTAGACCAAGTGTGCAAAAATCATTGCAAGGTAAATTTAAGGTGGATTGGGTAGAAATAAACGATATGAATCCGAAAATATCAAATTGAGTGGTGTCTCGGATCAATTTTACTAATTGGTCACTTTGTTCATCCACCTCAACGATACTCAACTTCACTGGAACTGAGTCTTCCAGCTCAACAAAAGGAGGAATTCTAAGAGCTTCCATGTGGCCATCAGTCAACATCCATTGTCGTGCACAAATTTTCTACCCCTTTTCGATCATTTGGAATACTTTATCACATGTAAGTTTTCATGATTTAACCGATATCTAAGTTCTCATCAATTTGATCGAATCCAAATGGGGAATAGTCTGAGGAACATTTTTTAGATGAGCTTGCCACTCACAAAGTTGCTCATAGGCTAAATTAGCCTTATTCCTCTTTTCCACATGGTCTACCAAAAGGTTTGACAAATGCTCAAAATAAATAAAGTCATCTTGCATTCCATTCAAACCTTGGAAGAACATGGTCTCTTTCTGTTTCAAACTTTCATTTGTGTCAATGGCTTCATCCTTGAATTCAGGTACTGTCAACTTGAAAAATAAATAGGAATCATAATGTTCCTTACATTGCTCCAATTTCAACTTCATATTAACAAGATTAGAAGCTTGCTCAATCACTTTATTTTCTATTATCCGCTTTTGATGTGAGATTTGTTGGATCTTGTCCTATAGAGCATGCAACTGCAAATGGTGTTGATTTTTAAGTTCCTCAACCTCCTTGTTGAGATTCTTATGAAGAGAATCCTTTTTCAGTTTTAAGCACAACATTCTTAGCTTTCTCTTAATCCAGTAGCTTAGTTAAAGTGGATACTGAATCATAATTTGTCCCAACAAAGGCTTCCATATATGCATTAGTTTCTATAGCTTCCCTCTATGGGTCATAGGTGGGTTGTCTCCATATGAATTGATTTGTAATTGGCCCAACCAGTAATTCTCCTTATCTAGTTCTCTTAGAGCCTTTTCTAAGCACAACTTTTTGCCTTTTGATGAAACAATCATCTGCAAGCACAACCACTGCATCTTCTCCAAAGTCAGTTGAATATTCAGTTGTGGAAACCAAAAGTCTTACAGTGTTGGCAATAGGCAATGGATAACTGATAGTAGGGACAGCTTCCTCATATAGGTTTTGGATAACTGTTGGGATGGCTTGAGAAGAAGAGTTTAGAGGAATTTTTTTTGTCAAAGGTTTAGTAGGATGAGGAGAAGGTGAATTGACTTCAGAATATGGAAGGGTTCTATGAATATTATATTGATCCAGTGGAGTGTCTTAATGAAGAAATTTTGTTTCCTATGAGACTAGAGAATCAGCTGGATGGTCTACCGTATCCTTAGAAATTGGTTGAATGGACGGATTACAAGGTTGTAAGACTAAATCTGGAGGATTTGTGTGAGGGGGTGACTGTGGTGGTGAATTGTGAGTGGACTAAATAATAGAGTCTTTAATAGAAGGAATTACTAATAAGCTAGTGTCATGGGAGGAATGGTGTATAGGACTAGTTGAAGTGCCATTAACAACTTGAGTATTTTCTAGAGAAGGAGTTTGTTGATGTTTTTGTACTACTGGAGTTGGATGAACTACTTCTAGGGGTTGCTCTTTCTCCAAATCAATAAAATTATCAACAAAGGGTTGAGAAGGAGGATTATCAATTGGTTTTTCCTTATCCCTAGCCTTTCCAGACACTATAGGTACAGTAGTATGGACATATCTAGTACAAGGAATAGATTTACCTTGAAGAGATTGAGTTTATTGAATCAAGGCATTGAGAGTCTATATAAGAGTAGAAGGATGACCAACTACTATGGGTATCTTTCCCTACTGTTTTTCCAAATTCTCCCAGACTTAAGGGGAGTTGGACTAACCACTGTGTATTTATTGGCTTCCTCCATTGCCTTCTTAGTAGCTTTATGTTGTTCTTGAAAGAGCATATCCCTTTCCTCTATCACCTTAATCTTTTGATGTTTCTAAGATTCATGCATAGTGATTCTTTTAGCTACATCATCTATCCTTCTTAATACTTCCTCAAAATTGAGAGCACCTTGATATAAAGAATCATCTGGTTTTTCTTCATGCTCATATGAGCTCTTTAAGTGCGGCTGCACAAAATGATCTGCTATGAAATATTTTGGGTCATGCATACTTTTCATTGCAAACCCTTACTGCAACTTATTTAATTATTTTTCTAGGATGTAGCCATGTGTTGCAATATGGATAACAAGTTTTCCCATGTGCAAATGAAACTTTGGCCATGCTCTTCTTTTCAAGGAATGGCACTGGCCATGGACTCCATCAAACACAATTTGAAAATCTACCTTTGCGAGGATCAATATGTCTAGAACAAACATGGGTAACAAGTGTACTGATTTGATTCCCCATATCCTAAGATAGGTGGATAATTATTCAACATACTAGTTACCCATAGGTTCTATCAAAGAAATAGAATCGTTTGATTAAGTACAAAACCATGTTAAGACCAAATCCGATTAACATTTACTGCGAAAACGCTAGTCAGAGATCGGCCATTAAATAATGATTAACCATTAAGTGTATTTGTTTTGACTAGTTTCTCGAGACATTTTGGCGCATGCGACGGGAATACCGACTTTTAATTGAAAGATATAAATGTTGAGGTGGGACTGACAAAATTCGGGATTCGGTATTTTCGGGAGTTAAGGAGAGAATTTATAACATGGTAAACAACATGCTGAATCTCGACATATGAATTCCATATGGGTGATTGATGTCAGATTCGGTGCACCAAAAAGAAGTGAGAAATAATCGCATTACCAACTTTCGAACTCCAAGATTCATAAAGCTAAAACATCGGCGTCGTGATGTCAGGGAGCGAAATGTAAAGATAAATAATTGGCATTCCGACTCCCAACTTCTGACTAAAATCACAAATGTTGGGATTCGAATGTTGGGATTGAACTTAAATAATAAATGACTTTCTGAATTCCGGCTTCCGATAATTTTAATTTAGATAATAGAAATGTTGGGATCAGAACGTCGGCAAGAGTAATATCGGTATATGAACATCCTGACTTCCAACTCCCAATTTTATTTTATTTTAGATAAACAAATACATTAAGATGTACAAAATGTCAAAAGTAACTTAATCAAAAGCTTAATTTGTTTTAGATTGACCCCAAAGTACTTCTAAAAAAATAATAATGGATAAAATCAAGTAAAAATGGAAAAAATATTTTTTTTTTCAAAAATAAACTAAGGAATTTAAGTCTAGCATGGGTTCCCATCTTCTCCTAAAAAGATGGGATCGTTGTGGCTACAACAAGTGGTGGCTCACTAGGAAGAACCAATTATCTCTGTTTAGTTGGAAGCAATGCATTGGTTTTGTAGAGGCTGTATAAAATTTGGGCTTGCGGCCTGCTTGATCTATTATCCTCCACAAGAAATAAATACACTAGCTTTTTTGAAAGAATTTCCAAGTTTCAAAGGAAGAATTTTCAATTACAAGAAATGGCTCAATCCCACCCTTTCACATGAATTAAGAAAATATCAGAGTATCAGAGAGTTACCTTTGTTAGAAATCGAAAAGATCGGAGAATAAATGAACATGGTTCTCAGCCACCCAAATATAGAATCACAATATCACAGACATTTCCACTGCTTCCAGCAGGCATCTATAGCCTCGATGGGGTTTCCTTTTGACCCAATCTTAGTTGCTTTGTTCCCATCTACTGGTTATAGATATACAATTTCTATACTTATACAATAAGTAATTCTAATAATTAGCTAAGGAACACTACCCTGGCATGGTAACTAGATAGCGGTAGAGTCATTCACAAAAGCTTAGAGAAGTGAACAAGTCGACTTGTGATAAGACCTCCTGTCCCTTTCCCATGTGGTAAAGTGCCACTACCCTAGCTTGGAAACTAGATAACGGTAATGTCATTCCCTAAGAAACCATGATCATGATGGGCCGGCTCACGATGAGACCTCCCATCCCTTAATTAACTCATAAATTTATCATTAAGAGCAGGATTGTATTTAATTGTTAACCTCTTAAGAGGTCACTCAACGGTTGGGGAAGCATGACTAAACTCCTTAAGAGTAAGGAAAGACGTCAAGGATTTATGTGTTAACAACTTGTCACCATATAATATCTTCTCTGTAGTCGAGGGCATTCCTTTCAAATAAAATTCATTCTTACCAAAACGTCTGACATCAAATTGTATTTTGTTCAGGATGAGGGAAAGTTCTTGTAAATTGATGATTGAAAACTTGGTAAATATATCTCATAATCTAACAGAAAAATGACCCACAAATGAAGACCATAGAGTGGTTGGTCTGCCTAAAGATACTCTGTAACACTTTTATGCCTACTACTAAATTCTCATAAACAAAAACAAATGACTGTCCAATGATAGTTCATTGTTGAGACCAATTTATTGAAAAGAAAAGATTGAAAACAAGGTTGGAAAACAAAACACAATATATAGAAACTTAATAAAACCAAATAAAATACACGCCATGCTATATACAAGCCTAGTCAAAATGATAAATCAAAATATTTCTTTAGAACTTCTGCATTCACTAGATAGGTCTCCAAAGAGCCTTCCAGTGTTTGCAATCGAAAAGTGTCGGGGCCTATTTTTTCAGAGATGGTGTATGACCCTAGCCACATACGTTGTAACTTGGTATCCTCACCTTTATCACCATGGGATTTGTACCATTTTAGAACCAAGTCACCTACTTGAAAGTATCAACTGGAAGAGTACTTCTCATCAAACCAATGTTTGACAAGTTGTTGATGTTGGTAGAGCTTGTTTTTAGATTTATGTCTCTCTTCTTCTAATTTGAGTAAGGCATTTATTCTATGTTCTAGAGAAGAGCAATCATCCTCCTGAACATATTGAGACAACTGATATGAAGGTAAGGCCAAATTAGGAGGCAAGATAGTTTATTTCCCATAAACTAGACAGAAAGGCGAGTTACCAATGGCAGCCTTAGGCGTCACCCTATCTACCCAAAGTGCATTGAAAAGTTGGGTGTGCCAATTTTTATGATGACTTGCTACAGTCTTCTTCAAAAATTTAATTAAGTTCTTATTATTGGACTCGACCAAACCATTCCACTGAGGGTAATAGTTTGTTGAATATTTTATTTTTATACCTTTGTCTAACCCATACTGAGTAAGATCTACATAAGAGAAATACAACACATTATCAAATAACAAGAACTTAGGAACACCAAACCTGGTTACAATATTAGCTTCTAGGAATGAGATCACCTTGTTTGTGTTGACAACTCAGAGTGGAATTGCCTCCACCTGTCTAGCGAATTAATTTGTAGCAATAATAATGTATTTATGTTGAAGCGAGGAGCATGGATTAATTGGACCGATAATTTCCAATCCCCACTATTGCAAAGGAGTGTCCATGATAACTAGATGAAGAGGAACATCGGGTTTCTTTATCCTACCAGCATCCTTCTGGAATTCTTCGCATCTGTGAGCCAAAGAGTTGGCATATTTGAACAAGGTTGGCCAACAATAACTAGACCTAAGAATCTTATTAGTTGTGGCCTCTCCACCAAAATGTCCACCAGCAGGACCTGCATGCAATTCCATCAAAATTCTGTCAACATCGTTTTTCTCAATACATCGAATCAAAACTCCATCATGGTTTCTTCTAAAGAGTACAATATCAATCAACTGATAACGTGAAGCTTTCAATCTGAGAGCTCTTTCTTTTTAGGTTCAAGGTTTTCAGGAGCATACCCATGTGTTAATAAAAAATTAATATCTTACCAAGAATCTGGAATTGTAGGGATAAAATTGATATGATCATGATTAGACGCTTCTTCACTAATCCATTCTTTTTTCATGTCCCAAATTTGGCATTGGGTCACCATGGCCTAATCACATTGGCCATATTCATTAGAGTTTGTCAAATTGATGTTAAGGGTAAAATAATTGCCAAGGAGGAAAATTACTAGTTTCCTAGGTTTGGGGTGGAAGCTTTAGGATTTGGAATAAGGGGGGTAATAAATGATGTTTGAACTTTAGAATGGAATAAATATTTAATAAAGGAGATAAATAAATATATACAAGTGAAAATCAAAGTGGCATTTGATCATGAAGACACATGGAGGAAGTGGGACCCACATATGGCTAGATTTCCCCACTACACTTGGCATCATTCTCTCACCAATTCGAATTCAAGGTGAATGGTAACATAATTGGGGGAGTTCAAAAGGTATTATTCATGGCATGACTCATCCAAGGTCGAAATATAGAGGAAGATTAACTCCTATGGAAGATGAAGAGGCAATTTGGAGCTAGTGGGACACTTGGGTTAGATTCCCCAGCTCTATGACAACAATGATGAAGATGCCATGACACCTATGAAACAAATCAGACATGAAGGCTGATATATGACATGTCAGGGATAAAAATAGCCTCCAAGAGGGCGCTTAAGGGAGTTAGGGAAACTAAGATGCTTTCACATGTGATTTGGTGGAAATGGGAAACTAGGAATTGTTGTACAAGTGGTATTCCGTTGGAATCTCTTCCCAACTTGAGTTGGCATGAGTCTCTTAGAAAAAATTCGACCCATGGAGGACATTAGAAGTTTATAAAATTCATGTACAAAGAATAATATCATCTTTTTTATCATTTGTAGAATTTGCAATTGCATTTGTGAAGAGGGAGAGCTAGTGGATGACTAGTTTCTTGCCTTAGCCAATTTCGAGGGTGAAAGATTCCCATCCAAGTTGGTAATTGGAAAGGCCATTCAGACCTTTCATTTGGAGCTTTAATGGAGCCTTTATTTTCAGGTGTAAGCTACAGGACATCTCGTGGTTTCTTCTATTGCAGCTCACTCCTTCAACCATTTCCAGTTTTGGTGGCATATTCTTGATCCTTGAGGGAGGGCGTTTTTGGTGAGTTATTGTACTCTTTGGGGGAGATTCTAATGACCCATTTATTTTTTAATATGAATTAAATACTATTTTCTTCATCTCTAGAAAGTTTCAGTTCGAAATTCCAAGTAGAAATGTATAAATCTCATTTTAATGAAAGAACAGTGCCATTTCCCCACTACCTTGTTGTGAACCAATGTAATGTTGATGGATTCGAATGGATAAGTAAAATACCGATGGTTTATTGATGAATGGAATTTTATTTATGTATTATACAAGTTTCATTTCCATTTCGCAAGCAATTGAAGTCATTTTACTCAGTTTATTTACATTTGGAGTAGATTTGGTGCCATTTCCCCAAGGGTCGAACTAGTGAATTTTGTTGTTGTTTGGGAGAGGTTTGGAACAGAATTAATAACTAATTAATGGTGCATTTGGGACCTTAATAACATCCTTGATATATACCCTACCTCTGTTCAGAAATTTGAGTGGGTTTGGAGGCATTTGGGAAGCCATTTTCAGTACTTACCCCAGGGGGATTTGAACCCCAAATTACTGGTAAAATTGCATACTTGGTCCAGAATATTAAGAGAGTTTGCAGAGGTATTTTGGTTGCCATATATCATACATTAACATCATACTCAAGTCCTAATATCATTCATACACCTTCCTTGAATATTTGAAGGCATTTGGAGTCAATTTTGAGACCTAGAGACCAATACTAGTCAAAGGGAAATTACCAGTAAAGTTTCCTACATTGGCCATAATTGAAAGAGGATTTGCAGAAGTATTTTAAACGTACAAAAGCATCCCTAAAACACATATTTATGTTATAACATCATCCATATACCTTCTCAGAATATTTGGGAGCAATTGGAGCAATTTGGAGACCTAGAGCCAAAAACTAGTCAAAGGTCGAATAAGGGGAAAAAGTGGAAAATTTGTCATTTTAATAAAATTCCTAACAAGGATAATTACAGTGGTATCATAGCATGGTATTGGAACCTGATGTGGTAGAACATTAATGAATACCAAGAGTCAAAGAAATAATCCACCACCCTTATAAACTGAAACTGGATGTACTTTGGTGAAAGGGAAGAAGTAGGAGAAGAAGTGCATTCCTTGGTCACCATGAGTAAGGATGAGAAAGGAACCTTAGAGGAGAATGAAGAATTTAGAAAAATATTGTAACCATCATTTGAATACAAGTGGAGGAAATTAATGCAAGAGTTCGAATTGTTGGTTAGTCAACTTGGAAGCAACGTGGAAAAAAGAATGAGCAATGGTTCTCTTTCCAAGGAAAATAATTATGGATGAAATAATTTATGACAGAAAGGAGGAACCTCATGTAATGGTGGAACATGAGGTACATGATGATATGCAGGGGCTTGAAGATGCTACACTCAAACAAGAAGAAGGACAAGCACTCATCTTTGTTCAGATGGATTATGAGTTGCCTCATGGAGAGAGTTGCAAAGTCTTGAAGGAGGCACATGATCTCACAACAATTCGACCAGCCAATTATGGAGAAGATGAATTAAAGATTTCAATGGGTAAGAGTTGTAAAGATCTAATGGGTTCATAATTCCTCACCCCCTACTTCTTTTTCAGCCACATCAATTGGGGATGAAAATTGGGTGAAAGGTTTTTTTCTAGTGGTGCCACATGAGGGGTATGAAACTCCTACCTCTCCTTTTGATTATGGCATGAATAGAGAACCTCATTATTTACATTTGCATCAGAATATTTCTTTCCTTATGATGATACATATCTTCATGGATACACTTATGTTGTTTACTTGAGTCACTTGAAGAATCATGATCTTCCTTGATCCTTGCTTAGTTCAATTGATGTTGGAGAAACTTCATTAACTACTTGGATGAAAGAATATAGGGCTGACTGTTTTGATGCATCTTAGATATTTTTGGAGCAGAATTATAGGACATGGGATACTCACCCATGTCATTATATCAGATTTGATTGTTCACCTCGATGCTTGTATGCACCTGGAAAATAGTGGTCTACTTACTTGGAGGTATAAGCACTTTCATGATTCTTTGATGAAGCACCTCCTTGATGTACATTTTCATTATGTTGTTATGTACTTTGATATATATTTTGTACTCATGATTTTTGGAAGAATGCATATAATAAAATGGGATCCAGGAATACTCTTATCTAATGGTGTGGGTTGGAGAGCACTCTTAATTGTTGGGGTGCAATACAAGCAATGGGACCCTAGAATAATTTTTATCTCATTGGTTTCAAATTTTTTGGGGAAACAAGCAGTATCGGAGATGGATTTCCCACATAATAAAGTGATTTTTATCAGAATGGTGCAGCAGAAAGCATGGTGGTTCCTCTCTAAAATATTCATGGAAACTCAAAGACTCAAGGTTGGGCAATTCAATGGCAACTTCAAAGAATTATACAGAAAGCAGGTTCTTCAACACCCATGTTTGAAATTGCTTGAGGACAAGCAATATTGGGAAGGGAGTATTTTTCATGTCCCAAATTTGGCATTGGGTCACAATGGCCTAATCACCTTGTCCATATTCATTATAGTTTGTCAAATTGATGTTAAGGGTCAAATAATTGCCAAGGAGGAAAATTACTAGTTTCCTAGGTTTGGGGTAGAAGCTTTGGGATTTCGAATAAGGGGGATAATAAATGATTTTTGAACATTAGAATGGCATAAATATTTAATAAAGGAGATAAATAAATATATACAAGTGAAAATCAAAGTGGCATTTGATCATGAAGACACATGGAGGAAGTGGGCCCACATATGGCTAGATTTCCCCACTACACTTGGCATCATTCTCTCACCAATTCGTGTTCAAGGTGAATGGTAACATACTTGGGGTATTTAAACAGTTATTATTCATGGCATGACTCATCCAAAGTCAAATTATAGAGGAAGAGTAACTCCCATGGAAGAGGAAGAGGAAATTTGGAGCTAGTGGGACACTTGGGCTAGATTCCCTAGCTCTATGACAACAATGACGAAGATTCTATGACACCTATGACACAAATCAGACCTGACGGCTAACATATGACATATATGACATGTCAGAGCTAAAAATAGCCTCCAAGAGGGCGCTCTAGGGAGTTAGGGCAGCTAATATTCTTCCACATGTGATTTGGTGGAAGTGGGAAACTAGGAATTGTTGTACAAGTGGAATTCTTTGGAATCTCTTCCAAACTTGAGTTGGCATAAGTCTGTTGGAAGGAATTCGACCCATGGAGGAAATTAGAAGTTTATAAAATTCATGAACAAATAATAGTAGCATATTTTTTATCATTTGTAGAATTTGCAATTGCATTTGTGAAGAGGGAGAGCTAGTGGATGACTAGTTTCTTGCCTTAGCCAATTTCAAGGGTGAAAGATTCCCATCCAAGTTGGTAATTGGAAAGGCCATTCAGACCTTTTATTTGGAGCTTTAATGGAGTCTTTATTTTCAAGTGTAAGCTACATGTCATCTCATGGTTTCTTCTATTGCAGCTCACTCCTTCAACCATTTCCAGTTTTGGTGGCATATTCTTGATCCTTGAAGGAGGGTGTTTTTGGTGAGCTACTGTACTCTTTAGGGGATATTATAATGCCCCATTTATTTTTTAATATGAATTAAATAATATTTGATTCATCTCCAGAAATTTTCAGGTCGAAATTCCAAGTAGAAATGTATAAATGAACCATGCCATTTCCCCACTACCTTGTTGTGAACCAATGTAATGTTGATGGATTCAAATGAATAAGTAAAATGCTGATGGTTTATTGATGAATGGAATTTTATTTATGTATTATACAAGTTTCATTTCCAGTTCGCAAGCATTTGAAGTCATATTGCTCAATTTATTTATATTTGGAGAAGATTTGGTGCCATTTCCCCAAGGGTCGAACTAGTGATTTTTGTTGTTGTTTGGGATAGGTTTGGAATAGAATTAATAAATAATGAATTGTTCATTTTGGACCTTAATAAAATACTTGATACATACCCTACCTGTGTTCATAAATTTGAGTGGGTTTGGAGGCATTTGGGAAGCCATTTTCAATACTTACCCCAGGGGGATTTTAACCCCAAATTACTCTTAAAATTACATACTTGGTCCAGAATATTAAGAGAGTTTGAAGAGGTATTTTGGTGGCCATATATCATCCCTGAAAATCATACTCAAGTCATAATATCATTCATACACAGTCCTTGAATATTTGAAGGCATTTGGAGTCAATTTGAGACCTAGAGACCAATACTAGTCAAAGGGAAATTACTAGTAAAGTTCCCTACATTGGCCAGAATTGAAAGAGGATTTGTAGAAGTATTTTAAAGGTCCAAAATCATCCTTGAAACACATATTTATGTTCTAAAATCATCCATACAACTTCTTAGAATATTTGGGAGCAATTGGAGCAATTTGGAGACCTAGAGCCAAAAATTAGTCAAAGGTCGAATAAGGGGAAAAAGTGGAAAATTGGTCATTTTAATAAAATTCCTAACAAGGGTCATTACATCTGCTTCAACATCACATGTTTTATCTGAATGTGATGACAACTTACATAACCCTTGACCTTAAACAGTCTTTGTCGGCCTAATATTTATATCATATTCTTCCAGTAAATTCATCCAATGAGCTCGTTTCTCCTCGAGTTCCTTCTGAATCAATACGTTCTGAATGTTAACATTTGAGCATTAATTAACAATACTCTTGTATCTTTACTGAGAGAATAACATATACAGTATATCGATGCATAACAATCACAATAAGCATGACAATCATCACAAGAACCAAAAGCATGAGAGACAAGAGACATAGAGTTTCCATGGGGAAAACCCTAAGGTGAAAAACCCCACAACTTCCTCAGAGATAGAGAGAGCAATGGCTCAACCAAAGTACAACCAAAAAACACTTGAGATAGTCTCCTAGAGCAAATGATCCTCCTCCTCACTAGTGTGCCACTTTTTGAGTGAGAGAAGTGTGTCTTTCTGAATGATCCAAATAGAGATCTCTCGATCTCTATTTATACTTAACCTGTTTTCCCAGTGACCTTATGGGGCCGAATTGTCTATCTAGATACATCCACAATATAATATATATTTTAGAGCCGACCCCACACATGGATGTCTAATAACCCATCGGCAAGTACACACACTTGCGACACTTGTCAATCCACATGACGACACTTCCTTATAGAGGAATAACACATCTCTTATAAGGGTACAATAAATATATATGAAATACATTCCGAAGTTACATATACATCAACACTCCCTCTTAACTAGGAAGGTATTTCTCGACACAGTTCTGCTAGACAAGTCTTCTTCTCGGGATCATGGCCATCGATGCATCATCATCATCATCGTCACTGCTGCTGCTATCTCAACCAATCTTTGACTCTTCTCATCATAGGAAGTTCTACAAAGCCAGTCCTTTTTCATAGTGGATGTAGGCCCAACACCTGCAGGTCTTCATCATCTGTGTGAACGGTCTGATAGAGGTGGCCTCTCAGGACTAATTTTATGTGCGGATGCAATACCGAAAAGAGTATCCCATGAACATTTATGTGCCTAAGCATGACCGGAAAGATCTCCCAGGACTGATTACATGCATCTCCTCCACAATACCTTTAAAGAGCATCCCAAGAACATTTATGTGTTGCAGCATGACCGGCAAGATCTCTAAAGAGCATCCCAGGACTTATTACGAGCATACAGCTCAACCTCTCGGATCTCCGGGACTGATTACATGTGGATAGACAAAACCTTTAAAGAGCATCCCAGGAACATTTATGTGCCGCAGCACGACTGGCAAGATCTCTAAAGAGCATCCCAGGAATAATTACGAGCACATAGCTCAACCTCTCGGATCTCCAGGACTGATTACATGTCTCCATAGTAATACCTCATCCCAGGACTGATTACGAGCACACAGCTCAACCTATCGAATATCTGAGGACTGATTACATACTACATAGCAATACCGGAAAGAGTATCCCAGGAACATTTATGTGCCGCAGCACGACCGACAAGATCTCCCAGGACGGATTACATTCTATTTGCACAACCTGCCACATATCATCTCTGACCTCCAAGTATCAACCTGATACTCATGATCCAATGGATCATCATCGCACGAGGAATCATCCTGATTCCCATGATCATACTGATCATCATCACTTGTACCATCCTGGTACATATCATCTGGAGCAACATCCTGAAGCTCATCATCATGATCAACCTGATCATACAATGGATCCACCTAATGCACACCAAGTATCTACTTGATACATATCATCATACATGATCCACCTGATCATACAGTGTATCCACCTGATCATACAGTGTATCCACCTGATACAAATACAAATACATGATACATATCAACATACATGATTTACCTGATCATACAATGTATCCACCTGATACAGATACATGGTCCAAGCATCCAACATGATGCATATACAAATACATACAAATGATCCAACCGATCATATCCAGCATCCAACATTATGCGTACATACATATAAATGATCCAACTGATCATATCCAGCATCAACACAATGCGTGCATACATAAAAATATAAATGATCCAACTAATCATATCCAGCATCAACACGATGTGTACATACATACAAATATAAATGATCCAACTGATCATATCCAGCATCAACACGATGCGTACATACATACAAATATAAATGATCCAACTGATCATATCCAGCATCAACGTGATGCATACATACATACAAATATAAATGATCCAACTGATCATATCTAGCATCAACACGATGCATACATACATACAAATATAAATGATCCAACTGATCATATCCAGCATCCAACATGATGCATATACAGAGCAGTAACCGGAGCATTGTCCTGATACTCAGCATCCAGCGCTTACATCCACAACCATGTGAAGGATCCTCCTTCCAACATGCTTGGGATGGCTTCAGCAAATGTGTCCATCACTTCTTCCTCCAAGTGTCGTCAATCTGAAGAACACCAAGCCTCTCCCTGAAGTACTTGAACTTCACCCTGGCTAGTGACTTCGTCAGCACATCTGCAATCTGTTCGTCTGTCGCAACATACAGGAGCTTCACGGCTCCTCTCTGCACCATATCCCTGATATAGTGATATTTGATCTCTATGTGTTTTGACCTATCATGAAACACTGGGTTCTCAGACAGCTTCACACAACTCTGGTTATCGCAGAATATACCAGTAGCATCCAATGGGAGATCAAATAACTCAGACAGTAGCTTCCGTAGCCATACTGCCTCACAACTAGCTGAACAGGCTGCAACATACTCTGCCTCAGCTGTACTCAATGCTACGCAGGACTGTTTCCTGCTGAACCAAGAGATCACACCTAATCCCATACTGAAGCAGCACCCAGATGTGCTCTTCCTATCTGCAGCATTGCCAGCCCAATCTGAATCAACATAACCCTGCAAGTTAAACTTTTGATTCGCTTCATACTTGAGCCCATAATCCACTGTACCCTTCAGGTACCTCAGAACATGCTTTAGAGCAACTAGATGAACACTCCTCGGATCCATCAGGAACTGGCTCAATGTGTTCCCTGCAAAGCAAATATCTGATCTCGTGTTCGTCAGGTACATCAAGGACCCAATCATCTGACGATACATCGAGACATCAACCGGCTCAGATGAAGCATCACATAGAAGCTTTAGATTCGATGCCATGGGTGTGGCCATGACCTTGCAATCCATCATCCCAAATCTCTTCAGAATATCTACTGTGTACTTCCCTTGACCAAGGAAGATCCCACCTGAATTTTTCTACACCTCCATACCTAGGAAATAATGCATCATTCCCAAATATTTCATATCGAACTCAGCAACAAGCTTTCGCTTAGTATCTGCAATCAATCTGTCATCTCCTGTTACAAATAATTCATCCACATACATGAGTAGAATCACTGGATTCCCTTCCTCAACCTTGTAGTAGAGGTTGGAATCCGCTTTACTCTTGGTAAAGCTCAAGCTAGATAGGAAACTGTCCATCCTATCATACCAAGTTCTGGGAGTTTGCTTCAAGCCATACAAGGCTTTCTTCAATCTGCACACATATGACTCCCTATCGTGTATTTCAAAACCGAGTGGCTGCTCCACATATACTTCCTCTTCAACGAAACCATTCAAGAAAGTAGTCTTGACATCCATCTAGTGTATTTTCCATTTCATTGCTGCAGCCAGGGCAAGTACTATTATGATGGAAGTATACCTGGCTACAGGTGCAAAAGTTTCTTCATAATCTATTCCCTCTTTATGAGAGAAGCCACAAGCTACGAATCTTGCTTTGTATTTCTCTACACTGCCATCTGCAGCATGCTTGATTTTGTAGATCCATTTGGAAGTCACAACAGACTTCTCTTTAGGTCTTGGGACAACATCCCAAACATCATTCTTCATTATTGATTGGTATTCCTCAACCATGGCATCCTTCCATTCTTTCTTTTCTGCTGTTTCTTCATAACTGGAAGGTTCTTTGTTCATAATGTCATAAAGTAAAGCAACAGAGCTGGTATGTGATCTGGTTCTCTTCTTTGCTCTGTGTTCTTCTTCTAGAATGCCAAGTCTTTCTGCATCTTGAATGAGCTCTCCATCCCATGCAGGTTTCCTCTTGTGAGAGTTATCCTCACGGGGTGGATCTACAGGTTCTTGCGGATCTTCAAACTCACGAACAACTTCTGGAATTGCTTCAGTCATGGTAGTGTCTTGAAATCTAGTTTCCTTAGGTTCTTTATAAACTTTGATAGGTGTCTTCCTTGATTTGATGAATGCTGAGTTTTCATCAAATGTTACATCCCCGCTGACATCAATCTTCTTGAACCTGGAAAGTATATTCTGTAAGCCTTTGAGCTTTCACTGTAACCCACAAATATACCCTTCTTTCCTGAAGGATCTAGTTTGGTCCTCTTTTCCTTTGGGACATGAGTGTATACTGGACATCCAAATGTTCTGATATGGCTGACTTCAGGTTTCTTACCAGAAAAGACCTCTTATGGTATCTTATTGTCCAATATCTTGTGGGGTGTTCTGTTCTACACATATACAGTTGTTCTAGCTGCTTCTGCCCATAGATGCATAGGTAGATCCTGGTCATGCAGCATTTCCCTTGCTGCTTCCATGATTGTTTTGTTCTTCCTTTCTGCAACTCCATTCTATTGAGGATTATAAGGAGCAGTCAACTCCCTCTTAATCCCTGAATCATTGCAAAGCTTCTTGAAGTCACCTGAGGTGAATTCTCCACCATTGTCGGATCTGAATGTTTTGATCTTTTTGTCAGTTTAATTCTCCATCAAGGTTTTGAATTCCTTGAACTTATCAAACACCTCATCTTTGTTTTTCAAGAAGTATACCCAAGTCTTCCTGGAGAAGTCATCAATAAATGAGACATAGTAAACATACCCACTTAGAGAACTGGATGACATAGGACCACATACATCTGAGTGGATGATTTCCAGGATATCTTTTTCCTTGCTTTCACTGCTTGGGAAATACTTCTTAATATTCTTACCTTTTGCACATCCTTTGCAAACACCTTCATGTTTGGTCTTGATTTTAGGAAGACCCTCTACAGCCTTGCTTGCAATTGGAAGTGCCCTATAGTGCATATGAGCAAGTCTTCTATGCCAAAGTTCACTTGGCTCCATGGATTCATGCACCATGGCATGTTCAGGTTGTCCTTTTAATTTATACAAACCTCCCTCTTGCTCTCCAATCACAACTGCATCATCTATGGTCTTTCCGTTTGGCCACATTAGGACTTGGCCATCCACAAATGCAACCCTCATAGCTTTTGTATCCAATGCAGAGATAGAGAGTAAGTTCTTCTTGAGCCCAGGTACATAAAGGACTTCTTTCATCTTCAAAGATTTTCTAGAATCTAGGTTGTAGGAGGCTTCACCACTTCCTTTGATGGGATATTGATAATCATGCCCAAGTTTCACTTTATGGGGTGATTCATGTTCAGATAGATTTACAAAGGATTCTTTAAACCTAGTCATGTGTTTGGAAGCCCCACTGTCAATTAACCAATCATTACAACCATGGGAGATAGTACCTGTGAGAGCAGAGATTAGAACATACTCTTCTTCACTTGATGAGTCATCATTACTATCATCACTTTCTGCCCTAGACTTCTTCTTTGGAGGTTCATCATCTTCGGTAGCATGAGCATGGTACCTTCTTTTGTTACCCTTCTTCTTCTTGCTGGAGTTGTTGTTGTTGTGTTTGTCCCTTTTATTCTTGGGACATTCTGAAGCAAAGTGACCCTTCTCATTACAAGTGAAACACCTTAGATCTTTCTTGTCTTTGTGAAAATGATGAGAAGATTTCTTCTTGTGATGGGATGGCTCCCTATTGAACTTGCCCTTCTTAGTGTGAGTTGTGAGAGCTTGATCTTCATTTCCCATCTTCTCTTCTCTTGTCACAAGCCTTGCTTCTTCTTGAGAAAATTCCTCCCATAATATACTAAAGGAGATTAACTTCTTTCTGGCACAGATCCCCTGGAGAAAAAGAGTCCCATGACCTAGGTAGGCCATTCAAAGTAGTCATAACAATTTCACCATTCTCCACCATTTCATCTACAGCTTCAAGTTGTTCCTTGATCTGAGAGACCTTGGAGAAATAGGACTGAATGGTTTCTCCATTCGACATCTTGACCCCTTTCAATTGATTCCGTAGGGTCATCTTCCGATTTATGTTCTTTCCTTCAAATAGCTTGGTCAAAGAGTCAAACATAGCCTTGGGTGTCTTTAGAGAAGACACATGGGGTATGAGATGGTCTTTGATAGAATCAACAATGATTCTCTTTGCCTTGACCAAGTTATTCTTATGCAATACCTTAGCCTCTTCATCCTCTGGGATAGGGATGTCTTCTTTTATATATGAGTCCAACTCATTCTCTTCCAGGATTAAACCAATCCTATACTTCCAAGCTCAGAAGTTATCATCCCCTTCAAGATTATCCTCAAGCTTGGTGTGGTGAGACATCTTAAAGAGTACTTCAAATGAAATAGAAAAGATTTAGGTCTTACCACTTGAAATGCTGAAAACTGGATCTGGTCCCGGATTAGGGTTTGTAGAAAAAACCCTAAAAATTCAAAATGTGAATTTCAACTTTCTGAAAGGATAGAAAGATGCGCCTTGATGAGCTAATCAGCCTGGTGTATTCAGAATTTGAGATCATCAAAGATTTACCCTTTAGATTTTCCTTTTTGTCCTCCCGGGTTCACTGAGGAGAGCCTTGAATTAGGGTTTGAGTTTCCTGGAGATCTACCCAGCCAAAAATCTCGATCCAAAGCTCTAAACTTTGATTTTTGCAAGGAGCTTCCAGCTATGGCTTCAAATTTCAAAAATTCCTATTTTTGTGGAAACCCTAATTGTTAGGGCCAAATCTGAAAATGCTCAGAATTGAATTCTTATTGGACAGATAGATTCTCCTTGATGAGTAGAGTCAATCTACTATACTGCTTTTCGAAAAACTATGGAGAGAAACCCAATAAACAAGAAACTCAAGTTTCCGTCACTGCAAAATGTCTTCTTCTTAGGTTAGCTCTGATACAATGTTAAAATTTGAGCATTAATTCACAATACTCTTGAATCTTTACTGAGAGAATAACATATACAGTATATCGATGCATAACAATCACAATAAGCATCACAAGCATCACAAGAATCAAAAGCATGAGAGACAAGAGACACAGAGTTTCCGTGAGGAAAACCCTAAGGTGAAAAACCCCACAACTTCCTCAGTGATAGAGAGAGCAATGGCTCAACCAAAGTACAACCAAAATACACTTGAGATAGTCTCCTAGAGAAGATGATCCTCCTCCTCACTAGTGCGCCACTTTCTGAGTGAGAGAAGTGTGTCTTTCCGAATGATCCAAATAGAGATCTCTCGGTCTCTATTTATACTTAACCTGTTTTCCCAGTGACCTTATGGGGCCGACTTGTCTATCTAGATACATCCACAATATAATATATATTTTAGGACCGACCCCACACATGGTGGTCTAATAACCCATCGGCAAGTACACACATTTGCGACACTTGTCAATCCACATGACGACACTTCCTTATAGAGGAATAACACATCTCTTATAAGGGTACAATAAATATATATGAAATACATAGATGAAATACATTCCGAAGTTACATATAAATCAACACTTAATGGCCGAATACTGAACTATAAATTTGGTTTGGGACTTGAGGATTTAAGGTCTGAAGTGTTTAACTGCTTTATACACTATGTAGGCTTGTTTATCAACCTCTGGATAATTAATCTCATCTCCCTTCAAGGTGGAACTCATGAAGGATATTGGAATTCCATTGGCTTCGGGATTTCATTGTGTTAGAACTGCAACATATGAAATGCCAGAAGCATATGTATACAAGATAAAATATTTTGAGAAATCAGGGGACATTAAGGAAAGTGATTTTGCAATAGCTTCCCTAATCCTACAAAAATATTCTCTATGTGCATCATTCCATTTGAATAAAACATCCTTTTTAATCATGTCTTGTAAGGGTTTACAATCTGATCAAAACTAGGAACAAACTGCCTTACAAAATTGATTTTCCCTAAAAAAGATTGCATAGAATTTTTCGAGTTAGGGAAATTAATTTTATCAATGGTCTAGGTCCTTTCAGGATCAATCAAGAAAATTGAAAATTGATTTTTTGGGGTTTAGTGAAATACCGTATTTTCTGCATCGTTCAAGAAGTTACATGTCTTAAGTGAAAAATATGGTCTTACCTTTTATTAGAGAAAATAGTAACATCATCCAAATACATGACAACACAATTATTAATCAAACCTCGAAAATCTATGTCCATCGCTCTCTAAAATGTAGCACTTACGCTTATTAATCGAAAAGGCATCTTACTATATGCGAAATTTCCCCATGGGGTCCTCAAGGCAGTTTTTAATTGATCCGAGTGAGAAAATAAAACTTGGTTATATTGGAAAAATCCTTCTAAGAGAGAGAACATCCCAAACCAAGATACTTTCTCTAGAATCTGTTCCATCAAAGGTACCGGGTAATTATCTTTTTCAGAGGCTTTTTTTAAGTTCCTAAACTATACGAAGAGACAAATATCCCCATTTTTCTTTTGAACAGGCACCAGGTTGGCCACCCATTGAGTATGTATCACAGGAAAAATAATCGTAGCAGACAGAAGTTTATCAAGCTCCTTTTTTACTGATGGTTCCAAACCAGGGTGCATTTTCTTGGGATTTTGTTGATAAGGATTAACCTGTGGTTTCATTAGGATGTTGTGTTGCATTATGTTTGTCTCAAATGTTTTTAAATCATCATAGATAGGAAAAAACATCTTTGTATTCTTTGTAAATCTTAATAAAAGAAGCTCTCTCATCAAAAGTACATTCAATCCCAAGATTGATATTTTGGGGATTTTGTTCATTCCCAAGATTGACAGTTAGATAGTTCATACATGAGCTATTGGTTTTACAATTAGTGACCCTTTTTCTAATTTTTCTTGTAAGTCATAAAATTTCTCAAGCCTTACAACTGATTTTGGGATTAAATAAGTACGCTTTAATGGATATGGTGTAGAAGAAGAAGGATCATGCAGACTAATAAATATTGATCATCTTCATATCCATCATTGGAAACATATTTGAAACTATCCTGGGCAATGAGAAAATCTAGTATTTTTCCATCATCATCAAAAAATTTCCAATTGGTTATGTTTTCAGGAATGGAGGGTATGTACATCAATTCAATTGAAAAGGAATCAATGGAAAAACCGTCAACGAGAATTATTTTAGATGTTATATTGGCGAGCAATTCAACATCAAAGTTTTGTCATAGGGGTACAGGATTTATATTGAAATCTAGAAAATGATTAATTAAATCCCATACTTCTCTCTGATAGTTTTTCAAGTGAGTTGAGATACAATGAATAGAGTTCTTCAATTGTCTAACGATTAACTCGAAGTCACCATAAAATTTAATTACATGTACCTTCAAGTCTATTTCCTTATTTAAACCTTTGATCAGTGCCTCCTATTCAGCTACATTATTTGTACATTGAAATTCTAATTATATGTAAGCTATCATAATCTTGTTACTAGTTGGATCAATTAATACACAACCATTCCCGGTCCCTTCTTTGGACCTTGAACCATCAAAAAATAATGCTAAACAAGTTATATCTAACCTAAAATTAGTATTTACATTGTATACATTATGTAGAATGGTTTGAGATAACTCTACTTGAGATAAATGCGTAATTTTGGACCGATTATCATATTATTCATATGGTGAGATGTTTGCAGGCAAATTCCCAAAGAAAGTATCCATGGTATGATTTCCTGCAATGGGAATGGGAATTAGGGAAATCTCACTTGGATCATTTAGATTAGTGACCATTTGCTTAAGATAAGGTTCCCTATTAACTCTGATTTTGTTGGGTTTCCCATTGTATGGTAGCCATAGTTGTGACCTGCCTGTGGCGAAATAGCCTTTAATTTTTTCATACCAGTCTTGGCTCAACCACATCCCATAGGCTTAAGGGACATCGACCACTACCATATGGTGGTTTGATGAATCCTTGGATCCAAAGAGATTCTAATTAAAACGTTTTCTAATTAACATACCACCTTCGCGCTGGACCTATCCAACTGTACAATCTTTGTAGGTGATGGTACAAGGATTTTTTTTAGCTTCCTGCATACGGATAAAGGCATTCAATTGAGGAAGCCCCCGAATCTATCATGCATTGATGTACACTCGTATTAAAAATTTCGAATGATAGCAGGAGTGGGGGTGTTCGGAGTTTGTTTCTAGTGGAAGACAAAGTAAAGGGTTTCCAACTGGTGTCCTCGGTAGGGGTTTCAAGCGTATTGTTTTCAACTATATCGCTAGGAATAAAGTTTCTTTGAAACTTTTCTCGAATCACTGGTATTTTCATCAACTCGTACAGTGAGATATTGGCTCTTAATTCCTTTAAATCTTCTACTAGATTGTTAGGAACCCATGTCTTTACTTTGTTAGTATATTGTTGTTGGATGCATATGCTTTGTAAGTCGTCCCATAGTATTTGTTGATCAATAGTTTGTGTCATTGTTGTTGGTGCATATGCTTCGTAAGTCGCCTGTAGTATTGTTGATCCATAGTTTTTGTGGCCCATGGTTTTGACCCATAGTATTGGTGCCTAGACTTAGTATTTAAGTGTGTGTTGAGACCTATCAAGGCACCGTGAAGTTATTTGTATTGAGCTTGCTCAAAGGAGGTTGCCCCCTCGAAGTGGCCTGTGATCAATATAAAAGTGATTTTGAGTTCTGTCATTTCTGCTATTTCGCATATTCTTATTATTAATTGTTGCAGGTGCTTCACATCTGGCATCAGAGCACTTTCTTGGTCTCACTGGGTGAAATTTCTGCCAAATTTTTTTCGCATCGGTTGCAGGTTCGGATTTGGGAATAATACCTATCTGCTTAACTATGGGAAGTACTTGGGCATAATCCCTAAAACTCATTGTGAGGAGTACCACAGGAACCCCGAAGTAGCTAGCCCATTGAGAGGACCTGCCAACGAAAAGGGCAACGACCCCTACCTAATTAACTAGTTTCCACCTGTGAGGTAAACCAAGAGATATCGTTTGTGGCAAAGCAGTTATCAGTTTTACCTGAGCCGTGGAGTGAGGGGTACTGCCCCAATACGCAAGCCGTCAGACAGCATTGGTGGCCGAGTGAAACCCCTGAACTATTAGGAAGCTGCACATACCTGGGGTCCATATCTATTTTCAGCTGAACTGTTGTCAATCACTGATGCGATGTTTCAGATCTAGCCGTTCAGATCCATTCTGAAGGTCGTTCCAGATCTAGCCGTTTTCAATCCATTCGGCGTCGTTTTCGATCCCTCTGTTTCCGCTCACTTCTGAGCCATTGCAGATCTATCTATTTCAGATCCCTTCCAAGCCGTAGACACTCCAGTCTAAAAAGAAAAGAAAAAAAATCAATTTTTTCTCCATATCTCCCTTATTTTCACGTTGTTTCCGTTGAAATTTTCGGGGAACCCCTGTCATCCCATTCTACATATTTCATTCCTGAGGACCCTATCCCCAATTCCACTTCCCAAAGCCTGAAATCCCACATTTGTCTATTTTTAGGGTTTGCCATAACTTCCTCAGATTTCACCCAATCACCTTCAAATTTTACCACAGAGTTCCTTTCCGAATTATGCTTCTTTGTCCCCCTCTTCCAAATTTTCCCATTCTTTCACCCCGCTTCTGAAATCCTCATTTTTTGCTTCCCTGTCTATTCGACAGTGTCCAAAACCTAGTCAAACCCCAATTACCCTTCAGATTTTTTCCCAAATCCAGATTTTCCTTTACTGAAGCAGTTTCTGTTTTTGTTTTTCTACCTAGTCAACCAAAAAGAAAAAAAGAAAAAAACTCTTGGTTATGGTTGTCACCCGCGCAGGAGCAAAAACCATGGAAGAAGCACTTGCAGCCATCCAAGCCAAACTCCAGGATCTTGATGAAAAATTTCTTGGCCTCCATCTTGCACATTCAGCTATGAACAACAAACAGCAGTCCGAGTCTTCATCAGACAATGGGTTCTCTTCTTCCAGCAATTTTCATGGTCCGAAGCTTGATTTTCCTCGCTTCAATGGTACTGATCCAACTGGATGGATCTATTGTGCAGAACAGTATTTCAATCTACATAATACTTTTGATGTCAACAAAGTTCCACTTGCATCCTTTCATTTGGAACAGGAAGCTCTTCAATGGTACCGTTGGTACATCAAGGCTCATGAAGAGCCAAAATGGCCATACTTTTGCCAGCTCCTTTTGCAATGATTTGGTCCTAGTGCTTTTGATGACTTCACGGGAGCCCTCACTAAACTTCGCCAAATTGGCACTGTGAGAGAGTATCAAACCGAATTTGAGAAACTAGCCAACCACACTGAAGGATTGTCTGATGACTTTTACCGGAGTTGTTTTATCAGTGGTCTAAAGGATGCCATCCGCTCTGAGGTCAAAATGTTCTGTCCCAACACAATGATGGAAGCCCTAGGGTTGGCTAAGTTGGCAGAAGACAAGATTGCAGCCCAACAGCGCTCCAAGCCCACTTTTGTTCCCTTCCAAAATATGGGTTCTCAACGTCCACCCATACCGCAAGCTCCTCAACCAACTCCTATCAAGCGTTTGTCTGAAACAGAGATGCAAGCATGTAGAGAAAAGGGGCTTTGCTATAATTGTGATGAGAAATTCACTCGGGGACATAGATGTTTTCAGAAAAAGCTCTATCTCTTAGATGTGGATTCTTCGCCTGCCTCTGAAATTGGTGACGAAGATCCAGAAACAATGGATGCTCAGGTCGACATTCAGGAACCGCCTATTGACCCTCCGTCTCAGGATGACTAGCCAGAGGTATCTCTCCATGCTTTAGCTGGAATCACCACCCCCCAAACAATGCGGGTCAGGGGTTACTTCAAGAAGCTTCCTCTTACAATACTCATTGATTCTGGTAGCACTCATAATTTCATTGACCCTCGAATCGCCAAACAAGCTGATTGTTTTATCCATCCTTGCTCCAACTTTGAAGTCATGGTTGCCAATGGGGGACCCTTACCTTGCAAAGGGAAGTGTCGAAATGTGCGTATCTCTATGGGAAAATATACCTTGCGCTCTGACATGTTTTCCTTGACCTTAGGCGGATGTGATGTGGTTTTGGGCGTTCAATGGCTACGCACACTTGGCCCTATCTTATGGGATTTTGTTGAACTTTGGATGCAGTTTTCCCTCAATGGAAAAAAACACACATTGACAGGATTGCAACCAGGGTCTCTCAGCATCATCAATTCACATCGCATGGAAGAAATCCTCAAGAAGAATTCACATGGTGTCATCGCTCAGATCCATTCCATTGAGATGCAACCATCAGCGGTCTCCACTACTCCTTTGGATCTACAACAAATTCTGGATCGATATACAGGTGTCTTTGCTTAACCAGTGGGATTTCCACCTTCAAGGCCAGAAGACCATCGTATTCAGCTCCTTCTTGGCAACGTTCCTCCCAACATCAGGCCCTATCACTACCCATTTCACCAAAAAATGGAGATTGAAATGCTCGTTCGGGACTTATTGAAGCAAGGTATTATTCGCCCAAGCACTAGTTCATTTTCTTCTCCAGTTCTTCTTGTCCGCAAAAAAGATGGGTCATGGTGCCTCTGCATTGACTTCCGAGTACTTAATCACCTCACCATCAAGGATAAGTTTCCAATTCCTGTTGTTGATGAGTTTCATGGGGCTCAATTTTTCTCCAAGTTGGATCTTCGTTCTGGGTATCATCAAATTCGGGTTCATGAGGATGATATCCCTAAAACAGCTTTCTACACACATGATGGCCATTATGAGTTTTTGGTCATTCCATTTGGCCTCACTAATGCTCCTTCCACATTCAAGGCCTTAATGAATAAAATATTTCAGTCCTACTTGCGGAAATTCATTATGGTATTCTTTGATGATATCCTCATCTATAGTAAAACATGGGATGAACGTCTCCAGCATCTATATCTTGTCATGCAACTTTTCTCTGACCATCATCTCCACGCCAAGCAATCTAAATGTGTTTTTGGACAGAAGGAAGTTGATTATCTCGGGTACATTATCTCAGCACAAAGGGTTTGCATGGATCCTGCCAAAATCGATGCCATGAACAATTGGCCACAACCTCAGACACTCAAGAGCCTTCGTGGTTTTTTGGGGTTAACTGGATACTACCGCAAGTTTGTCAAGGATTATGGGAAGATTGCAGCTCCATTAACTGCTCTATTGAAAAAGGATGCTTTTACATGGACACATGTTGCTCAGTGTGCATTTTCCAAAATAAAACAAGCTATGTGTACTACACCTGTTCTAGCTATGCCCGATTTTTCCAAGCCCTTCACTCTTGAGAGTGAAGCTTACGGCAATGGACTTGGTGTTGTTCTCCTTCAAGATGAACACCCCATTTCTTTCACTAGCAAAGCCCTTTCAGGTAATAATTTAGCTGCCTCTACATATGAGAAGGAAATGATGGCTATTTTGCATGCAGTACAGAAGTGGCGACCATACCTATTAGGGAATCATTTTTGCATCAAGACTGATCACCAAAGTCTGAAATATTTCTTGGAATAGTGTGTCTCCTCCCCAACACAACAGAAATGGGTTATAAAACTCATGGGTTATGACTATGAGATCGCTTACAAGAAGTGTAAAGACAATATTGTGGCAAATTCTCTTTCTCGCACATTTGATGCCCAAGGTTCTCTTTCAGTTATTTCTATGCATGTTCCAAATTGGTTGCAATCTGTTCAACAGGGTTATGTCAATGACTCTTCCTTATCTCAAATCATCCAATGCTTGACCAACAACCCTTCTATTGTACCACATTACTCTTGGGATGGTGCTTCTCTGAGATACAAGGTTCGTCTGGTGCTTCCCAAGACCAGAGATCTTCAACAGGCTGTCTTCTATGAACTCCATGCTTCTCCATCGGCAGGGCACTCTAGGTTCCTCAAAACGTATGAACGGGCACAACGTAACTTCTTTTGGTAGGGCATGAAAAGGACAATTCAACATATGGTGGCTGAATGTGATACCTGCCAGCACAATAAGGGTGAAACAACACTCCTTCCAGGATTTCTCGAACCCTTGCCCATACCTACATGGATTTGGACAGATATTTCTATGGATTTCATTGAAGGGCTCCCTAAATCTGGTGGGAAGACAGTGATTCTCGTTGTGGTTGATCGCCTCTCCAAATATAGTCATTTTTGTGCTCTCAACCATCCCTATACAGCCTCCTCAGTCGCTCAAATTTTCCTGGACTAGATCTTTTGTCTTCATGGCATCCCTTCTTCCATTGTCTCGGATCGTGATGCGACTTTCACCAGTCATTTTTGGACAAAAGTATTTCTCCACACTGGCACCAAATTGAAGATGAGTTTAGGGTATCACCCACAAACAGATGGTCAGACTGAAATTATTAATAAATGCTTGGAAACTTATCTTCTTTGCTTCACCTCTTAACAACAACATCAGTGGGAAAAGTGGCTCCCTCTCACTGAATGGTGGTAGAATACCTCTTGCCACACTGCCTCTAAAATGACCCCATATGAAGCAGTTTATGGCCAGGCACCTCCAGTTCAGGAAGTTGACACGGTCCTTCGAAACCGCAATCAGATTCTTTGCATTTTGTGGGACAATCTTCACATGGCAAGAAATCGCATGAATCAACAAGGTGATCAACACCGTTTTGAGCGCACTTTTCAAGTAGGCGATATGGTTTTTCTTTGTCTCCAGCCGTACAAGCAATCCTCCCTGAAACTCAAAAGGCGTCATAAGCTCACTCCAAAGTTCTATGGGCCATATCTGATTCTTCAAAAGATTGGGTCCGTTGCTTATAAATTGGAACTTCCTCCTTCTTCCAACATTCATTCAATATTTCATGTCTCTTGTCTGAAGAAAGTTCTTGGCACCAGCATCAGTGGACAAACTATTTTACCCAAATTGGATAATGAAGGATCCATCCTTTTGGAGCCAGAGGCCATCCTCAATTGGTGCACTCATCAACTTCACTCTCGCTCTATCACAGAGGTCTTAATTCAGTGGTACGGCATGCAACCAGAGGATGCTACATGGGAACCACTCCTTCAAATTCAACAACAATTTCCACATATAAAGCTTTGAGGACAAAGCTTTTTTTAAGGGGGAGGGGATGTTAGGAACCCATGTCTTTACTCTATTAGTATATTGTTGTTGGATGCAAATGCTTTGTAATTCGTCCCATAGTATTTGTTGATCAATAGTTTGTGTTATTGTTGTTGGCGCATATGCTTTGTAAGTCGCCCGTAGTATTGTTGATCCATAGTTTGTAGTGGCCCATGGTTTTGACCCATAGTATTGGCGCCTAGACTTAGTATATAAGTGTGTGTTGAGACCTATGAAGGCACCGTGAAGTTATTTGTATTGAGCTTGCTCAAAGGAGGTTGCCCCCTCGAAGTGGCCTGTGATCAATATAAAAGTGATTCTGAGTTCTGTCATTTATGTTATTTCGCATATTCTTATTAATTAATTGTTGCATGTGATTCACATATATCGTATTCTAGGTCAGGCATGACAGTTTCTTTTTAGTTAGTGACCATAGGATTTGCAAGAGGGTTTTGATTATGGTTAGAGGTAGATGAAGGATATTGGGGTAATATTCCCTTCATGTGGGTGTTATAGGGGTGTTGAATAGCATATATTGTTTCAGAATCATTATCTTCAAATTTTCTCAGTAATTTGACAAAATAGTTAATGGCATGGGTATCTTGATGATCGTGGCTTCCTCGCAGCCGATCATGATCTTGATGATTTTCAACAAATTTATCCTCATCCTCATTCAAAGTGGTTTGAGGACCATTTAACAGGGCCTTAAGGACATAGGCTAGGTCATCAGCATCCATTCCCTCTAAAGGAGGCATCTGTTGGTTTTGCGATGGTTGATAAGGTCTCCTATAAGGATTCCTTAAAAATCCCCGATTAGAAGGACCTTCACCTACATTCTTCTTTAGATCAATTACTTCATTGGAAACCTATTATAACACCTTTTGGAGGCTTTCTAGATCCAATGCTCCCTGGTCCTTTTCAGGAGCAGCAGGCCTAGGATGAATTTTTGGTTTCTTTCTAGATGTTGTAGGTTGATCAGTATCGGTATCGGGGTTCCCTTTAAGACAAAACATATCCTTTTCAACCAAAATAGCTTCACTGAAAACTTCTTTAAGAGTGGTTTTGTGGGACCATTTAACCCACATAGCTATAGGAATAGGAAGAGCCTTTACATAATATGCAACAATTAAACTTTAAGATGGCATGGACTCAGTGGGGATTTTATTTTTTAAAGTTTGAAATCATTGATTGAAGTCTTTAATTCTTTCCTTGCTATCCATTTTCATGGTAGACATTCCATGACTAGATCTTCAGGTTTCTTATCATCCACGAACTTCTCAAGAAAAAGTCTTTCAAATTGGCCCCATAATTGAATAGTCTGAGGTTGTTGTGAAAAATACTATGTCGAATCCCTACCTTCAAATGTATGTGGAAAAAAAATACATACTATATCTTCATGCTCAACAATCTATAGTTGGATAGCCAACATAAAATTATTTATGTGGTCATCCATTGGTTGTTTATTTTCAAGGTCTAATTTTGATAAAAAATTATTAGGATTCTTCGGAAAAGGGTGTTCCAGGACTAGGAACGCCACAACAACTTTATCCATCCATGGCCTATTCTAATTATTATCCATGCGTCAATGATTCTTCTGTTGGTCACTGGACTCGTCATATAAACTACCAAAGTGATGATCTGAAGAACTTCCCTTAGAATTATCACCACTATGGGAATATGGAGGAGAATCAGGTGGAGATGGTAGTTGTCCTGACCCGTCCGTCATAGGAATTAATCTAGAGTGATCGGGTGACGAATTTTCATCGAATTGATAATCTAGTTGGAACAAAGGATTACTTCGCTCGGAGGTACGGTTAGGATTTGTAAGGATATCTGGAAAAGAGAGATTAGGAATATCCAACCATGGAAAGTTTTTCGGCGATGAAGCAATTGCAGGATCTACAGTATGCTCAGTGGAAGAATCAAGGAAACGGGATAGATGCTCTTGAATTTCTTGGCTCCTTTCTAGTCTAGATTGGGATTTGGCCGAGGATCATTGAGGATTCTCAATCTGATTCTGAAGCTCAGGATCTTCAGGTAAAAGCAAAGAATCGTGGTATTTCCTTCAATTTAAGTTGAATGCAGAAATGAGGTGGAAATGGATTCAGGTTACGGGGAAGCAACAATATTGGATGTGACCGATGGGTTGGAGTGCCTACTAGTTGAAATTGGGGTACAAGTGGGAGGAGGTTTATTTCGGTTGTGTTTAGCCATTAAGTTTTAGATGGCCCTCCTTCTAGATCCATTTGTTTATGCTCGAAACTAGTCTAGGTGTCAATGCAAAGGAAACAGTCTGATCCGAAGGTGTTAGAAAACCCTATGCAAGAGTTATCCTAGCCCTCAGTTGTTTGGTGTAACTATTCTGGATGGGTTTTACGGATCCGTTACCCACTAAGTGAGGTTATTTGTTTTAAAGGAAATTTTAATTATTAATAAAATTCTATTTTACTAGGTTAGACCTAATCTGGTTAAAAGAAATTGAGGTGAAACTTAAACTAAGTTAGGTTAAACAGGAAAACCTACCTAACAGTAAGAAGTTATTTTATTTGATCTACTGATTGGCATAAAATGTGATAGGAATAATTAGAACAAATTCTTAACAATTGCAAGGCAAATCCACTATTTTATAATTGAATGAAAACACCATTAAATTATAAAATACAATTGCAAATACAACATCAAATTAAAGAACTGTGCTATCTAATTAAAATGAAATGATTACAACTTCTAAACTATCAAATCACATTAATTACAAATTAATTGCAGAGGTGATTACCATAAATAAAAGTATAGGAAATTTGCAAACACTTTGCTCATGATAATCAAATCACTCAATGCAAAAATACACTATTAGCAATTTTAATCTCTGCAATAATAAGAATTAATGAATAAGATTAATGTAAAGCATAATTGAAATATCAAGAAAACTCATGAAATATTAAGAAAACTAAAACTCTCTTCAAGTTGAAAACATGTGCAGAACCACGTCCATATTTCATTAGTAGGTATGTAAATCATTACAAATTGATTTCAAAAGACATGAAAAATTCAACAAAGTCTAGTACAACAGTCTTCCAGAGGTTCTGACTGGATTTCCCCTTTTTCCCCAATTTTTTTCATTCCTTTGATCGGTGGGAAATAAAAATTACAAAACAGGATAATCAAATCTAGAAAAACAGGATAGATCTCCTATAACTAAGAAAATTACCAACTACCCTGACTAGGACCAGTAAGATAATCCCTCCACTTGGCATAGACTTCCCAAATTTTAGTAACATAGGGATAATTAGCATGTTCCAATTGGAGTTTCTCTTTACATAGTTATTACCTAAGCTATTTGATTCAGACTCTAGACCAAGTGTCCAAAAATCCTTGCAAGATAGATTTCAGTTAGATCGGGGTAGAAATAAATTATCTGAAAGGAAAATATCAAGCTGAGTGGTGTCTCGGATCCAATTTTCTGACTAGTCTATTTGTTCATCCACCTCAGTGATCCTCAACTCCGCTGGCACTAATTCTGCTAGCTCAGCAAAAGAAGGAATTCCAAGAGCTTCCATGTGGTCATCAATGAACATGCATTGTCGTGCACAAATTTTCGTCCCCTTGTCGATCATATGGAACACTTCATCACAGGAGAGTTCCCATGATTTAACTGATATCCGAGTTCTCATCAGTTTGATCGAATCAAAGCAAGTAACAATCTGAGGAGCATTTTTTAGATGAGCTTGTCACTCACAGAGTTGCTCATACACTAAATTAGCCTTCTTCCTCTTGTCCACATGGTCTTCCAAAAGGTCTGAAAAATGCTTAAAAGAATTAAATTCATCTTGTATTCCATTCAAACCTCGGAAAAAAAGGGTCTCCGTCCATTTCAAACTTTCATTTGTGTCAATGGCTTCATCCTTGAATTCTAGTACTACCAACTTGAAAAATAAAGAGGAAGCACCATTTTCCTTGAGGAAGCATCATTGTCCTTACATTGCTCCAATTGCAACTTCATATCAGCAATATTATAAGCTTGATCTATCACTTTATTTTATGTTATCCCATTTTTCTATGAGAGTTGTTGTATCTAATCCTATAGAGCATGCAACTGCAAATGGTGTTGAGTTTTAAGTTTCTCATCCTATTTGTTTAAATTCTCATGAAGAGAATCCTTTTCAATTTTAAGCACAACATTCTTATCTTTCTCTTCATCCAGCAGCTTAGTTAAAGTGGAGACCGAATCATAATTTACCCCGGAAAAGGATCCCATAGTTGTAGCAGTTTCTATAGCTTCCCTCTACGGGTCATCGGTGTCCTGTCTCCGTATGACTTGATTTGCATTTGGCCCATCCAGTACTTCTCCTTCTCTAGTTCTCTTAGAGCCTTTTCTAAACACATTTTTTTTCCTTTTGTTGAAACAATAATCTCCAAGTACAACCACAACATCTTCTCCAAAGTCAACTGAATTTTCATTTGTGGAAACCAAAATTTTTGTAGTGTTGGTTATAGGTAATGGATGACTGATAGTAGTGATAGATTCCTAAGATGAGTTTTGGATAACTGATGGGATGGATTGAGCAGAAGCATTTAGAGGCAAATTTTCTATAATAGTTTTAGTAGGATGAAGTGAAGGTGAATTGAATTTAGAATGTGGAAGGGTGGTATGAATATTATCTTTAGTCATTAAAGTGTCTTGATGAAGAACTTGTGTTTCTTGTGAGGCTAGAGAATCAGCTGCAGGATATACCACATCCTTAGAAATTGGTTGATTGGATGGATTAGGAGGATGTAAGACTAAATATGAAGGATTGGTGTGAGGGGGTGAGTGTGGTGGTGAATTGTGAGTGGAGTGAATAATATGGTCTTCAACGGAAGGAATTCCTGATAAGTTACTATCTAGGGAGGAATCGTGTATAGGATTAGTTGAAGTTCCATTAACAACTTGAGTATTTTCTAGAGAAGGAGTTTGTTGATGTTCTTGTACTATTGGAGTTGGATGAACTACTTCTAGGGGTTACCCTTTCTCCAAATCAATAAAATTATCAACAAAGGATTGAGAAGGAGGCTTAGCAGTTGGTTTTGCCTTATTTTGGTCTTTATAGACACTATAGGTACTAACTTAGGACTGGAAACAATAGTATGGATAGATTCAGTACAAGGAATAGATTTACCTTGAAGAGCTTGAGTTTATTGAATCAAGGAAATAAGATTCTGGATAGGATTAGAAGGATGAGTAGCTGTTATGGTTTGTTTTACCTGTTTTTTTTCCAATTTCTCATGCACTGCATACTTAGGGGGAGTTGGGATATCCACTATGGATTTACTGGCTACCTCCATGTCCTCCTTAGTATCTTTATGCCGTCCTTGAAAGAGACTATCTCTTTCCTCTGTCACCTTAATATTTTGTTATTTATGAGCTTCATGCACAAGGATTCTTTGATCTGCAATGGCTATCAAGCTTAAGACTTCTTCAAAAATGAGAGCACCTTGATATAAAGAATCATCTGGTTGTTCTTCATGCTCATATGATATCTTTAAGTGTGGCTGCACAAAATGATCTACTATAAAACCCTTTGGGTCATGCACCCTTTTCATTGCAAAACCTAACTTCAACTTATTTAATTATTTTGATAGGATGAAGCCATGTGTTTCATTATGGATAACGAGTTGTCCCTTGTGAAAAGGAAACTTTGGCCATGCTTTTCTTTTCAAGGAATGGGGCCCATTCCAACTTGAAATAGGAACAATTGCCAACCCCATAGAACCTACAAAGCATAGCCGTGAGAAATTTATAGGGTTCCGTGAGCAGGAAAATTGGGTATTTCCTATTCGGTTTAAGTATAAAACTGTTGGGGTCATCCATCCAGGTATTTACAATAACTTCTGGCACATAATTTTGTTCAAAGGACATTATGAACTCCCGCGTAAGGAGCTGATGTGGAATTTTCAATGCATAAATTCTGGAGAATGTATTCGGATTGAAAGAAGCATAGACAGTCTGGTTGGATTCCCTTAATGCGTTGGTTGAGATGTGGACATAATCAATCATCCATTTGATTAAGTCCGTATATGGCATAACAGTTGGGAGCGCAGCGATGGCGTGAAGTTGGGACCGGATGATGTTCTAGTAAATGGGGGCCTTGTCCTTAAACTCTAAGAAATTGTCGTTGTCGAAGATACTATAAATTCTAACCTAGTCCAAACAAAGTGTATTGGAAACCCATGTGTCGGTGTTTGAGTAGATGCCAAAGTTGGGGTATTTTAGCTTTAGTTCATCTGTTCTGAACTTTGACCCAGTTATTCTAGCCATGGCGTCTTGAGATTAATCCTACAACACATAATAAAATGACATAAGCTTATTTAACTACGGAAAATCAAAACAGACCCAACAGGAACTTGAAATACCTAGAATAGATCCGAAATAAAATTACAAAAGGCCAATGCAAGCTTTGAACTAAGTAGATATTTTATTGTTCTGAAATTTGAATTCTCTTTGTTGTAATGATGGAGCGATTAAAATTTTAATTAAGTACAAAACCATGTTAATACCAAATCCGATTAACATTTAATGAAACAAAGATATTCAGAGATCGGACGTTAAATAATAATTAACCATTAAGTGCATTTAATTTGACTAGTTTCTCGAGACAGTTTGGCATGTGCGACGACAATACTGAATTCCGATTGAAAAATATAAATGTTGAGGTAGGACCGAAAAAAGTCGGGAATCGGGATTCGGGGAGAGAATTTATAATGTGGTAAACAACATGTCGACTCTTGACATCAGAATTCCATATGGGTGATCGATGTCGGAGTTGGCACACCAGAAAGCAGTGAGCAATAAGCTTGTTACTGACTTTTGAACTCCGAGATTCATAAAGCTAAAACATCAACATCACGACTTCGGGGAGAAAAATATAAAGATAAATAATTTCCATGCCAACTTCTGACATCCAACTAAAATCACAAACATCTGGATCAGAATGTCGAGATTGAACTTAAATAACAAATATTTGCCGACTTCCGACTTTCGATAATTTCGATAATGGAAATGTCAGGATCAAAATGTCGGCAAGAGTAATATCGGTATATGAACATCCTAACTTCGGACTCCCAATTTTTTTTTTAGCTAAACAAATAAATTAAGATGTCGAAAACATCAGAAGTAACTTAATCAAAAGCTTAATTTGTTTCACATTGACCCCAAACTACTTCTAAAACAAATTAATGGATAAAATCAAGTAAAAATTAAAAAATTAAAAATAAACTAAGGAATTTAATTCTATCATGGGGTTCCCATCTTTTCCTAAAACGATGGGATCGTTTTGGCTACAACAGAGACCCAGGTTTATAATCATGTTAACAAAATGGGTGAATTTTACACAACTAGTTTAAGATATTCTACACTTCTTCCTTGGGTTGAAGGAGATTACCATATGTGGTCGAGTATTCATTGGAAGGTGAGGGATTCTATGAAATCCAAGCTATTTGTGTGGCTAGCATTATCTAACAAGGTCTTTTGGGATCAGCTTCAGAGAAGGGGAAAGGTGGAGTAGGGTATCTCCACTCTTTGTAAAGTCAAAGAAGAAATAGATTTACATCTCTTTTTATACTATTCTTATCTTTCTATATTGTTCTTACTATGTTCAATTCTGGAGAGAGGTAGAAGCTACGCTTTTCTTAATCCTGGTTTACTAGGAAGGAATCGAGGTTGATCATAGTTGTTTCCTATCTGGTTATGTGAGGGATTTGGCTAGCTAGGAACTTCTCAATGTTCGAGGACAAACCTCTACCTTCTTTCCATGTCTCAATTCAAGTGTCGAAGTTTGTTGTCTTATTATAAGGAAATTCCTAAGTATAAGCTCCCTTCGGTAATTGAGGATTTAAGGGTGAATTACAATATTCCATGGGGAAATTTCAATGGGGCATGCCAAGGGAAATCTATACTATGTGGTCTTGGATTTACTTTATTTATGTTTGAGTCGAATTTTCTCAATTTCAAAGCTAATTTGGGTAGTTGGACAAATAACAAAGGTAATCTCATGGCACTATTTTATATGCTAAAACTTGTATTGAATAGAGATTTAAATTCGATACAACTTTTTGCGGATTCACTCCTAGTCATTAAGTGGATCAAAGACCAAATGTAGATTTAGAATATTGGCCTTATTGCTATAGAAAATCATTTCAAGCAAATTTCTTGGACTTTACGGCTCATAATATATGAACGTATCTACAAAGAACATAATCAAACTACGGACAAGCTTTGAAAGGAGGGTCTACTGCTCCTTGTAGAACATTTTTTTTAATATCTGAATATCAAGATGGAATTCTTATTGACTATAGCCAATCTTCTCTCAGTGACATCTGATGGTTTATATTTTACTTATGATTGTTAATCAATTTTGTATGTCAATTATGAACACTGACTTATGTATAAACTACAGAAAGGGATAGATTTGTAGCGTGCTTGTTTGATGGGGATGTTTTTTGTTGGTATATCTAATAGTCTGGTGTTTGGTCATATTTTTTACTTTTACTTTGGATACCTAGGTTTATAACCATGTGAAAGGTTTTTTTACTATGATTTACACGCCTGATAATTGTATTCATCATTCTTCTTGAATCAAAAATACATTTTTTCCTTGGAAAAAATGTATAACGATCATATAATATAATGATATATTGTTGTGTATATTATTTCCGAAGATGAAAAAACCTATTATAAATCATTTTTCAAACTGGTAGTGAGGAAAACCAACACTAGTTTCTATCTGGAAATGTGAATTGACTCATCACCATTGTTTAAGGAAAAAAACATGCCACTTGAAATAACCCAATTGTGGGTCGCAAGGAGGCAAAATTCCACTCTTGCAAAATGCCTTCGAGTCTTACTCCAAGAACAATATTTTTGTGTATATGTATAATGATCATTTTCCCAATTACACTTATATTTTAAAACACAATTTATATACCCAAAATATATTTTCCATTACAACATTTCAACATTACATATTTTTTATGTCCCCAACCAGGGGACATATATATTTCATGGAGTTGGTATTAGTTTGTCCGTACAGACATGATTTTTAATTTTTTCTATAGTTGTTTTATAGTTACAAATATATTTTATTAAAATAATTTTTTTTAAATGATTTTTTTTTAATTTTGATTGGTTGCAGATAGATGACATCGTCCTCATTTTTCCCTTCCCAAGAGGTGGTAAAGGGCTGATGTCACCTACAATAAATCTGGTTTGTACGATTACAATTTTGGACAAGATTTTTTAGTTATGTTATATGCCTGTGCAAATGTGTATGCCTTCGTCCTTTGGATTTGGGCATGGGCATAAAATCCTTTGAGCACTTTCTCGTGTTCAACTTATTGAGTATGCTCTCAATCAATTGGAACTCACCTTGATTAATGAAACCTTCATTAATGAGTAGGCACACACTTTTTTTTCACATAGAAAAAAGACAACTTATATTAAGAAGAAGAGTTGTGTCAAAATATACATATTGTCGAGGGAAAGCTACCAGCTCCTTTGGTTTTGTGATAAAAGACTCAAAAGACAACATTATTATATCATACTTACAAAGGAATTTCCCACACCTGGGAAAAAGAGACCACTGAACGTAACAAAACACTTACAATGTGACATCAGTATTGTCAATCAACAAAAGAAAGTGTGGCCGTATTGACCAAAGTACCACCCCTGAATTATTCCATGAACATGGATCCATCCATCTCTCCCAAATATATTTTGGAAAGAATATATGCATCCTTGTTGTGCTCTCTGTAGATATGCATGAAGGAAATGGAGGAGAATGAATTAATGATAGATTGAGTCCGCTTAAGCCAACCATTCAGATCCACCGAGTGTAAACACTCTTTTCTACTCGCCGAATTGACCACACACCGTGAATATCCAAAAATAGAGAGTGAATGGATGCCCATGAACTTGGAAAACCAAAGAAAACCCCAAAGGGAATTTAGTTCATCTCTAGTGTTTGATCCGCTCCTACCTCCAAAATAAATATGACACACAGGATCCTAAGAGAGCTTCAAAATCATCCCTGCCCCGTAGAGGCCATCCTGGGTGGCACCATCAATTAAATATTCCAAAGGAAAACAAAAGTCCAATTCAGAGAAATATTTAATCCATCGGATATTCCTGTTGTGAGTCTTGTTAACAACAGAGTAGTAATCCATTATCCTTGCACCAAGATGAGTAGCTGAAGCTTTCCGGTCCTGAAATATGAAACGATTTCGGGCTTTCCATACTTCCCACATTGTATAATACACAAGTGCCGGATCAATGGGATGAATGTCAAACCAAAGCTTGAGATTCCCTTCAAAAGTATCGTTGTTCCAATAAAAAATAAATTTGAGGGAACTTTCCAATCCCTTCCAAAGAGTCTAAAAGAACAAACAATTTCCAAACAGGTGGTCTACCTCCTCCATAGTAGCAAACCACATATAACAGCAGCCAGGTCCACTAAATCCATGTTTAGTCATATTTTTCCAGGTCAATATTTTTCTATGAAGTAATAACCGCATGAAACATTGAATTTTCAATGGAGAGTTGAAAGACCAAATCTTTTTAATCCACCATTTGGGAGATTCCCTGACAACCAACTCCTTCAGACAAGAATATGCAAGGCTAGATGAGACCCTACCATTTACCTTATTCTAACACCAAATTAAAATATCTTTCTCCTAAGTTGAAGTGATCCCGATTCTAACAGGAATTTGACATAATTTCCCATTCATCATGTAGTGCAGGATCCAACATAATGTATGTTGCCGAAAACCAATGAGTAAAACCTCCCTCTGGATAGGAGGACGCCTGCTTCAAAACATAAAAATTATGCATGTGAAGAGATAATATGAGCTTGGTAAAGAGACTATAAGCAATGCCAAGACCCACAATTGGATCAATGCCCGCATACACCTAAGTGCCCCTCCCAACTTTCCATCCAATTTCTTGATTGATGATCAGATAATACTTCAGTAAACTCCTCCAAAGGTAAGACCCATGTGGTTCCTTTTTAATGTTGTGTAACCAGAGCACCGGTGATAATATACCAATATACTTAGCTCTCACTATCTTTCCCCATAAACCCACATCGAACAAGCTGTTGCACAGAGATTTAGCACACAGTGAGAGATTAAATGCTCGTAAGTCCTTAATTCCCCAACCATTTAATAACTTAGGCCAAGTTATGGAGCCCCATGTAGCAAGGTGAAACTTGGATGAACCTCTGGGTCCTGCCCAAATAAAACGTGATAAAATCCTTTGCAACTCTGTAATCACCGATTGCGGAACCAAAAAAAGTGAAAACCCAAACACCGATATGCTTTGAAGAACCGAACAAAGGAGAGTGAGATGACCACCTAAAGATAAGAGTCTGAAATCCCAAGTATTAAGCCTTCGATGCACTTTCTTAATGATCCAACTCCAATCTGCTGGGAAATATCCATTAGGTTTCAAGAAATAACCTAAGTACCTGAATCCCAATCCAATTTCCTTCATCTGAAATTGGTTCACTGGTGTACTTGTTTCTTACCTCATCGCATTGCTCCTTTAATCTATCATATTGTTTTTTCTTTAGCATGTGTTGAGTATCATATAACCTATGCACATTGATTCAATCAATATCCTTATGGCTAAATCAATGCATTGAGCATCCCATTAATGCGTTGAGGATCCCATTCTATCTCATGATATAACCCAAGTCTGCGTATTGAATATATCACAAATTTGAATGTGGTTATATAATACAAGTTTGCACACTCTATTTATCACAAAGTTCATGCATCGGTTTTATCAAAGCCCCCACATGGATGAATACATATCTACTTGTGAATTATATTGATAGCCTTGCATGTTTACATATGTGTAATCCTCTGCGTTGGTCTACTCAAAACCTACACTTTGTTTTATTCAAACCTTACACGTTTGTAGGACTTTTTTTCGTATGATTAATGGTGAACCTATGTGCATTGCATGTAGCTTGGGTGGTTGGGAGGAATTATTGTAACCCTCCCCACCTAGGTTCAATTCTTGTAAGTGATATGATGCTCTTGTTCAGCCCCTATGTAATGATTGAGTGGATTATGTAATATGGCCATAACTTGATTCGTCGGAATAGAAGGTGTTGGCATATTTCCTACTGAAAAAAATAAGAGATGATGTAATCAATGTATAGATGATAATATCATTAACATGTGGAAATCAAATATACTCTTCTACGTATTACTTCATATTGCAATACATCATAACTTAATGCATTGGCACATTTAAGCGGCACATTTGCAAGGGTGTAGTCTAAATATTCTACGTTTTTAATCTTTTCCGAGCATATTTTTTGTGTTATTTTGTTCGAAGTTTGGTTGGAAACCTTTAGAAAATCTTAGAATCACATATATTAGCTATGGAAATTGCATAATTTGGGTGCCATGGGGATATTCAAGGGTGCTTAATCTATTTATGGATTAAAAAACACAATTTAAACACTTCCATATTTGGATTTTACCAACAACAAAAAATTACCAGATTATGACCAAAACCCACCATAAAGTCCAAAACGTAGAATAAATAGACTACTCCCATTTTTAAGAGTTGGCACTTCATGGAATTACTCCATTTTTTGTTTGTTTGTGAAGTATATCTTGAAAAAGGCTCTTATGATTTCGATCACATTCTTGTCGATTTGTAAAAGCCACTTTAATTTTTGTTGAGATCCTTTGTAACCATTCGAGATGTTAGTTTATGTCAAGTGTTTGAAGTTTGTTCTTGTGGGTATTCTTTTACTACCCCAGAACTATAAAAAAATTATAGAAATTTATTGGTTTCATAACATGATATGAGTTAAGGTATTTGTAGGTTGTGTGGTATGAGTTTTTAGAACTTTTAACATGAGCTTTGTTAAAAATTATGAAAAGTTTTTTTTTCCAAAAAAATTCATATTCTACTCATATTGAGTTAGCATACATCCCTCGGCTGCTAGAAACATGCACTCATTCCATTCTTCAAACATTCTATTTATCCTATTTGATTTCATTTGTTGTTTCAATCATCATAACATAAGCTTTGCTTCCATATATTGTACTTAGCAGTGTTTCAAAATTATAAAAGAGAATTAAAATATTACAAAAGTTGTCTGAAAATGGTTGAGCATTTTAGCTGTTAATCCAAAAATCCATATTGGTTATATCATATTCCCTCTATTCTTCTTTCCTTCTTGTCACTAGGAATGCCCCTAAATTCATTAGAATACCCTCTTTAGATAAAGCATCTGCAACTTTGTTATGTTCCCTGTAGACATGGTTGAAAGTAGTACTAGAAAAGGAGTAATCAATCAGGATTAAGTTCTAGCCTATGCCTTGGAGGTTCATATTCCATATTTTATTCTCCTTCCTCGTGAATTTTATCCAGATTTCAGAGCCCCCAAAAATCCTCAATCTTTTCACTTGTTCCTTCCTTGCTAGCTGCAATAAGTTTCTGAGAGACAAACCTTCTCCTCGGTTGTTTGATAAAGTCCCTCCATTTGCTTTAAACTCTATTGTCTCATGTTCTAAAATATATAAGATGCCTCCTAGTCCACAGTCTATCAGGGTCTTCCAATGCTCCATCAAATAATCATGTAATATCCTGCTTATCAATCCTTATATCTTTCATAATCCTAACTTTAACCTTGCTTTCTTTTTCGATGAAAACTTTGTAGGTTGTGAGTACCTAGGAGATAAAAAAGTATGCATGATATGACATGTTCTCAAATAAGGTGTTGTTCCTTACCTTCCAGATGATCCATAGAGTAAGGAAAGGAATGAACTTAACATGTTTCAAAGATGGGTTCTCAAACCAAGCTTTTAAATTGTTCTCAATAGTGTCTTCCTCCCATAGATGGTCCAGATGAAGATGGACACTCAGTTCATACCAAATTTGTTTTGAGAAGGCACAGTTTAGAAAAATATGACCAATATTTTATTCATTACTCTTGCAAAGACAACACCAACTCGAACCACGGAGACTTCTCTTACTCAGGTTTTCCTAGGTCAGTACTTTCCCATTCATAATCAACCACATAAATATTCGGCTTTTATGGGGAGCACACACTTGCCATAAAATTTTCCACCACCATCTGCCTAGAGGATGTAGGCTTTTTTAGAATAATTTGTAGGAAATATTTACCACAGACTTTCCTCCTTCATCATTTCCAGTCCAACACAGTGAGTCGGGTTGATTCCTCAGAAAAATAAATCCTTTGTTCAAATCTGAAATCCATATGTTCCAACTTTCAGTCCACCTTCCCGGGATATCCAATTCAGACGCAGTTTTTCGAAACTAAGAAAACGTATCTAGACTTCCTCTATCTACTATATAATATAAAGAGTTGTAGCCTCGAACTTGAAGATGATGTAACAAACCTTCTGGAATATTTCTTTGGTTTTCTAATCCCACTATTTTGTCCTTACCTATCAAAAATTCCCTGCCTATTCCGACTTTCCAAACCAATAGATCACCAATCACCAGAAAATCTCCCACAATTTCCTTCCACATCATTGATCCCTCCCTACAAAGATTTTGTGGGTTCCTGATCCATTCTATTAAATTCATTTTGTTCAAGTATTTATGCTTTAATATTGACTACCACTTTCCTTCCTTGGAGATAAATTGAAGTAGATTTTGCTGCCAGAGCCATTCCAAAACTATGTAAGTCCTTTAGGCCCCATCCACCTTCCTCTTTCAGTTTAGCAATAGTATTCCATGCAATCTAATGGATCCCATTATCGGAATTACCTTTCCATAAGAATATGAAGAATGGTTTCCTCATCTTGTTCAATACTCCTTTAGGTATTTTTGCAATTATCATCCAGTATATTGGAATTGCATTGAGAATTGATTGTATAAGCACAACTTTACCTCCTTTAGAAAGAAACTTGTTACACCAAAAAATAATTCTCCTCTCCACATTCGAAAGCATCCAATCCCAATCCATTTTATAGTTATTATTTGGTTTTAAGTGAAACCCCGGGTATTTGAAACTATTGCTTAAGGGAAATTGTTCCATTGGCATAATTGTTTGGAAAGTTTGTAGTTTCCTTGCCTACTGTTCATTATGATATCAATCCAACTTCCCATAATTGATTAGAATTCATGTCTTTGAGCTAAAATTTCTCAGAATATCCCTACCATCTAGATCCTCCTCTTCAGAACCTCCAAGAAAAAGAAGGGAATCATCCACAAGAAAGATATGAGTAACATTAACATCTCCAAAACTTATACCTTCAATTATGTTACCACTTTTTGCTTCCAATAAAGACCTGCTTAGTCAATCCATAACCAGTAGGAATAAATACGGGGATAGGGGGCATCCCTGCCGTAATCCTCTCAAAGGAGTAAAGAAGGAGGAAGTTGCACCATTGATTAGTAAATCAAAGTTAACAGAAGTAATTCAAGACCAAATCCAGTTGAAAAATTGTAACGAAAAACCAGTTTGAATAAGAACCAATCTTATAAACATCCAAAAAGTTCTGTTGTAATCTTTAGACATATCTATCTTTAAAAAAATAGCATGGATATTTTTGCTTTTAATAGTGTGGAGACACTCTTGTGTAGTTCCTGCTGCTTCATGAATATTCATGTCTGCTAGAAAACCAAATTGCTCGGGAGAAATATGTTTAGCTAGAAAGGGTTTAAGTCTTTTAGCTATTATTTTAGAAATTATCTTGTAAAGAGCATTACAGAGTGAAATCGGATGAAAATCCCCAAAGGACCATGGATTGTCCACTTTGGGTATTAAAACTAAAAAGGTAGAGTTGAAACTAGATGACATTCTCCCCATTGTATGAGTATATTCAATAACTCTCAGAATATATGTTCCTAACATATCAAAAAAGGATAGAAAAAATTCCAAGGTCCATCCATCCGGACCCAGACTTTTATCTTTTTTTTCTTCCCCAAGATTGCTTCCAATTCCTCCATGGAGACCGGAGCAAAAAGAAGTGCATTGTCTTCGTCCATAATCCATTTGGGAAATAGCATACAAGATTGTACTATTTCAAGAAGGTTGTTCCTTTCAGGCTCAACATAAATACATTCAAAAAATTTCACTCCTTCTCTGGCCAAACTTTCAAACCCCCTAACAGGTACCCCATCTCCTTGATTAAGTTCCCAGATAGTGTTTGATCTCTTCCTTTGGTTGACAAATTTATGAAAGTAGGCCTTATTCTCATATCCTAAGGATAACCAGACTTCTCTACTCTTCATTCAGATTTCAGCTTCCTTTTCCTTTAAGATTTCATTCCTTTTAATTTCCAAGGAAATTAGATCCTACAGTGCCTTTCTAATGGGAGGACCTGGGATTTTCTTATAGGATTAATAAATCTGAGATTCTATAAATTTAATTCTAGAGTCCCTATTTTTCTTTTGTTGTAGAGACTAGTCTAGAGAAATTTTCTTCAGATTAGTTAAAGAATTTGCAAACTGCCTACAGTAAGAAATATTTAGGATAGGGTCAAAGCATTTCCAATTTTCCCTAATCATTCCAGTGAATTCAGCATTAACTAGCCAGTGTGGATTAAACTTAAAGGGATATGCTACTTTTTGATCTCCTTTATCCAATTGGCAGAGAAATGGTAGGTGGTCCAAACCCCCTCCAATTATCCTCCAAGATCTAACTCACTTAACTCTTCGAAGAAGATCTCCTTTAAGGAGGAAACGATCTAATCGTTTAGAAATAGCATCCTCTCTTGATTGCTTATTAAACCAAGTGGGTTTAATTTCATGAGGTTCAATATCTATTAAGTTAATAGCCTCCAAATGAAACTGGAAGAAGCCATGTACAGGATCAGTTCTAGCTCTCAGGAACCATACCTCATTCCTATTTACGGTAAAGTTAAGGTCACTGGCTATTAGATAGGGGTAATCCTGTAGAAAGTTTTTCTTGAAAAAAAATCTCCCATAAATCAACTTTCCTGTTATACGCACCGTAGACATTAAAAATAGTAAAGTTCATTTCTAACTCCTTACTAAAAAAGGAGGTGCCAATCCCATAATTAAAGGAGAAATTTTTCACCAGATCCAGGTTACAATTCTAGGCAGTAAATAACCCTCTAGAAAGGCCTCTTCTAGCAGACCAGACAAATTCCAAATCCTTCAGTAAATTCTTCATTCTATCCACTAAATCTAAACCTGAACACATAGTTTCCTGAATAACCAACACATCCAGACAATGAAGTTCCACCAAACACACCAACGCCATTTGTTTTGGGTTGTTGGAAAACCCTCTACAATTGAAAGAAAAAAGTTTCATGGGGATAAATTTGAAGAGGGCTGATCTCTAAGCGCCCTGGTAACTATGGAGAGTCATTAAAATCTTGGAATAATCCCTTCCTGGTCCTAAGAGAGCATAATACTGGAGTAGTAAATCCCAAACCAATAGTTTCAACTTCTTCTTTTAGACTAACTATTCCTTTCAATCTCAGAGCATATGGGTTTGAGACGTCCTAGCTTACCTTTAGCCCGGAATCAGAGGTGGTAAGGTTCCAGAGGGGACTTCTTCTAATCATAGTTTTTAGACCCTTAAGAGACTTATCGGGAATGGGGATATTAAAGAACAAACTAGGAACTAGACTAGTATCAACCAAAGACTGAGTTGAATTCAAATATTCCAAAAAAAATGAAGACAAAGGTTTAAGAGTTTTGAAGAAATTTACATACTTTTATGAAAAGGTTATATGCTAATTTTTTGCAAGCTATTCATCATGGCAAGCTACACATAATGACAATTTAATACTTGCAGGATGAGACAAGTTCAAAAACTAGCTTAAGTTGATGAAGGATTTATTGTAGTGTTACTTTGTGAGCATTTAACTTTTTCTCATGGTTTCCAATTTACGAATGGTCTCTTGCAATGTGCAAAAAATAAAATGTACTTTTAAGATGAATTCCTACTTGTCAAGTTTCAATGGCACTTATATTTTTCTTGACACTGTGAAATTATGATCATCTTGTTAGCAGGAAAGGAATTGTATTACATGTTTACTTATCCGTGGGCCGTAAAATTGGAATCTCAGAGTTATTTAAGTTTTCAATCTTGAGATGCTTACAAATTTCCTATTAAGAATATCACATAACATATTTACACCAAGGCCAAAATTTCATGCTACCAACTTTTTTAACCAAAATTATGGGCCCCACGAGGAAGATCATTTTATCCACATTTAAATTTGTGAGCTCATATTAAATCAATATTATATAGTCTTCCAAGATGCTAATGAACGTTGAGAAGAAAACATGAGCAGTTGAAATATTCTAATCCTAGAACAAGGTTCATTGTTGATCCGCACGCGCCCAAGTGCATGAGGGGGACAACAGTTCTACTGAATGAGTCGGTCCTATTATGGCGGAAGCATAAGAACTAGAATAAGCAAAGCAGGAACACACTACACATATAAACACAAATACACAGACAATATGCAGGAATGCGAACTGATCTTCTCTATTACTTGATGACTGAAAATATTCTATGATAATATGTATGTTACAATATTGTACATGCTTATATAGAGAACGTTGAGATGCTTGGGTGCCTGCTCGTTACATTCAGTTACAAGAGAAGTTAGAACGGTTTCAGAATTTCAACTGTTACAGTCGACTAGAAGATAGAGAGACAATATCTCATAGTTCATCAGTCGCTAGTCAACACTACATGTCAACATCGTGAAACTGTCGAGTTTGCTGAACTTGTCAAAGTTGTTGAGTTTGTTGAAGCCGTGTCCAATTTGATAACTTGCAGAAGTTGTGTCGAAATGAATGACTTGTCACAGTTGATGTTAGCATCCGACAATAATTCCAACTACTGTATGGATCAAACCTCCTTCCTTAAGAAACAATGGTCCCCATTGTTTTCTCAGTCATGTGAGGAAACTTGTCGATCAGTTCAATAGCAGAGTACCACTTTCCTTGGGATGGGAGCTGTCTGACTTTAGCAACTTGAAAGAAAGGAATTGCGTTCGTCCTTGTATGGCGTACTCGTCGTCCCACGATGGTGTCACAAGGAAGAGGCACCTGAACATCTGGATGGATGTCTTCGGGTTCTGATGTTTGTAAGTCAGTGGTGCATGGTATGATTGAATTAGATCCACATTGAATACTGGATGCAGACCTAAGCATGCATGAATGTCGAGTTGGAAATCATTTTCTCCAATCTGTCGAAGAATACTGTACGGACCATATCGTAGATGTTTTAGATTCTTGTATGGACCGGTGAAACACTCCTTCTTGAGTTATATCTATACCTTATCCCCAATTTGAAATGAATGAGGAATACGATGCTTGTCGTGTCGGGCCTTAGCTTTCGTGTTTGCTCGTTGCAACGTTTCCTGTGCTTGCTTCTGGATGTCGCAGATCTAGTCTTGAAACTTCAAGGCTTTATCAACTTCCCACTGGCTATAGTCAGTGTCGAGGTTTGACTGTTTTGAGGAGCTGATCAAGTTTATAGGCGTTGATGGTTGAAATCTGTAGCAAATCTCAAATAGACTCTTTCCTGTAGAGCTATGTTGAGCATGATTGTAGCTGTGGTGTATGTATGGAAGACTTTCATCCCATGTTCGTCAATGCTTGTGGTTGTACATGTGAAGCACTTGTACTACCAAGCAATTCACAACTTTCGTCTGTCCGTAGGTCTGTGGATGGAAAGTTGTCGACAATGAGAGTCATGTGTCCAATTGTTGTAAGATATTATTCCAAAATATGCTGATGAATCTAGCATATTGGTAGGAAGTAATGGCTGTCGGTAAACCAAAGTTTTTCCAAACATGTGTGAAGAAGAGTTGAGTGGTAAGTTTTGTTTTCATCTTCTTCTGACATGGAATGAGAATGGCCTGATATGAACTGTTACACCAAAACCCCGAGGTGTTAGTGAAGGCCTCCCACTAGGATCTTAACATCCCACCATGCTCCGCAGTCCATACTCTGGGATGGATGTGCGCCCATACGGTGGTGTCCCCTTTGAGTTGTATGATCCCTAGACGAACACTGCAATGCTGACGTTGCCACCCGCTCTGTGACTTGAACCTGGGTGGAGGCTCTGATACCAAATGATATGAACCGTTACACCAATACCCCGAGTTGTTAGTGAGGGCCTCCCATTAGGATCTTAACATGGCCATCTTGGAAAATTTGTCGACTACTACTAAGATCACATCATGCTTATGTTTGGTAGTAGGATATCCCGTCAAGTAGTCCATAGAAATAGATTCCCATGGTCGACTAGGAACTGGCATAGGTGTGTACAATCCCTGTCGTCGATTAGGTAGTTTAGCAATGGCACAAACCAATCAAGATCGAATGTACTTGTTGACCTTGGTTTCAAGTGTAGGCCAAAAGAAATAATTATGGAGAATAGAAAGTGTCTTTGCTACTCCAAAGTGTCCTGCAGTCTTGTTGTAGTGAACATCCCAAATGAGTTGTTGTCGATGCTCACCGGTCGGTACACAAAGTTGTCCAAGCTTGTATAGCAAGGTGTCTTTCAGAAAATAGTTGGATGTCGATGACTTGTCGGTATGTAGTTGTTGATATACTGATGAAAAGTCATTTTCGTACTGATATAATTGAGGCCAAGTGGTTGTGTCATATCACTGCATACTCATCACTGTGCAAACGAGAGTAATGTGTGGTTGACTTACACAATCGGCGGTGACATTAGCTTTACCTTTCCAATACTTAATCACCAACTGGAATTGTTGTAGGTAATTAATCCACTTGAGTTGTTGAGCCGTTTGTGGTTTAGACTAGTTCGAATGAATTCTAGAGGCTTATGGTGAGTGAGGATGACCATTTCCTTTCCAAGGATGTAATTCATCCATTGCTTGAGACCTTGCACAATAGCGTACAGTTCTTTTTCAAATGTCAAATATCTTCTAAATGTGTCATTAAAATTTTCGTAATGAAAAGCGACCAGGTGACCAGACTGAGTGATCACTCCTCCCAAGGCATATTCTGGTGTCTCTTTCTCAATCTCAAAGGGCTGATGAAAATTAGGTAACACATGTACTAGTGCAGTGAAGAGCTTGTGCTTGAGCTGTTCAAAAGCTTCTTGTTGTGTCGATGTCCATTTGGAGATAGTTTTTCCATTTCCCTTCATCAACTGATTCAAGGGCCAAGCTATGTGACTGAAGCCGAGTATGAATCGTCGATAGAAATTTTCCAAACCAATAAAACTTATTAGTTCTTGAATGCTTTGAGGAATGGGCCAATTTTTGAGGATTTTAACTTTGTCTGGATCGACGTGAATACCAACAAAGTCAATTACATAACCCAAATATTTGATGATGTTCATCACAAAGGTGCACTTGTCCATGTTTAACTAAAGTTAATGTGGTTGGAGAGTGTCGAGGACTTGTCAAACTTGTTCGACATGTTCTTCCCATGATCGACTAAAAATCAAGATTTCATCGAGGTAGAAAATGACACATTTTCTGATGAAAGGTTGAAGAGTGTTATCCATGTATCGCATGAAGGTCACAGGTGCATTGGTTAAGCCAAAAGGCATGAGTAACCATTCAAACAATCCTTCCTTGGTTTTGAAAGCAGTTTTCCACACATCTGCGGGCTCAATTGGAATATGATGATATCACAACTTGAGGTCGAGCTTAGTAAATAATTTGGAACCTTTCAGACAGTCAATGAGCTTGTCTATCTCCGACAGAGGGTAGTGATTCTTTACTGAAATTTTGTTGAGTGCCCGGTAGTCGATGCACATGCGCCAAGTCCCGTATTTCTTTGGAACGAGGATGAATGGGCTTCCACAAGGAGAGGAGTTGGGTCGGATATGACCTTTTTCGATCAAATCTTGGATTTGTTTGCGAATCTCTTCATTTTCGAGAATGGATCTTCTGTAAACAGATGTTTTAGGAAAAGAAGAACTGGGAGCAAGTTCAATGGATTGTTTTACCTGGAAATTTCAAGGTACTACATCTAGATCTTGGAATAAACTCTGATACTCGTCGAGAACATTGTCGATCAACTTCTTATGTCAAGAGTTGCACTGGTCGGTGAGTCAACTTGTCGCTGCAGTATTCCTAGAATGTTGTAGTTTGATCATGATTAATGCAAACTTCTGAGCATGGTTGATGATATTCTTCGTCTGTTTAGCATATATCATTGAGACCGTTGGTGTAGTTCGTTGCTCTGGTATGTCGTACCATCGATTTCGTATTTTGATAATCAACTTCTGAGGCCGCGACTGGTAACTTCCATGGTGATCCCACAAGTAAGGTTTTCGAAACAAGGCGTCGGCTACAGAGAGTGGTTCCACATCGCATAGTACTTCATCTTCAAAAGGCTTAATGAAGTAGGTGAGTTTGCATTGTCGGGTGATCCTTAGTTCATGTCCATCCTTCATCCAACCGATGTTGTAAGGATGAGGATGTGGAGTGGTGACAAGAACTAGTTTCTTCGCGAGATCTTTAGAAATGAATTTCTTATGGCTACTGTTATCGACAATCATATGTAATGGGTTGTTCCGAACCCATATCCATGTATGGAACAGGTGCTCTCATTCCTCCTTGTTGATGATAGTCAAGGCTTCTGGAGTGGTCGATGTCAATGTCAAAAGGGCCATTGCGTCTGGATCATATTCTTCCACCATATTGTCGAACGCATTGGTTGTCAACACTTTTTCCAAAAATGTCTTCTGGGATTTGCATTCAGACATATCATGCCAAGATGAGTGGTGGTAATCACACCATTTCCTGATAGGCAGTTGTTTTCTACATTCCCTTTTCTGAAAAGTGTTTTTGTCGTGATCTGGTTTTGGCGGGGTCGGCTGAGAATATTTTGACTTGTCGAAGTCGACTGGTGCCTTCTTGTCGGGTGGTCGTCCTGATGTCAACTTTGTCATGAAGCATGCTTTTCCTTTCTTCTTATTTTCAAGTTTGTTGGCATAGTGGAATGCATCCGCGAGCATATTGACAGTAAAAAATTCCATCTCCTGCTAAATTCACTGGGACAATCCACCGATGTACTTCAGAACAAGCAATTTATCTCCTTCTTGGATGCCAAGTCTAGCCATGAGTCAATAAAACCCGTCGGTGTAACTCTGTACTGATTGGTATTTCCATTTCCTTAGTTGTTTCCACTTCTTATACTGTTTTTTGAGGTATTTGGGTGGGTAAAATTCCTTTTGGACATATTTGACAAATTTATCCCATGTGTCGATGGGGCTCCTCTTTTCTCCATCTTTGTCAAGAGGCTCTACTACTAGCAGTGCACAGATGTTGACATCTTTAAGGATGCAATGGTGATCTTGTCGGCTTCCGAGATTTGATTCATAGAGTAATAGGATTCCAATTGTTGTACCCAATTGTCGACAGATTCCACGTCAATCTTTCCTTCTAGATTCAGTATTTCCAAATTCATTTGCACTTTGAAGAGGATGATTTTGTTGTAGCTAGTTCTCGTCAAGAATCCTCCAGATGCCGAAGCAAATCACATGAGAATCTCATTGAACTAGGCGAACATTTCAGTCCTTTGTCGAGCCAGTGCTTGCTCAATAAGTTGTGTTGTCTCGTTGGTTGCATGTATATCATCTATTTGTCCTACCATATCTGTAGGTAGTGTCTGCTTGGATTGAAATTGCTGCTCCTTAATTGTTCCAGCTCTAGTCTTCATATGTAAGCTTAAGAACCTGACAACAAAATGGAAAACAATACCTTCTCCAAAGAAGTATATGTATGTACAAATATTTAACTATGAAATATATACAACTTCATGCATTCACCATTAAAGACATGAAAGTGGGAAGAATAGGCTAAGTTATCTTATTAGAGAAACCAAAGAAGATGATTACAAGCATTTATACCTTGATTTCCAAAGCAATAGTACTTCCTTCCAAGCTTCTCCTCTTGTTATCTCTGCAAATCCCCTAAGACCTTAGGTTTGATGCCTCCAAAAATTTTCCCTCTAGCTCATGGATAGCCCACAGATAGCCTCATTCTTATAGGATTTCGGAGTCCAACCACTAAGAGAGAATAATGGATTTAAGTGATTAAAAGGTGGATCAAGGAGGTGACTCATGCCAGGAAAGGAGGGTGAGTTGATATTCGAGAGGAACCTCCAACCCAATAATATCTCTTTCGAATCCAAGATCCAAGATTTAAGGGATAAGGTGGTTGAGGGATTTTCGCACCCTCAACACTAAGCATAGTAGAATCATTAGATGTAAAATGGGAGGGGCATGTTAAGCCCTAAATGGTGGCACATTACCCCCTATATTGCGGCACATTACATTAGTATTGTCATATTATTGATTTTGGCTTGGGTCCATTGGTGGTAATTGTCATTAGTATTATTATTATATTGTTTATGTTGGCTTGGGTCCATTACTTGTAATTGTACCTTTTTGTCTCCTATATATATGAAGGAGACCTTTTCATTTGAATAATATTCTCTTTTCTTGTGTATTCAATACATTGTATAAGTAGGTTGACCCCTCGAAGAGGCTTTCTATTCACCTCTTTTATTCATTATTAGGGCATGGATTACTCTCTCTTGTCTATTTATGCTCTTTTGTGGAATTTTTTGCATAATAGATTACACTCTACCCCTCTTATGTAAATGAGGATCAAAATGACGAACTATTGAAGGAGGTAATCATTAAGGAATTAAAAGATGTTGCATAGGATTTGCAGAAGGACAAGATTCCAAGGCCTTATGGTTGTCCAGTGGATTTTTTCACATGATTTAGGGATTTATTTGAACTAGGTCTCCTCAAAGTCATTGAAGAGTCAAGAGAAAATGGTAGAATCATGGTTGCTTTTAATGTGATATTTATTTGCCTCATTCTGAAATATGACAAATTTGAAAGGTTGGAAAACTTCAGACCAATATCATTATGTAACTATATTTATAAACTTATAGAAAAATTAATTTCCAAAAGGATGGGGGGGTTATCTAGTTATGTTTCCCATGGACAATTTGCATTCCTAGCTAGAAGGAAAATTCATGATGCTATTGGCATAGCTCAGGAAGTGTTGCACTCTACTAAGGTGAAGAATATGCCAGCTTTGATTGTCAAGATTGACAGTATTATTTGAGGCATATGATAGGGTTAATTGATTATTCTTAAGACTGATGTTGTTATAGGTTGGCTTCAACCTTCAGTTCGTAAATTGGATCCTTTCATGTGTACAATGTCTTTCTTTTGCAGTCTGATTCAATGGATCTACCTCCCCTTTTTTCAGACTAGGGAGGGTAATTAGACAAGGATGCCCCTTGGCACCACTTCTTTTAATTATGGTGTTGGAGGGGCTGAGAAAAATATTTCTTCAAGCAAAGAACAATGGATCCTTTAGGGGCATTTCTATTGGAGGTCCTATTTATGTTTCCCATATTTTATTTGTAGATGACATTTTGATTTTCTCAAATGGGTCAAGGAGGGAAGTAGCACATCTTTAAGGATTATTTTCATTGTTTGTAGAGGCTACATGCATGATCTACAATGTAAGTAAGTCCTTTGTCTCTTTTATGAATGTGGATCAAGAATCTATGGACTGGATTTGATCACAGTTTTAATTTTCTAAGGTTGACATACAGGGAGGACTTAAGTATTTGGGATTTATTTTAAAACCAAATGCTTATCACTGGAGGGATTGGGTATGGATTTTAGGAAATATAGAGAAAATATTATCTCTATGGTGCAACAAGTGGTTATATATATGGGGTCGGGTAACCTTGATGAAATCTGTTTTAGAATCCGTACCTATTTATTATGTGTCTTTGGTCCATGTTCCCTCAGGAATTTTGGACCAAATTAGGGAGTTGAGTTTCATTTTTTTATGGAAGGAAAGTCAAGAGGGTAATGTATTCTATTGGGTAGCTTGGAATAAGATCACAAGGCCAAAGGAATTCAGGGGATGGGGCCTAAAGAACCCCCATTGTTTTTCCAAAGCTTTAGCTGCCAAAGGAGCATGGAGGATTTTGAGGGGAGAATTTCTTTGGGTTTTTTTGTCCACCAAAAACACATTTATCCCCTTACTACTGAAGAATGGTTTAGATCCATAGAAAAATATTTTAGGAATGCCTCTAATATGTGGAAATTTGTTATCCTAGATTTTGAAGTTATAGGGGATTGGTTGCAATGGAGAGTTGGAAATGGCAGGAGGATTAGACTAGGAGAGGATGTTGTGGGGCCCATAGGATACCCTATCCTATGGTTGAAGACTTGAGGGACTAGGGTTTTATTCACTTAGAATGGATTGGAGACCCTGTTAATTCCATATTTTTTAGGAAAGAATGGATAAAAGTGACAAAAAACATTGGATAGTAGGACACAAAACATTGGAATAGGTACACATTGGTTCTCAAAAACAGTAATATCAGGCTGGTGGACAGAGAGGAGGTTCTGATTTGGCACAGGAATGTTACATGTGGTCACTATATCCCTAGGATTGGATACAAAGTTATTAGAAAAGAAAAAGATCACCTTGAAGTTAGATGGTGGTTTACAACATTATGGAAGTATAAATGTCCTTTAAAATACAATAGTTTTGCATGGTTGGCAATCTCTAACAAGGTTCCCAGGTGGGATACTATGCTTTTAAAATTTTGGAATGGACCTGGAAGATGTCCTCTCTGCAAATATGTTGGTGAGAATATTGATCACTTATTTATTTCTTGTGATTATATCAAGAAGATGTGGGAATTTGCATCATAGGTATGTAGGAAACGATTTTTTTTGGAAGGGCAGGATCTCGAGATTGCTCTAGAGACCTGGACCAATAACCAAGCTTTCATTGAGTATCGGGATTTACCTGTCATTTTTTTATGGGGGGGTATGGTTATCTAGGAACAAAGTAATTTTTCAGGATATGTTTATACCTCCTCAAATTTATGCTTCAAAAGGATTTGTTATTCTAAGCCACTTTCCACATGTTGCAAACAAGAACAAAGAAAGGAGGAGTGTACAATAGATAGTTGATATGAGTGGTTGTTGGTTATATTTTGATTGGGATTCACAGAGTAATGTTGCATAGGGAGAGGCAAATGGAATCCTCTACTTTAGTGATGTTCATTGGATAAGGTTTTATGCAGGCTTGGGAGACAACTCAAACAATAGAGCAGAATTTATGGGAGTGAAGCTATCTATAGGACTAGATGTTATGAGAAATGTATAGAGGCTGCAAATATTTGGGGATTCAAAAAATTGTATTGATTGGCTGAGTTAGAGGAGACCTCTGAGAGATATTCTACTTCTACCCATATATGAAGAAATATATTGTAGGGTGATAAGACATTTTTAGGCTCCAAACTTTGTACACATTTATAGGGAAAGGAACAAAGAGGCAGACCAACTGTCAAAGAGAGGCCTTAAGGTAGGAGTGGGAAAATGGAATAGATGGGAATGGTGAATGATACTCTAACTGAGTTAGACCCAAGACCATTTATGGCATAAAGCACATGATTTCAAGAGGATCCACAGTCTTTTTTCTTATGTTTCTCTTTTGATACAAATGATATGATATTAGACAGACTATATAGATATAGTAGTTTTTTTGGTTTAATAATGTATTGAAGAAAGGGAAGAGATACTTTTTGTCTCTTGTGTTTATTACTACTCAGATCAATGGTGATAAGGCCTTAAATGGTCTATGTAAAATGTGGTTTATTTGAAATATAAATAGGCTACACAATTTTTTCCAAGGAAAAAAACTATAGATGATAAAATTTCTCCTAGACAACGAATCATAACATATTGTGTTGTTGTCGGTAGATGATAAGAAACTTCATGTATCCTTTAATTCAATTCTACATGTCACTAGATACTTTGTTTTTTTTTAGTTTTTCAGTTTTCTTTAAAGAGAACTTCAATGATGGTTATGTTTTAGTTCTAATTAGTTTGGTTATCATCATCTACAAACCCAAACTATAACCAAAAATGTCGAGTATGCCATCAAACAACATATGATGAAGAAATATATTAAAATTGATTTAATTACTAAAAAAAAGGTTTAACAATTTACAGTATTGTTGAAACTTGTGTTGATAAATACACATTCCAAACTGGTCTTGTAACCTAATAGTGAAAAGGGATAAATAAAACCTTAAAAAAAAGCATAACTAAATAATAACTAGCATAGATCCATCTTAAACCCGGATCTATCAAGCACCGAGAGGGATCCAATTTCTTGAGGTGTAAATTTCTATCTTGATTTTTTTACATGTTAAAGTAAAACTTCACCTCAATAAATTGGATTCCTCTCGGTGCTTGATAGATCTGGGTTTTAGATGGAGATATATTGGTTTTAATTTTTTTTATCTTATGAGCTGATGTGAATTTTTAAATTTTTTTTAGCCTAGATGTAAAAACAAATTGTAATGTTAGTTGCATTATGTTACTTTACAAGGTGTAATGTTGTTTTTTGTACATAAGGGCCTCATAATATAATGTTGCTCCTATCACGACTACTTGTATTATTTCTCATACCTTTATGCATGTATGCATGATCTTGTACCTTGTGATGTATTGGTGTCCTACTAGTAACTCTATGTAATCCTTAGATTACAACATTGGTTCTGTTGTTGATAGTACTAACCGGGATAAAAAAATATGATCACATCTACATAAATGGTAAGAGAGGAATAAATTTGAGAGTGGTGGAATCAAAAGATAGCAAATTACATCCAAATCTATACTAGAAGGAAAAAGTTGACCATTGTTAAGGCCAGACAGAAGTTTTTCATTGAATCACATGAAAAAATTATATAAGTTGTACCTCATGAGATGAAGAATTTGGTTGATCGAATTCATGAGAAAACTCGGCCCTCATAATGAATGATTGTTAATGCACAAGATTTACAATGGAGGATGGGAAAACCTATATGTGTGGCTTCAAGAGATAAGCGACGACTACTATGAAGAGTGAGCTCTCGAAGAAAAAACCTCACTCGACGAAATCAAAGCCATATTTTACAACAACTTCCTTGACTCCTTTTTCATGACAATTACGACCTTGATGTACAAATTTCTAATTGAAAAAGGGGCCGGTCACATAGTCGAACCTCAACCTCCACTGGTCCTTGGTGCATCTTCAAATTGGGAAAAAAAGAAAAAATACGAGCGCTTTATCAGCGAATGTGAGTGGGAATTTTTTCTAAACAAAAGAATACCATTGTTGATTTTGCTTTCGTTGCTTAGTAACAGTCGGGTCAATAATGTGGGGTAACCAACCACATCGGATGAAGTAATAGACAATGCTTGTCGAAAAGAGTGAAAAGAATGGATGCCAGTAAGAAACCAAGCCCAAAATTATCAGAAAAAATACTAGTCAGCAATAAACAAAAAAATGATATTCATAAGATTGAACGAGAAAAGAGACAGAATAAATGGGAGGAACTTAGAAATATTCTAAGTCCACTTCGTGACAAGAGAAGTATGAAGAATATGGTTGGAATGGTTGAGCATCTAAAAGGACTGCCTGAGTCGAGGGAAAGTCGACCATATGAGAGAAAGGATGAGGTGATGACACCGATATAAGGGTCACACTCGATGGTTTTGAGCCCACAAAACCTGCATATTGCAATTCCTGATGTCAGGAATCTTTTCGAATATGTCCCAATGATTATGATGACTAGACCAAGTATTAGACAAATCATCGAGCGAGATCTGGAAATTGGACCTAGTGGCAGTAATATATGGTGTCAACTAAATCAATGTGGATGAATTATGGACCGGTTGATGATTCACAGACCATCGTGTGGTAACTGGGTTACTTTTACATCCGAGTTTGGATGACACCATTTTAGTCTATTCTATTCAAAACATGTTGAGGTGCCCTCCTTCCAGCAACATTATTGATTGAATCACGTATCCTATTGTAGATTTGACATGTCAACAAAGACAATATAGAGGATTTCGGACTATCTTGGTACAAAAATCACCAGCAAAAAGTAAGCACAGAAACACATCCTGTAGAAGTAAGTGCATAAAATCAACATAAAGAAGTAAGTACATAAGCAAGTTTTGGAATAGTTGGTTATTCATCACCAGTATATAATAGAACTCAAAATAGAAGTATAAATTCTATCAATATGACATACCATCATCCAATTCACACTCTCATTTATGAAGGGGATGAATACCCCAAGAAACATTGGTTTTTCTGTGAAACCATTTGGAAAGCTAACCTTATTGATGATGAGAATCAACAGTTTTTGGGTGGTCTTCGTAAAAGAGCACTCACGTGGTACATAAACTTTCTTGAAGATGGAGAAAAAACAAAGAAAGAGATCAAAGAAATTTTTCTAGACTTATCCAATACCCAGGATAGCAAGCATTTGGCAAGGCACAAACTAAAAGAAATTACTCAAAGATTGGGTGAATCAATGCACGAATACGATAGAAGATATAAAGACCTGCTTAGCCATATGCCATCCAAGATGGACCAATCAGACCTGATCCAATTTTTGTTGCCTGTATGCAACCTAGAATTAAAGTTCCTCTGATGTTACTTGAATTGACAACAACGATGACATTTAAAAAAAAGATTTAAAATTCGAATCGAATACAGACTTTTCAATCAGACTTGTTGACATAGGACTTGAAGAGAAGCTAGAAATAATGCAGTGATCACTTCAGCAACTGGATTTAAGGAATGAATTATGGTGCACGACGTGCTCGATAGAAGCCCATACTAAAGACAACTACCATTACGGCAACTAATGACTTCAAGGCAATAGAAGAACATCTTACAAAGAAAGAATACCATATCCAGAGGAAAGAAGACTATTGTAAGAAGAAAAAAGACTCTTTCCTAAAGAAAGACAACCATAAAATTTTCAAATTGATGAAACAAGATAATAGTGCAACATATGTGAAAAGTTTGAGCCTCATTCCATAGCTAAGTGCCCTTATAATACAGACAGTGTCAAACCCAAATGGTGCGGCATATGTTAAACTAAACAACACACCATTGCAGAGTGTATCAAAAATCTAAAGAGCAAGGTGAACTACTGGAAAGTATATCAAGCACAGACCATTAAGCAGAATACTCAAATAGGTCAAGACTCTAGACAGAACGACCAGCATAACAATGGATATAACTAGGGTAATTTTTAGGGGAGAAATTTCATCAATTGGCTATTTTTCGGGGTTTTTTTCAAAAATAAATTCTTGATTTGGTCATTTTTAGTCTCTAATATCGCCTTCATATACATAAAATATTTTTTTTATCATAATTTTCGCCAAAATTTACAAATTTCAGTAGTAAATTGTATGTTTCATATTTGATATTCGCTACCAATCTATGTATATGTTATTTTCAATCCAAAATAATTGCCTAGAATACTATACTTAAGTATAATATTAGAATCCTTAAAAAATACCCTGGATATAACCGACAAGGTGTCTACAATGGTCGATGAATATATAACAATAATCGAGGAAATTGTTGTTTCGTTCGAGGAAAACCCTGTTGCTATATTTGTTTCAATGAAGAACACTTGAACCCCGACTGTCCTCGGAAAGATAGGACGAACCTCAATTTTTGTACAAAATGTGAGGTGGGGGAGCATAATCTAGAATAATTCCCCATCATGCTCGAGAAGCTCAATAATAAAGATAATATCAATATCTTTTCTGGTGTCCCTAAGCATGAAGTGTTAAATCATAAAAACTTGCAAATCATTACAAGGCATAGCACAAGGATTGGAGATGGAAATCCTTAAATTACAAATATTCCAAATAAGGAAGATAAATATCCAAACCTGCGCAAGTAGAGACAAATATTTAACAATTCTTCAAAAATATTTGAAGAATTAGCACATGAAGAAGAAAATGCAAAATCTAAGAATAAAACTCTCAATGAATTATTACAACTTACGAAGGAAAAAGTTGTTGCCATACTCATTGATTTAATGTATATGATAAGGAAAAGCACAAGCAATGAAAAAATGCTCAGAATCTATGTCATCTCAACCAAAAATAAAAGCTTTACATCGACCCTCTAGTCGACCTAGAAGTCATAGGATATTACATCTCGCAAGTCATCCTCAACTTCAGTTCACAAGCTAACATAATGACAAGATCGTCGTGGGAATGAATTGATCGAACACAACTATTAGAGTTGGGCATCTATCTAAAGCTATTCAACCAAGGTTTGATCGATCCCATTGGAGTCTAGAAAAATGTTAACACGGGAATCATGGGCATCGAAACACAAATCGATTTTGAAGTAATTGACCTGGAGGAAGGAGCCAAATCATTCTCTACACTAGTTAGTTGATCGTGGGGAAGAAAGATGAAAGGCTCCATCTCACTTGAAAAATATAGAATAAAAATCAAGGGAGATGGAAAAAATGCTATTGTGCCTATTTACCCATCTTAAGTGAAACCATGGGTAGAGATAAATGACCATGATGAAAACATTAGAATATTATCTCAAGTTATGCAAAACAACAAAGATTCAATTGAACCTAAAGAGTATGGAGAAATCCACTTTGGGTTGCCCATGTCAATCAGTCAAAATTCTGACTCTGAACTTTACGACTAGTAGATAGAACATTATGAAGCACATGCAAGAGAATGTTGGTCTGTCGATGGCATACCTTTGTTAGGGCTAACCTTGACTCGGGTATGAGTCAAAGGTGGTTTAGGTCTAGCACATAGTTTGGGCCTATGGTATTTTCCCAAGGTATTGCATGTAATGAAGCCTATAAAGGGCTTGGTGTAATCCATTGTAAATTGGCCTCGAGGTGAGTGATGGATAGCTTGTGATATTTTAGGATTAGGATCACTCAGCAGTAGTAGACATCACTAGAATTCACTCATGAAGTGCAGAAAGAAGAAGAAGAAATGGAGATTCAATAATCACTCATACACAAGAAATGACAATAATTGTTGTATCATACATCAGCTATGAGTTCGCACTGTGTAAAATGAATAATAACTTAATACAATCAAAATGGATTCGAATTCCTTTAAGGTAATTCGAATTCTCCTCAATGTGCGGCTTGGATAGCATTGGACACATCATCCAAACCAGTAGCAGTAGTCACAAAATTCAAATAGCCATTCAAATGAGTCTAACTGAGTCTACTAAGTGTATCGGAACTGATGTAGGGAAGGAGAATCCAATGTGGCGCATGAGGAGCTGTCAATAGTTAGAATAGTTGATCTAGTCTCTCTGGAGGTCTATCTAAGTGGTTCAGTCAGTTAAACTAGCAATCAATCCCCAAAACAAGGAAAAGATCCACTAATCATGGAACTAACTAAAGTAACTCCTAAATAGTTGGAAAAGGGCGCACTTGTACTCCAGTGATGAAAACAAGGGCGCATCAGTGGCTAGGAGGGATAAAATTGAGCAGAAATAGGATCCTGGGGCTAAAATACTAAGGACTAGGTGTTGGGAGACTACCATGCTGATTACTGGATGCATGCATGATGACTGGATGCATGCAGAATGCATGTAGGCTTGAAAATATAAAAAATGATGGTGAGAATATTCCAACACCCCTCCTCCCCCCCCGTAAGCCAAACTATGAGGAACAACTGAAATGGTAGGGCCCTGGTAACTAAGACCAAAGGTCACCCCGTACAACAATCTAAATAAATAAAGTGAGGAAAGAAGGAAAACCCAGTGGGAAGAAAGCCCCCCCTCAAGATAGACTTTGGTAGGATGATCAATCATGTAAATCACTCACCCCAAATGGTAAGTTCACTTCTCCACCGAAGAAGGATCTATCGGCAAGAAATGGATCTGTAATGTGAGAAGGATGAAACCTTCCATTCTGAAAATCAGATCTAGTCCTCCTCGCATGAAGTGGATCTCCAACAAGATCTCTATTGATGTATATGTAACTTCGAAATGTATTCCATCTATGTATTATTGTACTCCTATAGAGATGTATTATTCCTCTATACAGAAGTGTCGTCATTTGTATTGACAAGTGTCGTAACTTGTTGTGATGGGTTATTAGACCACCTAGTGAGGGGTCGGCCCGAATTAATGTAACCATGGGTTATTATACTGAGTTAGACAAGTCGGCCCCACTGGTTTATTGGGCAGGATAGGGCAAGTATAAATAGAGATCGGGGGATCTCTATTTGATCATCTCATTACTCACTCTTCCATCACTCAGAAAGTGGTGCACATGTGAGGAGGAGGATCAGCTACTAGGAGAAGACTATCTCTTGTACTTTGGTTGTATCATTGCTCTTTCTATCTCTGAGGAAGTTGTGGGGTTTTTCACCTTTATGGTTTTCCCCAATGAAACTCTGTGTGTCCATTATCTTATGTGATTGCTTGATATGATTGATACATGCTTGATATGTTGTACATGTTATTCTCTTAGTAAAGATCCTAGAGTATGTTGAATTAATGCTCAAAATCTAACAATCTCCGGCAGATCTAAGATTAGTGGCTGCCCATCTAGGAAGAGGAGGATCATCAAGTGCAAGATCATCAAGTTCTAGTGGATCTGGATCTTCCATTCGCTCATCTTCACTTATAGGTGCTAGATCTTCAGGTTCTTGTGGATCTGGATTTAGCATTCACTCTTCATCATCTTCATTGTATTACCCTAAATCTAAACTGTCATGTGATGAAGATTCGCTCTCTTGCTCATCGTCACTTCCAAACTCTGAATCTAAAATCTCATGTGATGAAGCTTTTCTCTCTTGCTCATCATCACTTTCAAACTTTGAATCTGAAGGTGGATTATGCTCCAAAAGCATGTGCTTGAATCCTCCTCCAGTGGAAGCAAGTGAATCTGGAGACTTCTTGAACTCGCTCTTTTGACCAAACGTGGTGGGAACAAATCCAAAAATGTGAATATCATTCTGAAACATGTGATCCACACCAACTGAGGTAGGATCAGCTCCATGAATGTGCATGTAGTTCTTTGATATCTCCTTTGAACCAACATAGGTGGTATCATTACCAAATGAACTATGACATGATGATGGTGTATCTTCAACAAGATCACTAGTGGATGCAACAGTGGTGGTGGCCCACTTTGAAATAGGAGTTGAACCAATAGATGCTAGATCTCCAGGTTCTTGTGGATATGGATCCAGCTTTCGCTTTACTCTCTGAGTCTTCATTTTCTCAACCTTCCTTGTTGGATTTTTGTCATTCAAACAACCTTTACAAGTGCCTTGGGAAGATCTGAGATTGGATAGATCTTCAACTAAATTTTGAGTTTGCATGCTCTGCAAATGTTTTTAGATGAGATGACATAGCCTACTCTCTTCATTTGCATGAGTGTAAAGAGAAGACTGCCTTGAGAGAGGTACAAAGTGTGAGAACTCATATATTTTTTTCTTATGATTTGCAACACCTTTTGCAATGGTAGAACTTGATACCATGTCTTGAATTTCGACCTCATTTGGAGAGAAGATCACCCTCTTGGGCTCTCCAGTATGGGTCATCTGATATACTAAACATAGATTTATCGTGAGAGTGGGGAAAATAGAGTACATCTGAGAAGTATCCATGATCTTGTTTGATTCTTCCAATCCCCTCAGAGAAGACCTCAGAATCATTCTGGAACATAATGGATGGTCCAACAGTAGCTTCGAATTCAGTGAAGAGATTCTTGTAGGAAGACATGTGTCTTGATGCTCCAGAATCTATGATGAAGGAGGATTGAGTTGATGCACCTACCATGAGTTCATGGCATCTCTCTTTGTTCTCATATCCATATGGTTAAATCTCTTTCTTTCTAGCACATGCAGGTACTGGAAGATTATTTTTTTCAAGAAGTGAAGCCATGAGACCTATGGTCTTCTTCATACATGAGCTCTCAGGGTTATATCCTCGATTACAGTATGTGCACTTGGATTTTCCCTTCTGAGTGTTATTGTCCTTCTTAGGATTCGAAACTTCGTCTGACTGAATTGGAGCCTCGTGCTTTTGGTCATTCAAATTTCTATCATAAATTTTTTGTTTTCCTTTTCCATTTGCTCTCCTTGACTCAGTAGCTACAAGAGATTAACCCAATTTGGCTTTTATCACTCCCATGTGCACTAGCTTCTCCTCCTCAAGTGTGAGAGATTGGATGAAGTATTCAAGCGAAGGGAATTTCCATTTTGGAATGGACAACTTTGCTGACTGGAAGGTCGAAACAAACCCAGAATAATCAGGGCCTAGCTTCGACAGGATGGAAAGAATGAGTTGTTTTTCTTCCTTCGCAATCCCATACCTCTTCAACTGTGAAATCAAGTTCTTGAATTTGTTGAGAAACTCAGTGATAGAAACTGCTTGGGCTCAAGGAGATGAGCTCATTTTCTAGTTTATGACCCTTATATCATCTTTTTGGCCAAGGAGGGATTCGAGCTTGTCCCAAACCTCCTTTGGAGTATTAAAATCGATAACATCAAAGTGTAAATCTTCATAAATGCTAAATAGAAGTTGTCCTACTACTTCATCAAGCTTGTCTAAGTAATTGGATTTCTCTACTGCACTAGTGGGCTCAACTGCAGAGCCATTCACTACTTTGGAAAGACTCTTCAACTTCATGAAGATGTCCATATTTTCCTTCCATTCGAAGTAGTTGAATGAATTCAACTTTAGATCCATGATACTGAAGAATTTGAAGCTGAAGGAGGGAGATTCGTGCAAAACAAATGATAATTATGAAAAGAATATCTGCTACAATTCGAATTGAACACTTCCTTAGGAAATTGAGCACATGTGACTGGGTCCTTCACACCTGGCTAGACCTCACTGGATTTCTCAAGTGAATTCAAGGAAATAGCACCAGGATTTGTTGTAGAAACCAAAAGGTGAGTCTGGTGCTCAATGAAAGACAGCTGCTCAAGGAATTGTTGCAACTGTTGTTGCTGAAATTCTAATAGTTGTTGTCAGCTTTGATACCATGTGATATTTTAGGATTAGGATCACTTAGTAGTAGAATACCTCACTAGAATTCACTCATGAAGTGCAGAAAGAAGAAGAAGAAATGGAGATTCAATAATCACCCATACACAAGAAATGAAAATAACTGTTTTATCATACATCAGCTGTGAGCTGGCACTATGTAAAATGAATAATAACTGAATACAATCAAAATGGATTTTAATTCCTATAAGGTCATTCAAATTATCCTCAATGTGTGGCTTGGATAGCATTGGAGACATCATCCAAACCAGTGGCAGTAGTCACAAAAGTCAAATAGTCAGTCAAATGAGTCTAACTAAGTGCATGGGCACTAATGTAGGGAAGGAGACTCCAATGTGGGCGCATGAGGATCTCTCAGTAGTCATAATAGCTTATTTAGTCTCTCTGGAGGTCTTTCTAAGTGGTTCAGTCAGTTAAACTAGCAATCAATCCCCAAAACAAGGAACAGATCCACTAATCATGGAACGAACTGAAGTAACTCCTAAATAGGTGTAAGAGGGTGCACTTGTACTCCAGTGATGAAAACAAGGGTGCATCAGTGGCTAGGAGGGCTAAAACTGAGTAGAAACAGGCTCCTAGGGCTGAAATATTGAGGACTAGGTGCTGGGAGACTACCATACTAATGACTAGATGCATGCATGATGACTGGATGCATGCAGGCATGAAAATATAAAAAATGATGGTGAGAATATTCCAACATAGCTCACTTGGCCCGAATGGTCGGTTTTGGCCATGTAATGAAGATCTTCATTTGGTGTTGGTCTTCCCCCCATGGGGTTTCTAGGTTAAATTATGTGTCTCTATTATTTGATTGCTTCTTTTGTTTATTTATCTCATAATTGATTATTTAAAATGCTCCTTAATTCCTAATAAGTGGTATCAAAGCCATGGTTTGGCAAACATTGTGCTCATAGAATGCTATAATTTTGCAGAAGTAGATTGTTGTGCATTTGGTAAAAATATGATCTGCGTGGAGAGAAGGAGCAATTGTGTGAGATCATTGTTTCCCGAAGAATTTCCATGTTGAAAAAAACCCACGTCATATTTTAAAAGGGGGAATGGTAAATGGTTAAGGTACAAAAGGATGCATGGAATATGACAAGCATGGAAAAGCAAGAGAATCAAGCAATGGATGGTGATGGTGTAGTCACCATGAAGACACATGAAAAAACTTAATGGAGTAATTTACATGTAAAATGGCATATGGATCTAAGACCTGTAAATGCATTCATACCCCTTGTAACTCACTGGTAAAGTCGGGAGATAGACATAGGTGATAGGGGGTGTATGTGATATCCCCAAGTCAAGCTTAAAGGGGAGATTGTTAGGGTTAATTTTCACTTGGGAATGAGTAAAAGGTGGTTTAGGTCTTGCACATAGTTTGGGCCCATGGTATTTGGAATCCCATGGTATTGCATGTAATGAAGCCTATAAAGAGCTTGGTGTACTCCTTTGTAAAGTGGCCTCGAGGTGAGTGGTGGCTAGCTGAATTGGCCCAGATGGTCGGTTTTGGCCATGTAATGAAGATATTCATTAGGTGTTGGTTTTCCCTGCATGGGGTTTCCAGGGTAAATTATGTGTCTCTATTATGTGATTGCTTGTTTTGCTTATTTATCTCGTAATTTATTATTTAATAATGATACTTAATTCCTAGTACCCTCTTCACTCAATACATAAGTGTTTTGCAATACCCGACATTCCAATTTTTTTTTTTAAAAGAACAAGGGAATATCCAACCCTTGTGCCGACAAAAAGTGAACTGACTAATTTTCCTCCTTTGTGTTACAAAGAACGAGAATCACCCTCAACACATGTTGAAGAGGTTTCCAAAAATGTTGGTTGTAGCTAGTGTTTTCACACTAGTTGGTGCTAAAATGTACCTGCTAAGACTTATGAAAATCTTCGTAACAGTTTGAATGGTGGTGCAAATAATGAAAAGTAAACTAGAACAAATATACATTAAACATGCATTAAGACAATATTAATTTAACAAAATAAAATGGTTTTGTATTATAAAGAGCATGATCTAGGACCATAAGAATACCCGAAAATAGGGGCCCTTGTAGCCTTCCGAAGTAGTGTGTCCTTGGTCTCCTAGCAGCTCCACAGTCTCTAGCTACACGTCAAAAAAGGTGCCAAAACTCAACATATGGGTAAAGGGGACTCAATGGAACTTCGACAGAGTAACAACATGCATAAGGTGGAGAATATATGTCTATGTGTGAAATGAGGGACCTTCACATGTATACATAGATATTGTGACCCATGGTTTTGTGGCCCAAGGTATTTGGTGGCCCGTGGGATTGGAAAATGGTATTTGGATAAACATTATGAGTGGGTTAGATCCAACTTCTTTGTCCTTTTTTTTCTGGAATATGCCAATTTCCCTCTTTTGTTGAAAGAGTAAATAATAATGATGGGCCATTTATGATATATTTTCCTTGTGAAGGTAAAAGTGGTGGAAATGGAAAGTGGACATGATGTATGATATGGTGTGGCTAGTGGATAAGCAAAGTGGACAAACTTTTGGTGTTAACATTGGTGAACAAGGTTGACTACAAAGTCTAGTCGATACTTTCACCGGAAAAGTTGCTAGATGGTGGGACACCCACCAATCACACATGCAAACTTGGACGACTACTTCAACATATTTTGTTGAAATATTTGGTGGAAAGAAGCTAATAGCTCAAGCACAAATTTAGAAAATTTTCCAAGGATTAGGCCTCATTGTGCACATTGAAAACTTGAAAAAAGAATGGAAAAGACTTGGGTATCTGGATGAAAGAGTATGGCCACATATGTTCGCAAGCACATTGGATGACCTATATAACAAATGGCACAAGATGGAAGAAGCAAGCGGAGAAAATTTCAGCTAGAAAACACTTAAGGGGAATTTTATTAAGGATTTTTCATTCTCCCCTGCATAGGGATGCCTAAGAGAAGCAGTCCAAGAAATAGAGCAATTTATTAAAACATCGGAACAACCAGTCGATACAGCCAAAAAAATCAACTGACCCAATCTAGACTACAACATAATCATGACAACCCAAAAACAATCCAACTGTCTTCCAAATCGACTAGATATAGAGAATGAGGATACCCTTGGGAAAAAATTTCGATGGAAAATAGATCATCCTTGCATAACCCATCCAATAATATCAGTTCTGAAAATTTCTACAAAAGATAAAGAGGACAATGAGGAACGAAAAGAATTTCCCCCGACATTCATAGAATTCAAAGAAGGAGAATGGCCAATTGACGAATCAAAAGCACTAGAATGGATGGATGCCAAAATAAAAATAAAAGAAGTTGACATCTTGACTGACGGGGAACCTAATATGGTGAAAATAGGTTATTATTGGTAGGAACAACAAACTGCGGATATAGAAAACCTACTGAATGAGTATCAATACGTTTTTTCCTAGGATTATAAGGATTTGAAAGGGATGGTAGAAGATATGAGAGAAATGAAGATCAACATAATGCCCGACGTAAAGCCTGTAAAGAAGTGATATTATAAGCTATCTCAGAGGTACAAAGACAGTGAAAAGAAATAGACAACATGCTCATCGCTAGTATAATATACCCTGTAGATCGGTTGGAATGGGCTAGCCCCATGGTCGTTTAGGTAATGAAGCATGACCCTAAATGACTACAAATATGTATCAACTTCAGAGGGCTTAATAAAGTAACACTTATAGAGTTTTTCCTGATGCCCTTTGTCGATGAACTTATAAATGAATTCGCGGGTCACAAGTGTTATTCTTTTACAGACAGATTCTCTAGATATAATTAAGTACCCATAGTGAAGGAAGACCAACACAAAAAAACATTTGTCTACAAATTTGGATCATTCACATACAAGGTTATGCCCTTTGGACTAAAGAATGCATCGGTTTTTTTCTCTTGAATCATTGTAAAATCCTTTCAAGAGTTTATGTACAAAACAATGGTTATTTACTTCGACAAATGGACCATTTACACAATGTTCAGATACCATGTACAGTGGCTCCAACTAATGCTAGAAAGATGTTGACAAATCCAATTATCCCTAAACATAAAGAAATGCATTTTCACCATGCCCATTGGAGTCTTGTTGGGCCTGTCGTTTGTAAAGAAGGCACCAAAGTGGATCTAGAAAAAATTAAAGTCATCCTTGATCTGAAACCTACGGAAAACCCCAAGTAGGTCATAATTTTCCAAGGTCACATGGTACTATTGAAATTTGATTTGACATTATTCAGATATGACATTTCCTCTAGAGAAATTACTTAGACTAAATATTGAGTTCAAATGGACCCCAAAATGAGAAGAATCCTTTGAGCTGCTTAAAAGAAAATTAGTAGAATCCCCAATACTTATATTTCTGGATTGGTTGAATAAATTTCATGTCCACATTGGTGCATCGGGTATCACTCAAACAAGAGATGGTGGACTAGACTATCCAAATGAATATGCTAGTCGGAAACTAAACAAGGCAGAAAGAAACTATTCGACTATCGAACCTGAAGGTTTAGGCATAATATTTGTGCTCCAAAAATATTGACAATACTTGTAAGATAATCTGTTAATCTTCTTCATAGACCACTGGGAACTCAAGTACTTGGTAAATAAACTGTTACACGAAGTTCAGGTATGTCGATGGCTTCTTTTATTCCAATAATTTGAATTCGAAAAATTAGTTCGACCGAGCAAGTTGAATGTGGGAACCCATCACCTATCCCACATAGAAAATGGAGAATATTCAGTCGGAAGAGATGATGAGCTTCATGATCCCACCTTTTTAGAGTCAAGGCTATGCTAACTGAATTAGCAAACATTGCATAATTTCTACAAGAAGGACAAGCCCCAATAGGAACATCAAAAAAGAATAAGAAAAGTATAGCAATGAAGACATTCCCTTATACATTAATAAATGCTTATCTGTATAGATAGGACCCAGTGACATACTCCATCAGCGCATATTGGAACATGAACAACACACTATCATTGAAGAAGCACATTTTGAACCAGCGGGTGGACTCTTTCATGCTAATACGACTACCAGGAAAATTCTACAATCTGGACTATGGTGGCCCTTGCTCAATAAAGATTGTAAATATTATGTGAACAAATATGATAAATTCCAACGTATGGGTCGTCCACTCCGATGGAATAAAATTCCTCTCATCTCTGTTAACCCGAGTCTTACATTTGAAATCTAGGCAATCGACTTCGTCGGTCTTTTTCCAAATCATGTTCGTTGGACTGGTGCATGGTATATTATCACTATGGTTAAATATGTAACTAAGTGGGTAGAAGGAGAGCCACTCAAATCCTATACCAGGAAAGTTGCATCCAAATTTATCTATGAAAACATAATTACAAGATTTGGATGCCCCCTTACACTACTCAAAGATCAAGGCACACATTTCATCAATAAGACTATTGATGTACTCCTTAAAGAATTTATGATTAATCATCATAAAAGTTGAGCATATCACCCATAGTAAAATGGAGTAGTTAGTTCATTTAACAAAACATTGACAAAAGGTCTAACAAAAATCTACAGCATTGACAAGGATGATTGGGACGAAAAAATACCTACAATATTGTGGGAATATAGAATATATCATATAAGAAATCCACAGGGAAGACATTATTTAAGCTAGTGTATGGTCAAGAAGTAGTCATCCCTCTGCACTTCAAGCAACAAGATCCATCCATTGCTCAAGTATTATAGCTAAAAACTATTCAATCTACACAAGACAGAGTGGTTGAACTATAGAAGTTGGAAGAATAGAGAATGCTCTCCATCCATCACCAAGAAGTTCAGAAACTACAACAAAAAGCATGGCATGATAGAAATATCAGAAGTAGAAAAGATATCTTATGCATTGACTCAATACACTTGTATGACAGCAAAATAAAAGGAAAACCTAAAAATCTTGTGACTGGCTGGTTGGGACCCTACATCGTCGAAGAACTTAACAACAATGGTTCGATTAGGTTAAAAACATTGCAAGGTGGAGTATTCACAAAGTTTGTGAATGTAGCTTGACTAAAACACTACCGACTATGAAAGAGGCACAACACTGACTAGTGGTTGTATCACCACTAGTTGAACGTCATGTCCCCGGGTTCATGTAAAATTAGAAAAAAAACTAATTTACTTAAAAACTAGTTACATAACTAACTTAATCTAAAAAATTAGCTAATTTACTTTAAAAGTAGTTACATAACTAACTTAATCTCAATATAAATAAAAAGAAGAACTGAGACTTAGATTTTGGAAGGATGGACATGATTCAATTCACATGGGGATTAACTGGGTAGAGGAGGAAGAGCACGGAAACAAAATGATGTAGCAATCCTGGAGTAGAATACCGTCACCTAGCTCCGACCGAAGGAACAAAAAAACACTAAGGAAGTCGTCCAACAAAAGACCAACCAATATATATCCCAGATGATCGACAAAAGATGAAAAAAGGCATGGACCTAGAGAACAACAAGACCACCGACCCAAATGATGACCATCAAGTGTACCCACTGGCATGAGAAAAAAACTCCAAGTGGAAGTTACACCAAGCATGTGAATGAGCAGCCCAACTATCCCATCCATGTTATTCGTCACTCATCATTACTCCATTTCTTGAGTGTAAGATCCCCAAACCATTATTTATGCAATTTCCATCATGCAAATTCGTACCCATGTACCTAGATCCCTGATGCATCATTTATGATCCAATCCATGACATGCAAATGGATATCCTCCCTTCATTTCACATATATATATAGTTATGTAGCATCACTTGCCACCCACAAGTTAATTTCCTATTACTCACATTACTATAGCCATGCAAATAGTTCTATCAGGCCCTCTGTTTATCCCTTTGTTGTTGTATAAGATGTCATCTCTCCTTAGGTTGTGCTCAACAGCTCCCATGCATAGCACCCCAATGATCATTCCCAACCACCTCCCGTGTTAGATGAACATTTTGATTCCCAATGCCCGACAGGAATTTCAAGGTGCATGTTAGATGAACATTTCGAGCAATCTTGATGTTCTTAGGATGAGTTTTGCCTCTTATATTCCTACCACATTTTACCCTCTCAAGCCTCTTGTTTCCACCACGAAATATTATGGTATTTTGTGAGAGTGATGTTGTGCAAGCTAATATGAACCCACCCACCTCATTGGTACCAGTGCCCAAGCTTCATTCTCATTTGTTAGTCTCCTTGATGCTCAAAAATGTATAGTTGAAATCCTGGTCTCTTGTCGAACAAGGAGACGGTGGTTTCCTATCTACAACGGAGTCCTCAAGAATGAAGCTTTTAATTACAAAGCATCATTTTCCGAGTCTATTTCATATAACACCACATCCAGTAGGGGCATCATCTTTCCTACCAGCATTTTTCCATGGAGCAGCATGTGGTAATTTTCTTGGATGTTCCACAAGAGAAATTTGAAGATTGATGTTGTTCAACACAAGACATGGTACATCAATGTCGTTATGTACCAGAATTGGCTACAAACATCAAGATTTTTCTAGCTGAATGGGATGAATTTCAGGAACGCCTCACTCTTTCTACCCCTTTCATAATGGAATCATGTGTTGATTTCACCCCACTAGGCAAAGCATCCAGCTATCATTAGCCTTAAATAGTTTTCTTAAATTTTGTATTTTTTCCAAAATTGTATAAAAATTCACATCTCCCTATCCTCTTCGGGACAAAGAAATATTTTGGGGTGGGGGATATGTTGAAGGATCCTAGTCGACCAGTCGACTAGCTCCTCCTGAGCGACTAGAGATTAGTCGGCTCAGTCAGTTGAGTCGTTTAGGCCGACCGACCAGACAGTTAGGAAGTTATAACTATATAACTATTTATATGCACTATATAATAGACTGGTGAACCAAAATATGTAATGTTGTTTTTTGTACATAATGGCCTCATAATATAAGACAACTTCTTCCTCCTATAACCACTACTTGTATTATTTCTTGTACCTTTATGCATGTATGTATGATCTTGTACCTTGTTATGTATTGATGTGCTATTGGTAACTATATGTAATCCCTTAGGTTACAACATTGGTTCCATTGCCAGTAGTACTAACCAGGATAAAAAGACGATCACATCTACATAAATGTTAAGCGAGGAAGAAATTCAAGAGTGATGGAACCGAAATCTAGCGAATTACATCCAAAACTATGCTAGAAGGAACAAGTTGACCATTGTTAAGGCCAGAGAGAAGTTTTTCAGTGAATCACATGAAAAATTTATAGAATTTGTACCTCATGAGATAACGAATTTGGTTGATCAAGTTCATGAACAAACTTTACCCTCAAAATGAATGATTGTTAATGCACAAGATTTATAACAAAGGACAGGAGAACCTATGTGAGTGGCTTGAGAAGACAAGCGACAACTACTGTGAAGAGAGAGCTATTGAAGAAAGAACCTCACTCGACAAAATCAAAGACAAATTTTACAATGACTTCCATGAATCCCTTTTCGTCACGATTCTGACCTTTCTGTACAAATTTCTAATTGAACAAGGAGTTGGTCACATAATTGAACCTCGACCTCCACTGTGCCCTAGTGCATCTTCAAATTGGGAACAAAATCAAAAAGACTCGAAGTGCTTTGCTCTCAAATGTTGAAGGAAGGATGGCAGTGTTGCCATCTAGGAAGTGGTTGAGTCTTTCTAGAAGAGCAAGAGGAAAGATGGTCATCATATTCACACACGTGAAACTCACTTACAATACTAAATCCATTGGATTTAACAAAAAATATTGGACAAATAATTAGGTAGAAGTTTGACAAGAGTTAGAGATGAGTTACTCGTTGATCCAGGTGGAAGCAGAGGCATCGATTTGGTGGTGAAAAACTAGAGGAGATTGGAATTGAAAGCAACGTTATCGACGATGTTTGCTAAGATGTAGTCAAGAATGACCTTCAAACCCAGCAACCTCATAATTTTTTTCAATGTATATGAGGCCTCTACAACTCTCTCTCAGGCGCAGAAATGAAAAAATGCCATCCACTTCACAACTTTGAGAATTGGCACTCTGCAAGGCATTGTGCTTACTCCATTAAAGGTGATTTCAGTGCATTCATGTCAAGATCCATGATCATCGTGTAGGAAACGAGGAGATTGAAGATCGATGTAATGAGCTCCTTCATGGTTAACCCCAAGAACAATCCCTCGCATCTTTGAATTCCTCAATGGAAGTAGGAGCATTAATGGCTCCATTGATGCCAGTAATCCTCTATAATTGTGCTCCTTATATCGATATACAAGGGTATTAATGTAGGTAGTAGCACGATAAATAGTGGTACTAAATGAAATATGATTTGAAATCAAATCATACCTTAAGCATCCACAAGTCAATTTAAAATCATTTTTATATTTTTTTTTATTTTGAAAAAAGGATGAAAACCACATAAAAATTTTCATGTCAAATTTTTTTTATGCAATCAAATAACAAATAACTAGTAAATAAACATATTTATAATATAATTTAAAATAATTATTATGTAAATCATAAATTTGAATGTTATAAAAGTGAATTTATGTTGGAAAACTATTACAAGGAAAAAATGTTTGACCATCCAAACGATTAAAATATACTGCCTACGACAAGTATAATAATGTTCACACCATGATTTATTAGTCCATTGAAAAGCAAAGCATGGACTATACTTTTCATTTGCACGTCAAAGTGCTTTGACTAAGCGTTAGTTCAATTCATGTTATAAATTTTTACAAAGTTTCCAATGTTTATAAAATACAATTTACTAATTGATTTTTTTGAAATAAAATAAAATAAAATAAAATTTTGAAATTTTTAAAAATCCAAGACACTTGCTTTGTGGAAAGGACTTCACCTAGAAAATGAAAAATGACTTAGTATCCCCATGGTCATTGGAAACTCTCTCGTCACTATCAGATATCTTCGGGAAGTGGTCCACCCTAGAAACTCCCACCTTCATATAGACATGACTCGAATCCAAAGTATAATGCAACCATACCAGCAGGTGCAAAGCTTTCATATGTTGAGAGTTCTAAATTGCACAGCAGATCAACATGCAAAACTTGGATGTTCATTGAACCAAGCGGCTTTAGTTGTAAAACAAGGGGGGACTAGCCACCACCCCATCCTCTAAGTCTAAGGCTTATTTACTTAGTTCATGCATCATGTATCCTTATTCCTAACCTAAGCACTCCCTCATTCCTAACCCAGACTTCTCCGTCATTTCGTAGTTAAGGATATTCAGCTCATAATTCATTTTGCATGTGTGGTATGAGTTTGTGCGAGAAAAAAATGAAAGAACACGTATAGAATAGATTACACGGAGATATATTGCAAGAACACACTAATATAGTAAACTCCAACTTTATAATTTAATAAAATAGAATAGACTAGAAAATGCAAAATACATAATAGCTAAAATTGATCCGAAAATGGGTACAACTCACTTTCCTTCCATTAACGAATACTTAATCAAATTCTCAATTTCTCAATAAACATAAAGAAATTCGCATAGTTATCAATTCTGAACTTTAACAAATTGGAGATTAACAAACAAGCACATGAAAAAGAAATGCAAAACCAGAATTGTTAACGAAGTTCGTCAGGCCTCCTGACTACGTCTCCGGACTCATTGGAACTTTGAGTTGCTTCATTATTTCCTTCAAAGATATGTGGCTTACAATTGCATGATCCTCACTTCAAGTGGATTTCCCATCCTGGGATTCCTTTCTATTCCTCACCAAGAAAACCAAGGCTCTCACATGAACGGAAATGTTTCTTCCATCTTGGGATGAAATTCTTCACACAAAGCTTACTACAAACTCTCTCCAACAAATCCTACCTTCCTTCTCCAAATGAGAAGATTTTATAGCCTTTACATGGATGATTACTCATCACACATGTTAAGGAGAATATCTCTCCCATGATCCCCTAAATTAGGATCAAGAGACACCTTAAGGGATAGGTGGAGAAAAGGTCTCATCTTTCTCCATGAAGATCTCAACACTCCCTTAGGACTAGGAAACCAATTGGTGAGGTGTATTCTCACACCTTTTTTAATTTCCTTTTTACAAATTAAATGAGAATTTTCATATATTTCTCATTTACATTTTTTTTAGTGAACTTTCAATTTTAATGTGTAATACACTTTGTCCGATGTTTTATGAACTTTTGTTGAAAAAACCTCCTTTTTGCCCGTAATTTCAACCTGCAATTTCTTTCACATACAAAATCCATTCGACCCCGTTCAAATTGCATCAGGAATATTTCGGCGAGCTCTTCATTGACTGAATGCATTTGGTGCTAATGAAACCCTTCTGCATTCTTCAACTGTGAAGATCCTCCTATATCAAATCTCCCCACTGAAAAACACTTTTGGACCTCCAAAAAGTCTTGATTCGTGATTGTAAAAGGGTCTTTGTCTTCTCCTCCTTCCAAGTTTTGTCCATGGCTGTCCTTTCTATCACTTGGACTGATTCACTTGCACTTATGGCCACTTTTAGGATGTCGGGTACAACCAATCATGCACACCAAAAATTGTAATTACAATTATTTTGAAGGCTTCAAACATGACGCCTTTTACATTCCTTCAAAGAATGGTTTTCTCTCTTCATGCAGAGGGGAAAATATTCAATATTAGACAAGACTTTACGCAATAAGTATAATACTTCTCACTCTCCTTCAAAGAGTGACTCTCTTCTTCACTTGAAAGGACAAATAAGCAAGACTCTACTTGCTTTATCCAAGAGTTTGTAACATACTCTTGAAGAAGCTTTAGGAATCTCTAAAAGACCCCTCTCACCCTCAAAATCACTCAAGGATGGCTAATAAGCCTCATAGAAAATAATGAAACATCATAAAACATACGCATGTTTCCATAGTCTTTCACAATACATATATGAAATTTGCATGGAGTGTTGACATATGAAAATACACACTCACATGGCACATAATTCCATATGCATTTTGGCTCCGCTTAAAAGTCTATGGTTTGCTCACTATTCTCAAGTCCCGAACTCTGATTCCATAATACAGATCATGTTTCCTTTCTGGATTTGATCTCCAACCTTAACAAAGGTGGTTTAACCAGAGCCATGATAGCGATAGAAATTTCCTGCCATGGAAAATAGCCAAACTCGACATTGAAGAAGGCGATGAAGATGAAGACTTCTTCAACAGGCTTGTCTCCATTGTCCCCATCCAATTTCTTTTTCAAAATTTGACTAACAACCTGTTCATTCATAGAAATCTTCTAAAAGCTGGCCGAGAACCTATATATCCCTCGAACTGTCAACATAAGGCCAATACAGGCGACTTCCAGAGAGGCTCGAAAATCGTGCAGAATTCCCCAATACCGAAACTTCTGTTGCTGTGTCTTTGATAGCAGAAGCAAACAATAATAATATCAGGTATTTAAATTCACAGACCCATCAATAACACCATATTGTCTCATACTAAACTCTTTTTCGGCCTTCAATATAATAAGAACATGTCTCGATATTTTATCCATAAGAATGAACCACGTGGTTCTTTGTCTCTACAATATTTGATTGCTTTGCACAGCCGAGGATCAAAATTCCAAGTTTGGGCGTTGTATTCGTGTTTCTGTTGATTCTTCACATAGAAACACTCAACGACGGCTTCTCGACGGCATGCACATACCTCCTCGGGTGCCTTTAACTTTCACGGTTACAGGTGTCTTCTCCTTCGCCAATGTCCTCTTAGTTTTCTTTGGTGCAATTCTGCATACCAGTATTTGTCTTGGCTCTATACGCAGCTTCTTTGATCGGGACGCATCTCTACAGGCCACCACCAGATAAAGACGATTGTACATTGTCTGATGGATATAAATGAGGTTATGATGGGTTGCTTTTAATACCATAGAGTGATCGATAGATGCCTTGGCTTGGATATAAGTCATATGAATTAGAAAGTGCAAAGGCACTACGAGGGGCCGGTGTATGGAAAAGTGCACCAGCACAGGCACTGCGAGGGGGAGGCGTAGAGAGAAATGCATCCAGTGCCAAACTTAGAATAACAGATTTAAACAATGTGGTGGATGTCTTTTCTTTTGTAGATCACAAAGTCATTCCTTTCCAGCCAAGCAATTTGGCCTTTACGTCTTCTTTTCTTTGGATCCAGGTAGAATCAAAGACATGATACATACTGCAATAACTCGATAATACAGCTCCACTTCTTACCCAACCAATCAAATGAAAAATATTGGCAGGTTTGTTTGCTTTCGACAGCAACTTCTTTGAATGAAGAAGCCTCATCAAGGATTGCATCTTGAAATATTGGTGCTTCCTCTTGCTTGGACCGATCCTGCACAATTCTCCTCCATGATTGTTGAGGATAAATTTAATCCTCCTTTACACGAAGAGAAGGATTACCTTCATGTGGCTTACTTCTACTTGCACCCTTTATTAGACCATATGCTTTAAATTTCAAACATTTCGTAATATGAGGATTCCTTCTTCCACAGAAAGAACAGATAATTATGCTATGAAAATTGTTATCATAAGCATACCTTGGATGTTTCTTGACTGAATGGATGCTTGATGATTCGCTTACTCTTTCCGAGTCAATGTTTACATTCATTTTCCTTTTATCTTCTCGGATTTGTAACCATTTTGGTTTCCGATCTGGATGCAAATCCCAGCAATAGTCCGCAGCATGTCCTCACTTGCGGAAGTAGGAACAATTTTCCCAAGAACTTTCGCCAGATGTTGTCTCCTGATATCCCAATCCTTGATATCGAAGATGTTCCTCAACTTCAATTGGCTTTATGATGCCTTGGCCATCAGTACAAAGACCTCCTCCATTGAACCCCATCTTTGTTAGGAGTTTCATGTCAATCCCATGTGTATGCTTTTCAAGAGAACCCAAACAAGCATTTGTATGTGATGCAACTGGATGAACATAATTGTTACTTACCTCATCTTTTGTCTGGGAAACAAATATGTCCAAATACACTTCTTTTATCTTTGAGGTATCATCCTCATGTTTGGTTGAATATGTAGAAGACGAGACATCCATGTGATCTTCTTTCGCATGAGGACAAAAAGTGCAAATTCTGTCATCTTCTACTGTAGAAGCACTTCTTGGATTGTTGGCTTGTTCATACTTGACTAACAACTCCTCCTTAATTTGCATCTCATGCTACATCTCTTTGAGATGTTCTTGAAGTTCTTGCTTTTCTTCTGTCAAGGCTTCCAATTGTCATCACACATGGATTTTATATCCTTTACATGGATGATTACTTATCACACATGTTAAGGAGAATATCTCTCCCGTGATCCCCTAAATTATGATCAAGAGACACCTTAAGGGATAGGTGGAGAAAAAGTCTCATCTTTCTCCATGAAGATCTCAACACTCCCTTAGGACTAGGAAACCAATTGGTGAGGTGTATTCTCACACCTTTTTTAATTTCCTTTTTACAAATTAAATGAGAATTTGTATGAGAATTTTCATATATTTCTCGTTTACATTTTTTTTTATTGCACTTTCAACTTTAATGTGTAAAACACTTTTTCCAATGTTTTATGAACTTTTGTTGAAAAAACCTCTTTTTTGCCCATAATTTCAACCTGCAATTTCTTTCACATACAAAATCCATTCGACCCGGTTCAAATTGCATCAGGAATCTTTATGCGAGCTCTTTGTTGACTGAATTCCTTTTTGCTAATGAAACCCTTCTACATTCTTCGACTGTGAAGATCCTCCTGGATAAAAAAAAATGGTGGTAGTTGATCTCTGAGAAGATATGTGGTGGCTACGCTCATCCATAAGAAGCTAAGTTACAAATGGACAAAAGGGAATTTTAACATAAAGCATCAATGAGAAAACCCTCAACATCAAAAACCCTAATCCCAGAAGATGAAACACCAAAAGGTTTGTGGTCCCCGGTGTGGTTAGTTGATACGTCAACTTTTGGGGGGCGTAACTTTTGCATATAATCTCCATTTGGGTCGCTCGGTAGCCCATCAAAAAGGCCCAACCAAGAAGTACACATTTCAAACATCCCAAAAAATGCCTTTAGTTATCAGTTGAGCATTGTTGTGCCAAAAAAACGTCATTTAGGGCCTCAAAACGGCCCCGGAAGATCAGGACCAAAAAAGTCATAAAAAGACTGCCAAGATGGAAAATTGTATTTTGAGCTAGTGGACTAGGTGGGTGGCCACCGATGTCCATTTGGATCAATGCTCCCCCCTGAGGAAGAAATGGTATCCATTGCATCAAGTTCCCTCATTAAATGGGGAATTTTTTGTTGAATTTGACTCTTGGTGAAGGAGCATCCCTGCTTTCACAACCCGATAGAGTTGAACGCATTGTCGCGAGTGCCCTTCACATGTGTATCCATGAACCGATCTACGATATCACTCTCCAAGCATTCCAGGTTGAGTTTTGTAGGTGCCAACTACTTTTCCACCTCTAGGGTGTCCAATAGCGATGGATAATATAGATGAAGGAGCTCCACATTAAATACTAGATGCAGGCCAAGGAATGGAGAAATGCTTAATTTGGAAGCATTCTCTCCTACTGCCTTGGTGATGGTATAGGGCCCATATAAAATTGGATGAAGATTTCGATGGGGTCCCATGAGACGCTCTTTCTGTAAATGAAACCAAACCTTGTCTCCCACTTGAAACTTTTGCGGAACCCGATGCTATTCATGTTGCTGCTTATACTTGGCATTGGATTTTTCCAAAATGTCATGGAGTTGTTGGCGGATGCATTGAATCCATTCAATAAATACAATATCCTTGTCAGCCTCAGTTTGAGCATGGGAAGATTAACCTCCTGTGTGGATGAAATGGGAAAATATATGACAATTGGGGCCAATGGTTGGAACCTGAAGCACACCTAAAAGGGTTGTGTCCAGTAGAGCTATGAAGGGATCTGTTGTAGCTGTTTTGAACATATGGAATATTCACATCCCATGTGTGGGGATGTTTAGAATTGTACATTCTCATAATATGCACAATCATCCTATTGATCACCTTTGTCTATCCATCGATTTTGGGGTGGAAAGCAATTCATTTGGTGAGCTTGGTGTCCATCTGTGACCATAGGATAGACCAAAAAGTTCTCAAGAATTTGTTGTCCTGATCTGAAATGATAGTATGTGGATTCCCAAAATGAACCCAAATACATTCTAAGAAGAGCTTAACAGTGACCTCAACTGTGCTACTCTTCTTGTAGAGTGTCAAAATAGCCATCTTAGAGAAATGATCAACAACCACGAATACACAGTCATTACCATGCTTAGTTGAAGGTAGTATTGACATTTAATCCTTGGAGATGGATTCCCAAGGCCTATTGGGAGTAGGCACAGGGGTGTACAACCCTTGCTTCTTAATGGAAGGTTCGGCAATGGCATAGGAAGTGCATGACCAAATATATTTGTTACATCATGTCATATCTTAGGCTAGTAAAAATACTTTTGTAGAACTGCTAATGTCTTTTCTATGTTGAAGTGCCCTAACATCTGATTGTAATGAGCTTCATAAATCAGCTTCACATGCTCACTTGAAGGAACATAGATATGGCACATATGGCATAACAGTCCATCCTGGGTATGAAATTTGACAGCTAGTGTGCCTGCACATAATGTTCAATAGGTGGTATAAAAATTGGGATCATTGTCATATAGTCAGGACCAGCCTAAGGTCTCATGGCCACAAGAGTTGAGTAGCGTTGTCAAGGCTGACACTGGAGATTGACTCAGGAAATTGGATACTCAATTGGGTCTACCCTTTTTATATTTGGTGTTCAAGGGGAATTGTTGTAAGTGCATAGACCACTTTTGGTGGAAATCATTTTGTAACTTCCCTTGTGTTTGCATGAATTGTAGGGGCTTGAGATCAGTGTGGATGATCATCTTTTTGCTTAGAATGTAATGCTTCCAATGGCAATAATCTTGGACGATGGAATACATTTCTTTGTCATAAGTGCGGTATTTTTGGACTACTTCTAAGATTTTCTACTGTGATACGCCACTGGATGGCCATGCTGAGTAAGGACTGCACCAACAACATAGTCTGAAGCATCCATCTCATTCTCAAAGGGTTATGGAAAATATGGTAAACTGAGTATTGGTGTTGAATATAAGCGGTGTTTCAGATCCTCGCATGCTTTCTATTATAGATTATCCATCATCCTCATGAAAGTTGTTGGAGCATTATTCAAGTCGAAAGGCATGACCAACCACTCAAAAATACCTTCTCTAGACTTGAAGGTTGTCTTCTAGACATCAATTTTCTCAATTGGGACCTAGTGGTATCCAGACTTCATATCAATCTTGTTGAAATACTTGACCTCCTTGAGTTGGTTGAGAATATTATCAATCTGTGGAATTGGATATTGATTCCTGATTGTGATTTTGTTGAGAGCTTTGTAATCAATGCATATTTTCTATGTACCATCCTTCTTCTGCACCAACACAATTGGGATCTTGCAAGGTGAGGAGCTCGGTCAATGTGCCAATTTTTTAGCAACTCATGAATCTAGCCCTTGATTTCTTCATTTTCCATAATGGATTTTAAGTAGACTGGTCCATTAGGTAGACGATCATTGGGTGCCAAATCAATTGAATGTTTGACCTAACAATGTAGAGGCACCCTAGATGACGAGGTGAAGAGATATTTTTATTCTTCCAATTGGGTTCTCGCAAGGTGAGGAACTCGATCGAATGTGCCACTTTTGGAGTAACTCATGAATCTGGCACTTGATTTCTTCATTTTCCATAATGGAGCATCAGTATACTGAGCCATTAGGTAGATGAGCATCAGGTGCCAAACCAATTGAATGTTTGACCTAGTAGTGTAGAGGCACCATAAATGGCAATGTGAAGAGATATCTATATTCTTCCCCTACTTTGTCCACCTCTTATGTTGTAGGGGAAGATCCTGGGTATAGGTCACAGATATCATGTTGACATTTTGTTCGATTCCAAAACGAATCATGAAGAGGATGAATTTCCCATTTTGGGAGATCACCTTCCTGCACCACTTGGATGAGATTAAGGAGACTGCAGTAGTTGGAATGAATTTCAGTATCCTATAGAGTTATTTTCCCAAAGAAACAATGACACTACAAAATCGAGACTCATACACATCATGATGTTTACACATATATGGTTGTCCTGAAATAACATCACAAGCTTTGAGAGGGGAAATATCACATAGTACCTCATATTTGAAGGGATTGATTGCGTAAGGTAGGAAACATTGGTGATTGACCCAGATGTCATGACCATGGTCTAGTCAGTTGATGTTGTAGGCTTCTATAAGTGGTGTTGTCATAAACTTCAACATTTTCACGGCCTCTACTAATATCAATTTATTTTGACTCCCACTATGAATAATGAAATGCAGTGGAGAACTCTTCACCCACATATGTGAGTGGAAGAGTCGTTCACCTTCCTCCAACTCTTCAAGATCGCTTGGTTGGACCTTTGTGGTAGCTACCGTGGTGCTAGGTTCTACATCAATGATCTACTTTCCCTTATCTGCAGCTGTGACACTAGGTTCTAAATCAGTGTTGTGCTAGGGGAATTTGATCTCAGTCACCAATGACTGCTTTGAGCGACTTTCATAATTTTTGTGCTAGGGGACTTTGTGGAACTCGCACCACTTCCCAATGTCCCTCTTCATCTTCCCATTACCCTTATTTGCTTGTGGCTTTGAAAGTTTGTCCTAAGGTTAGTTATCCTTTCCCTGCCATTTGTTCTGTGAGTTGGGATTTATTTTTCCATGCTTTTTCTACGAAGAATTTGTAGACCCAAACTCCCGCTTATTCCTTTGCTTAACTTTTTGTTCGATTTTGACAGCATAACGATAAGCGGCTTCCAATGACGAGATGTCCAAAAACTCCATTTTTTTATGTAATCCCCCACGGTATTTTATAACAAGATGCTGCTCAAAGTGTTTGATAACCAACTTGGTGCGCAAGGTATGGAAGGCATTTGTGAAATTTGACATTGTTTGGTTCCCCTCTTGACGCAGTGTGGTCCATATCGTGTACTGGTCCTCATAGTTTCCAACATGGTAATATTGTTCCTTCTGTGAGATTTTCAATTACTAGGAACTAGATTCATAAGACAATTTCACCATGGAATATTTCAGACAATGAGAGAAGAAGAATAGAGAAGATAAATTATGGAAATCACTCTGTATCTTATTCATTGATATTGTGACAATATATAATACATCCTCCATGTAGAAAATCGAATTCCTTTGAGGCAATATGGAAAGAGCAAAAATAAATGGATTAGATTTAAGGAAAAAAAAAACCTAGGTGGCAAAACTAGTTTCCAAAATTGTCCTAGAGGCTCACGAATTTAGTAAGTATGGTATGGTAGATCATGAGTGAGGTAAATAGGATGTATTGATGGCTTTATGAGGTTAGATATGATGTGGAGGTCGAATTGGTCAAGTGGCAAAATATTCCAAGTCAACTAGCTTTATCTTTTCCACTAGAAAGCAGAAAAAACGGGACAAAGCTAACTAAATCAAGATAGTGTCTTTCTAATTCAGGAATGGAATAAAATCAGAAATAATCCAAGGAAATCTTATCCATAATCTATCCAAATTCGTTTTTGTGAATGAGGATAGCATGTGGTCCACTAAAAGACAAAATTGGCCTATTCTACCTAGTCAAAACTCAGGAAATTAATCATAAATGATTAATTAATTTTATCCTAAGTCTAGAATGGCATAGTGGGTTTTTTAAATGTTCCAACACCCCCCCTTAAGAATGACTTTATGTGACGGGAATCAGAAAATATCAGAAATATATAGGGCCCAAGCAACAAGGCTTATGGTCACCCCAATACAAAAATAACTAGTCCATGTAAACCGAGGAAACCGGGAAAACCTCATGGGAACAAAACCCTCCCTCAAAAATGGACATTCTTGATGTCTTCACACTTTCATGTTTCTCATTTGAATGAGATAAATGAGCTGAGTGATTTGAATGGACTGCTTCTGAGTAACAGACTTGATGAAGAGTTTGTGGATGTCATGATCATGCATCAGTGCATCAATGTTGTGTAGGAAAGAACCAAGTGTAGAGGCTCTATGAAGCTCATCTTATGATGATAGAGGAGCATCAAATGAAATTTTATTGTTGTTGTAACATATATAATCAGATATGAAAATATAATCAATGATGGAAAGAAGATCGATGCATACTCCTTCCCAAGGAGAACCAATGAACTCAACAGGATCAATTTATTCTGTAGCTATAATGTGGTGCACTAGTTCTTGTACTTTCTTCTCAACCTGATGTAGAACCTTTCTGCTATTTAAAATGAGATCATGCAGCTCTGAAATATTAGAATGTGATTCATATGGAACAACAACCAATAAATATGTGGAGTCTCCATGATCAAACAGAATTTCAGTAGGAAAAGTGTGAGAAACTAAATCACCCTGACAGCTGAGCGAGCCTGGAGAGTGTGAGGACTTGACTTTTGAACCATGAGTGATGGGGTAAATTCTAGATGTGTGGAATATCAGTACAAATAATGCCAAAAACATGGATGTCCAACCAATGAAAGATATGCAAGACAAAAGTGCAACAGAGGCAAGTAACACAGTGTAGGAAAACATAGAATTGTGTAGTTTCTTAACTGGAGAACTTGGGGGTTGTGGGGTCTTTTGTGCATCCAATGGTTGGGAAAATGGTGTGGAAGATGTAATGACCTGCATATCATACTTTGAATCATATTCTAAATCAGAATCTAAAAGAATTAAATGGTGGTGGAAAGACCTTTCAGAAGACAAGTCAGAAGCTAGTAAAAAATGACTAGTTTTGACAATAGACTTGGATGAACTGACTGAAGATTGTTCCAAGGAAGAGGTGGAGGTTTCTGATTTTGATATATCAGAATGTGAATCAATATCAGAGACATCCTCAAAGACATTAGAATTATATTTCACTCTAGAACTCAAAGCATAAACATTATTACCTTTGGGAGAGGCTTGGAGACAGAGTTCTTGTTCTACAACAAGCTTTCCTTGTTCTTTCTTTGCAAAGTCGGGAACATCTATGTTATTTTCTTCAAGCATTTTGGCCATGATGTCCAATTTCTTCTTGAAGCAATATTTCTCAAGATGAGTTCCTTTGCAACAATAAGAACACTTGGGCTTTTCCTTCTTCATCTTCTTGGATTTGGAATCTCCATCAGAATCCTCTTCATCTAACAATATCTTTTGTTTGGATTTGTTATTCTTGAAACTCTTTGCTCCATGAGAAACAAGTGCAAAGTATTTGGAGGGTGATTGATCCCTCATTCAGACCAGCTTATCCTTCTCCTGAGTGAGCGAATCAATGAATGCATCCAAGGTTGGCATCTTCCACTTGAGAACTGCAAGTCTTGTAGAATGAAAAGTAGACACAAATACTGAGTATTCTGAACACAGTTTTGACAGAATGGTGAGGATTAATTGCTCATCCTTCTTCTCTATGCCACATTGCTTGAGTTGAAGCACTAGGTTCTTGAATTTTGAGATGAACTCCTCCATAGTCGAAATTACTTGGACTAAGAGAGATCAACTCAATCTCCAACAAATGACCTCTGAGCTCATCCTGTTTTCCAAAGAAAGATTCTAGCTTTGTCCACACTTCATTTGGAGTGGATAAAGAATCAATATGGACTAGAAGATATGGAGATACAAAGAGACAAATTAACCAATAAGCTTCATCAATCCTATTAAACCATTTGTATTTTAATGCAACAGCTCCTGGCTCAGTTTCAAGCCCCATAGTGACTCTATACAATCCTTTGCTCTGAAGTTGGATGATCATATACGCCTTCCAGTCAAAGAAATTGAAGGGAGTGAGAATCACAGCTTTGGCTTGATTTTGCTCCATACTGATACGCCCCTGGTGATGTAATACCTTCAAAAAACACTCTTGGAAATTGCTTTGAATCAAGCTAGCTCTAATACCATGTGAGATTTTCAATTACTAGGAACTAGATTCATAAGACAATTTCACCATGGAATATTTCAGACAATGAGAGAAGAAGAATAGAGAAGATAAATTGTGGAAATCACTCTGTATCTTATTCATTGATATTGTAACAATATATAATACATCCTCCATGGAGAAAATCGAATTCATTTGAGGCAATATGGAAAGAGCAAAAAGAAAAGGCTTAGAAAAGGCAAAAAACCCCCTAGGTGGCAAAAGCAGTTTCCAAAATTGTCCTAGATGCTCACGAATTTAGTAAGTATGGTATGGAAGCTCATGAGTGAGGTAAATAGGATGTATTGATGGATTTAGAAGGTGATATATTATGTGGAGGTCGAATTCGTCAAGTGGCAAAAGATTCCAAGTCAACTAGCATTATATTTTCCACTAGAAAGTAGAAAAAACAAGACAAAGCTAACTAAATCAGGATAGTGTCTTTCTAATTCAAGAATGGAATAAAATCAGAAAGAATCCAAGGAAATATTATCCATAATCTATCCAAATTCATTTTTGTGAATGAGAATAGCATGTGGTCCACTAAAAGAAAAAACTGACCTATTCTACCTAGTCAAAACTCATGAAATTAATCATAAATGATTAATTAATTTTATCCTAATTCTAGAATGACATAGTGGATTTTTTAAATGTTCCAACACCTTCATGACATCCACAAAAGAGGCCCAAGTGGGATTGACCCCAAACAGTTTAGACTCCTCTACAGATTTTTTCTTACAGTAGGTTTCTTACCAAGTTTTGACATGGGGGACAACCTTAAGGAGTGAAAAGGTTATTTTTTCCCTCTCAGAAAAATTATGGATAGAGAAATACCCATCTAGAATATTTAACCATTTTTCCAAAGAATCCTCATCTATTTGACCTTCAAATACAATAATACAAAAATTAATTTGTACCTTGAAGGGAGCAGCGCCTCTAAAGTGGTCGTTAGATGAAGACGCATATGTTGTTGTCGACATCTGTCGAAGGATTTGGGAAAAAAATTCTATCATCTCGTCGCTCTGTCACGCAAAGGATTCCTCGAGTAACATCTTAATAGGATCTCCTTCTCCCCAGTCTCTCTTTTATTTCGTCATGGGTGGTCATCTATGTTGGCAAGGAAAGTCTTTCAGAGGCTCAAGTAGCTCGAGTCCCAACTCCTTATATACCAACCTCGTTGAGGACATGCATAGAGAAACAAATAAAGAGTAGACTTCTCTGATACTAGTGATCTGGGTTTGCAATAATTAAATGAAATAATGTATATAGAACAGAGTACACAGAGATATATTGAAAGGACACATTGATACAATAAACTCAAACTCCATAACTTAATGAAATAGAACAAACTATAAAATGCAAAATAAAAAATAGTTAGAATGGTGGTAGCTGATCTCTGAGAAGAGATGTGGAGGCTATGCTCATCTGTAAGAAGTTGATTTACAAATGAGGCCAAAATTTCCTTTTAACATAAATCATTAATGAGAAAATCCTAAACATCAAAAACCCTAACCCTAGAAGATGAAACGACAAAAGGTTTTTGGGCCTTGTTGTGGTTAGTTGATACGTCAACTTCCTCGGGGCCTAAATTTTGCATACAATATCTATTTGGGGTTCTTGGTAGACCATTGAAAATGTTTGGACAAGAAGAACACATTCTGAATGACCCAAACCATGCATTTTCCTATCTTATGGGCATTTTCATGCCAAAAAAAATTCATTTAGGACCTCAAAAGGGCCCCATACAATCAGGACCTGAAAACCTGTAAAGAAGTTGCCAAACTGGAAAACTGTGTTTTGATCCAGTGGACTAGGTGGGTGGCCACCTATGTCCATCTAGATCAATGTGGTACCTCCTATCATTTCTCGGCAAGGTTTTTAGTGTGGATTATCTTGGTATCAATCCCATCATGTTCATTACAAAGTTTGTTTTGATCTGGAAAGGAATTAAGGAGCACCATCCACCAGCCTGAAACTAAAACCTGCTATTGGGAGAATAGGAAACAATATGGCTTTAGGTTCGTTTTATGAACTACCATACCTCTTCTATATCCATTTAAGACTCTTGTTGATTGGGCTATACCTGCTCTTTTGGTTTACACATTTTGTTAGTCAGGAAAGTTTAGGATTTTTCTGTAATGGCATATTATGGCCCTTTCTGTCGGTTCAAAATCCCTTTGGCTCTGTCCCCTTTGATGTTTCTTCCTTTGTTTTTTGTTTCGGCTAGCTTAATTTTATTGGCTCTCGCTAATTCCTTTTGGGATCCACCAACAATTATGCCCCTCCTCTCTAGTCCATTTCCTTAGGTTGGTATGTTCCTTTTGTCTTTGAAGCCCTTTCCCTAATTTTATTTTTAGTCTCCACTTGCATCACCCCACTCCTAGTTAGAAGACCTGTCACCTTTGTCCATACCTCCTTTTCATGGGATTTTACCATCAAGTTATAGGGTCTTAATGCTCTTCATGCACTTTCCTTTCAAAAAAACAACTATGGATGGGAGGACTTCAAAGTGATGCTACTCGGCAAGCAACAACTCCAAGGCAATAAAAGGAGATCAATTTTGAAGAACCAATATCTATGTAAAATGGTCTTCAACATGTATTATCAGTTTCTTCACCAGACTACTAGAAAGGCCTCTCAGGGGCTATGCAAATCAGGTTCTATATTTCTTTAAATATATTGTAAGATAGTTCTTATTCTGTTTTTTTTAAGACTGTATACCAGTCTAATAGTTGACATTTGTAGAAAGATCTTGAAAAATAATAAAATAGATAGTATCATAGTTAGAGAGATGAAGCTTATGCAACTAATCAGAACCTGTTTGGTAATTTTGTCTACAAAGGTTGTACGGCCCAGCCGCAGTTCCTCCCCTTTTAAATAATATAAAACTACTTGTTATTGTTAAAAAAATAGCATAAAGGAGAGAATTTAGTAAAGTTAGGGTGTTGTGATGTGATGAATGATGATGGGCTTAATAAATTTCCTTTGTAGTGAAACAAAATTTGGAGATTAAAGGTGCCTAAATTTTTATGATTGTTTCTTTTGCTTTCAATAATGAATAAGGTCCTAACTTAGGATATGTTGTAGAAGAGATGGAGGCACGGTCAAATTATTTGTTTTCTTTGTAGGCAAGCCAATGAAAACATGTCACACTTCATAATGCATTGCTTGTACCCAATTCAACTACGGAGAGAGGTAGAGTCAATTGTTGGTGTTCAAAATGTATGGGATGTGAATCCTATCACCATCTCCATATAATGAGAGATGTTCGAATTCCTCTTTGATATTTGAACTAAAATACATAGCGATTCTCATTCAGTTGTAGCAAAAAATACAGTGACTTGACAACTATAAGCATCAAGAATGCATCGTCCATAGAGAAATAGGTGCATTTCCCCACAATCTTTGCACCTAGAAATTCTAGTGTAGGGTTTTCTTTGAATTTATGGTCCACTTAGAAGAAAGATGATAGGAATTTATTCTACTTACTACTCATTCAATGCTATTCATTAAGTGAGGTAGCAGAGAAAGGAATTACAAAGTGAAAAACTACCTTTAAGGGGTCAAAGCCAGATGTTTGGAAGGAAAGACCAGAAAATTGAGGATATAGTGGGCTAAAAGTGGAGACAATAAGAAAGGATGCCAAGGGGATAATTCAAACAACAAAGGATAAATTAAGGCAACTAATAAGTTAATCATAAAAAAATTAGAGGTTTGAAATTAGGGATAAAGAGAGCTAAACCAAAAATGGAAGTAAACTCGAAGCATCAAAAATAAATATCCAAAAGTGGAAGACCAAAAGAAAAGAAGGGAATATCAAAGGCATGAGGTGAAAACTCAAGGTTCCTTATGACACCCTTTTCCATTCCACTGTCAAGATTAGTTAAGATACGTGATGTACTTCATGATATTGGTTGGTATACTTGGTGCATTTCATATGGTTTTCTGATTGGAAAGCATGTTTAATGCATTTCATGTTTCTTGTTGATAGATGCGTTTCTTGTCTCTCATTGAAAGCATATATATACCCAATGCATTTCAATTGATTAGAATGAGTTTCAAGAAGATTAATTTCAAGTATTTTGTTGAAGAAGTATCTTAATGCATTTCAAGTACCCTTCATACATTTCATGTATCCTAGAGTATGTGTATGATGTATGATTCAATTGATTAGAATGAGTTTCGGGAAGATTAATTTCAAGTATCCTTGATGAAGAAGCGTCTATATTTCAAGTATATTTGTTGAAGAATATGGTTTAGTTGTTGGTACTGAGTTCCTAGATCCCCTCTGAGACTAGTCTAGTATATGTTTCTAGAGGGTAGTCTGGCGGATGTTGTCCTTGTTTCCTTGAGTTCGCTCTACTAGTCAAGGTTCTCACACAGGAAGCCAGTAAATGGGATGGTGATAGGATTCACATCCCATAGGAAGTGGAGATTTATTACTCTTTGATGTTTGAACTAAAATACATAGCGATTATCATTCAGTTGTAGAGAAAACTACAGTGATGTGACAACTAAAAGCATAAAGAATACATCGTACTTAGAGAAATAGGTGCATTTCCCCCCAATCTTTGCACCTAGAAATTATAGTGTGGGGTTTGCTCTGAATTTATGGTCCACTTAAAAGACAGTGGATTGGAATTGATTCTACTAACTACTCACTCAATGCTATTCATTAAGTGAGGTAGCAAAGAAAGGAATTACAAATTTAAAAGATTCCTTTAAGGGGTCAAAGATAGAAGTTTGGAAGGAAAGACTAGTAAATTAGGAGGATATAGGGGGATAAAAGTGGAAACAAGAAGAAAGGATGCCAACCGGGAGAATTCAAACAACAGAGGATAAATTAAGGCATCTAATAAGGTAATTATGACATAAAAAATGAGAGGTTTGAAATTAGGGATAAAGAGAGCTAAACCAGAAATGGAAGTAAACTAAAAGCATCAAAAAGAAATATCCAAAAGTGGAAGACCAAAAGAAAAGAAAGGAATATCAAAGGCATGAGATGAAAACCCAAGATTCTTTCCCGGAATGGGTTGTACTCTGTATTTCATGTATTTGTTGGTAAAGTATATGCATGGGATGTACTCAAGGTTTCCCATGCATCCCATGCCACTCTAGCCCCTTCTTCTCAAGTACCAACAGGATCCATATACGTTATATATTATATACATTATCAATATTATTCTAGTGTATATATATAGATATAGATATAGATATAGATATCACATTACCAATACACTCCACACACACACACAGACACACATATAATTATTTACTTTATACACCATTTATATATCACATATTACAACATATATACCAATATATGCTAATATATTACATAAACTAACAGATTCAGAATCTCTTAACCTTTGAAATTAAAAAGAAGTAAAAATACATTTAAATTGATCTCTGATACAAGGTACTAGTCATGGTTTCCAATGGATTAGTTCTAGCACCGAACTCTTCCATTTACATAAGGGGGGGTTAAGTTTTCTTTCACAACATATACACAGTAATAACCTTTCAACATATTTTTGTTTCAAAAGCATGAACATGGAATTATAAATCCATAGAAGGCCCAACAGCCACAATGTTGAAACCTTTAGCTCTCATACCAATTGTAATGTCCTTGATCCCAAACTAAGGCCAGAGGAACTAGGAGACCAAGGGAAAAAGGCTAAGTTAAGAATTACACAACAGATTAAGGTGATATAAGGTTAGGCCAAACAAGCCATACAACCAGTAAATTAAAACTTTTAGCCTTATAAAATCAAATGCATGAAAACCAATCATAACATTTCCCCAATGTGCATATTGTTGAATATGATAATAATGTAATTCGTAAAATTTACATGAGTAAGGAACAATAATTGGAATCTTCAGCCTGATTATGAACATACGATTAGCTCATGTACTTAATTCTAATCGTTGGATTGTAATACTACTGAAATCATAACTTGTAAATACGCAATTGTTATTGTTATTGTTTGTGTGCATATTCATTATCATTAATATAAGGATTCCTTATTAGATCTGTTAGGTTTGTTTTGATTGTGTGGTTAAGTATTCAGTAATAAAAACATGAAGATGCATCCACAGGATGCCATCTACGGCCACACAAACCATAGCAAAGCAGAGACACGGGCTACCAACTACAACCTCCCAAAAATAGATCTCGTGGTTGTCCCCTATAGCCATCTTAATTTCACAGGTAAAATTCATATTGTATAGCTTCCCACCCTCCATCCATCAATCACAACACAAATCAGGTCCACATAAATCAGATCCACAGCAATAGACTTAGATCTACAAGCAGAGGAACTCTCAAGCAAAAGATAGAGTGCATTTTACTCAGCACCAGAAAACATTGTTGAACTAAAACAATCATAACTTGGCCATACAGAAAGCTTTCTCAGTGAAACAAAAGGTGTTCTTTACTGTAAACGTCACTCCATATGCAATGGAATAGGTATCATAACCCATAAATGATCAGAAATGGGAAAACCATAACATATGGTTGCGCCCCTCTGAACACTGTGAGAGCCACAAATGTAAACTCCAAGAGAGAAGGAAGAAAATAGATGGTAGAGAAGGATCAGATTAGCCATAGAGGGTGAATTCCCATGTTAAACAACATCAAATAGACATATAAATCTCATATTCCATGGCTTCCACCTACAGCCATCCAAAACACATCCAACTAGAAAACCACACAACCCTGCATTTGAATGTTAAGATAAATCCCGTATTCATAAATAGAGTTTAACTCGGCCACTGGGGGAATAATGGAAGCATGAAGAATATCATATAACAAATATATATATCAAATACATACAAATAAGAGAAGCACACAAGATATCATAAGGAAAGCTATTCAATCTACATCCATCAGTTAACACAAAAACCATTTACACAAGTAAAGATTAGTTCAACCTCTAAGGGTGCATTAGCAACAGTACTTGCATCATATAAACATGTAAAATAACATAAAATAAGCCACTTATCTTATTAATCTTCAACTGGAATCAACCGTACCACATTCCACCCAGCCATAGGATTTGCCAAGCCAAATCTCACTTTGGTAGGACACCCCCAAGCCGAGGCCATGGATCCACAGGAAAAGGTGCACTCAAGGGTATCATTCTAAGAAGCCACAAATCAATCCCTCAACACCTACTTCCCCTCCACCCCACTACCAGGTGAAATGGTATTCCCTTCACCATCCAGGTCCCTTAGAACACCGCCAATCACCATTAGGATTTACGTGCAGGATCGGGACAGGGACAAGTAGTGGATCAGAGGAACTATTTAGAGTTATCCAGGATTACATCAAACACAAACACAAGGTCTCACACATGTAACATATCGTAGTATACATGGCTCACAAGAATACTAGCTCTTGGCATGAATTACATGAATCACATCCCCCTTCCTAAGAAGATGAAGCATGGTTTTATAGACCAAGGGAGGAAAATTCAACCCAAGGAGGTTAATTCGAGTTAGGATAGACGTGAGGAGTGTGGTTAGGTCCCACCAAATCGAATTCATGAGGCTAACTCGAATTAGAAGAGAGGAGGAGTTACAAAACCCCAAGGTTCCTTCCAGGAATGGAAAAGGTGTCATAAGGAGGTGGGAGTTACAAAATCCAAGTGTGAAGGCTAAAGAGGTCATATCCATGAGAGATAGAGGGTAAAATAGGGTCATAAATGACTCGGAAGCACAAAAAGAGGAGCATATTCCCTCATCAATGCATTGTGTAATAGTAGAAGCTAGAAAATAGCTTACAGCCCCTAAAAACTAGGGAGAGGGCTCATAAATTACCAAAAGCACATAGATAGGAGAGAATATTTTCTAAGGAGTGCACATTAGGAAAGGGGGGTCCATAAAACCATGCATAAGGTGTAATAGTAACTCCAGAGTCCGAAATAAACACGAATAGGGTATTTTGTACAATGTTTGGGTGACCATCAACACATAAGGCTACCAAGACACAAATACGAATCAAATTCAATCCAACAAGTTCTAAAGTGCTAGGAATGTCCCCATTATCCCTCACACTATGGAAACATCATGGCCTCCCATCCTCGTTTTTGGTTTCTAGTGTGCCAGTTGTTTTTATTAATTAATTATGTACAAAAATAATAATGTCTCTCGGTCCTTAAAGAGCCTTGTACCGGAACCTAGTGCCACAATAATAAACAATTACAACATACTGCATATTTCTAGGGCTTAACATACGGGTTATCACAAGATTTGATCCGCAAGCACTATAGATTAGATACCCATTCACTATTAATCCGACATTTTCAATAAATGAGGGAAGTGCTATGCTAGATAATCCAAAAGCAACCTAAGATAAGTCACATTATAACAAGTTTGTTTGCAACTGGTCATCTCATATATCTATAGAAAAGGTGGGCTAGTTTGAAATCATTAGAAAGTAGTTGGGGAGATTTTAGAGAAAAAAATCGATTGATTCTATGTTTCGATTGAACGGTTTCCATATTGGAGAAAAAATGGCACCTGTCATCTCATGGCCGATATAATAATTCCAAACCGTTTCTTATTAAAGGTTTTGAAGTGTTTCTTACTAAAGTAAAAATGGTGAATATGAGAAAAGTTGAGGTGGAAAGGACTAGTTGATTGTTTTTCTTCAATGAAATAGGCCCCTAAAAGAACGTTTTTTCCAAATAGATGACGACTCTTCTGAATTTCACTATTGTATCTCACTATCGTAAACCTTTCACAGAATAAATGGAAGCTCGCATGATTTTCTCTACCTGAGGTTTGTAATGCATCGTGATCAATCTCCCAAATAAGGGAAAGTGCATAGCAAATCAGGCACATCAGTTTGATAAAAGCCTTCATTAATTTATATATCATGGAACACACCATTTCTTTTATTAGTACATAGTATATATTATAATTATTTGTGCTTGGAACATGTTGCATTTGCACCTGATGCATGTCACTTTAAGCAATGTGATAACAACTATAGCTATCGCAAGTAATCACTAAAGGCCTTATGTCAAGGTTGAGCCACATGTCACCTGTGCATGTTCTTTACAAAATTCCTCTTCAAGGATAAATACCACTTTTCATGTACCATCCAAACAACCTACAAAGCCAAGCAGGGCACTTAGGTTTATTTCCTCTCTACATCATTTGGAAAATGGTGTTTAAGCGGAGATCAAAGAGAGAACTCAGCATCATTAGACTTATTGTTTTTAAAATTATAAACCAGAGCTATAGGGAGAACGAAAACCCTAAAGTGGATCTAGCACGGACTAATGAATTGTAAGGTATTGGTATTCGAAATAGTGGAAAGAAGTCTCTATAAAATCTAGAACTTAGAGGTGTGAATGAAGCAGCAAAGGTGAGTGTTTGTCCTAAGGTAAATATAGGACATAAAAGATGGAAATGTGTGAAGCTATGGAGAAATAAAGTCAAACTGGTTCTAGGTGAGGATATAATCCAACTTCTAATCGATCACCTTGGTTTACATAACACAGTGCATGGTAATATGAGATGAATGCATACAGAATGAAGCAAGAAATTTTTTGATTCAGAGTTCATATTTACATCGGGGGAAAATAATAAAGTAGGTTTGAAGAAATTTTTTTATTTGTATGGCCCCAGAAAGTATTTACAATGCCTCCCTCTGACTAACAAGGTTGGCAGAAACGTATGCATTGTAAAAAACAAGGCGAGGGGCATATTTATTTGGTTCCATGTCCAAAAATTGCACTAGTAAGCTCTGCGATGGCTCTAGGCACGAGACTAGGAAATATCATCTGATTATGTCCACCATTCTTTACAAAGCATGGTGTGGTGGTAGACAAGACTACACAACCATTTGTTGGGACGATGATTGGATGGTATTTCTCAATGAAGCATGGCACTAAGAAAAAATAGTTACGAGGTGAGACTTACGTCATATACTCTAAATTGGAATGGTTTTATTTTTCTGGTGCATTGTGGATCAACGACTGACTGTGACACCTCACTCCCTAAAGGTGAGCTTATTGGATTCCTATAGGCAATTTAATAGTTTTTCATTTGATAGTAGTTTTCTTCATTTAAGGGTTTTATATATTGGAAATTGTTTTTGTTTTTAAGGGTTTTAAGAGGTAGAAAATATAGTTTTGTTCATTTCAAAAGTTCATTGAAAAGGACATAGGTTATATTCTTGAAGCAAAATCAACACTTGTTAGTTTGATGTAAAATTCATATAGATGTTTTGATTCAAGAGTCAAAAGCTTTTTCCTTTTTGAAGATGCAAGTCATGAAATTGAAGATGGTTATTGCCAAAGGTAATTGTGATCTTGCTAGTTTAATAGTAATTTAGAGATTAAAATGCAACATGGTCATCATCTAACTCCCACGCGACGTGCAGGTGAAATTTTAAGATGAGGTTGGATTCAAATCCCCAACACTGCTCTAGAGTATTTGTTATAGTATTCAGTTCAAGTATGGTGTTCCCGTGGTGAGAAAATCCAAAACCTTCTCCAACTAATTTTCCTTGTTACAACATGTTGTTTGTTACAACATGTTGTTTATTGGTGTTTTTTGTGTTCTAAGAATGTAGTTTTCATCTCATCGCATACCAATACATTTGATATATAATAAATTGAATATGCAAACCACACAAGGAAAAGTAAATCACAAGAAACAAAATTATTGTTGCATAGCCCCTACACCAAGACTTTGTAACATCAATCTCGAGACCTTGTAGCATCAATCTTCATATTCCGTCATGCCATTATGAATGGCGTGGGTGTTAATATCATAAAAGGAAGAAAAGGTGGTGGCGCAACTATGAAGATAATAATGGTGCATCCAAGGTGCTATCGGAACATAGCAATGAGGAGGGCGATGATTACCTGAGTGTGCTGGAAGATCGGGGCAGTGGTATGAGGAGGGAAGTGGAAATCAAAACAACTACTGTTAGAAAACTAATGCTAGCATTAATATACTCCAAAACTAATTATCTCGTTGTCTTTCAATTCTTCATTTGTTAAAACATAGGAAAATGGTGGCGTACTTTGCTTTTTCCTCGGGATGACACCAAATAAGAGGTCGAATTTGTTGATTGGTGAATAAAACAGCTTTGCTCATACGATTGCTTGAGAAAAATTGTTCATTTTTATTTTGAATGAAAACTTAGGATAAAATAACTTTGAGTTGCATGTCGTTTAATGGAAAAACAACAAGTTGATTCATAAATTCCCTAGCACCCTGAATGTAAGGGCTTATAATACAACTTTTGATATTTATGCAGTTATTTGCATTCTTCACATAGTTTTGTGGCATAATTGTTGGCATTGAATTGTTCGAAAGGTGGGGTAATGAGTAGTAGCACTGAACACCTATTCATAATTGCTCGTCAATATTGTTATGATCAATGCAATACCCCTTCATTCAATAAAACAAAAAACAACATGCATGCAAGACACTAGGGAAAAAAGAATGTCATCATTTAGGGATTTTTTAGGAATCCTTATTCCCTACTTATTTGACAGTGAGTTTGTGTGGGTGGTGCCAATGTTTTTGGTGATATTGCCTAGCATTTAAAGGCTTGTCTTTGCACTTGGAAAATGGCATTTGGCATTGCCTTTTAACAATTATATAAATTCTAGGTTGACATTGACGTGTATTTAACATATTGATATGGGAGGAATTCAAAGAGAGAGTCTAGAGAAAATTCAAGGTCATGGACCATGGATAATAGCTCACCATCGCATTTTCCATTGTGAACACATGTTAGGTGTCAAAAGCGTGTTGCATGTTGCTTGGAATTGGGCCCTTCTTCGTCCTTGAATTCACAACAAAGTTCATTTACTAAGGTTAGTTTTGGTTGTTAGGATGCTCATTTGGATAGGCATTTCACTGTCCATTATTTCCTCTCTTGTAGTATTTTGTTTGTTATAGGCTACAATTTCAATCCTACTGTACTGGTTTTTTTAACTCTTTCCAAAGGTTGTTAGCATTGCAAATACAAACCAAGCTGGAGTTGAAGAAAAATAAGAACTCTAAAGGAGGCAAGACAAATACTAAGTTCTCTAAATTGAAAAACAATTGAAATTTATTTTAATGGAGAAAAAATAGTGAAGTATCTTAGTTGATCTTTGAAATTCCCATTATTTTAATTGTTACTGGATGCAATTGCAAGATTGTTGGTGATATGTTTAGTTTTGCATTTATTGTAGTTGTAGTAAAAAGTCACCATTGGATTGTCTCAAATGTGTAATTATTCGTATCTTTTTGTCAATTTGAGTCAAAGGTCCATCCCAAGTATACATAATAGATCAACATTGTTGCAAGTTCACTTCACGAAGTGGAAAAGACAATTGTCAAAATATTTAGACACTTAAGAGTTAGTTAAGATCAACTTGGTCTAATGTGTCTTTAGGTAAAGTATGCTTCTTTAGTATGCGTTTGCACTTATGTAATCTGATAGTCATGATATGTTATAGACATAAAGTGATCCAACAATTCATCTTCTCCTTGGTCTTAACGACTATATTAATCTGTGGATTCACACTCAATTAGTCCATGGTCTCTATTAAAAGAGCATGGAGGGTCATTTGCTAATTTTTTATTATGATCGAAGCTTATATCTAAAATCATTTCCTTTTGCATTAATATATTTCCTCAAGTGGTTGTGTTGGCTTAGGTCGTGGATTATTTCCATCTTTAAGGGTTTTAACCATGTAATACATTGGTGTGTTGGTATGTGATTTTTTTGTGTGAGTGGTTTCTTAAGGTGTTTAACCTATGTGGAAATACCTTTTTTTAGTTGAACATGGTATCAAATCACTTATGAAGACCCACTTCCATGGCACCCTCATTATCTACCTCACCAACGCAAGGAAGGCCCTTTTCCCTACTACACAGTCCCTCAAGGCCCCTTCCCTTCCAATGCTATTCAGAGTGGCATAGAAAGGTCCAACTACTAGTTCTATGAGATTACAACCTTCATTGGGTTTATCAAGCATTTCAACCCTAAATCTAACCTTCTATCTCTATTAAATGAGTTGGGCTCTTCATAGGGTTGCGGTTCTGGCTCTGTCCTGCAATTTGATTTTATGCACACTGATTCTAGTCTTCCCACGGATTCCTCAATATGTTAACTCTCAGTAACTCCTTTTAGGGTTTTCTTACAAGGAATTCATCAACAGATAATGCATCCGCACAGGATTCTCTATGGCATTTGGCTCTATAATTTTGGTTTTACACAGAATCGCGTTTTTCTTTTCTATTTCACGACTGGGTTCTGTAACTCATGCTCCCTCCAATTCTGGGCAATAGTAGCATATCACAACAGGGTTTTCGGATTCTCAGATGATGGAATGGATTCCAGGGAGAATGGGAAGAACCCCACTTTCGTATCTCAGGGCCCTTTTTAATCCCCATCCCCTTCTTGCACCGACCTTCCTTCCACCTTCTATAACCGAATTCTATGTTAGCATGGGGAATCAAATCGGTTTCTCCTGTACAAGTGGAAGCATGGGTTCCCATCCCATAACCCCCTCATCTCTCCCTAGTGGATACCATAGCCCCTTCTCATTAGTTGTCCCACTTAACTATTTTTTATGGGTATTTCATTACAATATTAAATATTTACATCAACTACAATATCTGATGGCTTAGTAGCACATGAATAGTTCAAATGTCAAATACTTTCCTATGCAAACAAACCTTAAGCATCCACTAGTGGGGCCTTGGCCTGGAGCTCCACACTAGGGAAAACACACATTGCATATACAAAATATTTACATGGAAGCTAATAAATACTAAGGCAAGGTAGGGGTATTACAACTCCCTCCCCCTTAGAACAACACCATCCTCGGTGTTCTCAAAACTGAACAAAAATGGGAATGCCTCTCTCATGGCATCCTCCAGCTCCCATGTAGCCTCCTTTGGACTAAGGTTCTTCCATTTCACCTTTACCTATCTGATGGCTCTCTTCTGGAGAAATGTAAATTTCTTGTCGAGAATGCACATAGGATCCACTTGGAACTATCCCTCAGGTTCCGCCTGTATTGAATGCCAATCAATGAGGTGATTAGGATCATGTACATATTTCTTAAGTAAAGAGACATGGAAAAAATTATGATCTCTCATGTTAGCAGGAAATGCATTCCTATATGCAACTGGTCCTATCCTATCAAGGACTTCAAAAGGTCCACAATATCTGGGTTCCAACTTGGCACAACTTCCCAACTTCATGGAACTCTTCCTTAGTCTCACTCCCAAGTAAACATGATCCCCAATCTGGAATTCTTTGTGCATTATCTTCAAATATGCATAACTCTTCTTCCTGTCCTAAGTTGCCTTCAGATTCTTCCTGGTCTTGACAACCACTGGAGTTATGCATCCTTTTCCATACAAGACTTCAAAAGGGCTCATTTTCAATGATATCCATTGTTGTAGGAAAATTATACCAAGTGTAGGTAGTCTTCCCACTTGGATGGCTTATCCATCACATACATCCTTAACATGTCTTCAAGAATCTAATTTACTCTCTCAGTATGACCATCTGTTTGAGGATGATAGGATGTACTAAAATTCAATCTAGTTCCCAATTCCTAAAACAATCCTTTCCAAAAGTTGGAAGTGAATTTTGTATCCCAGTCTGAAATTATTTCCTTGGGAAATCTATGCAACCTGAATATCTCTTTCAAGAATATATTTGCAATATCATTTGTCTTGTGATTAGGCTTTAATTGGAATAAAGTGAGCTGATTTTGATAGCTTGTCCACCACAACCATAATGGAATCATGCTTCCTTACAGTCATGGGCAGACTTGTTATAAATCCAGAGATCACCTCCCACTTCCACTCTGGAATGGGAAAGGGCTGCAATAATCATGTTGGATGTTGGTGCTCTGCCTTGACCTGTTGGCACTTTTGACACCTAGCAATATACTCTGCTATGTCCTTCTTCATTCCATGCCAAAAGTATTGCTTCCTTGCTGTTGTTATAGTTTTCTGATATCCTGGGTGGCTAGAATATGGCCTTTGGTGTATCTCACCCAACACAAGCTCCTTCAATTATGCACAATTTGGAATGTACAGTCTGGTATCTTAATACATAAGAACATCATCTTCTCCAATCTGATATCCTGCATACTTGCCATCCACATTACCTTGCTACAACTTCTCTTTGATTTGGAGGTAAGCTTCATCATTAGCTTTAGCTTCAAGGATCCTTGCCTTCAAATATGATTTACAAACACTCATTGCTGCAATATGAAATTTTTTGCTGAGTGCATCAACAACCCTATTCTCTTTACCTTTGACATGTCTAATCTCCAAATCAAACTCACAGAGAAAATCCATCCATCTAGTTTTCCTAGCATTCAGATTTGGCTGGTCAAATAGATATTTTAAACTCATGTAATTAGTCCTAAGTTCAAATATTCTCCCCAAAAGGTAATGCCTCCATCTCTTGAGAGCATGCACTATGGCTGCTAACTCTAAGTCATGTGTGGCATAGTTACTTTCATGCTCTTTCAACATCCTTGATTCATATCCAATTACAAACCTTTCTTGCATGAGTACTCCACCTAGCCCTTCAATGCAAGCATATGTGCACACCACAAAGTCTTTACTTGGATCTGCAATCTTTAAAAAAGGAGCACTACAAGGATAATTTTAGGGGAAAAATTTAGCCCATGGGCTATTTTTCCATGTTTTTTTCCTAAAAAGATTCACCAATTTGCATTTTTTGAAGCCCCATTTTGCCCAATTTTGATGGGGTAAACTTTTTTCACTCTACAAATTGCCAAATTATTATATAAACTATACCAAATCCTTAGAAATTGAAATAATTTTAGAAAAATATCGCCAAATATTTTATAGTTGACATTTTAAGAATTGGTAAGATTCGTCAAGGTTTATACACTTTTAAATAAGGGTCCTTAAAATTATCCCTGGAGCACTAGTAAGTAATTCTTTTAACTGCTGAAAGCTTCTGTCACATTTTTCAGACCATATAAATTTGACTTCCTTCCTCTGTAATGATTTAATTGGGTGAGCTATCTTGGATAAGCCTTCAATGAACCTCCTATAGTAACCTGCAAGACCCATAAAAGATCTAACATATACAACATTATTTGGAGTAGGCCAATCCATTATGGCCTCAATCTTCTCTGGATCTACTGCAATACCTTCTGCTGATATAATATGACCCAAATACTGTACTTTCTGTTGATAGAAGTCACATTTAATCAGCTTTGCATACAACTGGTGTTCTCTATGGGCTTGCAACACCATCCTTCAATGCTCATTATGTTCTTCTTCATTCTTTGAATACACCAGTATGTCATCCAAGAACACAATCACAAACTTATCCAAATATTTGTTGAAGACACTATTAATGAGACACATGAAAGTAGCAGGTGCATTGGTAAGACCAAATGGCACCACAGTGAACTCATAGTGGCCATATCTAGTTCTGAAAGTTGTCTTGTGAATGTCTTCATCCTTTATCCTCACTTGATGGTATCCAAACCTCAATTCAATCTTGGAAAATACATTAGCCTCCTTCATCTGATCAAACAAGTCATCAATTCTTGGAAATGGATACGTGTTCTTGATTGTAACCTTGTTTAGCTGCATGTAGTCTATACATAGTCTCAAAGTTCCATCCTTCTTCTTAACAAATAACATAAGTGCACCCCAAGGAGATACACTTGGTCTGATATAATCCTTGTTCATTAATTCTTGTAGTTTCATCTTCAATTCTATCAGCTCAGGTGTGCTCATTCTATAAGGAGCTTAGGAACTTGGTGTTGTCCCTGGAACATAATTAATGGAGAAATCAATGTCTCTCTTGGGTGGTAATCTTGGAACTTCATCTAGGAATACATCCTGGAACTCTTGTAACAGCTGAAAGTCTTCTAACTTTGGTCCTTTTTCTTTTGTTGAATTTGATATATGCACAACATATAATTGGCAGCCCTTTTTATAGAAATTTCTCAGTTGTAAGGCTGAAATCTTCCTTACTGAAACTTGCTTTGGAATTCCTTTCACCAAACTTGGTCTTCCTTCATCATCAATGCAGTCAAGTAGCTTCTTATAGCAGTCAATCTTGGTTCTATGACTTTCCAACTAGTTTATACCTATCAGAGCATCATAAGATCATAATGGTAGGACATTTAAGTTCACCTTGGTGAGAAGTCCATTCAGCTCTATGGGGAACTCCACCACTGATTCACTCACCTTTCTCTTAGTTCCAGTGGCTAATTGGACTAACCAAGACTTACTATGCTTCACTTTATTAAGAGAACAACTTTCAACCACCTTAGGAGACACATAACAATGAGTAGATCCTGGGTCAATTAAAACGTAAATAGATTGCTTATCAATCTTACCTTCAACTTCTACCACTATTGATTGGTGGTCTACTTGGTGATCATCCAGTGTTGCACAGATTCAGGGTGTTTCTATGTCCATATCTTCTACGGTGGTTGCTTCTCCTAGGTTTTGCAAGCATCGGGGATTCTCCCTTTGATTTGGACAATCTCTAAGCATGTGGTTGTATCCACATCCCCAACACTAAAGTGTCCCTTTTTTATGTTTTCGCTGCTGCTATAGTTGGTTTGAATTCACTTCTTTCTTGTTGTCCCTGTGGAAAGGTTCTGGAATGATTTCTGAATGGTGGCTTGAAGCCACTTTTCCTTGGTTCAAACCTTTCTTTGGGATTTCCTTTCCATGTTGGCTGAGTTTCTGACCTTCCTTTATTCTGCTCATAACAGTGCATGGTCATTCTAATGGCTTCATCCAAACTTGGTGGATGGACAAACTTAATCCTATCTTTGAAATTATGTGGTAGGATTCCAAGGAAACATTGCTACTTCACTCTTTCATCCTTGATGTAGTCTATGTTAAGATTTAATATGCTAAGACATAAAATAGCAGAATTACATTCCATTTCACAATAATAGCATATACAGGATCACTGAAGAAACAACAAGCACAGCATAAACACAAGAGACGGAGATTTATCCTGGGAAACCCTCATGGGGTAGAAAACCCAGCAAAGCTTCCTCAATATAGATGACCAGCAATATACAAAGATGAAACCCTGAGACATGATCTCCTCTTCCACAATAGCAGACCTCTCCTCCACAAGTGCGCTATCCTCAAGTGTGTGAGTGTATCAAATGAGGAACACACCTCCTCTATTTATACACTACTCTGATATGTATTTTACACAAGTACATGTAGGCTCGTATTTAACCATTAGGTTAAATACCCCATTATAACTGACTGGGACGACCCCCACATGGTGGGTCTAATAACCCTAGTTACCACACCCAACTCAGAGGAATAACCATCTCCGGATTTATAGTATAATCACATCGGAGGTATGGAACATCTCCGGAATAAATAATATACAAATATAATATTCTTTGAAGCTTCAATATTTCAACACTCCCCCTTAACGAGAAGGATATTATAACAGTATCTGCACGAGCAAGGAGTCATCAACATCATACATGATACATCTATAAATCATTGGAAGCTTTCTCAACATCATCAGTAACTCAAGCAGTTACTGGAACATCTTCAATACTGGAACATCAACATCTTCAGTACTGAGTCTTTATCTTCTGCAGCACTCGAACAGCTACAACAACATCAACATCTGGATCCTCACGATCACCAGTATCGTCATCTCATGATCATTAGCATCGTCATCACACGATCATCAGCATCATCATCACACAATCATCAGCATCGTCATCGCACGATCATCAGCATCGTCATTGCACGATCATCAGCATCGTCATCGCACGATCATCAGCATCGTCATCGCACGATCATCAGCATCGTCATCACACGATCATCAGCATCGTCATCTCACGATTATCAGCATCGTCATCACACGATCATCAGCATCGTCATCACACGATCATCAGCATCGTCATCACACGATCATCAGCATCGTCATCACACGATCATCAGTATCGTCATCACACGATCATCAGCATCGTCATCTCACGATCATCAGCATCGTCATCTCACGATCATCAGCATCGTCATCACACGATCATCAGCATCGTCATCTCACGATCATCAGCATCATCATCACACGATCATCAGCATCGTCATCACACGATCATCAGCATCGTCATCTCACGATCATCAGCATCGTCATCAATACAGGTATCCATAACAGTACAAGTATCCACATCATTAGTACACGTATTCATGCCAATACAAGTGTACATATCATCAATACAAGTATCCACACTGATACAAGTAACCACATCATCAATACAAGTATCCTACCGATACAAGTAACCACATCATCAATACAAGTATCCTACCGATACAAGTAATCACATCATCAATACAAGTCTCCTACCGATACAAGTAACCACATCATCAATACAAGTATCCTACCGATACAAGTAACCACATCATCAATACAAGTATCCTACCGATACAAGTAACCACATCAAAAATCACTTTCTCGGAGACCATACGTCTACGGATCAATTCAGGGACCGAAGTCCGGGGATGATACAATCCCCACTTCTCGGAGACCATACGTCTACGGATCAATTCAGGGACCACAGTCCGGGGATGATACAATCCTCACTTCTCGGAGACCTCACGTCTACGGATCAATTCAGGGACCTAAGTCCGGGGATGATACAATCCCCACTTCTCGGAGACCTCACGTCTATGGATCAATTCAGGGACCGCAGTCCGGGGATGATACAATCCCCACTTCTCGGAGACCTCACGTCTACAGATCAATTCAGGGACCTAAGTCCGGGGATGATACAATCCCCACTTCTCGGAGACCTCACGTCTACGGATCAATTCAGGGACCGAAGTCCGGGGATGATACAATCCCCACTTCTCGGAGACCACACGTCTACGGATCAATTCAGGGACCAAAGTCCGGGGATGATACAATCCCCTGCCTGTTCATTCAGGACTTCATTATCGGAGACCCAGTATACGGCTCTATTCTGGGACCTCAGTCCGGGGACGATACAATCCCCTGCCTGTTCATTCAGGACTTCATTATCGGAGACCTCACGTCTACGGCTCTCTTTAGGACTGAAAGTCCAGGGATGATCCAATCCCCTCAACTGTCCACTAAGGACTTCATTCTCGGAGACCTCACGTCTACGGCTCTCTTTAGGACTGAAAGTCCAGGGATGATCCAATCCCCTCAACTGTCCACTAAGGACTTCATTCTCGGAGACCTCACGTCTACGGCTCTCTTTAGGACTGAAAGTCCAGGGATGATCCAATCCCCTCAATTGTCCACTAAGGACTTCATTCTCGGAGACCTCACTTCTACGGCTCTCTTTAGGACTGAAAGTCCAGGGATGATCCAATCCCCTCAACTGTCCACTAAGGACTTCATTCTCGGAGACCTCACGTCTACGGCTCTCTTTAGGACTGAAAGTCCAGGGATGATCCAATCCCCTCAACTGTCCACTAAGGACTTCATTCTCGGAGACCTCACGTCTACGGCTCTCTTTAGGACTGAAAGTCCAGGGATGATCCAATCCCCTCAACTGTCCACTAAGGACTTCATTCTCGGAGACCTCACGTCTACGGCTCTCTTTAGGACTGAAAGTCCAGGGATGATCCAATCCCCTCAACTGTCCACTAAGGACTTCATTCTCGGAGACCTCACGTCTACGGCTCTCTTTAGGACTGAAAGTCCAGGGATGATCCAATCCCCTCAACTGTCGATTAAGGACTTCATTTTCGGAGACCATACGTCTACGGATCAATTCAGGGACCAAAGTCCGGGGATGATACAATCCCCACATGTATTCTCATCAATACAAGTACAAGTATCCTCAACCATACAAGTACATTAATCAATACATGTGTCATCAAAAGTATGTATTCTTACCAATACATCTATCATCAAAAGCATGTAAAACAAAGTATTCTAAGCATAAGAGTCCTAAATCGAAATATTTCTAAGTATCTAGGTGTAGAGAACAGGTTACCTCATCATCGACCTTGTTGTTCGATGAGACAATCTCATCATCAGTGACTATACTACTCCCCCTTTCGAGGAGGGTCCTTTTGAGCTATACCAAGCTTGTCTCGGAAGTATTCAAATTTCACTCAAGACAGAGGTTTGGTTATTATGTTGGTAACTTCTTCACTTGAGGTAGAGATTTGGTTAGTACATCGGTAACCTGTTACAAATTCAAACTTTAGTTCCTTCTGCATCATATCTTTTTAGATCCCTATGTTCTTTGACTTATCATGGAACACTAGATTCTTTGTCATCTTCATACAAATCTATTTGTCACATAGGATCACAGTTGGTTCTATCTATAATTCAAACCAATCCTGAAGCCAAGCTTCTTCACAACTAGCAGAGCAAGCAGCCATATATTCTGCTTGTGCTGAGAGAGCCACACTAGACTGCTTCCAGCTAAACCATGAGATCATGGTTAATCCCAGACAATAACATCCTCTTGATGTGTTCTTCCTGTCTGATACACTTTCTTCCCAACCAGCATCTGATTAGCCATCTAAAGTCATGATCTTCAAGATAGCATAGATCAAATTCTATCGTGTCCTTTATGTGCCTCATCACATGCTTTGCAACTATCAGGTGAACACATCTAGTTTCCACTAGATACTGACTCAAGGTGTTCACAACAAAGAATATATCTAATCTAGTATCTGTTAGATACATCAATGACCCAATAATTTGACTGTACAGAGTTATATCCACTAACTCTGATGAGTCATCTCCCAACAGCTTCAAGTTGGAATCCATAAGAGTGGCCATTCCAACATATCAAGTCTTCTCAAGATTTCTCAGCATACTTTCTCTGGTTGAGAGAGATTCCTTCTGAGACTTTCCATACTTTTAGACCTAGAAAGTAATGCATCAATCTGAGATCTTTCAATTTCATTTCTACAGTCATCTATCTGTGCCATCTCTCATCGGATGGGTCTATTGATATGAGCCTCAACATCATTCGAACTCTGTGGTGAGTTCCTTCTTGCATCCATGTCATATGTGTATAGAAGCCATATTCAACCTTGTAGCAAAGGTTGAGATCCATATCACCCATGGTGATCATTAAGCTCATCAATTGATTATCGATCCTGGGAACCATATAGAACCTGATTCACACTTCTTCTTTAATTACACCATTAAGAGAATGGTCTTATTTTAGCCACTTGGAGCAAACATCTCATCATGATTCTCTTCCTCTTTCTAAGAGAATCTTCTAGCCATGAGCCTTCTATATTTTGTTTGATTTGTAAATCTTCTTGTTGAACATCCATTGCTTGTTCAGTGTTCATAATTCATCATGATCTTTCCTACAAATCAAAATTAAGTACAGGATTAGTAATACTTCATAATCATCAAATCATATTGACATGGTAACCTATTATGCATACAGATATCATTTACATAGTGATGCAACTATTTTGACCAATACTTTGGCACAACACTTTCCCATATCCTGTATGCATACAGTGGCTATCTAGATGCCTTCCATCTCTACCAGAACATACTATCGAGAGTGTGCACAACTCTCAGCATGTCAGCAAAGAGGTTTCATTCTAGACAAGCAACAATGGAATGTTTGTCCAACTTACCAATCATATGCATATTAGTAGTATATTGTTCAATGTTCTATGAATATTTACACTCAGCATGATATATTATAGGAATACAAATATGCATACAATCTATTACAGGTAATATCATTTACTATTTCAAATAACAACTCAAATACTTATCTTTTATGTTTGTGTGGTTTCCTCCCGCTTGATCTTCTGTATGTCTTTTGAACTTCTATTCATTCTGTACCACTGTGCATGTTCAAGTGTCATCCTCATGATCTCATACACAAACATACACCCATTAGTATGTTCTAAATGTTATCAAAACATTATAGTTCTAAATTCTTGAAAATGTATAGTCATGATTAATTAGTATTCAAGATTTTAGGGAAGTATTCTTTTACTCATGCATATCATCAATCAAGATAAAAGACATAATATGCATAATCCCTTGATTACTAATTTTATGAATAAGCATAGCCAATCATACCAAGTATACTTATATAAGGGATCCTAACACAAGGTAAGATTCATGGGAAACATACCTGGATTAGTATACCTATTTAGTTATGTACAACATACCTAAACAATCTCTTCAATGATTTAGAGATCATGAGCTAGAACCTGCATGTCTCATAGGTTAAGCATAATATAACAAAGTCATACATACCTCGTAAGTAGAACAAAGATTATGGATGAGTCTTTGTCTTCATGTTTTCATGGTCATGGAGCCTGATTTGTCTTTTGTGATGTACCTGTATCTTGTTAGCAGACAACATCAACCTCACACAACATCATAATGCATTAGTACAATCATAAGTGTCAACACCCTAACCAATGAATATCTTCTATCATGCATTCATAATTTTGTTAAGGTGATACAACAAATCTAAAATCAAGATTGTACTAACCGTAATAACATGAAGACAAACATACCATAAACTTAATCATGAACAAATCTCAAAACATACCTCGATGAGTCATACCTGTCGAGATCGCTTGTAATCTCCTTATGTAAAGCCTTAGCCTCATCTCCCTCTGAAACATGAACTCCTTCACTTATGCAGGTGACCAATCCATCTTCTTCTAGGATTAACCTTATCCACTTGATTTGCAAGAACTGGACCTGGAGCTGGATATGGGTTTGTCAGAGAAACCCCAAAAATTCAAACTTTGAATTTCAAACTTCCAAAAGGATAGAAATATGCGCCTTGATGAGCTGATCAAACTGATATATTCAGAATTTGAAAACTGCAAAGTTTCACTCCTCAATTTTGCCTTTGAAACTTCCGGATTCACTGGACGTGACCCTGAACTGGGGTTTGATGAATCCCACTCTTCTGCCCAATCAAAATGTTTGATCCAAATCCCTAAGCTTCTATTTTTCTGAGGAGCTTCCAGCCATGGTCACATATTTCAAAAATTCCCATTTTTACAGAAGCCCTAATTTTCCACTTTTCTGATCAAAGTCCCGAACTAGGGTTTGATCAAGCCCGGCCTTTTGCCCAACCAAAAAAATCTGATCTTGGTCTCTAAATTTCTATTTTGATGAGTAGCATTCAGCCGTGGTCTCCGTTTACAAAAATTCCAACTTTCTTCAAAGCCTTAAATTCCGGAAGCCATGAATGAAGGTACTCAAAAATAATTCTGTTTTGACAGAACTATGTACCTGATTGTTTCTGGTGTAACTCCAAACTTTTCAATCCACAGGGTCTGAAAAAAGTTTTCTCAGATAGCCTGACCTGTTATCTTTCCATCCTGACAGGTCTGACCTCAATTGGATTCTCTGAGAGAGAGTTATGTCAAATGTCGCAACGTGACCTGTTTTGGGATAAAACAGAAGAGCGAACTTGTACGGCGTTCCACGTGTCACTGTTTGAACTTCGGCCTCTGAACAACTTTCCTGAGGTAGCTCGGCCTGTTATCTTTCCATCCTGATAGGTCTGACCTCAATTGGACTCTCTGAGAGAGATTTATTCCAAGTGTCGCAACATGACCTGTTTATGGGATAATACAGGAGAGCGAACTTGTACGGAGTGCCACGTGTCACTGGTTTAACTTCGGCCTCTGAAAAAGTTTTCTGAGATATTGCAGACTGTGCACTACCTGTTACTTTTTACGAAATTTCCTTTGGAGTTTCCTATCCCAAGATATGACCTTTTTCCCAAGGTCACCTGATTTTGACTCAGATCTGGAAGAGGCAGAAACCCTATATTGTACAGATCATAAATCACAAAGTACAACGAATTAGAGGTTGTCCTTTGGACACAAGGTACCTGGAGATTTAATCTTCGTCCTGTCACAATTTCAGATCCGAAAACTTTTCCAAAACGGATTTATAGGGAAAGTGCTACGATGACTGGTTTTTTCTATGTAAAACCCTAACCTTCAAATTGTCGTAAGTAAAGCAAGTGTCTTTAGTGCCATACCTTGTCTTCCTTCAGGTTAGCTATGATACCATGTTAAGATTTAATATGCTAAGACATAAAATAGCAGAATTACATTCCATTTCACAATAATAGCATATACAGGATCACTGAAGAAACAACAAGCACAGCATAAACACAAGAGACAGAGATTTATCCTGGGAAACCCTCATGGGGTAGAAAACCCAGCAAAGCTTCCTCAATATAGATGACCAGCAATATACAAAGACGAAACCCTGAGACATGATCTCCTCTTCCACAATAGCAGACCTCTCCTCCACAAGTGCGCTATCCTCAAGTGTGTGAGTGTATCAAATGAGGAACACACCTCCTCTATTTATACACTACTCTGATATGTATTTTACACAAGTACATGTAGGCTCGTATTTAACCATTAGGTTAAATACCCCATTATAACTGACTGGGACGACCCCCACATGGTGGGTCTAATAACCCTAGTTACCACACCCAACTCAGAGGAATAACCATCTCCGGATTTATAGTATAATCACATCGGAGGTATGGAACATCTCCGGAATAAATAATATACAAATATAATATTCTTTGAAGCTACAATATTTCAACAGTCTACATACCTCAACAATTCCAAGAATTTATGAACATGCTCCTCCATGGAATTCTTCCCCAACCTGAGTTTATTGAAATCCTTTCTCGTGTTGTCATAATACCTAGCTGATAGGTATTTTTCCTTGAAGTATCTTTTAAACCGCTCCCAATTGATCCTTTTTTCACTGGTTCTCTTCACTTTCATGAGATGTTCCCACCAAATGGAAGTTGTGCCATTCATATTGTAAATGGAAACCCTGGCTTTCTCGCTTTCTGAATAATCATGCATTTTGAAGTACTTCTTCATTCCAAGTAGCCATGCCTCTTCCTCTTGACTTGTCTTGTTTTCTCCATCAAAGGTAGGTGGTCTTGCTTTCCTAAATTATCCTTGTGGAATCCCTCTGAAATTCCTTCTTCTCTCAGTCCTGTTGTAAGTGTGCCTTGGACTCCTTTGAGAGTCTTTGGAGTGTCCTGAACTGCTGGAAAGAGATCCAGAAGAGGGTGTCTTATGCCTTATGCTCATAGAACCCCTTCTATGGCTTGGATTCCTCTTCCTAGAACGACCTCTAGAGTGAATATTTCCATTCCTTTCTTCTCTGCCCATATTACTTGGATTGGACCCCATATTTACTCTCTGATGCATATCAGTAACGCTCTGTAGAATGGATGCATTGAGCTAGTGCTGCTCTTCCTGAGCCTTTATCAACCTCTCATTAAAAATTTCCATTGTCTCAACCAATTTCTGGGGAGTTACTTGCTCCCTTCTTCCATTGGACGTTGTTTCAGGGTGCTCTTCCCGCACATTTTCTGTCACATACCCCAATTTTGCAAAAAATAATGTAATTATTTTATTAATATTCCTGAGACATTATGTTAAATTTAATGCTAAGTAGGAATTGATGACTCAGCAGAGTCACCAGAAATGGAATGTAAATTCTGAATATTTTATTATTAATAAATAAATTATGGAGACAACAGCATGGGACAGCTGTTAAAAGAGCTTACTGGTCTAACTGATGGAAGGAACTAGGTGGAAAGGTAAAAGACAAGTGGCAGCATCCTCAAACACTTCCTAAGTTGCAGGTGGCAACTTCCCTATATTTTGGGGTCATGATTCCCCAAGAAAGTGGAATCTGAGCAGGTGGCTCATTAATGACAGTTAACCCAACTAAGACCTAGGCAATCTTTTAAATAATACTCAATGAACTGAGCTGGGGATTCAGTATTGTTCTGGAGGGAGAATACATTCAGGTGAATGTTATTCAGGAGTCCCATTGAGGAAGAGGGAAAGTACAGTAAGGGAGTGTTTGATCTGAGATGTTGCAGTAACTTGGTTCCGGTTTAGCTATTTGGCTGAGTGAATTGTTTTGCTGCACCTAGTTCCAGCCAGTGAGACCAGAGCAAGCTCGGGGGTCCTGAGAAGTCTTGTCTGGGCACTCTCCAGGAGTTGGTAGGGAGGAACAGCCTCCCATTGCTGTTGTTGTCTATAGTTGACACAGGTTCTGCCACTCATTCTGTCTTGTTTATTAAGTATAAATGATTATAGGTTATGTTTATCTTCAGTATGTCTGAGTAGTATTTAATTTATTATAAGTTACAATCCCTGAATATCAGAAGTAGATTTAATAAGAATTACTGTGTTTCAGCATTCTTTCACATTATTATTATCTTGCGGTTAAATCAATTACAATGTATGCTATACAGTAGTAATACTAAGTAATGTTTTTGTGTACAGTAATTATTTTCTGAAAACATAACTTGTTTAATAATTATAGGATCGGGAGTATGTATAACCAGTTATATATATATATATATATTACAGCATCAATGACGGTTCAGGGTTGTTGCAAGAAACTTTAGTAGTTGCAGTTAGGTTACTTTTGTTAAGAATACAAACCCTAGTGAAGGTATGTCTAGTTAAAAATACGCATCTAAATCAAACTTCAATCTTAGCTAAATATCTTTAGATTTTATTTATCGAATAAAAAACACATACAAAAACTTAAACAGAGGTACATTATACAAGAATTTTTAATAAGATAAACAAGTTAGTATTGTTTTAGAATCATTAAAAAATGTAACAGTAGATTAAACAGTTTAGTGTTTTCACATCCGAGTAGTTCTGGAACCCTATCGTTTCAAGCTTTGACATTAAAATTTTAATAGCAGAGAAAAACATGCAAAGACAAACAGTGCTACAGCTCATTATCGAGCTGCGTTAAAACCATCAAACTTTTCACTTACTTTTCCCTAACTACTATTAGGGGAATATCGTAACTAAAGATCCAACAAATAAATTTAATCACTATCGGTACCTTCAAATTAATCCTATTCTGACCAGAAGTTACAGGGTTAACTTTGAATAGAATTACAATGATTCATTCGCGGCAGTAGCCAAAGTTCAGACTAAATAAATTTTAAAACATGAAATCGAAAATTATTACCACACCCATTCAAGCTCGAAACCTACAGGAGGTTTTTAGACGTAGCTCCTAACATTTAAAATCATACAACAACTATCACTTACGGCCGTAAGCCTCTCTTTTGATAGCTACGTTCTACATAAACTCTGAGCTTGAAAAACCCAACATTATAATTATTTAAACTCGAACAGCATTATGATGACCCACTCACAGCCGCAGTTCTTTTACATTTCATTATAGATTACAAAACTCAGAATTTATTTCGGTTATGTATTTAAAAATCAAAGGAGCAGGAATACCATATTCCAAGTTCAATTTATATTTTCAACCACAAAACGTTGGCATATAAACCCTACAGTGTTCATACATTTAGTTCATAATTCTTGACTTTAAACCCAGTTACACAAAACAAACACTGAAATTAAAGACCACGCCTTCATCTACAGCCGTGTTGCCAATTCTTTTCATTTTGATTTTTTTCTCTTAAAATCTATAAAACATTCCTACCATTTTACATAGCTGTAGATTTAAAAGAAGACGCAGACTTAGAACAATTAGTATAGAGTCAACGAGTTATCTGAAGAAAGTTACACAAAATAAAAGAACTGGACGTTAACCCATGAATTGTTCAAAGAAAATGTCATAACAAAACTCAAATATCCGAGGCCGTAACCCCAATTACAGGACAGACTCATAAGTCTGGGTCACTCTAATCCTCACATTTCACATCTTCGTTATGAAACCCTAAGTACCGAAAGAAGATTACAATAATTACAACCCTGGCAGAGGCCGTAGTAATTAAACACATCGCAGTGTCGTTTTATCCAAAACTAAGAACAAATTACCACCCAAACAAAACCACAAGGAGGACTTGCCATGGAAGAACCAGGCTTACCTGGAACATGCTACCAGCTGGAATTCGTGCCACTCGTGACGTATGAAGAACCAGTTCCTGCAAGATAGAAATGCATAGGTTAGAAACTTGAACTTGTTTTAAAAACAATGCTTGTACCTATAAACACAGGCGAGAGTACAGTGACTTACCGGGGTGAAGGAGGCCGCCATTTCTGTAACTATTTTGCTAGCCACGAATAAATGATGTGTAAAAACCCCATCCCTTCCACCATGAGTCAGTAGCATGAGATGACAGGGTTTTGAGGTTGAAAAATACAAACCCTAGACTTTTGAACCTGTTACAGTGGCCAAGCAAAGTATACCAATGACGTTCAGATGCAACAATGGACAAGACGAAGGTCGAGGTAGCCTAAAAACTGCGAACACGCTGTCACAAAGGCAACAGACTAGCAAACAAGTTCATGAGGTAAACCCTAGGCATAATAACACTAACAAAGCTACCCACAGTATATCTCAAAGATTCTACCAACGACAAGCAAGGGAAACTGTAATTACTTGACAGTTTAATCAGGAACAAACCGAGAGCATGGCACTGAAATACCAGGACTAAATCTTGACAGGAACAGGATAAAACGTTGGGATTCCCAACCACAGTCGCTATTATCAAACAAAAAAAAAAACATATCAACCCTCGGGTATCCAGGTGTATAAGCACGAAAGATTTAGAGTTGTAGCAGAGCTGAGTTCCTTCACAGCTCGGTAGGGTTCGGATTCAAACAGGAGGGTTTTAACAGGAGGACCAAGCCCGAAGGCAAAGGAAGAATGTCGGGTTAGGGTTGATACAACACTTAAATATCTCCAACACTTGGCGTAGGAACTTCCACGTCGCCTTTTAATATTTCTCATGCAGTGGGTTACGTCCTATAGTCCCGGGATGTGCTACAATCATTTGTTAATCGATTAAAGATCATAGAGTATATACACGATGCCATGGTTGGATATTCCCATATGGTCATGGTACCATGGTAAAAGTTGCACCATACCTCTCATTTCAAAGCTATGCCATCGAACACGAATAGGCAGACCATAACATATATTACCCTACAATCATTATAATCAGACCTCGTCAATAATATGCAAGGGTAACGAGATATTCATCATCGTTTGATGAAATCAAATCATAGCATGAGTACTATATTTGTTGCTTGGCTATTCTTGAGATTAACCTTAACATAGATACATGTTATCCTTAATATATCACACCTTAAGATAGTATTTTTAAACCTAGCATTTTTATAGTTTTAAACAATGAACTATTAATTCATGCATTTGATTGTTGAAAAACTCAGTTATGAGGTACTCAAGTTGTGAAGAAGACGATTATACTATAAAAGTTATAGGTAAGGAAAGTCTTTAAATAGTATGGAACAATCTATCTTTAATTACGTCTTAACCTAGCCTCATGAGAATCAGTAAGGGGTCTATCAAAGTCTATAAATCTATAAAATATTGAAGATGAAGACAGGTACTATGATTTACGACTCTTCTATACCTTTGTCATGTAAGATAGTTGTTAGCCTTGTTTGTTTCACTTCTAGAAATAGTATTAGTGATGCCATCAAAGCAACCCTAAAAGAATACCATAAGAAGTTATGAACTGACAGAGTCATATACAGTGCAAGTAATAAATTATTTATACATTGCAAACTTTTAGATCCTTGTAAGAGTATTCATAAAGTACACAGTAACATCCGGTAAGCAAAATAGCTTATTTTCCATTTGCCCGTGACATTTCATGATGCGAAATAATAAATATTATTGCAACACAATATTACTAGCAAGTTATAAGATTCATTATTATTTGCTTACGAAAGAATAGATTGTGTTATCTTAATACACAACGTATTCAATCAAGTATGACAATGAAAATTTAAGTGCAGAGTTCAACTAAAAGAAGTACATAAATCGTAAACAAAAGAAGGCAGGAATCGACAAGGCAGAGTGATATCTTTAACTCACAAGCTGTGCAATTTAAAAGTATAAAATAAACTTTATTTTAAATTTGAACCAGGCATATTGCCAAAGTATTTTTACCTTAAAAATCTTGATAAACCTGGTTCGTATCTTTAGACTTATTCATTGATTGGGTTGGTACAGTTAACTTGACTTATGATGCGTTAAAGATAATTGCGGCGACCCGATCTTACCTGTATATCTGTAAGCAAAGAAAGAAATTGTTGCATTAGCTCGAAATCTAAGTAAGCCGTCCATCATAGCATTTTTCCCCTTGCGGTTGAAAAAAAAAAAAAAAAACAGAAAACAATCAGCAACAATTAAAGAAACTCATAATAGTATTTAAGTACAACAAAGATCATTCCGACATCCGTACCATCACATAAGTTAAACAGATAGTTAATCAACTGCATTTATTAACATTTATTGCTATCTTAAAAATTTTAAATTTTTCTGAAAATATCGGGATTTGACATGTGGTATCAGAGCATGGTTCATACACTAGGCCTGGATGTGACTCCACTAGTTTCCGCAGAACAGTGCAAATGAAAAATAAAATTTTATATATATACATATATTATGTACTAACTTATACTTTCTGTTTCATAAAGACAGAGCAGAAAATTTCTTTTTCTGAATCTAACAGGCAGGTATGGAAAAACTGGGAGAATATGCTGAGGAGGAATCTCCAAACACTGCGACAAGACAGATGTCGAGAGAACCTGTGATAGAGGAGGTAATTGCTCACTCCCCAGAATTAATGTAGACCATAAAAGGTTTAAAGACAGAAATAGAAACAGTCAAGAAGGATAATGAAAGGATTCTGAAAACGCAAGAGTAGCTAAATCAATTATTATTAGAAAAATTTCAGACAGAAGGAAGGAGCAAAAGAGCTGACTCAGAAGAAGCTAGTCATCAAAGAGGGTCAAAAAGGATGAAACCAGCTAAATCTGACAGCAGTTCATCATCTGAAGAAAGAAAGGAACAACACAGTTATAGCTCTACTAGTGACAGCAGTGAAGCTGAGCTGCATAATAGAAAGAAAAAGTACAGGCCTTATGAAGAGATTTCCGGGGAGTTTAAGAAAATAAAACCCCCAACTTTCAATGGAGAATCTGAGACAGGAGAAGAGGCAGAATCTTGGTTATCCGGGATGAGGAAATATTTCCAGATTTATAACTATTCAAATCAGCTGAAGGCAAGAATGGCCATCTACAACCTTTCTGGAAAGGCGGACATATGGTGGCAAGACCTGAAAAGGGTCAAGGGAATCAAAGAAAAAGAAGTCAATTGGAGTACTTTTAAAAGGTACTTCAAAAAGAAATTTCTATCCGAACAGTACTATGAGGAGAGGGCCAAGGAATTTTATGAACTGAAGCTAGGATCTATGACTATGAAGGACTTAAACAGTAAATTCTTGAGCCTGTTAAGGTATGTGCCGTATTTTGTCGAAGAGAAACCAAAAATACAGCGGTTTCTTAGCTGCCTGCCATATCATATTAAGGACAGAATTGAATATGATAACCCCAAAACGCTGGAAGAGGCTATGCGAAAGGCTAATTTCTGTTTTGAACAGAATAAAAAGAAAGAAGGGATAGCTAACTGGAAGGCTAAAAAGAATAGTAATCAGCTCGAGTACAGGAAAAAGGAGTTTGTACCCCAGCAAAGTTTCAAGAAAAACAAGAACGGAAACCATTTTAATGGTAAAAGCTTCCAGGGAAACAAAAATGGAGCTGCTAATCACTCCAACAATTTCAAAAGCAGTAAGGAGGCTCCTAACAATCATGGAAACTACACTAAGAATTTTGAGCGAAAGGAACCTGTTAAGTGCTGGGAATGCAATGGCCCACAATATGCTTCAGTTTGCCCAAATCGAAAGAAACAAATCAGCAATATTCATACTATTCAAGATGAAATGACTGTTGGAGACTTTGCAGGGACTATGCCCCGAATCAATGCAGCATTGGAAAACCACCAAGCTGACTATCAAACTTCCATGGTGGAAGTAGGAGGTATGATTAACAAAACCCCTGTAACTATTTTAATAGATCCGGGTGCTAGTCTTAGTTATATTTCACCACAGCTAGTAGAAAAATGTAATTTGACTGTTGAAAGGTTTGATAATTCTTGGTCTGTACAACTAGCTACTGGGGCAAAAAGGAAAGTGAACTGTTATGTTAAGGAATGTATCCTAGATATGAATGGTTTTGAGACTACAGTTAAATTAAATGTTTTGCCACTTGGCTCTTATGACATACTCATCGGGATGGACTAGTTAGAGCAGCATAGGGTAGTTTTAAACTGTTTTGACAAAACTTTTAGGTGTGTAAACAATAATGGACAGCCTGTAACTGTTAGGGGTATTCCTAGGAAAACAGTAGTCAGGCAGATTTCTGCTTTACAACTTAAAAGGGCAGTCAGAAAAGGGTGCAAAGCCTATGCTGTAACTATTACAGATGAGACAGATAAGTCTGAAAGCAGCAAGATAACAGTAGAAAACATCCCTATAGTCAATGAATTTATTGATGTTTTTCCTGAGGAAATCCCAGAATTACCTCCCAAGAGGGAGCTGGACTTTACAATTGAGCTGGTACTAGGTGATGTACCTAGTTCAAAAGCCCCGTATCATATGAATATTTTGGAGCTTAACGAATTAAAAACTCAGTTAAAGGAGTTAATAGACAAGAATTACATTCGACCCAGTGTATCCCCTTGGGGAGCACCAGTAATTTTCGTTAAAAAGAAGGACGGAACTATGCGACTTTGCATAGATTACCGTCAACTGAACAAGATGACGATTAAAAACAGATATCCGTTGCCTCGCATAGACTATCTGTTTGATCAGCTACGTGGAGCTACGGTGTTCTCTAAGATAGACCTGAGATCGGGTTATCATCAGGTGAGGATTAAAGAAGAAGACATTTTCAAAACAGCTTTTAGAACAAGGTACGGATATTACGAATTTGTCGTAATGCCATTTGGGCTTACTAATGCCCCAGCTGTCTTTATGTGTTTAATGAATAACATAATGCATAAGTACTTAGATAAATTTGTTGTCGTATTCATCGATGACATTTTAGTTTATTCTAAGAATGAAGAGGAGCATAAAGAACACTTACGGATTAGTCTTACAAGAACTAAGAGAGCAGCAGCTCTTTGCGAAGTTCAGTAAGTGTGACTTCTTTAAAGACGAAATCCAGTACTTAGGACATGTAGTCACCAAGGAAGGGATTTCAGTTGATCCTGAAAATATTCGGGCAATTGAAGAGTGGTCGGTACCAAAAGATGTAACAGATGTTAGATCCTTCATGGGAATTATCGGTTACTACCGGAGATTTATTGAAGGCTTTTCAAAAATATCCAACCCAATCACTTCCTTGCAAAAGAAAGGCAAGAAGTTTGATTGGAACGTGAAGTGTGAAGAAAGCTTTAAGAAACTTAAGACTTTATTGACAACTGCGCCTATTCTCAGAATAGCGGACCCTAATAAATATTTCGTGGTTTGCTCTGATGCTTGTAATGACGGTCTAGGCGGAGTATTGACTCAAGATGGACATGTCATTGCCTACAAATCTAGGAAGCTGAAAATTCATGAAAAGAATTATGCCACTTGTGATTTGGAACTGGCTGCTGTTATCCATGCTTTAAAGATGTGGCGACACCACTTAATAGGCAGAAAATTTACTCTACTGACTGATAATAAGGGTCTGAAATACCTTTTAGATCAGCCTAATTTAAATGCAAGACAAGCCAGGTGGTTGGCCTTCTTAAGTGAATACGATTTTGAAATTCAGCACATAAAAGGAAAGGAAAATAAGGTGGTTGATGCTTTGAGCAGGAATGCAAGGCTGAATTTTGTATCAGCTAGCAGCACTCATACTTCGGATTTGAATGAACAATTGGCTGAAGGGGTAAAATCAGATGAAAATTATCAGCACTTACAAGCTACAGCTAAATAAGCACCTACAGAAAGTTTGATAAAGGGTTATAGTCTAAATGAAGATGGATTTTTATTGTTTAAAGACAGGCTGTATGTTCCAAATGTACCTAAAGTTAAACTGTTAATTCTGGACGAAGTTCATAAAACCCCTTACTCAAGGCATCCAGGCTACCAGAAGACTGTCACCATGTTGAGAAAAGAATATTTTTGGCCTAATATGAAAGCTGAAACAGCTGAGTATATAGCTAGATGTTTGGACTGCCAATAAGTGAAAACAGAACACCAACATCCAGCTGGGTTGCTGCAACCTTTACCTATTCCCAACTGGAAATGGGAGATAATTAGTTTAGATTTCATTACGGGATTACCCAAAAATCAGCATCATAATGATTCAATTATGGTAGTGGTAGATAAATTAAGTAAATCGGCACACTTTATTCCTGTTAAAACCACTTACAAGGCTGAAAACATAGCTGATATATTTCTGAAATAGATTTTTCGATTACATGGTGTCCCAAAAGTTATTATTTCAGACAGGGATCCTAAATTCACAGGGAATTTTTGGAAATATTTGTTTAAAGGATTAAACACAACTCTGAATTTCAGCACTTCCTTCCATCCTCAGATGGATGGACAAACTAAAAGAGTTAATCAGGTATTAGAAGATTTGCTAAGGATGTATGTTAAAGATCAACCAGGTAAGTGGGAGGATTATTTACATTTAGCAGAATTTGCATACAATAACAGCTATCAATCGTCAGCTAAGTTTAGTCCTTTTGAAATTCTGTATGGACGTAAATGTAACACTCCTATCTCTTGGAGTAATCCAGTAGATAGATTAGTGTTAGGTCCTGATTTGTTAAAAGAGATGGAACAGATTGTGAAACAAGTGCAGGTAAATTTGAAGATTGCCCAGGATCGGCAAAAGAGTCAAGCAGATTTGAAAAGAACTCCTAAAGAGTTCCAGGTAGGTGAACATGTGTTCATCAAGGTAAGGCCAAAGAAGAGCTCCCTAAGACTGGGAAGTTGTGCAAAATTAGCGCCACGTTATTGTGGTCCATTTGAAATTTTATCTAGAATTGGTCAAGTTGCTTATCAACTAGCATTACCACCTAATTTAAAAGTACACAATGTTTTTCATATTTCTGTTCTGAAAAAGTATGTTCATGATGCTACTCATGTTATTGACTGGAACATTGTATAGGTAGAACCAGAAGGGGAAGTTCTGGTGGAACCGGATTGTATCCTTGGGAGGAGGGAAATTACTCTGCGGAACCGCACAATTGGACAGCTGAAGGTGCAATGGAAGCACCTTAGTCCTGAAGAAGCTACCTGGGAACTGGAAAGTAAGATGCGGGAAGCATACCCAAATCTATTCCAGCAGGTGGCTGAAGATGAAGAATAAGTAACACGGAGGACAATGTTACATTTTAAGGGGGTGTGTATGTCACATACCCCAATTTTGCAAAAAATAATGTAATTATTTTATTAATATTCCTGAGACATTATGTTAAATTTAATGCTAAGTAGGAATTGATGACTCAGCAGAGTCACCAGAAATGGAATGTAAATTCTGAATATTTTATTATTAATAAATAAATTATGGAGACAACAGCATGGGAGAGCTGTTAAAAGAGGTTATTGGTCTAACTGATGGAAGGAACTAGGTGGAAAGGCAAAAGACAAGTGGCAGCATCCTCAAACACTTCCTAAGTTGCAGGTGGCAACTTCCCTATATTTTGGGGTCATGATTCCCCAAGAAAGTGGAATCTGAGCAGGTGGCTCATTAATGACAGTTAACCCAACTAAGACCTAGGCAATCTTTTAAATAATACTCAATGAACTGAGCTGGGGATTCAGTATTGTTCTGGAGGGAGAATACATTCAGGTGAATGTTATTCAGGAGTCCCATTGAGGAAGAGGGGAAGTACAGTAAGGGAGTGTTTGATCTGAGATGCTGCAGTAACTTGGTTCCAGTTTAGCTATTTGGCTGAGTGAATTGTTTTGTTGCACCTAGTTCCAGCCAGTGAGACCAGATCAAGCTCGGGGGTCCTGAGAAGTGTTGTCTGGGGACTCTCCAGGAGTTGGTAGGGAGGAACAGCCTCCCATTGCTATTGTTGTCTACAGTTGACACAGGTTCTGCCACTCATTCTGTCTTGTTTATTAAGTATAAATGATTATAAGTTATGTTTATCTTCAGTATGTCTGAGTAGTATTTAATTTATTATAAGTTACAATCCCTGAATATCAGAAGTAGATTTAATAAGAATTACTGTGTTTCAGCATTCTTTCACATTATTATTATCTTGCGGTTAAATCAATTACAATGTATGCTATACAATAGTAATACTAAGTAATGTTTTTGTGTACAGTAATTATTTTCTGAAAACATAACTTGTTTAATAATTATAGGATCAGGAGTATGTATAACCAGTTATATATATATATATATATATATATTACAACATCAATGACGGTTCAGGGTTGTTGCAAGAAACTTTAGTAGTTGCAGTTAGGTTACTTTTGTTAAGAATACAAACCCTAGTGAAGGTATGTCTAGTTAAAAATACGCATCTAAATCAAACTTCAATCTTAGCTAAAGATCTTTAGATTTTATTTATCGAATAAAAAACACATACAAAAACTTAAACAGAGGTACATTATACAAGAATTATTAATAAGATAAACAAGTTAGTATTGTTTTAGAATCATTAAAAAATGTAACAGTAGATTAAACAGTTTAGTGTTTTCACATCCGAGTAGTTCTGGAACCCTATCGTTTCAAGCTTTGACATTAAAATTTTAATAGCAGAGAAAAACATGCAAAGACAAACAGTGCTACAGCTCATTATCGAGCTGCGTTAAAACCATCAAACTTTTCACTTACTTTTCCCTAAATACTATTAGGGGAATATCGTAACTAAAGATCCAACAAATAAATTTAATCACTATCTGTACCTTCGAATTAATCCTATTCTGACCAGAAGTTACAGGGTTAACTTTGAATAGAATTACAATGATTCATTCGCGGCAGTAGCCAAAGTTCAGACTAAATAAATTTTAAAACATGAAATCGAAAATTATTACCACACCCATTCAAGCTCGAAACCTACAGGAGGTTTTTAGACGTAGCTCCTAACATTTAAAATCATACAACAACTATCACTTACGGCCGTAGGCCCCTCTTTTGATAGCTACGTTCTACATAAACTCTGAGCTTGAAAAACCCAACATTATAATTATTTAAACTTGAACAGCATTATGATGACCCACTCACAGCCGCAGTTCTTTTACATTTCATTATAGATTACAAAACTCAGAATTTATTTCGGTTATGTATTTAAAAATCAAAGGAGCAGGAATACCATATTCCAAGTTCAATTTATATTTTCAACCACAAAACGTTGGCATATAAACCCTAAAGTGTTCATACATTTAGTTCATAATTCTTGACTTTAAACTCAGTTACACAAAACAAACACTGAAATTAAAGACCACGCCTTCATCTACAGTCGTGTTGCCAATTCTTTTCATTTTGATTTTTTTCTCTTAAAATCTATAAAACATTCCTACCATTTTACATAGCTGTAGATTTAAAAGAAGACGCAGACTTAGAACAATTAGTATAGATTCAACGAGTTATATGAAGAAAGTTACACAAAATAAAAGAACTGGATGTTAACCCATGAATTGTTCAAAGAAAATGTCATAACAAAACTCAAATATCCGAGGCCGTAACCCCAATTACAGGACAGACTCATAAGTCTGGGTCACTCTAATCCTCACATTTCACATCTTCGTTATGAAACCCTAAGTACCAAAAGAAGGTTACAATAATTACAACCCTGGCAGAGGCCGTAGTAATTGAACACATCGCAGTGTCGTTTTATCCAAAACTAAGAACAAATTACCACCCAAACAAAACCACAAGGAGGACTTGCCATGGAAGAACCAGGCTTACCCGGAACATGCTACCAGCTGGAATTCATGCCACTCGTGACGTATGAAGAACCAGTTCCTGCAAGATAGAAATGCATAGGTTAGAAACTTGAACTTGTTTTAAAAACAATGCTTGTAACTATAAACACAGGCGAGAGTACAGTGACTTACCGGGGTGAAGGAGGCCGCCATTTCTGTAACTATTTTGCTAGCCATGAATAAATGATGTGTAAAAACCCCATCCCTTCCACCATGAGTCAGTAGCATAAGATGACAGGGTTCTGCGGTTGAAAAATACAAACCCTAGACTTTTGAACCTGTTACACTGGCCAAGCAAAGTATACCAATGACGTTTAGACGCAACAATGGACAAGACGAAGGTCGAGGTAGCCTAAAAACTGCGAACACGCTGTCACAAAGGCAACAGACTAGCAAACGAGTTCATGAGGTAAACCCTAGGCATAATAACACTATCAAAGCTACCCACAGTATATCTCAAAGATTCTACCAACGACAAGCAAGGGAAACTGTAATTACTTGACAGTTTAATCAGGAACAAACCGAGAGCATGGCACTGAAATACCAGGACTAAATCTTGACAGGAACAGGATAAAACGCTGGGATTCCCAACCACAGTCGCTATTATCAAACAAAAACAAAAACATATCAACTCTCGGGTATCCAGGTGTATAAGCACGAAAGATTTAGAGTTGCAGCAGAGCTGAGTTCCTTCACAGCTCGGTAGGGTTCGGATTCAGACAGGAGGGTTTCAACAGGAGGACCAAGCCCGAAGGCAAAGGAAGAATGCCGGGTTAGGGTTGATACAACACTTAAATATCTCCAACACTTGGCGTAGGAACTTCCACGTCGCCTTTTAATATTTCTCATGCAGTGGGTTACGTCCTATAGTCCCGGGATGTGCTACAATCATTTGTTAATCGATTAAAGATCATAGAGTATATACACGATGCCATGGTTGGATATTCCCATATGGTCATGGTACCATGGTAAAAGTTGCACCATACCTCTCATTTCAAAGCTATGCCATCGAACACGAATAAGCAGACCATAACATATATTATCCTACAATCATTATAATCAGACCTCGTCAATAATATGCAAGGGTAACGAGATATTCATCATCGTTTGATGAAATCAAATCATAGCATGAGTACTATATTTGTTGCTTGGCTATTCTTGATATTAACCTTAACATAGATACATGTTATCCTTAATATATCACACCTTAAGATAGTATTTTTAAACCTAGCATTTTTATAGTTTTAAACAATGAACTATTAATTCATGCATTTGATTGTTGAAAAACTCAGTTATGAGGTACTCAAGTTGTGAAGAAGACGATTATACTATAAAAGTTATAGGTAAGGAAAGTCTTTAAATAGTATGGAACAATCTATCTTTAATTACGTCTTAACCTAGCCTCATGAGAATCAGTAAGGGGTCTATCAAAGTCTATAAATCTATAAAATATTGAAGATGAAGACAGGTACTATGATTTACGACTCTTCTATACCTTTGTCATGTAAGATAGCTGTTAGCCTTGTTTGTTTCACTTCTAGAAATAGTATTAGTGATGCCATCAAAGCAACCCTAAAAGAATACCATAAGAAGTTATGAACTGACAGAATCATATACAGTGCAAGTAATAAATTATTTATACATTGCAAACTTTTAGATCCTTGTAAGAGTATTCATAAAGTACACAGTAACATCCGGTAAGCAAAATAGCTTATTTTCCATTTGCCCGTGACATTTCATGATGCGAAATAATAAATATTATTGCAACACAATATTACTAGCAAGTTATAATATTCATTATTATTTGCTTACGAAAGAATAGATTGTGTTATCTTAGTACACAACGTATTCAGTCAAGTATGACAATGAAAATCTAAGTGCAGAGTTCAACTAAAACAAGTACATAAATCGTAAACAAAAGAAGGCAGGAATCGACAAGGCAGAGTGATATCTTTAACTCACAAGCTGTGCAATTTAAAAGTATAAAATAAACTTTATTTTAAATTTGAACCAGGCATATTGCCAAAGTATTTTTACCTTAAAAAGCTTGATAAACCTGGTTAGTATCTTTAGACTTATTCATTGATTGGGTTGGTACAGTTAACTTGACTTATGATGCGTTAAAGATAATTGCGGTGACCCGATCTCACCTGTATATCTGTAAGCGAAGAAAGAAATTGTTGCATTAGCTCGAAAGCTAAGTAAGCCGTCCATCATAGCATTTTTCCCCTTGCGGTTGAAAAAAAAAAAAAAAACAGAAAACAATCAGCAACAATTAAAGAAACTCATAATAGTATTTAAGTACAACAAAGATCATTCCGACATCCGTACCATCACATAAGTTAAACATATAGTTAATCAACTGCATTTATTAACATTTATTGCTATCTTAAAAATTTTAAATTTTTCTGAAAATATCGGGATTTGACATTTTCCCCTAGCACGTCTTCTTCAGGCTCGTACGGATCTTGTGTGTCATTAACGGTCACCATTCTTGCTTCCCTACACACGGCCTTGTTCTATGATTCAAATATAACCTGTTGAAATCACTGTGCATGATACAAATGTTTATTAGACAACGTAGGTATGCATAGAACTTGAAACATCCACACAATCTGGAAATCATTCATTGAACAGTTAATAAATAAGAATTATTTTTAGGTTAAAACGATGCCATGGGCGCTTCTCAACATGCAATTTCTTCCACGGTTTGGCCCTAATAGCCCCAGTGTTGTAACTGAAGCTCTGATACCACTTTGTAACGTCCCCTGACCTCCCTGGTGGCCTTCAGAGGCCATGGGAGACCCTTCTGTTCTCTTTTTTTCCAAATTCATCCATTTTCCACACAGCCGCAATGGGCTCGAATACACAATCTGTCATTGCGATCTGCAATCCGAATTGCGGGATTCAAAATGTGGAATTCCCAAATAGTCCTTCCGTAATCCGCATTGCAGAATGCGGGAATGCGGAAGCCCAATTTCAACCCTACGGAAAATTTCTCCTTTCGTATTCTGTAATCGGCATTGTGGAATGTGGAAGTCCCTAGAAATTTTCCCCCAATCCACATTCTGTAATTCCGCATTTCGAAACTCGGTAATGCAGAAATCTAATCCCATGTTATTTTCCAACATCTGCAATCTGTAATCCGCATTGCGGATGCGGAACTGTGAAAGCACCTCCTCTGCTCCTGCAAACTTTCCAAAGAAAACTTCCAAGGGTCATAACTCCCTCATCCTTGGTCCAAATGGGACATGGTTGGTACCATTGGAAATCTCTTGGAGAGATCTATCCAATGGTACAAATCCCCACTCCAACCATGCCAATTTTCCAACTGAGTTTCTGTTCATAATCCCACCTAGGTGTCTTTGTCCTTCTACCAGGGATTCTTCCTCCTTCCTGCCATGACTTCTCCCTTCACTTTACCCACAAAGGGGGTCTAAAACACATCAGGGGCTATTCCCTTCCTTCTCCAATACTAGGTGAATTCAATCCATCCCTTTTAAGGATGAATACAATGCATAAACAACATTTAAAATGAACTAAGATAATCAATACACCCACAGCCTGCAGTGGTTAGTCATACATCACATTCATGCCAATGATGAATTATTCAACATGCATTCAATCTCATATTCAAGCCTCTACCTATCTTCCTAATGAGCAAGCTCATGAAATCATCTATTCATTAGTCTAGGGCATGACAAGCATAACCATACAAAGGGTGCATGAAACTAGGTTTAACCAATACCTCTACCACATGCAAGATTTATAACGCATTAAACTCATGCAAATGAATGAGGCGTCCAACATGAACTCCAGCTTATACATAGTCTATCTATTGATCCAATTCATACAACATTCATTCAACAACTTGAACATCAACACATAAGCATAATACATGAAACATCATAGTTTATACCACATAAACACTTATCTTTATATCTTGAAGTTTCCCCAAGTGACTGGCTAAGTGAGAGCAACGTTCCACCCAACCTTAGGTCTCTGTCAAGCCTATACTCTTTCAGCTGAGAGACCACCCCCGAGATGGGTTGTGTATCCACTAAGGAGGGCTAAATAGGCTCTCTAATGGTCAAGGTCTACTCCAATGCTAAGCCAACCTACACTTGGGTTTATCAAGCATACAAGGAAACATGGAGGATGGTGTTAAGGCAGTGTGCTCAAGTACAGAACTATAGGCATCTCAACACTCAACAGACATGGAACCCTCATCATCTACCTCACCTACACAAGAAAGGCCCTCTTCTCTTTTGCACAGTCCCTCAAGGCCCCTTCCCTTCCAGTGTTATTCAGGGTGGGCATAGAAAGGTCCAACTGCTATCTCTATGATATTACAACCTTCACTGGGTTTATCAAGCATTCCAACCCTAAATCTAACCTTTTATCTCTATTAAACGAGTTGGGATATTCACAGGGTTGCAGATTCGGCTCTATCCTGCAATTTGATTCTCTACACACCGATTCCAGTCTTCCCACGACTTCCTCAAGCTATTAGCGCTCTGTAACTCCTTTTAGGGTTTGCTTACAAGGAATTCATCAACAGATAATGCATCCACACAGGGTTTTCTTTGGCATTCGGCTCTGTAATCGGTTTTACACAGAATCACGTTTTTCTTTTCTATTTCACAGCTGGGTTTTGTAACTCGTGCTCCCTCCAGTTCTCGAAAACAGTAGCGTAGCATAACAGGGTTTTCGGATTCTCGGATGATGGAATGGCTTCGAGGGCGAATGGGCAAAACCCCACTTTCAGATATCAAGGTCGTTTTTATTCCCCATCCCCTTCTTGCACCGACCTTCCTTCCACCTTCTGTAACTGAATTCTATGTCAGCATGGGGAATCAAATCGGTTTCTCTTGTACAAGTGGCAGCATGGGATCCCATCCCATAACCCCCTCACCTCTCCCTAGTGGATACCATAGCCCCTTCTCATTAGTTGTCCCACTTAGCCAGTTTTTGTGGGTATTTCATTGCAATATTAAATATTTACATCAACTACAATATATCATGTCTTAGTAGCACATGAATAGTTCAAATGTAAAATACTTTCCTATGCAAACAAACCTTAAGCATCCACTAGTGGGGCCTTGGCCTTGAGCTCCACACTAGGGAAAACACACATTGCATATACACAATATTTACATGGAAGCCAATAAATACTAAGGCAAGTAGGGGTATTACAAACACTAACACTAAAAACTCTATGAGGTATATCAATCTCCTTAGAGAAATGACATGGAATTTCCAAATTGAGCATATTTTCAAAATTTGTACTTGATATAAGAGATATTTTATGTTGAAATTACTTTCTTGTGAAAGCATAAGTTGAATATTTCAGCAGATACTTGTTGGGTATGATGCATTAGTCGCTCTACGGATTGGAGTGATGATTTTCAACTAAGATAGGTGATCAATTTACATTACTTGTTGGTTGACTTGTTGATTGAAATGTGTTTTAGGATTTGCAAGGATGACAACTCTATGTCCTAGATAGTGTGATAGGTCAGAAGGTGATTCCAAATTTACACCTTGGAAGTATAGATGATAGACCTTGTTGAAAGAGGTTGATATTTGGGTATTTGTTGAGAACATGATCACTATTTCTACCATTCCTATTGTGTTGGTTGATTACAAGAAAAAGGAGGCTAAGACAAAGATAATCATTCTTAATTTGGAGGACTATTTGATATGTCACATTACAGAGAAGAAGATGGATAAGGAGATGCATGGTTCTTTGATAGATTTGTACCATAGTGTGAATATTGCTCACAATATCTACTTGAGAAATAAGCTCTCTTCCATCTACATGAATGATGTAGGTACTATGGCTAGTTACTTGATGAAGATTCGAGAATTGAGAAATTAGTTTATTGTCAAAATGGTGAAGGTTAAAAGTGATGGAGTTAATATGTCCCACAACCCCACAATAGAATGGGGTTATAGAGAGGAAGGGAGAATATATTTTTGAGACCACTAAGGCCTTGATCTATGAAATATATTTTCCCAAGTGTCTTTGGGTGGAGGTATGCAATACAAAAGTGTATATTTTGAACATATGTCCTCACAAATCCTAAAGGACAAACATTGGAGGAAACATTTACTTGTGAGAAACCTAAGGTATTACATTTATGTCTCTTTGGTAGTCTAGTTGATATTCATGTTCCTAGTGAGAAAAGGATTACATTGTAAACATTGAGTATCAATATTATTCTTATTGGATACAATGATACTTTTGAGTCTTACCAAATCTACATTCCAATGCAATGGAAGATAGTGGTGAGAAAAGGTTTAGAGTATAATAAGTTTGTGTGGTCCTCAACATCACAAGCATCTCCTTTAGTGATTGAAGGAAGTGAAAACATTGTTGTTTTAGAACTTGATCTAGGAATAAAAGAGGACTCGGATCCAAATTTGGGAAAAGAGAGCCAAGGGAAGGATGCTCCCAAATCTCTTCGTTATACTGTTAGAAGCCATGATGGCATACTTAGACATCACTAAATGTACAAGACCATGTGGCGGCACCTAAAACATCAATTAGGGCATGTATTTTTCCTAAGAGATTTTCCAACCATGTTGCATTGACTTCTTCCATTGGTGAGCCTTCTAGTTTTGCAAAATATGGGTGGAGTGATGCCATGATGAAGTAGAGTGATGTTTGGGGAACTTTTCCAAAATATTTGGTGGGATCAATGATTGATTCGAATGCTTCAACAAACTTAGATTCATAGGTTGCAGTTATATTTGAGGTATATAGGGAGAATATTGTTGTTAGATAAAACACTTTATTCACAAAGAGGGAGTGTTAGCTTTTGGTTGTTCCAAAATTATTTTCATCTAGTGAGGAGAACGCTTCATGGGATGCGAAGGGATATGGTCTCCTATCCCCTTTGTTTATTTTCAGCTTACATTTGGGATAGCTTAATTTTGGTGTATGTACGCCTTAGGATTGATCCTAGGGAGAGGCACTTCTTGATGTGGTAGTTGGCACATGTGGCATATTTGGAAACTTTGCACACTTGTTGAGGATGATGGGTAATTACCACATGTAGAGTAACCACCATGGAGGAGAATGTTAAGCACTTAAAGGTTAAGATCTTGGCCATAGGAGCATGCAACCAACTTACACACAATTTGAGGAGGAATATTTGAGTTGGGGAGATATTGATTGTAGAGGACAACATTTTGAAGGTGGAGCGCTTGACATGTGGAGACTTAGCTTAAGGACACACCACCTTGATGATTGGACAAACCCTAGTGTGACATGGGAAACCTTGCATTGAGGAATGATCCATTTATGGATTTATTTGGTGACTTAGCCTATGGTTTCTTGTGGAATTAAGACATGTTTTATGGTTGACATCCTTCCCCTTAGTGTATATAAAGGGAGTAAAGTGCCTTTGTTACCAACTAATAGTATTTTAGAGATTGATCATTGGTGTGATTCTAACAATTCATAAAGTCATGCAAGATCATGTCTTACTCTTATAACAAGGATTAATTATTGTGGGATGTTAATGCTAGGGTTCCTTGTCTTGTGAGATGCAAGTGTTGAGTAGTGTAGCATGTTTGATACAAGTGCGTGAATCTCCTTGATATCTCCTATGATGCAAATGAGAGATATTGGAGTTTGACAATTGGTGTGATGTTGGCTTGTTTGAAAGCTCCAAGGATGGGCTTGTAGACCTTGGTGAGATGCCTTACTTGACCTTTGTATTGCTAGTTAGGGTTTGTAGTGATTGCATATGCATTAGCTTGGGTTTTGAATGCATTTATATTAGAGAAATTTTGAGGTCAAAAAATGGTCTCAAAACAAAGAAAATGTACTATAAAAAACAACCAATCACATTCTAGTAGATGACATCATCCCCCTTGGTTGAGGTGGCATTGCATGAGTTAAGAATGCTTATTTGTCAAATTTTTTATGGTGGATGAAAACACATAGTTAACCAAGGTAGTGGTGTAAGTACTTTTAAGTCATAAAGTAAAGTACTCATAATGATAGTCTTTTCATAAAATAATATTATTGTCATTTTCAAGTAAAGTACTCATAATGAATGTCTTTTCACACTTTCTCATAAAATAATATTATTGTCATTTTCAAGTGAAGTACTCTTAATTCATAAAGAAAGTCCTTTCACATTTTTTTATAAAATAATATATTATCATTTTTATGTTTTTAATTTTAAATTATATATTCACTCCATTCTATTTAATAACATAATGTCAAACTAATAAAGAATAATAATATATTTAATAAATAATAATAATAATGCAATGTGGATTATAATAATATTATTAACATTTTACATGTAAATAAATTTTCAATTAAATTAATTATATTAAATTCATGAGAAAAGTACTAAATATAAAAAGTCAACATAAAATTAAAAAAATAGCTCTTAAAAATGTTTTTTATTATTTAATTTCATTTGCAAGTTCAAGACAAATAAATGCTAAAGGACAATAAATTTTTGGGAATTTACAATGAATCTTAGTCACATCAATGTAGAATTATTTTATTAATTTTATTTCTAGTAAATTTTGAAAAGTAACTCAACCATGGTTATTTATATTGTGCATAGAAAATAGTGTGGGAGGTGACTTGTCATATATACCTATCCCATAAAACCCCCAATTCATAATATTTTAATATATCTCATATTTTTGTTGTACATCTCTTAGGAGGCCATTTTTTGACCCCAAAATCTCTCTAATGAGAGTTTTTGTTTGGGATGAGTTCAAAGGAAATTTTGTAATAGCTTGGGATGAGCTAAGGTATTGTAACGCATCTTCATTAATGTGACAAAATAGAGTGTACGCTTGGTTTCCTATATTTATCACAGCTTTCATTTTTCTCATGAATTGAAAAGTTTCATGGTAGATTTAATACATTTAGTTATTGGGATAATGGAGTTGGATGCTATGTTGTTTTAGGATGCTTAATGAAACTTTCATATCTAATTTGTCATTCTTATATTTCCATTTTAATTGAAGTCAATCTCATGTCTCTATATTGATATAGATCTTGCCCTAAGGACTGTTGAAATTCTCTATGCTTAATTTTTTCGTGGTGTCTACATTCTTGACTATGCCTAGAAGTAATGTTGGATATATTTGAATTTTCTTGTAGGGTGGTTGAAGAAATCAATTTTAATGCTAACGTTGAAAACTCTAAAAAATAGATCCTTGCCCTCATAGAAGTGAAGTGGAAATGTTAGATGAGACAAGTTTTTGAATTTTTTGTACTTAGAAGTGGGTAGATTACTATTTTTACATCATTCGTATTTCTTCCATATTTGAGACCATGCACCTTTTAGTTTTCCATTTGGATAAATATCAATGTTAATTGCATTTTACTTATAGTGTTTTGAAAAATTCTTACTAGTTTCTTCTTGGGTTTAGTTAGATATGTGTTACCTTGATTTGGACATATAGCTTCTGAAAACTTCTCACTAGTGTCTTATTGGGTTTAGTTAGACATATGTTACCTTGATTTGGAGATATAGCTTTTAGTTTGGAACATACCAACATGTATAAATGTGCAAGGTAGTCATGAACTCCATACAAGTCACATTTAAATCACGTTATGATGTGAATATTAATGTTCTGTTATTTTTCATAAGCTTTGAACATTTATGTCCTATAAACTTGACCATATTTTGGTGATATATGAGATGTATTTGGCTCACATGTGGATTTTTTTCTTTTAATATTGTTACATGATAAGGACAGGTATGTTGATGTATCGCAAGGGTACATATATATGTAGTTGTTGGTTATTTTCAATTTTAAATGTGCATTACTTATGTTTAGAAAAGGGTTATAATTATTCAAGCAATGGTGCCCTACCCTCTCAATTTCTCTGTCAACTATTGATGCCCACTCGATCACTAACCCTTTCACTTATTACATGTTACAAAGGTATGGATACATGTTCCAATAAGCATGTGGATTTATGTGGGACCGGGTCCAAACCATGAACTAAGGCCAACATGATGGTGAAAAATGACTAGTTGACCACACAAATACCCATAAAACATAAGAGAACCCTCACTATAATGAACAAAGGACATTAAAAGGACCAATGGTGCTCAAGAGTGGCTAGAATAACTAAAAGAGACATTGGAGGGAATGATTGTGCACAAGCATAAGGACTAAATAATACACAATGTAAAAATCGTGTTATTGTTACATAATCTAGAAAGTGACCATACAAGTAAGAAACTTTGTCTTCCTTGCTTGATACCCTTTCAATTTATAACTCAACACAAGTAGCATTGCAACTTAACCCATAAGCAGCTTGGCATCTTAACATTTCTTAATATATTATATTTTCTAAATTATGATAATCCTTATGTAAGATCTGTATCCTATAATAATTTTTTCTAAGCACTTATCTCAAGGCAAATCTTTGAGAAGTTCTTTATTTCAAGGATGGTACCCAGGGTAAGCCCTAGATTCTTTAGGGAACAAAACTAGTCAACAACAAGGCTCAAATCCATTACAACAATAATCTCATTATAAGCTCAACATGTCACTTAGGGGAATAGAAACTGGGTGGGGAGGATAACACTCCATCATACAACCACTTGAGCTAGACCCAATTGACAATGCATCCTACAATGACTGCATACCACAATATTTACATAATACAACATTGAAATCTACAACATCATGATGTAAGTTCTTGTTGGGTCAAAAACCCACTTATGTGGGGTTGCAACATTCTACATTACAACATTTCGCTGCAACATTTCTACAGTCTTCATAATGCTTACAACATCTCAACACAATAGTATTTCCTTGCATGAACACATTAAAAGTCTTCATTACCCTAATATGTTCAACATTTACAATTCATTCAATTTCATAGCTTTCAAGTCCTTAACTTTTAACTTCAAAATCTACTTAAATACATTTACCATCCTAATCCAAGACTTGAGACCCTTGGAAAAAGTTAGAGATTATTTGTCTCAACTTGAAATCAATCCAAGTTCATTTCCTAACACTCATCCTATAAAATATATAGACATCAATTTAACTTGAATATATAAATTTATAAATGTAATTATTCCCTAAAAAATCTCTTAACTGAGTTATATTTAAGTTCTAAGTTAAAATAAAAATAAAAATTGCATTATACTTGAGTTTAAGAAATTAATTTAAAAAATATTAATAACTTATTTGGAAAATTGATTGAAACAATTTAGTCATGAGTTTTACATTTATCTTCCTAGATGTGAAGCGTTTCTTCCCAAATATTATAAGTGTTTAGTGAAGTATCCCTTTCCTTTGGAATATAGACACAAGTTTTACATATAGTTCCTTTGACGAAAGTCAAAAGCCTCTCCCTTTAGGGTTTGGACTTAGAAAATATTTGAACTTTCAAATTCCATGTTGAAAGACGAGAGACAACCCGCCATGGGATGATCCCTATCTTTAATGTTATATCATATAATATTTTAACATTCCATTTTCAAAAGTTTTAAACTCTTCGTTTGTTTCTTCATATAATAATTCATTAGCAAGGACACATCGACTTGACGTAATGGCTTACTTGTTATGTCGAAGGCGTATCTTTAGGAGAGTGCAACCCTTTAAATCATTATCATCGCATACATTTTGGTTATCTTAATATTCTCTCTTTATGTCTTTTATATTCATTTAAAATTAATCTTAATATCCTCTTTTTAGGACTTTAATATTCATTTAAAAATTAATATATTTTAGAAGAAAGATTTAATTATATCTAAAATAATATATAAAGCACTGCTCCTTCCTCCGTCCAAGCGCTGCCTTGGCGTGATTCGGGCAGTTTGGCGCGGCGCGCAAGGGCGGGTTTGTTGGGGGGGGAGAGGGTGGAGTCACTAAATCTTCACTAACAACTATCTCATTGGCTTTGTGATAAACTCCTATTTCAATAGTGACTCTACAATGAGGAACCACTTGTTGCTCATAGCACGTGGGAGACATTTGGGACGTTAAATAGTCAAATTGTTAAGCTATTAATATCACAATAGTATGTTCAACTTATGCGAAACTAGCTCCATTTAAGCATTAAAAAATTAAAAATTAATTGGTCCTTATCTTATCAAATGGGATATTACTTTGGAATCATGTTTTCCCAACGGCGAATGGTTCTATAATTACCCAACTTTGACATCTTCCCATTTCATTTTATTCATGGGTCGTTGACTAATTATTGAGGTCTGTTGTCATGCCGCTCGTCACAAATTTGGAACACTAAGTGGTCACCTAGTAGTCTCCATCTAGTGGACCCCGTCTCACAAAGCACACAACATCACGATTCACACCCCCACTTGAATCAAACATGCCAATGAGCATATGCGAATTGGCATATTCTTGCTGGGGATGATACCTTCACGGAAATGACGAACCCTCAAGTTAAACGTACTTACGGAATCTACATTCACCCACTTAAGCTCGCCGCTCTATCCAATGTCATTATAATACAAGCAAAAAAGTCAAATACTCTATCCAAAAGAATGCACTATAAACACAATGTGCAGTCCAACACGCCGGGGATTCCTCACCTTAGAATTAATGAATCAATCCGTATTGTCCGTTTTCTTCTTTTGACTTGTATATTAAACTCAGTTCACGGGGACAGAACCCGGCGGGCCAGCCTAGGTTGAGTGGGGCTGGGGTTCTAACTTTTACGTGTTGCGCTGTCCGTCGGTCCTTTTTCCTGCCAATCCAACTGGCGGTGGAAATGTGTTAGGTAGCGGTACGTCAGTAGGTAGCTTGTACTGTAAGAGAAAACGAACAAATCAAGAACGTGCGTGCGCGTACGAGCTCCCGCCCTACAGGCTACAGCTGTAGTGCAGGCTTTCCTGCCAAATCTCCGTACAAATATCTCCTTACTGCGTTTGACACAGCCGGCAAGTGAATAAAATTCCTGCCATTAAAGCAGGGTAAACGTTTTTTTAAATAACGGGCCGCGTGTGATTTGTTGAATGACTGCCATCGTTCACGCTTACCAGACGCGCTCGGCAAGTACGGGAATACTGTTTGGGTTTTTTTTCTCAAATCCTTGCAAATCCGTTAATAAAGGCGTGGTGGGACTGGGGTTTGTCGTTGTCGAAGAGTACAATACGGGCCGGGATTATTCTCGGATAGTTGGGCCGGCTGGAGCCTGGGAGCCTCCGCTGACCACACACCATGACGGTTCGTACACGCTGATTGGGGCAGTATACATCACTTACGTCTTTAATACGTCTGGACTCTGAGCTACGCTTTCTAGTTCGCTTTCGAACACTACACGCCAACAGGATGCGGCCACTGACATGAAATGTCATGTCTTTACAACTATAGGCAGGCGAAATCAAGCGTGCGGACGTGTTTTAAAAAAATTCAAATATTATTTAAAGAAAAATAATACATTCAAGCAGGATGCTGACTCGGTTAGACAGAAATATATCGGGCAACTGCCGGTGGGGATCCCTTACGTTGTAAAGATTCCATTCAAAGTAGCGGGAGCGTTCACGCAAGGAGACGTGGCATCATAGTCTTCACGCGCGTGCATTAATTTTGCCTTCTGGCGAAAAGAGAAGGGGTCATACGACTCATACTATCTGATACGGCTTTCGTTCTTCCCGCAGAATCCCGCCGAAACAGTCTATACTTTAATGAGTTTGAACAGGGTACCACTTCATTTCAATTTAAGGTAGGAACTAACCTTGTCGCCACTCTTTCAGCATGAATCGGGTAAAAAATTTCGGACACAGTTTTTGTCTATTGTAGAACAATGGGGTTTTTGCTCATTATTTAAAATAAACTAAAACTTTGAAAAAACAATCAAAATTCCATATGAAAACTCTAGCTTCTATTGCCGGATTCCATGGAAATGCAAGATTTATTAACTCATGGAACCAACATGTTGGAAAGAAGGTTCCAGGTACTTAGCTATAGTTCTGCTTTTCCGTTATTTCAGCCTGTGACAAAATAAAATCAGACAAAATGACAAATATAAATATCTGGCTCTTTTGTTTGTTTTTATACAATGTTCCTCGATCCTGATTCCTCACTTTATAAAATCTATTGCAAGATAAATCAATCTGGATTCTAAATAAGATTGTTTGGACAACATGCATTGACAGATTTATTAATATGGTCAATCTGGATTCTAAATAAGACTGTTTGGACAACATGGACTGACAGATTTAATAATATGGTAATGACATTCCCTACAAACTTCTATTGAAAAATACAAATTGTTTAAGCTGCTTTTATAATTTGCTCCGAGGCATATACTGCAAGCACAAACCTGAACAAACTTATCAAAGGGCCATATGAGTTGATTCTCTCATGTCTATAAAAATTGAAGATTCATTATTTCTTTAGATCTGGTTATAGGCTTTTCCTCTAATTCCGGCACCTTACGTACCAGATAGATTTACCATATTGCACTCCTTGAACTTTTATGTAACAGGTTTTCTACCTAAAGCCTTGCAAAACATCAAAGTTCCACTTACAGTTATGCCAAGTCTGTCTGGTGCTTAAGATTACATTTCCTCTATACATGAGAGACTGCAGTCAGTGTCACAAAGTCTGGGTCATTTGAGGATAAGGAATATTCACAAGAGGACTTGTAAAAGAACTTCCCATAATTTGGGTACAGTTTGTGTAATTTGTGAATCCTAACGAAACTGAGATGTTTGAACTTCTACAAATAAAAATGAGATGTATCGAGAGATATCTGACCAGGTGTCCATTCTGAAAGTAGCTTCCAAATAGTCTAACCCTCTAAAAGAATGAGTTCTTCTGTAGAAGCAAATAATCAGATCATTAGCAAGCCTTGCTTTTCATCTAGCATCCTTGTGATCAAATCCTCGCAGCAAGAGCTCTGTCACAACTAGGGCAACAGTTCTAAAAATCCCACTCACTTTTCCCAACTGGATTTTTTCACAGCTTCAATCTTTCTAAATGCCAGAACATTCAAGAGATCCTTGCAGTATAGTGGTTCCGCCACCCACGGAGGAGAAAGTTGCCCTCCATTACAAACTAAACATTACAATCCATTCAAATATGCATAGTGATATAGAAACATTTCTTGGCAGGTCAGATGTAACAGTAACACTTCTGAGCAATATCATCTAGTCAATTGGGATAGCAGACCATTCCCTATGGGAACCGACTTTCCCAAGAGATGAGGGAAAATACCCCAAGGATATATACATTTAAACAATTTCAATAACTACCAGATTTAATATTTTCCCACATGAACGGTGCAACTGAGCCAACTGTAGGGAGTGTCTTGAACATCAAGCATACACAAACGCAAACTGTTGCAGAGGCAACCACGGAAAGAACAAATGGACGATACATTGAACCATGATACCTGGCCACCCTTGACACCCCGTTGGATCTGAGTCTCATGCATTTGGAACAACTTGAGGGAAGATTCTGCAATGTAGCCTGAGACAACTCTATATTTAAACCTACTTTTCCGTCAGCACCTTGCATTGCGGTCTCGTTAAAAGATGGTTCTTTTGAGATTGTTATTGATATCTGAGCCCTTCTCTGATCTGCCAATTTTTCCCCTACCAACCTGTTATATGTGTGGTTATTTCTCATCAAGGCATAGGCATGTGGTGTTTGCTGGTTTGCATCTAAGGCTGTGGTCCAAGCTCGCAATCCAATCTGCAAAAAGACAAGGATTATGTCAAAACTTGAAGCAATTGTAGTGTAAAGGCCATACTTATTCATCCGGTCAAAGCATGTATTCCATTTTCTTACCTTCTGTGGATCATTGGTCAAAGCATCAACAATGTCCTCTGCATTTTGCATACTTGCAGCTACATGCAGGGGCGTAAGATCCCCTGGACCAATCACATCTGGTCTGAATCCAATGTTTCTATAAGCACTTGATGGTATATAGCACAGAAGCATATCCACAACTTGTCTGCAATTTCTCTTCACTGCCCTGTGCAGCAAGTTTATTTCTGAAAAGATATTGAATGCCTCTCGAACTGATCCTTCATCACCATACATGATAAAAAATATATCCAGAACCTTCTTAAGTAGAGAATTCCAATCCCTTTCCACAGCATAAGTCAAAAGAAACTTGAACCGGGCAGGTGAATCTTTTGGAGAAAAAGACCCCTCCTTAGAGTAAGAATTTCTCTGGAAAAGCCATCCCAACTCATTTATAAAAGTGACGACTTCTTCTTGGATACCAAATATGGACATCATCTCGAGAATGTGGTTTTGACTGCCCATCTGTTACTTTTGTCCTCACAGAATGCTTCAAAGTCATCTTCTAGGGTACGTAGCTCTCTACATATCGCACTGTCTGCCACAATAACTGGAAAGTTGTTGCCTTTGAAACCTCGCTCAACCTGCATATTATTTCAGTCCAGAATTGAATCAGGGTAAGAACCAGAAGGAAATAACTTGAATAAATATAAAACGATTTCAAAAATATCAACTCTATGAAAGTATTATTAAAAACTCACCTCTATGAAAAAACGACCCAACACATTAGCGGGCCCCCCTGGGAATCTGTGTTCAATAGTAGTAGCATTTGAGAAGAAAGCGCTACTACCTACTTGATAATCTTCTGGAATGTTTTGTGAGATGTACTTTCCCCTATAAGCACATAGAATTCTGCATCCAATATTCCTAGGAATATAAGATTTTATTCAAACCTGAATATTGCTTATTTAATTTAATGTACGAAGAAAATTTTTCCAATAAAAAATATTTCATTCAAACCTATCTATTCCTGCTCATCAACATTGGACTAGATCTGTCTAGCAAACAATTTACACACAAACTTACTTTGTACCAGGAGTTGTCAAATTGTGACCTCTGAGAACAAGTCTAGTTTCTTCACCTGCTACAACTGCAATAGGCCAGACTGAACATATTTCTGGAGCATCCAACGACCTAGAAGACCTGCAAAACCGAATCTTGCCTGCAGCGGAATGGCAAGTAGAAATAAGCCATGGCTACTGTACAAAGAATCTAGAATAAGTACTAGAAAGGTTTAAACACTGCAAAAAATTGTCCCTCTGAAAAATGTCAGGTAATTACCATCTTTGAATAAAGCTAATTGCTGTTCAGCTTGAACTATTTATACGACCATTCTTCCAAAAACTGTTACAACAATCCTTAAAAAGCAGTAATTTCATACGTTCTTGCAAGTCCCCTCTTAGCTGCAGGACATGAATATTGATATCAATACAGCCTTTTCAACAAATAACACTGAATACAGACTAAAGGTTTTTAATAACATCAAATGTTTAACATAACGCACATGCCTGTTCCCATGCAGCCATTGGCATGGATGCAAATATTGTAAGAATAACACAGCCAGGCCTTATGTAACTCTCCATGTCTGATGGGGGAATGAGACAACCATTCAAGAATCTACAAAGACACAAGCGTGTTGTGATCAATGCTTTCTTGCGAACAAAATTGGCATTTACTTCACATCCAAAACATTCTTTAACCAAAACATTTGATATTCACATGTATCTCACCTGGGTCCGCAGCGTTTGGGGGAAAATCGCTCGGATCTTTCCCAAAGAGTTTGAAAATGATTCTGCTTGTTCGTTCCTGAAAATTTCAATAGTGAGAGATGTCCTCTTACACATATCAAAACCCTCTATATCCATATCTATCTACAGAGATAAAGGGTGGAGAAAAAAACAACATATCACATACTTTTGAATCTGAATTGGAACTTGTAGGAGACTGATCTGACCCTGAAGAAGTATACCCATTAATCCTGAGATCTGAACCTGCAGGTGGAGAACTTGAGGAGATGTACTGATCATTTCTCTTTTCACTATTTGAGAGACCTACTTTGCATAACCCATAATCTTCAGGACTTTGATCTGGTGTTAATTCATCTTCCTCGGAAACTGAAACACTATCAATCTCTTTGTCTTTATCTTTGGAATGTAAAGGGAAAAGCTTGTGTACGACTGGTGGTGACAAAGATGGACTCCTTGAAGAGAACCGCTCTTCCAGAGGATTGCAGCTATCCTCTGTGAAATACTGTTTTGAGGCCACAAGATTTGGATGGGGCAAATGATGCACAGGCCAAGCTAGATGGCCTCTAGAGAGGTTATTTTTTAAAACATTCTCATGACCACCAGAAACTGCTACATTGTCAATGTTTTGAGATGCAATAAGGGTTGAACTCATGCCCAGGAACTGTTGATTGATCGTCCGCTGATCATTAGAGTTGTGTGAATTCAGAGTCTTCTGTGCCTTAAGACTTCTTTGTAGTAGACTCGGGGCTTCAGGGGAGCGCTCCTGTCAAGGTTGAGAGAATCTTCAACATTTCTGACTCCAGAACAGGGGACTGGCGATCAATTTCTCTGCAGAGCTTTGCCCTTGCCGTCCTGCGCTTGAGCTTGTGGTTGCATATTTTGTGAAACGTTTAAATCAATTACCAGCTGAGGCTGAGTTGTGCCAAGATCTCCCGACGAAGGGCACAGATTTCAGTTTGCCTCAGGCATTGTATGAGATGCTCCTTGTCCAATGATCTCCGGTCAAACAACGTGTCCACAGAATTGCTTGCTGTAACGAAAATCAGTGAGTTTAGTGGATTGAGGAACGATCAGCAACAACAATAATGGATTGTTTGAAGAACAATGAATGAGTTTCTCTCGATGCTAATCAGCTGCAAACATAGGTTTCAGTCAAACAGGCCTTACCTTGATGTTGCTGGGGACAATACACTAATAAGGCTAGAAATGTCGAAATTTCTCACAGCTCCGTTTTCATCTCCAGTGATAAATCCTTTGCAGCCGATCTCTTCCGCTTGTGTTTTCCGTCTTCGCTTGTTATGCCCGGCTAACCTTCGCCGGCAGCTCCTCTTTCCCTCATCGAACTCTCCAGGGGATGGAACCTGTAACATAAATAAGGGATGACATCGAATTGTTTACCCCCCCATCCCCAACAAGAAATACTTATCTATGACCAAATGTTAACTCAAAATTAGCACTACTACTTGAGATTTAACCAATAACAATCAATCATGCTATGTGGCCATGGTCTTGCAGCAAACACAAAAGAGTACCTGCTACATTGTTGGCAGGAATCGTTGCATAACATTTCCAACCAGGGCTGTGGAAGCTTTGGAATGGGGTTCGCATACTTTGTGCCTTCTGTGGTAGTCCTTGGCATTGGTCAGATCTTTCCGACAATCGTCCACCTGACAAAGTGGATATGAGCTCGAGACCAAACCAGATCTGAAACGTTTGTTGGTCTTTGAATTACTGTCATCACCGTATGAGCTTCCCCCTAGCTTCAATGTAAGGTTTCCTTCATCTTCTTCTTCCGATGAATACTTCCTTTTATTGTTTTCTGGCCGCATATTCGTAGAATCATAGGTTCCCCAAATGTAAACTCCTTGAAGAGGCCTCCGCATTGTGAACGTTAGAACCCTCCCTGCCATGGCTTTTTTCATCGGCAGGCTTCGCCACGAACCTTACGCTGTCCCATTCCCAAGACTCGGCATTCCAACCGGTATTACGCACCTGGTGTCTGTAACTACCGCCATGTTTCTGCTTGCACAAATCCTCCCGGAGGAAACGGATGGGAGAAGTATGCAACCCGAGGACCTGCTTCGTTTTCCATTTCTTCCTCTGGGAAAAGGCTTTACTACCGTCAATTTTTGCAGAACTCAACCGTGTAATAGCTGAAGCCCCATCTCGGCTTAAATTGTAAGAATTATTTATAATCCCAGGCTTCCAGAAAATACATGTAAATCCAAAAAATTGTTTAAAGAATTCTTTATAATCCAGGGTTCCAGAAAACACCTGTAAATCCAAACATTTTCTAACATCCAAGGATCAAATTCTCGGACAACTTCAACATCATCTTTAGAGCTAAACCTTTGCGGGGCCGTCCGGGCAGATTATTCGACTTGTTCCAATAAAATTTAGAGCTTGAACTCCAAAGAAAGCTTCAGCTGACCCGTTCAAACGTTGAAAAACTCCTTTTGTCAATATATAATTAACAATATAATAATGCCATACAAGATTTCTGGCGCTGGGTTTCCCGGTGAAAATCCCGTACAAGTGAAAATCCCGTACAATTTCCAACAAATATTTAAAACGAACCACTCCTAAGGAAAAGCTCGGGCCAGGTTTGAGCTGTATGCGTCGAAATTTTCGCCAGACAATAAGTTTGTGTTAATTAAACACTTTTCCGGTTTGAAGACGCCGACATTTAGACAAATTTAAAGGTATCCGCCAGGAAAATGGAAATATCAGGAAAAGCAGCTGCTCTTACATAGATTAGAATCTTCCACAAGCAAATAAATCCGGCTTCGAACCATTCCAAAAGGGAAAGCCACTAAAAGCGCCCCGTTTTGACAGATATAAAACTTTAGCAGTAAAAAATACCTCCCCCGCCTTCTTCCAACGGTGGAAATTCCGGAATGGCCGCCTGCTTCACAAGAAATATGGAATTAAAGCCTAAACTGTTAAAAGACTGGTTCTTCTAAATCCTAACCTTGTGCAGCAGTCAGACAAAAAAGCCGACCTTCTAAAAAAATCTCTCAAATTTCAAGCTTAATGCGTAAACCGCAATTCTTCCAAAATCTAACCTTATGGAGTCAAATTCCGCCCGCTTCAAAGAAAACAAAACTGCCAGCCGTCTTTCTCGAAAGCAAACAGGATAAGTTCGTACCTTGGCAGGTTGACAAGCGAGATCGAATCGAACCACGGGCTCCTGCAACAAACAAGAAGAATTTGCTATTGTTTGGACGAGATCTCTCCACGCCGCCTGGGAGCACAACTCTGAAAATCTGAATTTTGAAAGTCTCGGCAGAAATAAAATTTGTGCAACTACGCCGCGCGCAGTTATCGCTGACTCGGACCTAACTTGACAGAAAGAAAACGGCAGAGAAGACGGAACAGAAAGAATTATCTTTATCCTTTTTCTTTTACGTAGACGGTAACTTCGCCGACTGCCCACTCCAGAAGACGACAAAACTGTCGGTGGATTTTAACTGACGTGGCAATGTTATCTACCGGCAAAATCTACTTTTACGGTTGTCCGGAGGTTATTAACCGATTAGATTTAGAGGGGTTTTTTTTTGCTTATTCTGGTTTAGCATAGAAACCATTTCATTGTTAAAAAAAATATTTTTTATATATTTAATTAATATAATTATTTAATTTGTAGTGGGTGAATATTGATAGGTCAAAAGCCTTATGAACAAATTACTTGTTTACTATAGTTAGGTGTATGAACTCTCTATTATCTATACATAGTTAAGAGTTATTATGATATTTTTTTATAATTGTTTATTTTGAATTTGAAAAAAATATATTATGAGTGTAACAAGTTACTATTGTGATATTGTGAAAAGCATAGTGTTACAGCATTTACTTGGATTTAATTCCTTTTTTATTTAGGTTTTAAGTTGTAATGAGTTGATGGGTAGAAGAAAGAGTAACGTTATATGTTTTTTATTAAGATTTTATTTCCTTAAAAAAAATTGGTAAATGTAAATTACTACTATAATTAGATAAAAATATGGTAAACTTATATCATTATTGTTAAATTAGATAAAATATGGTTAATTTATTTTTATTATTATTAAATTTAATTTAAAAATTATTTGAAAATTATAAAGATGTGTATTTTGAGTTGATAAATACTAAACTGTTTTATATGATTTAGGTTTTTTAAGCATATTTTGCATATACATTAGTTATGAGGTTTATGATTGTGATTTTTCTAGTAAGAAGAATAAAGTATGAAATATTCAAAATGAGAGTGAATATTATGAAAGTGTTTGGTTTTAACATAGTTTAAAGTGAATCTATGAGTATGATAATAATGATAAATCTTAGGAGAAAACAATTAATATGTAAACTGCCATGGTTGTTTAGTTCCACGTGTGTGAATAATGGGAATTGATGTGGCATCCACTTGGTATTGTGGTGGACTAAGCATAGGTCAACTTGTGGGAGGTATAACTTCCTTATATAGAATCTTATAGAGATGATCTTTGGAATGTTAGAAAGCTCTTTACAAGTAGAACAATGTTAGAGGGATATGAACATTTTTTGCAAAGTTTTGAAACCAAAAGAGCCATTTAATGCACAAAATAGCCTTCAAATTTATCAGGGCCCCAAATCCCAACATACAATATGTCGTTGAAATGGGCCCTGTAAGTCTATGGCTGCAACATGACAAATTATATATTGATCCCTTTAAGATCAATTACTCCTAATGAAATCAAATAATACAGAGGTGTGCCCTACCACCTTATATGTTGAGATGAACCCTATTACCAATTGTTGGAGGTTTGATAGGTCCAAACAAGTGTTAGCCTCCCAAGGTTGGAAATTTCAGAAGGGACATTGCATATCACCGTGGTGTGGTGGATTCATTACTCCAGACTTGGATTTCGGGCATAATACATAGCCTTACTATGTAGCCAATGGTGACAAAGCCAACATGGGAGGCAATGTCTCATGTTTCTTCATATTTACCATTGTATTTAACCCTAACACAAGGATTGGAGCTCTTCAACCAAACAACAAAGGTAGCATGAGTGGTGTCACATACCCCAATTTTGCAAAATAATGTAATTATTTTATTAATATTCCTGAGACATTATGTTAAATTTAATGCTAAGTAGGAATGGATGACTCAGCAGAGTCACCAGAAATGGAATGTAAATTCTGAATATTTTATTATTAATAAATAAATTATGGAGACAACAGCATGGGAGAGCTGTTAAAAGAGGTTACTGGTCTAACTGGTGGATGGAACTAGGTGGAAAGACAAAAGACAAGTGGCAGCATCCTCAAACACTTCCTGAGTTGCAGGTGGCAACCTCCCTATATTTTGGGGTCATGATTCCCCAAGAAAGTGGAATCTGAGCAGGTGGCTCATTAATGACAGTTAACCCAACTAAGACCTAGGCAATCTTTTAAATAGTACTCAATGAACTGAGCTGGGGGTTCAGCATTGTTCTAGAGGGAGAATACATTCAGGTGAATGCTATTCAGGAGTCCCATTGAGGAAGAGGGATAATACAGTAAGGAAGTGTTTTGAGTCAGAAAGCTGCAGTAACTTGGTTCCAGTGTAGCTGCTTTGGCTGAGGGAATTGTTGGCTATACCTAGTTCCAGCCAGTTAGACCAGAGCAAGCTCGGGGGTCCTGAGAAGTGCTGTCTGGGCACTCTCCAGGAATTGGTAGGGAGGAACAGCCTCCCACTGCTGTTATTGTCTACCATTGATACAGGTTCTGCCACTTTTTCCTGCTGTTTATTTAATATTTAAATGTAGAATGGGCTATCTCATCTGTGTTTGAACAGTATTTATTTTCAGTAAAGTAGCCTCTCTGTATCGTCCTTTGATAGAATTTGCAGAATTTATATGTCTTAGAATTTTCCTACTTATCCTACAGATCGAGTAATTTGTTTATACAGGATATGTTTATGATTATTACAGTAATAAAATATTATGGAGATTTTATATAGGTTTATTATTAATAGTTAAATAAAAATATAGAATATTTATACAGTAGTTATTCCTGTAAATACACTTATTAAAAACAATTATAAGAACAGACCCATAGATAAATTTTAGAATTCCAGTGAAATATCCCCATAGAGAAATTTACAGGTATAAATTCTATTAGAGCAAATATACCAGTTTATATCTGCTTCATGTTTTAGTCAAACTAGAATACAGGTTATTCTCTGTATCAAGCTAAAGGTAAACAAAACTTATATCAGTAAATTTATCTATACTCAGAACATATTTGATTGTTATCGATAATCCAAAAGTTGTGGATTGCAATAAGTTTTCATTTTTAAACTTTTCCATACAATCCTATTCGACAAAATCTTAGTGAATACAAACCAGTAAACTGTAAACAAAGAAGTGTGGTAAGAGTTGTTTTATCTAAAAACCTATCACTATAGTTATTATATCCAGAATGTTTACAACAGAGTTACAAGAGCTATATAAAAGACAAACACATCGACTAGATCGAAGCCGAGTCTTACAACATAGAAATTTCATTGTTCCTTTATCCAAATCTTTCCTTTATCACAAGCATAAGTTACTGCTCATTATCGAGCTCATTTTTACATGTAATACACAGCATTTTTATGGTGTTTTCATAACAATAGTCAAACATCATAACACACGCAGAGAAGTTATCATCGAACTCAGCCATCGTTGGCTTTTACAAACCCTATTATTAATTATTGACAGGGAGACATTTGTCACCATATATAAACATAAACCAAATTTCTTTTACAACTCGTTCCCAGCCACAACAGAACTTAAACACTTTTTATATATATATTTTAACCAGGGAGAGAACCCCAATTCGCCAGGGTTAACAATATTTCTCCGTCTATCACAGTAAGGGATATTTAACACCCCAAAACCAAAGAAAACGCAGAGAACTAATATTTTACCATTACCTACAGCTGAGATATCATTCTCTGAGAACATCTGAGAAACTCTAAACAATCCTATATTTAAACATTTTGTTCATTTAATAAAAACGCAGATAGTACACGGCCACTTGACAGGCCAAACATTACAGTATTTATCTAACTTCTACAGGGTTGGAAAAACCCTATATATTCAAAATATAATGACAATTAACAACCCCAGGGCCGTCATAACAGACTGAGCCTTAGATTGTTCCTCATAAACATGCCAGGGTATACAAAACCTATCTATTTTAAGCAAAAAGATTAATACATGTGACTGTATTCATGTTCACGAAAACGACAACAACCCAGTTACAAAGGAGGTCCTTCCAGACATAACCTTAGCAAAACAAAACCAACAAAGGGAGAGACAGCCATGGTATAACCAGGCTTACCCGGAGGAGCCAGCGCTGGAGAGGAAGCCTCGTACACCTTCAGGAACGGATTATGACCTGCACACTACAAAGTGACGAGTAATGTCAACATTCATTTAAAATATAGACAATCTTTTGCAAAACAGAAATCTACGAAACCCTTGAGATTTCTTACCTGAGATATCGGAGAAAGCAAACCCAGTGGACAACCTGGTATCCCCGAGTTGAGCCAGGTAGCAAAAAAAACCTCATCATATTCGTCAGAAGGATGAGCAAGGAAAACTTCAAGTTCCTCTCTATTGATAGCCGTGACAGGTAATATTTTGAACAAACCCTTAAGCTGTGAATGAACCAGTCAGGGAGCAAGATTTAAAACCCATTACACGACCATCTCATGGATAAAAACAACAAAGAAAAACCCTGCCTCGAACTCACTCCAGCAATAGTGTAAGACTGTAAGTAGCATGTGACTTAAACACAGTGAAAGCAACGATACCAAGATGCCAATGAACTGTAGCAGACGCCAGTAGCAGAGTCCATAGACTTTTAAACCAACAGAGAATAAAACTACGTGACCATAACCATAAGAGAATTGCAATTTACAGTGCCCTACTGACGAACTCAGACATAAAGGGTTTCTCTCTTACAACCCGAGCCCGAAGGCAGAGAAAATGACCTGGTAAGGGTTTCAAGACAGGCTTATATATCACCAAACGCAAGGATGAGAGCCATCCACGTAGCCCTTTAATTTATCAACCTACCATGGGTCAAATTCCTATAGTCCAGCTGCAGCTCGAGTTATTGCTCACAAATTTTATATCATGGTATGGATAAAAGTCATATCCGTAGTATGGATATTCCCTATGATTGATACACAATCATCGTATAGTGCATATTTTGTAACCGAGCCATCGTTAGTTCCCAAGTTACATAATATATCCCCTACAATCATTTGAAAAGTGATGTAGTAAGCGAGGTAGTCAATTTCAAAAGAGAGCTCCACATCATTTAAACATTGAACTATTACCTTGGCAATATGATTGGATACACCGTGGTTATGTAAGTTCTTATTATCATAATTCTTCCAATACTATTGTTAACAATCAACGATGAGGATAGTAATCTTTAATATTGTGAAGTATCGATATAAAATCATCTATAATTCCATGCATTGGACGTAGCATAAAAACAAGGAACAAAGATTTTGGCATAAGTTAAACTTGGCTAAGTAGACAATGGATCTTAAATTATAAATGAATATAATAGTACATCACTAGAGTTATCACAACTCCAACCTCATGCAAATAATACGTGATCACAGCTGTAATCGCAGCTAATAGTTGACAGAATATCACATAATGCTAACGTCACGTTATGCATACGATGAACATAGTTACAACAACTTGTTCCAGTGACAGTATACATCATTAACAAAGAGTCATAGTCACAACGCAATGAATATGTCGGAGAGATTGCAATTCATCGAAACGCCTAATGATACTATCCAGAATAAGAGATATCATGTCAATACAGACTATCAACCATATATCAAGCATAAATTTCATGAAGAGAACTCTACCGTCTTACATGAAAACCAGTAACAATATTTAAATCTTCTCTGAGTTTTACAGTGCAGGGAAAAGAAATTGATGCTTACAAAAAGATAAGTTTACAGTGATCCATACTTTACCTGTGTACCTGTGAACAAAAGACAATTTATGCATTAGCTCGTAAGCTAAGTAAGCCAGTCAACTATGGCTAGTTCTCCCTTTGAAGTTAAGAACAAAAACAATCGATAACAAAAATCAAAACTCACATTAGTTTCATAACAGATCCTTTTAAAACAAAATCACGATCAATTAATTAAAATAAACAGGACCAGGAATGTAAATTAATTAACATTTATTGTTATAATAAAAAAATTTAAATTTTTCAGAAATTTCGGGTTCTGACATGTGGTATCAGAGCATGGTTCAGACACTAGGCTTGGATGTGACTCCACTAACTTCCACAAAAACAGTGACCATAAAAGAAAATTTAAATATACATATAAAGTACTAACTTATATTTATGTTTCATGATACAGAGCAGAAAATTTCCTTTTCTGAACTTTACAGGCAGGTATGGAAAAACTAGGAGAATACGCTGAGCAAGAATCTCCAAACACTGTGACAAGACAGATGTCAAGAGAACCTGAGACAGAAGAGGTAATTGCTCCCACCACTGAGCTGATGCAGACCATAAAAGGTTTAAGGACAGAGATAGAAACAGTCAAGAAGGATAATGAAAGGATTATAAAAACTCAAGAGCAATTAAATCAGCTATTGATAGAAAAATTTCAGACAGAAGGAAGGAGCAAACGAGCTGACTCAGAAGAAGTTAGTCATCAAAGAGGGTCTAAAAGGACGAAACCAGCTAAATCTGACAGTAGTTCATCATCTGAAGAAAGAAAGGGACAACACAGTTATCACACTAGCAGTGACAGCAGTGAAGCTGAGCTGCACAACAGAAGGAAAAGGTACAGACCTTATGAAGAGATTTCCGGGGAGTTTAAGAAGATAAAGCCCCCAACTTTCAATGGAGAATCTGAAACTGGAGAAGAGGCGGAATCCTAGTTATCCGGGATGAGAAAATATTTTCAGATCTATAATTACTCAAATCAGCTGAAGGCACGAATGGCCATCTATAACCTTTCTGGAAAGGCGGACATATGGTGGCAAGATCTGAAAAGAGTCAAGGGGATTAAAGAGAAAGAAGTTAATTGGAGTACTTTTAAAAGATACTTCAAGAAGAAATTTCTGTCCGAACAGTACTATGAGGAGAGGGCTAAGGAATTTTATGAGCTGAAACTAGGATCTATGATGATGAAGGATTTAAACAGTAAATTCTTGAGCCTGTTAAGGTATGTGCCGTATTTTGTCGAGGAGAAACCAAAAATACAGCGGTTTCTTAGCTGTCTGCCCTATCATATCAAGGACAGAATCGAATATGATAACCCCAAAACACTGGAAGGGGCTATGCGCAAGGCAAATTTCTGTTTTGAACAGAATAAAAAGAAAGAAGGGATAGCTAACTGGAAGGCTAAAAAGAATAGCCATCAGCATGAGTACAGGAAAAAGGAGTTTGTACCTCAGAAAAATTTCAAGAATAACAAGAATGGAAACCATTTTAATGGTAAAAGCTTCCAGGGAACCAAAAATGGAGCTGCCAGTCATTCCAATAATTTCAAAAGCAGCAAGGAGGCTCCTAACAATCATGGAAACTATACCAAAAACTTTGAGCGAAAGGAACCTGTCAAGTGCTGGGAGTGTAATGGCCCACATTATGCTTCAGTTTGCCCAAACAGAAAGAAACAAATCAGCAATATTCATACTGTTCAAGATGAAATGACTGTTGGAGATTTTGCAGGGACTATGCCCCGAATCAATGCAGCGTTGGAAAACCGCCAAGCGGACTATCAAACTTCCATGGTGGAAGTAGGAGGTATGATTAACAAAACCCCTGTAACTATTTTAATAGATCCGGGTGCTAGTCTTAGTTATATTTCACCCCAGCTAGTAGAAAAATGTAATTTGACTGTTGAAAGATTTGATAATTCTTGGTCTGTACAACTAGCTACTGGGGCAAAAAGGAAAGTAAACTGTTGTGTAAAAGAATGTATCTTAAATATGAATGATTTTAGAACTACAGTTAAACTAAACGTCTTGCCACTTGGCTCTTATGACATACTTATCGGAATGGACTGGTTGGAACAGCACAGAGTAGTTTTAAACTGTTTTGACAAAACTTTTAGATGTGTAAACAGTAATGGATAGCCTGTAACTGTTAGGGGTATTCCTAGGAAAACAGTAGTTAGGCAGATTTCTGCCTTACAACTTAAAAAGGCAGTCAGAAAAGGGTGCAAGACCTATGCTGTAACTATTACAGATGAGACAGATAAGTCTGAAAGCAGCAAGAAAACAATAGAGAACATCCCTGTAGTCAATGAATTTATAGATGTTTTTCCGGAGGAAATCCCAGAACTACCTCCCAAACGGGAGCTGGATTTTACAATTGAGCTGGTACCAGGTGCTGTCCCCAGTTCAAAAGCCCCGTATCGTATGAATATTTTGGAGCTTAACGAGTTGAAAACTCAGTTAAAGGAGTTAATAGACAAGAATTATATTCGACCCAGTGTATCCCCTTGGGGGGCACCAGTGATTTTTGTTAAAAAGAAGGACGGAACTATGCGACTTTGCATAGATTATCGTCAACTGAACAAGATGACGATTAAAAACAGGTATTCGTTACCTCGTATAGATGATCTGTTTGATCAACTACGTGGAGCTACGGTATTCTCTAAGATCGATCTGAGATCGGGTTATCATCAGGTGAGAATTAAAGAAGAAGACATTTTCAAAACAGCTTTTAGAACAAGGTACGGACATTACGAATTTGTCGTAATGCCATTTGGGCTTACTAATGCCCCAGCTGTTTTTATGTGCTTAATGAACAACATGATGCATAAGTACTTAGATAAATTTGTTGTCGTATTCATCGATGACATTTTAGTTTATTCTAAGAGTGAGGAGGAGCATAAAGAACACTTACGTATAGTCTTACAAGAACTAAGAGAACAACAGCTCTTTGCGATATTCAGTAAGTGTGACTTCTTCAAAGACGAAATCCAGTACTTAGGACATGTAGTCACTAAGGAAGGGATTTCAGTTGATCCTGAAAAGATTCGGGCGATTGAAGAATGGCCAGTACCAAAAGATGTAACGGACGTTAGATCTTTCATGGGAATTACCGGTTACTACCGGAGATTTATTGAAGGCTTTTCAAAAATAGCCAACCCAATCACTTCTTTGCAAAAGAAAGGCAAGAATTTGATTGGAATGCGAAGTGCGAAGAAAGCTTCAAGAAACTTAAGACTTTATTGACAACTGCACCTATTCTCAGAATAGCGGATCCAAATAAAGATTTCGTAGTTTGCACCAACGCTTGTAATGATGGTTTAGGCGGAGTGCTGACTCAAGAAGGACATGTCATTGCTTACGAATCTAGGAAGCTGAAAATCCATGAAAAGAATTATGCCACCTATGACCTAGAATTAGCTGCTGTAATTCATGCTTTAAAGATATGGCGACACCACTTAATAGGCAGAAAATTCACTTTACTGACTGATAATAAAGGTCTGAAATATCTTCTAGATCAGCCTAATTTAAATGCAAGACAAGCCAGGTGGTTGGCATTCTTAAGTGAATACGATTTTGAAATTCAACACATAAAAGGGAAGGAAAATAAGGTGGTTGATGCCTTGAGCAGAAATGCAAAGCTAAATTTTATATCAACTAGCAGCACTTACACCTCTAATTTAAATGAACAGCTGGCTGAAGGGATAAAATTAGACGAAAATTATCAGCATTTACAAACTGCAGCCAAAGAACAACCCACAGAAAGTTTGATAAAAGGGTATAGTTTAAATGAAAACGGATTTTTATTGTTTAAAGACAGGCTGTATGTTCCAAATGCACCTAAAGTTAAACTGTTAATTCTAGACGAAATTCATAAAACCCCTTATTCCGGGCATCCAGGCTACCAAAAGACTGTCACCATGTTGAGAAAAGAATATTTTTGGCCTAATATGAAATCTGAAATAGCTGAGTATATAGCTAGATGTTTAGACTGTCAACAGGTAAAAACAGAACACCAGCATCCAGCTGGGTTATTGCAACCTTTGCCTATTCCTAGTTGGAAATGGGAGATAATTAGTTTAGATTTCATTACGGGATTACCCAAAAATCAGCATCAGAATGATTCAATTATGGTAGTGGTAGATAAATTAAGTAAATCAGCACACTTTATTCCTGTTAAAACAACTTACCAGGCTGCAAACATAGCTGATATCTTTTTAAAACAGATTTTTCGGTTACATGGTGTTCCAAAAGTTATTGTTTCAGACAGGGATCCTAAATTCACAGGAAATTTATGGAAATCCTTGTTTAAAGGATTAAACACCACATTGAATTTCAGCACTTCCTTCCATCCTCAGACGGACGGACAAACTAAGAGAGTTAATCAGATAGTAGAAGATCTACTAAGGATGTGTGTTAAAGATCAACCAGGTAAGTGGGAGGATTATTTACACTTAGCAGAATTTGCATACAATAACAGCTATCAATCATCAGCTAAGTTTAGTCCTTTTGAGATTCTGTATGGACGAAAATGTAACACTCCTATCTCTTGGAGTAATCCAGTAGATAGATTAGTGTTAGGACCTGATTTATTGAAAGAAATGGAACAGATTGTGAAACAAGTGCAGGAAAACTTGAAAATTTCCCAGGATCGGCAAAAGAGTCAAGCAGATTTGAAAAGAACTCCTAAAGAGTTCCAGATAGGTGAGCATGTGTTCATCAAGGTAAGGCCAAAGAAGAGCTCCCTAAGATTAGGAAGTTGTGCAAAATTAGAACCACGTTACTGTGGTCCATTTGAAATTTTATCTAGAATCGGTCAAGTTGCTTATCAGTTAGCATTACCACCAAATTTAAAAGTACACAATGTTTTTCATATCTCTGTTTTAAAAAAATATGTTCATGATGCTACTCATGTTATTGATTGGAACATTGTACAGGTAGAACTAGAAGGGGAAGTTCTGGTGGAACCGGATTGTATCCTCGGGAGGAGGGAAATTACTCTACGGAACCGCATAATTGGACAAGTGAAGGTGCAATGGAAGCACCTTAGTCCTGAAGAAGCTACCTGGGAGCTGGAAAGTAAGATGCGGGAAGCATACCCACATCTATTCCAGCAGGTGGCTGAAGAAGAAGAATAAGTAACATCGAGGACGATGTTACATTTGAAGGGGGTGTGTATGTCACATACCCCAATTTTGAAAAATAATGTAATTATTTTATTAATATTCCTGAGACATTATGTTAAATTTAATGCTAAGTAGGAATGGATGACTCAGCAGAGTCACCAGAAATGGAATGTAAATTCTGAATATTTTATTATTAATAAATAAATTATGGAGACAACAGCATGGGAGAGCTGTTAAAAGAGGTTACTGGTCTAACTGGTGGATGGAACTAGGTGGAAAGACAAAAGACAAGTGGCAGCATCCTCAAACACTTCCTGAGTTGCAGGTGGCAACCTCCCTATATTTTGGGGTCATGATTCCCCAAGAAAGTGGAATCTGAGCAGGTGGCTCATTAATGACAGTTAACCCAACTAAGACCTAGGCAATCTTTTAAATAGTACTCAATGAACTGAGCTGGGGGTTCAGCATTGTTCTAGAGGGAGAATACATTCAGGTGAATGCTATTCAGGAGTCCCATTGAGGAAGAGGGATAATACAGTAAGGAAGTGTTTTGAGTCAGAAAGCTGCAGTAACTTGGTTCCAGTGTAGCTGCTTTGGCTGAGGGAATTGTTGGCTGTACCTAGTTCCAGCCAGTTAGACCAGAGCAAGCTCGGGGGTCCTGAGAAGTGCTGTCTGGGCACTCTCCAGGAATTGGTAGGGAGGAACAGCCTCCCACTGCTGTTATTGTCTACCATTGATACAGGTTCTGCCACTTTTTCCTGCTGTTTATTTAATATTTAAATGTAGAATGGGCTATCTCATCTGTGTTTGAACAGTATTTATTTTCAGTAAAGTAGCCTCTCTGTATCGTCCTTTGATAGAATTTGCAGAATTTATATGTCTTAGAATTTTCCTACTTATCCTACAGATCGAGTAATTTGTTTATACAGGATATGTTTATGATTATTACAGTAATAAAATATTATGGAGATTTTATATAGGTTTATTATTAATAGTTAAATAAAAATATAGAATATTTATACAGTAGTTATTCCTGTAAATACACTTATTAAAAACAATTATAAGAACAGACCCATAGATAAATTTTAGAATTCCAGTGAAATATCCCCATAGAGAAATTTACAGGTATAAATTCTATTAGAGCAAATATACCAGTTTATATCTGCTTCATGTTTTAGTCAAACTAGAATACAGGTTATTCTCTGTATCAAGCTAAAGGTAAACAAAACTTATATCAGTAAATTTATCTATACTCAGAACATATTTGATTGTTATCGATTATCCAAAAGTTGTGGATTGCAATAAGTTTTTTTTTTAAACTTTTCCATACAATCCTATTCGACAAAATCTTAGTGAATACAAACCAGTAAACTGTAAACAAAGAAGTGTGGTAAGAGTTGTTTTATCTAAAAACCTATCACTATAGTTATTATATCCAGAATGTTTACAACAGAGTTACAAGAGCTATATAAAAGACAAACACATCGACTAGATCGAAGCCGAGTCTTACAACATAGAAATTTCATTGTTCCTTTATCCAAATCTTTCCTTTATCACAAGCATAAGTTACTGCTCATTATCGAGCTCATTTTTACATGTAATACACAGCATTTTTATGGTGTTTTCATAACAATAGTCAAACATCATAACACACGCAGAGAAGTTATCATCGAACTCAGCCATCGTTGGCTTTTACAAACCCTATTATTAATTATTGACAGGGAGACATTTGTCACCATATATAAACATAAACCAAATTTCTTTTACAACTCGTTCCCAGCCACAACAGAACTTAAACACTTTATATATATATATTTTAACCAGGGAGAGAACCCCAATTCGCCAGGGTTAACAATATTTCTCCATCTATCACAGTAAGGGATAGCGAACCCCATCACTATCATTTAACACCCCAAAACCAAAGAAAACGCAGAGAACTAATATTTTACCATTACCTACAGCTGAGATATCATTCTCTGAGAACATCTGAGAAACTCTAAACAATCCTATATTTAAACATTTTGTTCATTTAATAAAAACGCAGATAGTACACGGCCACTTGACAGGCCAAACATTACAGTATTTATATAACTTCTACAGGGTTGGAAAAACCCTATATATTCAAAATATAATGACAATTAACAACCCCAGGGCCGTCATAACAGACTGAGCCTTAGATTGTTCCTCATAAACATGCCAGGGTATACAAAACCTATCTATTTTAAGCAAAAAGATTAATACATGTGACTGTATTCATGTTCACGAAAACGACAACAACCCAGTTACAAAGGAGGTCCTTCCAGACATAACCTTAGCAAAACAAAACCAACAAAGGGAGAGACAGCCATGGTATAACTAGGCTTACCCGGAGGAGCCAGCGCTGGAGAGGAAGCCTCGTACACCTTCAGGAACGGATTATGACCTGCACACTACAAAGTGACGAGTAATGTCAACATTCATTTAAAATATAGACAATCTTTTGCAAAACAGAAATCTACGAAACCCTTGAGATTTCTTACCTGAGATATCGGAGAAAGCAAACCCAGTGGACAACCTGGTATCCCCGAGTTGAGCCAGGTAGCAAAAAAAACCTCATCATATTCGTCAGAAGGATGAGCAAGGAAAACTTCAAGTTCCTCTCTATTGATAGCCGTGACAGGTAATATTTTGAACAAATCCTTAAGCTGTGAATGAACCAGTCAGGGAGCAAGATTTAAAACCCATTACACGACCATCTCATGGATAAAAACAACAAAGAAAAACCTTGCCTCGAACTCACTCCAGCAATAGTGTAAGACTGTAAGTAGCATGTGACTTAAACACAGTGACAGCAACGATACCAAGATGCCAATGAACTGTAGCAGACGCCAGTAGCAGAGTCCATAGACTTTTAAACCAACAGAGAATAAAACTACGTGACCATAACCATAAGAGAATTGCAATTTACAGTGCCCTACTGACGAACTCAGACATAAAGGGTTTCTCTCTTACAACCCTAGCTCGAAGGCAGAGAAAATGACCTGGTAAGGGTTTCAAGACAGGCTTATATATCACCAAACGCAAGGATGAGAGCCATCCACGTAGCCCTTTAATTTATCAACCTACCATGGGTCAAATTCCTATAGTCCAGCTGCAGCTCGAGTTATTGCTCACAAATTTTATATCATGGTATGGATAAAAGTCATATCCGTAGTATGGATATTCCCTATGATTGATACACAATCATCGTATAGTGCATATTTTGTAACCGAGCCATCGTTAGTTCCCAAGTTACATAATATATCCCCTACAATCATTTGAAAAGTGATGTAGTAAGCGAGGTAGTCAATTTCAAAAGAGAGCTCCACATCATTTAAACATTGAACTATTACCTTGGCAATATGATTGGATACACCGTGGTTATGTAAGTTCTTATTATCATAATTCTTCCAATACTATTGTTAACAATCAACGATGAGGATAGTAATATTTAATATTGTGAAGTATCGATATAAAATCATCTATAATTCCATGCATTGGACGTAGCATAAAAACAAGGAACAAAGATTTTGGCATAAGTTAAACTTGGCTAAGTAGACAATGGATCTTAAATTATAAATGAATATAATAGTACATCACTAGAGTTATCACAACTCCAACCTCATGCAAATAATACGTGATCACAGCTGTAATCGCAGCTAATAGTTGACAGAATATCACATAATGCTAACGTCACATTATGCATACGATGAACATAGTTACAACAACTTGTTCCAGTGACAGTATACATCATTAACAAAGAGTCATAGTCACAACGCAATGAATATGTCGGAGAGATTGTAATTCATCGAAACGCCTAATGATACTATCCAGAATAAGAGATATCATGTCAATACAGACTATCAACCATATATCAAGCATAAATTTCATGAAGAGAACTCTACCGTCTTACATGACAACCAGTAACAATATTTAAATCTTCTCTGAGTTTTACAGTGCAGGGAAAAGAAATTGATGCTTACAAAAAGATAAGTTTACAGTGATCCATACTTTACCTGTGTACCTGTGAACAAAAGACGATTTATGCATTAGCTCGTAAGCTAAGTAAGCCAGTAAACTATGGCTAGTTCTCCCTTTGAAGTTAAGAACAAAAACAATCGATAACAAAAATCAAAACTCACATTAGTTTCATAACAGATCCTTTTAAAACAAAATCACGATCAGTTAATTAAAATAAACAGGACCAGGAATGTAAATTAATTAACATTTATTGTTATAATAAAAAAATTTAAATTTTTCAGAAATTTCGGGTTCTGACAAGTGGGCTAAGGCCAAGGTGGAATGTGCAATCAATGCATCGTCAAAGCATAGTCTAGAGAGTCCTAGAGAGAAAGGGGTGAGATTCTTAAAGGAAGTCTTCTTCACTTAGAAATGAAGGGGGTGCGATGTTGGCCCTCCCTTCACTTTGTTACATGAAAAATGACAAGGGAGCTATCTAGGATGTGTCTATTTATGTCAACCCCTTCCTTCATTAAATTAACCTAACTGAAGTAGGGTGGGGAGAAGCCCCTCCTTTGAAACTATTTCACCCCATCTTGATTATGGGTATGGGATGAGGGTATGGTGGGTTATCCATTCCTTGTTGACAATTAGAGTGCCTTTGTCAAGATTGGCTTCTTGGTTCATATTTTCATATGCTTTAGAATTGTTATCTCAAAGAACGTGGAAGGGGGATGCTTCATGAAATTTCTTGAGTAATTTAGTTTTTTAGGCGAAGCAAGAGATTGAGGGAATGGAGATGGTATTGAGTCCTTTCATAGCCTCGATGAAAATTAGAGAGTCCCCTAGAGTATATATTGTTTCCCTTAGAATGAGAACTTGTCATAATGCTAATGTCGTTTTTCATTGTTTGATGCAACCTCCACCCCCCTACAAAAGAAGTTATCCACTATCCTTTAAGGTCCATGACTACATCATGTCTTCCACCCCCAATACTTATTTTAAATACTTATGACCAAGGATAACAACACTTGATTGTGGAAAATTGTGTGCGTGTGTGTGTTTAATGGCAAATAATAGATAAGGAAACCACTTGCAAATATTGCAACAAAAAGGTGAGGTAATCATCATTTCTTTTATAAGATGGGCATCTTCGTGCTCATGTATGAGTCAAATCATGCCATCAACTCATGCCATCAACAAAAATGGGTAGATCATGCCAAAGTATATATATTTCTTTTAAATAAGCTAAGATCAAAGATAAAGACACTTGATCGTGAAAATTTATATATATATAAACCATGGAAGAAAAAAATATCATAATCATGTGTGTGTGTTTCTTTTTTTAAGGCAAATAGTAGACAAGGAAACCACTTGCGAACAATGGAACAAAATGGGTAGGTCATGTCAAAGTACATTAATATATATGATATATCATCAATGTACATCCTCTAACATCAAAGGTATAATGTCACCAAGGTGTATAGCATAAAACTAAAGAAGATGATGCCTTGTAGTTGAAATGGACTTAGGCAAGTGTAAGGCACTCAAATATTGGTTGAAAAGATATCCATATTAAGGTTCCAATGCTAATCAAAAGGAACCACAAAAGTACATGGTCTTTCAATGAATAACTAACACCACTATGCATGCTTCTCTACATGTCATAATGATATGATGTCAAACATGGAAGAAACAAGGCTAGTCAGATATCAATAATGAAAATCCTTGCTAGATGTGAAATAACCCATCGATAATGCAAATGGACACCAAGGTATTGATATGATGTTAAAAGAATCAAAATATTATCTAAATTCAATCACTCAACCCAAGGTGTGAATTGGTCATTCCTCTGTAATAATGAGCGAGTAACAGTAAGAGAAGTGGGTGAACAGAGACTTTATTTTGGTAGAAAAAATGGGCTATGACAAAGCTCAATGACTATGATAATTAGGTGGAAGGACACAACAAGTAATTTTATGAATATGCTCTAGTCAAGGAAAACACCAACAACTCCCCAAGAAAGACTCAAGGGGACATAACATATTGGAAAAAATCCCAAACTCATAATAGTTCATTTCTTTCCCCCGAGTTTTTGTTATGAATTAAAAATAAAATTAAAAAATCATTGTTTAAGGAGTGAAATATTTAAGAGAGGAGGCAAGTGTTCATGTTGCAAGAAACTCATGTCTCAAGTGCACAAGATACTCTATGGAGAAGAATAAGCAATGTGGTAGAGACATAACAATCAATAAACATGTCACATACCTAATGGCCTCATGGTTCCTTTGGGTCCACGGGATACTCAAACCACTGACTTGAATCCCCTCTAAGACTCAATTTTTTTTTCTATTGGTTAATTAAAATTTACAGTGGAATTATATATGTAATTGAACACATATAATTAATATAAACATATACAAGAATGTTATGGATATTTTCTACATGAATGCATTCACTCAATGCCATTTATTCTATGCATTTAAATCATATGATAATAGTAATTAAATAAAATACATAACATAAATAAATACCAATCATCTATACACAAATGGAGACTTATATGAAAATTATAACCAACTGACTGTAGACCAAATACGTTCCTCCCAGTTGTAGGCTCTGTGAAGCCATATCTTTCTTTGACATGCCACCCCCGAACTAGGACTATTAAACCCCAAGAAGGTACCGAGTTCTCTAACTACAACTATCACAATCCCCTAGCATTCCTTCCCCATGGGGATCCTTTCTCTGAGTTAATAGTCCCTTGGGCTCCCTTCTCTAAATTAACAGTCCCTTCAGTTTGTTACCACAATTCCCTTCCAGGGCTCCAACACAAGCTGGCTAGGAACTCGTCGTGTCAAGAATCCAGGGAACTCAACTGTTCTCAATCTTGGTCCAAAACTACCGTATGGGTGAGGGTGGTTCAAATTTGACAACAGCTGATAGCTCAATCATGGAGGAATGATCATGAATGACTAGCTCTCGATTATTTATATGCATGTTGAGAACTTAAACCAAGTGGCATCTATTAATTTTTTGATAATTTCATTCAAACATTATCTTAGGATCCTACTAAGAGAATAACATGCAAAACATAACAAACATAAACACAAGAGACACAGAGTTTCCTCGGGGAAAACCAAGAAGGTGAAAAACCCCGCAACTTCCTCAGAGATAGAATAAGCCACAATACAAGATCACAATGATCTAACCCAAAGAGATGTCTCTAGCATATACTCCTCCTCATCCACTTATGCGCAACACTCTCTCTCAACTATGCGAGTATGAGAAGTGAGTGAGTGAATAGAATGAGCCACTCACTCTCTATTTATACATTGACTTGACCTGCTAATAAACTAGCAGGGCTGACTTCCAAAGGAAGTCTAATAACCCAACCACATGACCTAACTAGGGCTGACCCCACATTGGTGGTCTAATAACCCAGCAATACAAATGATGACACTTACAATGTAACTTACGACACTTGCCAATACAAATGACGACACTTCTAATCAGAGGAATAAGACATCTTTGTTGGATATACAATAAAGTACAAATGTAATATACAAGTGAATACCTTCCAAAGTTACAAATACTTCAACACTCCCTCTTAACTAGGAAGGTATTCTTTCGACACAGGTCATCAATACATATCGGCGCAAGTCTTCAATTCTGGAGCTAGATTATCATCACTAGATCACGGAGCATCATCATCATCACTGCTCCTGTACTCGACATCTCAATCACTGGGCTATCGCATAATTCTTCTCATCATAGGAAGTTCTACAGAGATAGCCCTTTTTCATGCTGGATGTAGGCCTAGCCTCCTGTAGGTCTTCATCATCTCTGCGAGCTGGCCATCTTGTGGATCCCAAGACTAATTACGTGGGTCAAAAAAACCTCGAAAGAGCATCTCAACCTATCGGATCTCTCAGGATATTTTACATGTGACCATCACAAAACCTTAAAAGAGTGTCTTGCCTAGCAAGATCTCTAAAGAGAATCTGAGGCCTTTTACATGACTAGCACAACCTGTCCAGATCTCCAGGACGTCTTACATGTGACCCCCACCACAAAACCTTAAAAGAGTGTCTTGCCTAGCAAGATCTCTAAAGAACATCCGAGGACTTTTATGTGCCTAGCACAACCTATCCGGATCTCCAGGACGTATTACATGTGGTCCCCACAAAACCTTAAAAGAGTGTCTTTCCCAGCAAGATATCTAAAGAACATCTGAGGCCTTTTACATGACTAGCACAACCTGTCCGGATCTCCAGAATGTATTGCATATGGTCTGGCAAAACCTTAAAAGAGTGTCTTGCACAGCAAGATCTCTAAAGAGCATCTGAGGCCTTTTACGTGACTAGCACAACCTGTCCGGATCTCCAGGACGTATTACATGCTACCCTTGCACAACCTATCCACGACCACAGAGTACCATCCTGATACTCAAGATCAACCTGATCATCCTTGCACAAAGCATAATCATCATACAGTACATCATCCTGATGCACATCATCATCGCATGATCATCGTCACAGCATCGTCCTGATGCATATCATCTGGAGCATATTCCCGATGCTCATCACACATGATCATCCTAATCATCATACATAGCAGCAACCTAAGCATCGTCTTGATGCTCATCACACAGCACTTACATCCACAGCCATGGGAAGGATCCTCCTACCACCATGCTTGGAATGGCTCCTGCAAATGTGTCCCATCACTTCTTCCTCAAAGTATCTTCTATCTGAAGAACACCAAGACTCTCTCTGAAGTACTCAAACTTCACTCTGGCTAGTGGTTTGGTCAACACATCTGCAATCTACTCATCCGTCGCAACATACAGGAGCTTCACTGCTCCTCTCTGCACCATATCCCTGATATAGTGATATTTGATCTCAATGTACTTCGACCTATCATGGAACACAGGGTTCTCAGACAACTTCACACAACTCTGGTTATCACAGAAGATACAGGTAGCATCCAACGGGAGATCAAATAACTCAGATAGTAGCTTCCTTAGCCATACTACCTCACAACTAGCCGAACAAGCTGCGACATACTCTACTTCGGCTGTACTCAGTGCTACGCAGGATTGCTTCCTGCTAAACCAAGAGATCACACCTGATCCCATACTGAAGCAGCACCCTGAAGTGATCTTCCTATCTGCAACACTGCCTGCCCAATTTGAATCAACATAACCCTCCAGGTTAAAATTTTGATTCGCATCATACTTGAGCCCATAGTCAATCGTACCCTTCAGGTACCTCAGAATATGCTTTATAGCAATCAGGTGAACATGTCTAGGATCTGTCAGAAATTGGCTCAAGGTGTTCATTGTAAAGAAAATATCTGGTCTCTTGTTCGTCAGGTACATCAAGGACCCGATCATCTGACGATACACAGTGACATCAGCCGACTCTGATGAAGCATCACTCAATAGCTTCAGGTTCGATGCCATAGGTGTGGCCATGGCCTTGCAGTCCATCATCCTGAACCGCTTCAGGATCTCTACTGCATACTTCCCTTGTCCAAGGAAGATTCCATCTGCACTCTGCCACACCTCCTTGCCTAGAAAGTAATGCATCATGCCCAAGTCCTTCATCTCGAACTCGGCAGCAAGCTTCCTCTTCATGTCGAAAATCTGTTAGAAAAACAGGATCGCAGAGCAATAACAATAAATAGAAATGCAAATATAATCACACACACATTACAAGAGAGATACAGATATATCATGGTTCACCCAACTTGGGCTACGTCCACACTGAAGTTGCCAGTCCTTTTATTATACCGTCCAACAAAGTGAAGGGATACAACCTGCAGCACAGCCGCTGCACTTCCTCTTCACTGTCTCACAGTCTCTCTTCTGATATCAGAGATATTTACAATGCATAAAACCTAATACATCAACCCTAGCCGTATTACAATGTCTTTCTTTTATAGGGAAAATACAATGGGAAAAATACCATGGGATACCCAAAACCATGGGCCCACAAAACAGCTGGCGAAAACAACCCCAAAAAATTTTCCCGGGGGCATTGCCCCCGAACCCCTAAAAATGAAAAATGGGTGTACAGTCCTCTGGGGTGCATGGCTAAGACAATATCATCTATGAGACTAGAAGATCTGGCTCCACAACCAACAATCTCCCACTTGGAGACTAATCACAGCAACTCCACCGCTGCTGCACTTGCTAGACTTGGACTTAGCAAATTTCTCCTCTTCACCTTCATGCTAGAAGGCCAGCTGAAACCAAGCAAGAACTCAGTTTCTCTCCGGTCACTACCCTTGTGAACATGTTTGCAGGATTCTGGATAGTATGTATCTTTTCCAGCTTCAACAGTTCATCTTCCAGAACAGAGTGTATGAAATGGTACTTAAGCTGTATATGTTTAGTCCTGGAATGGAATGCTGAGTTCTTTACAAGATGAATGGCACTCTGGCTTTCACTATACAACCTGCTATCCTTCTGCTTCTTACCCACTTCCTCCATAAACCTCTGCAACCAAATCATCTCTTTACTAGCCTCTGTAATAGCAACATACTCTGCTTCCATTGTTGAAAGTGCAACAACCTTCTGCAGTTTTGAAATCCAGCTTACTGTTGTTCCACCTATAGTAAACACATACTCTGTGGTGCTCCTCCTACTATCCTTGTCACCTGCCATATCTGCATCAACATATCCCTGTAGAACAGTGTCTGAACCTCCAAAACATAATGCCTGAGTGGTAGTACCTCTCAAATACCTGAGAATCCACTGTGCTGCCTTCCAATGTTCTTTACCTTCATTATTCATATATCTGCTCACAACTTCCACTGCATGTGCAATATCTGGTCTTGTGCACACCATAGCATACATCAAGCTGCCAACTGCTGATTGATAGGGAATCTTGGACATGTAATCAGTCTCTTCCTATGTTTTGGGATACATTTCTTTACTTAGACTGAAATGGCTGGCCAAAGGTGTACTAACTGGTTTTGCATTCTGCATTCTGAACCTCTCCAACACCTTTTGTATGTACTCACCCCGAGACAATGTCAATTTGCGATTTTTCCTATCTCTTGTTATTCTCATACCAAGGATTTGCTTTGCAGCACCCAAATCCTTCATCGCAAATGAATTAGCTAGCTTCCTTTTGAGTACATTTATATCCTGCATGTCAGACCCAGCAACAAGCATGTCATCCACATACAATAACAAGATAATATATCTTTTATTGTCTAGCTTCTTGAAATAAACACAGTGGTTAGAATGGCATCTACTATAACCTTGTTCTGTCATAAACTTGTCAAATTTTAGATACCACTGCCTTGGATCTTGCTTCAAGCCATACAAGCTCTTTTTCAACCTGCATACCAAATCCTCCTTCCCTTTGACCTCATACCCTTGTGGCTGCTGCATATATATCTCTTCTTCCAAATCCCCATGGAGAAAGGTTGTTTTTACATCTAACTGTTCAATATGCAAATCTTCTACCGCCACTAGACTTAAAATAGTCCTAATTGAAGTCATCTTAACAATAGGAGAAAATATTTCATCAAAGTCTATACCTTTCTTCTGTGCAAACCCCTTTACAACAAGTCTGGCCTTGTACCGCTTCTTACCTCCTTCTTCCTTCAACCTGTAAATCCATTTGTCCTGCAATGCTCTTTTACCAACAGGCAACTGAACCAGATCCCAAGTCTAGTTTCCTACCAATGAGTCCATCTCCTCATTCATGCCTTGCTCCCACTTCTTTCTAGTTTCCACCTGCATTGCTTCTTCATAACATTCTGGTTCACCAGAATCAATCATCAATAAATAATACATTGAAGGAGAGTATTGTTCAGAGAGTCTACTTAACCTAGTAGATCTTCTTACACTTGTAGGAGTTTCAGGTACTTGTTGCTGTTCTTGATTTTCTAGCACCTTTGGAACTTCATTTTCTTTAATTTCATCAAGTACTGTGTACTCTGTGTTTTCCTTTTCCTATTTCTTTCCCTGCAACTGATCTTTATACATGACCTTTTCATTGAATATGACATCTCTACTTCTAATGATTTTGTGATTTTCATAATCTCATAAATGATAACCAAAATCATCAACCCCATATCCAATAAAGGTACATTTCTTGGATTTAGCTTCAAGCTTTGTTCTATTTTCTTTATCAATATGGACAAATGTTTCACAACCAAACATTCTAAAAAATGAGTAGTTTACCTGTTTATCTGTCCATGCCTCCTCTGGAATACCACCATCAAAAGCAATTGAAGGTCCTCTGTTTATTAAATAAATAGCAGTATTTACAACATCCTCCCAAAACTGTAAGGGCAACCCTACATGCAGTCTCATACACCTTGCACGCTCCATGATCATTCTATTCATCCTTTTGGACACACCATTTTCTTGTGGTGTTCCTGGGACTGTCTTCTCTCTATGAATCCCATGGTATGAACAGTAATTATCAAACTCCTTGCCGTAGTACTCACCTCCATTATCAGATCTAAGACACTTCAACCTTTTTCCTGTCTCATTCTCAACCAAAGCTTTCCACTTCTTAAAAGTAGCAAACACATCAGATTTCTGTCTAATGCAATAAACCCAAGTTTTCCTAGTTGCATCATCAATAAATGTAACATAATAATGAGAGCCACCAAGAGATTATACTTGAGATGGTCCCCATACATCTGTATTCACAAGATCTAACTTTTCATTCTTCTTCTGTTTCCCAAACCTGAGAAATATGACTCTCTTTTGTTTTCCATAAACACAGTTTTCACAGAATTCCAAACTTACCTGCTTCAAATCTGGCAGCAACTTCCTTGAGTGGAGAATCTGCATCCCCTTCTCACTCATGTGGCCAAGTCTATGATACCACAATGTTGTATATGTTTCTGTGGAAGCTAAAGAGATAGAATGGTCAGTATTATGAGGACATAAATACAACGTACCTATTCTGTCTCATTTTTCTATCACCATTGATCCTTTAGTGATCTTCCACCACTTTTCTCCAAATGTAGATAGACAGCCGCCATCTCCCAACTGCCCTTTTGAGATCAGATTTCTTTTCATAGCAGGAATATGCCTAACATCTTTCAACAGCCAATCAGTTCCATTCTTAACTTTTATCCATACCTTACCCATTCCAACAATTTTACATGGCTCATCATCACCCAATAAAACATGTCCAAAATCGCCTGGAACATAATCATGAAAGTATTTCCTATGGGGTGTAGCATGACATGAAGCCCCTGAATCTACTACCCAATAATCACTAATATTATCTAATGCAAGAATCAAAACATCTTGTAACACATCACCTGCTACATTTGCTTCCTGGGTAGTTTCCTTGTGTGCATCTCCTTTCTTCTTTAGAGATCTGGAGTCTTTCTTCAGATGTCCTTTCTTTCCACAATTCCAACACTCTATCTTTCCCAGTCTGGACTTGGATTTGCCCGTTTTAGACTTTCCACGATTTCCTTGGCTCTTTCCTCTCTCCTTTTGTCTTCCCCTGGTCTCCATGGTCAACGCATTATCTGATGTCTCACTTGTGCTTTTTCTTCGCATTTCTTTGCTAAGAATAACACCAATAACATCATCAAATTTCAAGGTGTTTGAACCAGAGACAGAGTTACTTACATACATAACCAAGCTATTCTAGCTTTTTGGCAATGAACACAAGATTAGAAGAGCCCTAACCTCATCATCAAAGTTCACACTTACAGAACTTAGTTGATTTGTAACCGTATTAAACTCATTTAAATGATCAATAACAGATCCACCTTCAAACATCTTCATATTAAATAAACGCTTCATTAGAAATACCTTGTTGGAGGCCGAGGGTTTTTCATACAGCTTACCCAATGCGCTCATCAAACCCTCCGTTGTCATTTCTTTTGAGATATTGAAAGCCACCGACGAAGCTAGGCTCAGCCGTATTATTCCTAGAGCCTTTCTGTCAAGAACCTCCCATTCTTCATCCTTCATGGCTACCGGCTGCTTTGCTCTTCCTCCCAATGGTAGGAACAGATCCTTCTGGTACAGATAGTCCTCCATTTGCATCTTCCATAACTAGAATTTTTTGCCGTTAAACTTCTTGACCTTAAAATTTATTTCTTCTGCCATTGCTCCGACTCGAACCATAAACCCTAGCTTCCTGTGGGTTTATCTGCCAAATAGAACTTTGGCTCTGATACCAATTTTTAGAAAAATAGGATCGCAGAGCAATAACAATAAACAGAAATGCAAATATAATCACACACACATTACAAGAGAGACACAGATATATCATGGTTCACCCAACTTGGGCTACATCCACACTGAAGTTGCCAGTCCTTTTATTATACCGTCCAACAAAGTGAAGGGATACAACCTGCAGCACAGCCGTTGCACTTCCTCTTCAATGTCTCACAGTCTCTCTTCTGATCTCAAAGATCTTTACAATGCATAAAACCTAATACATCAACCCTAGCCGTATTACAATGTCTTTCTTTTATAAGGAAAATACAATGGGAAAAATACCACGAGATACCCAAAACTATGGGCCCGCAAAATAGCTGGCAAATGCAGAATGGGTGTACAGTCCTCCGGGGTGCACGGCTAAGACAATATCATCTATGAGATTGGAAGATCTGGCTCCACAACCAAAAAAATCAATCTATCATCACCTGTCACAAATAGGTCATCCACATACAATAAGAGTATCACTGGATTGCCTTCCTCAACCTTGTAGTAAAGGTTGGAATCCGCTTTACTCTTGGTAAAGCCCAAACTGGATAGAAAAATTTCTATCTTGCCGTACCATGTCCTAGGAGCTTGCTTCAAGCCATACAAGGCTTTCTTCAATCTGCACACATATGAATCCCTGTCATGTGTCTCAAAACCAAGTGGCTGCTCCACATACACTTCCTCTTCGACTACACCATTCAAGAAAGCTATCTTGACATCCATCTGGTGTATCTTCCACTTCATTACTGCAGCCATGGCAAGTACTCTTCTGATGGAAGTGTATCTGGCTACATGAGCAAAAGTCTCTTCATAATCTATCCCCTCTTTCCGGGAGAAACCACGAGCAACAAATCTTGCCTTGTATTTCTCTATGCTACCATCTGCAGCATGCTTGACCTTATAGATCCATTTGGAAGTCACAACAGGCTTCCTTTCTGGTCTTGGGACCACATCCCAAACATCATTCTTCATGATTGATTGGTATTCCTTGATCATGGAATTCTTCCATGACTGCATCCTGAATCCTGGGAACTTCAGATTCTTCAATATCTTCAATAGATAGTTTTATTGAACTTTGTTGTTGGAACAAATGTTGTAGTCTTTTTTTTGTAGGTGATTGTACACGATCTTTCCTACAAGTCAAATTCAATTGCATGATTAGAAACTTCTCATAGTTTTCAGAACAAAATCTTACACATAAAAATATATGTCATACAGTCATGCAATTTTCTTAGCCAATGCTTCAATTCAACATTTATCCATATCCCGTAACTTTCTAGATGCCTTCCATCTCTACCAGAACATTGTTAAGAGTGTGCACAAATCCCAACATGTCAACAAAGAGGTTTCATTCTAGATAAGTAGCAATGGAATGTTGTACAATACCATAGGCCACTTACCCATTACATGCATTAGTAGTATACTGTTCATTAATGCAATTATTCTAATATGCATAATACACAACCTAAGTCTAGGAACGACATAAGTATATACAATATTATTTAAACAATCAGATATACAAGAAATGACAATTCAAATACTTATCTTTGTTTGTTTGTTGGGTGGACTCCCTCTCAATCTTTGCTTCATTTCTGCAACTCCATTCTGATGTGGATTGTAAGGAGTGGTCAACTCCCTCTTAATCCTTGAATCACTACATAGCTTCTTGAAGTCTTATAAACTGAATTCTCTACCATTGTCGGATCTAAATGTCTTGATCTTCTTTTCAGTGTGGTTTTCTATCAAGGCTTTGAATTCCTTGAATTTGCTGAATACTTCATCTTTGTTCTTCAAGAAATAAATCCAAGTCTTCCTAGAGAAATCATCAATGAAAGAACCATAGCATACATACCCACTTAGATAACTGGATGACATCGGACTGCATACATCGGAGTGGATAATTTCCAAAATTCCTTATGCCTTGCTTTTACTGCTTGGAAATGCCTTCTTTGTGTTATTTCCTTTTGCACATCCTTTGCAAACACCTTCATGCTTTGACTAGATTTTAGGAAGACCTTCTACTGCTTTGCTTGCGATTGGTAGTGCTCTATAGTGCACATGAGCAAGCCTTCTATGCCAAAGTTCACTTGGTTCCATGGATTCATGTACCATGGCATGTTTAGGTTGTCCTTTCAATTTGTACAATCCTCCCTCTTGCTCTCCAATCACTAATGCATCATCAATGGTCTTACCTTTAGGCCACATAAGTACTTGGCCATCCAAAAATGCAACTCTTGGCCTTTTGCATCCAAAGATGATATGGAGAGAAGATTCTTCTTGAGTCCAGGTACATATAGAACATCTTGCATATTTAAAGACTTCCCAAAGTCTAGTTTGTAGGAGGCTTCACTACTTTTTTTTATAGGATATTGACAGTCATCTCCAAGTTTCACCTTGTGAGGTGACTCATGTTCAGATAGGTCTACAAAGGATTCTTTAAATCCCGTCATGTGTTTGGAAGCCCCACTATCAATAAACCAATCATCACATCCATGTGAGATAGTACCTGTGAGAGCAAAGATCAACACATATTCTTCCTCACTTGAAGAGTCTTCACTTTCTGCCCTATTCTTCTTCTTGGGAGGTTCATCATCCTCAACAACATGAGCATGATACCTCTTGTTTTTGTTGTTGTTGTAGCCCTTTTTGTTCTTGGGACAATCTGTAGCAAAGTGTCCCTTTTCATTACATGTGAAGCATCTTAGATCTTTCTTATCTCTCTGATGGTGGTGAAAAGATTTCTTGTGATGAGATGGCTTCCTCTTAGGCTTACTTCTCTTGGTGTGAGTTGTGAGAGCTTGGTCTTCACTTCCCATATTTTCTTCTCGAGCTACAAGCCTAGCTTCTTCTTGTAAACATTCCTCCCATAGTCTACTGAAGGAGATCAACTTCTTTCTTGCACAAATACCCTGGATGAAGGAGTCCCATGACCTAGGTAGACCATTCAATGTGGTCATGACAATTTCTCCATTCTCTACTACTTCATCCACTGCTTCAAGTTGTTCTTTGATTTGAGAGACCTTAGTGAAGTATGATTGGATGGTCTCTCCAGTCTGTAACTTTACCCCTTTCAATTCATTTCGCAGAGTCATCTTACGATTTATGTTCTTACCTTCAAACAACTTGGTCAAGGAGTCAAACATTTCCTTAGGTGTCTTTAGGGAAGACACATGGGGAATGAGATGGTCTTTTATAGAATCAACAATGATTCTCTTGGCCTTGACCAAGTCCTTCTTATGTAAGGCCTTAGCCTCATCTCCCTCTGGAACTGGAACCTCTTCCTTTATGTAGATGTCCAATTCATTCTCTTCTAGGATTAACCCAATCCTATACTTCCATGCTCAGAAGTTATCAGCTCCTTCAAGCTTGGCGTGGTGAGACATCTTAAAGAATACTTCAAATGGAAATAGAAAGTTTTAGGTCTTACCACTTGATTTGCTGAAAACTGGATCTGGAGCTAGATTACGGTTTGTCAGAGAAACCCTAAAAATTTAAACTTTAAATTCCAAACTTCTAAAAGGATAGAAAGATGCACCTTGCTGAGATGATCAAGCTAGTATACTTCAAATTTGAAATCTGCAAAATTTGACCCCTCAAAATTGCCTTTGAAACTTCCAGATTTCCTAGACAAGATCCCGAACTAGGGTTTGATATTGCCTAGGGTTCTACCCAGCCAGAAAGTTCTATAGTGTGCTCTAAACTTCAATTTTTTTGAGGAGCATCCAGCCGTGGTCACATATTCCAAAAATTTCAACTTTTTTAGAAACCCTAATTTTCCACCTTTTCGATCAAAATCCCGATCTAGGGTTTGATAAAGTCCGACCTTCTACCCAACCAAAAAGTTCAATCTTGGTCTCTAAACTTCGATTTTCTTGAGGAGCATCCAACCGTGGTCTCGGATTCCAAAAATTCCAACTTTCTCTGAAACCCTAATTTCCCGCAGCAGTGATGAGCCAAAAACTGAAAGTGCTCATAATTGAATTCTATCTTGATAGAAAGATGCGCCCTTCCAAGGAGAGTCATCCTATCCTCCTTCCTTTGATGATTTGAGGAGAGAAACCCAAATATTAAGAAGCCCTAGCTTCCGTAGCTGCACAGTGTCTTCTTCTTAGCATGGCTCTGATACCATGTTAATTTTTTGATAATTTCATTCAAACATTATCTTAGGATCCTACTAAGAGAATAACATGCACAACATAACAAACATAAACACAAGAGACACAGAGTTTCCTCGGGGAAAACCAAGAAGGTGAAAATGGGCACCTGCTAAGTGGAAAGGGGTAAAACCGGTGGCGGTTTTGGTTGACGTGCGGTATGCCCATAGTGCCGGGAAGAGCATGTGGTGCCAATTTGACTTGTGTTTGTCTAAAGTACGCTGGAGGATGGTTTTCAAAATTTTATTGATTGCTTCAACTTGGCCATTTCCTTGGGGGTCGTAGGCGGAGGAGAAATGGTGTTCAAATTTCAGTAAGGTTGATAGTTCTCTCCAGACGGCGTCTTCGAAGTGAGAGTCGTGGTCTGAGACAAGTTGCTTTGGCACTCCAAAACGAGCAATAACATGGTTGAGAAACAACCGTGCTGCGGTGTCGGCTTTGCAATTATAAGTTGGCATGGCCTCCGCCCACTTGGTGAAATAATCGACGACCACAATAATGCGTTTGTGACCGCTGGCTGACGTGGGATTGCAATCGATGAAGTCGATGGCCCATTTGCAGAATGGTCCGACAGTAATGACTGGATGAAGGGGGGCGGGTGGGCTTCTTTCTTTTGGTGCAAAAAGTTGGTAGTTTTGACAGTGCTTGACTGCGGTGATGCAATCAGTAAATAATGACGGCCAAAAGTAACCTGCGCGAATGATCTTTTGGGTGGTGGCCATGCCGGAGAAATGGCCTCTGCAGGCACCGCTATGGCAATCATTGAGGACTTGTTCTGCCTCACTATGGGATAGGCAGCGTCATAAGATGGTATCTACGCCGCGTCGATAAAGTACATCCCCTAACAAGAGGTATCGGGGGGTGTGGTGTCGGATGCGACGGCGTCCGTCACGATCGATGTGGGGTCTGAACTTCTGTGTGCGAAGGTATAGCAAAATATCACTGTACCATGGGTCATTAGACGAGATGATAAATAAGTGATTGTCGGGTAACTCATCGGAGATTTGTGGGGATGGTAGAAGGGAGGGGATATCGGTGATGAGCTGGGCAAGCACGAGGGCTTTAGTGCTCTTAGGGGTTCGGAAAGTGAGGTCATATTCCTGCAGGATAATGACCCATTTAGCAACCCGACCTTGTAGGAGCCGCCAGTTGAGGAGATAGACCATAGGGTTGGAGTCGGCGACAACTATGGTATGACTGAGCAGAATTAGTGTCGCAATTTTTGGACGGAGAAGACTACAGCTAGGGCTAATCTTTCCTCGTATGGATAATGTAGGGGTGGGCCAGACAAGGTCTGGCTGATGTAATAAATGAAATGCTCGTGTTGAGAGGCATCTTCTTGAACCAAGACTCCGGACACGGCATGTTTGGATGCCGAGACGTAAAGGATGAAGTCCTGAGAGAAATCCGGAGGGGAGATCAAGGGGGCTTGTGTGAGAGCTTTCTTGAGGGCTTCGAATGCCGCTTCTGCTTGCTCATCCCAAACAAAGGATATGTGGGTACGAAGCAAGCGTAAGAATCCATGATCTTTGGTGGCGTAATCAAGAACGAAGCGTCGAAGGAAATTGGACCGCCCCTGCAAACTCTGGAGTTGCCGAAGCGTGCGAGGAGAGGGAAGGTCTAAGATGGCTTTGAATTTCAGGGGATCAACAGTAATTCCGTTCTGGGAAACAATGAAACCCAATAATAGGCCTGCCGAAACGCAAAAGACACACTTGTGTGGGTTCAAGCGGATTTTATATTTACGACAACGCAGAAAAACTTGTCGGAGGTCGTTAAGGTGGTCTGATCATTTCTGGGAACGAGCTGTGAGGTCATCAAGATAGACTAGCAGGATATGGACCAAGTCGTGAAAACAATAGGTCATGGCCTGCTGGAAGGTGGCACCAACATTTTTGAGGCCGAAAGGCATGACGCGATAGGCAAAGGTGCCCCATGGGGTGGTGAAAGCTGTCTTGTACTGATCCTCCTTACGGATCTGAATCTCGTTGTATCCAGAAAATCCGTCCATGAAAGATAGGACTTCGTGTCCCGCACACGCATCAATGAGTCAATATCGCATGTATGCACAAATATATTCACATGCACCATGCATACAATATTAGTATTCCTACTAATGCATATGCATTTGAGAGATCCAGTCTCTTTCATTTTTAACTGCCCCGTTGTCTATCTTCATCATTTGCTGCTACAACAACACTTGTAGCCTTATGCATATTCCTTTGTTGCCTTGGGATGAACTCCAAACTCATTTGTTTTCACCATAGTTGTGTTCCTTCATTGAATTGCCTATGTATCCAATTTACCTTTGCACCAATTGTTCAATTTCCTTGAGAAATTTTCTTGCCAAGCCCAACTTGGCCCCGTTCTTTATTTTCTAAGCACTTCAAGTTTCATTCACTGATTCCTTCCCTGGCCATTCTGATTTTGAGTTTAGATTTACCTACCTTTATTCTTCATCACTCATACAACTTCAACTTATACCACATCAACTCCATATGACTACTTCTCATAGTCCATTATCCTTTCATTGTTGGAATCCTCTTCTTCATTTGAACATCTGTCATATGACATCCCATGTTGTTATATATGGTTGTTTGTAAGCTTTATTTAATTTCAAAACTTTCTCTAGACCTCTTTAGGTCATGTACTACAAGTTCTACTATGTCGGCCATGATAGTTCCATTCAAAAAAATGTTGAATTATTCCATTAGCATATTTTATGATTACCTTCTTTGTAATCATGACTTATATTAGGCTTCATTAATTACTTACCTTTCCTTACTTTATAAGGTTAAGGAATTGAATTTCTCCTTTTATGCATGATATTAATGTCATCTTTTATCTATTGCTTTGTTCCATGTTTCTTATTCCTATCACTACTACTTGGCTATACACAATAATCGACTGGAAAACCAAATTTTCCCATACTTCTTCTATGCCACTAAACTTGTTTGTGTTAATATTATTCAATGCTTGCATTTACTCTTTCTCTATAACCTAGCAACCCTTGTCTATTATTCCTACATCATGATTGTTTATAGAATACAAGCTACAAGAAAACTCAATAACATCCATGCAAAATAGTTAACCACTTTGTTAATAATACCACCATAACTCTCTCTCCTTGAGTGCCCCTCCTCAATAGTACTGTCATATTATCAAGCACTTAGTCAACATTGGTTCAAACTTCAATCAATGATATAATTAGTAATTGTACCCTGCTTTTCTCATACATTTGTGATACTGCAACATATGGAGCATCTGCTAGTCATATATACTTGACTTCATTTTTGTTATGTACTTTTATCACAATAACTCTTTTCCCCAATTGTAGATACTTTGGAGTTCATCTACAATGAGATTTGTCTTGTCTAATCTAGCTCCAAAGTTCTGTTATGTTCACTTTCTAAAACAGCTGGAAATATATTTCAAAAATCATAACCTTCTATCACCTTCTCTCATGGATCAACTTTATGATGACTGTATCCACACCCCACTCTGATCTTTCAATGAAAAATTGTATTCCTACAAAATTTGTAAATTCACCTCATTTGCATTATTCCTTGTCTAATTAAGTCGAGAGGCTCTATTTTATGCACTTTATCAAATAACAATAAATTTGTTTCTAAGATCGGATCTATGTGTTATATTCTCCTTCATATTACCTTTCCAACGACTCTAAATATTATTAATCCTAGGTTCTGAGCTAAAAATTACAATTCCCCAAAGTTAACACTTTTGCCTAATATTGCTTTGTTCATGTTGTTGCTTTGAATCTAAGAATACCCACTTATGATATCTATACCTAATATATGCAATCGATTACTACATCAAATTTGTCAGATAATCCTTTTCCAAAATTTCATGTATGCATAAAAATTATGGAAAATACTCATTTGACATTTTTTGTCAAATTGGCTACATGCCCCTTTTTGTTCAATTTATGGAAAATAAGAAAGATTGATTCATAGTTAAATTCTTGCACTTAATCTCCTATTGACACTCTTTCCCATTACCATAACCTTATTCAATTTTGATTTTGCTGCTAGAAGTTATATCTCTCTAAAATTGCATTTTTGTCTAATTTTACCTTGTTCCTATAACTGCTCTTATTCTGAAAGACCAACTTCTGAGACCTGTAGAAGAAAATCTATAAGGAATTAGAATTTTTTTTATATCGAGCACTGATAGACCATATGATTGTGAGTACTCAAACACCTTCATCATTCAAATTTGACTCTCTCATCAAATTTTATAAAATTCTGGAATCATCAATTTTTAATTTTTGAAAAATTGAAGAAGAATGGGTCCATGCCCTTGACTGGTAATCACGTAGCCTCAGTAAATAGCGTTGAAATGGCGCAAGTCCCATCAATGTTTGAGTTAATTTTCTCTTGTAATGGCCAAAACAAAATTTTGGCTCCAGGCCTGTTTTTTAAAACCTTTCTAATTTTCTGATCACGTGGCATGATGTTGACGTGGAAGGGTGCTAATATGTCACGAAGCATGTTTACCGAGGTTTCAGATGGGTCCTATGTGTCATCCCACAATGCAGCCAAGTCACCTTCCACATCTACCAAGTCCGCATTCCACATACACTTAGGCAGTAATGCGCTAGCAATATTCTTTTAACATAAGTGGTAACGACTTGTGGAGAAGAGGTTTTGAAAAAACCATTGTTGGATTTGTTGCCAATTAAAATTGGACGCATAGATAGGCGGTTTTTTCTCAATAGCTTGCTCGCCCGCTATTAACTAGTGTGCAAGTCGTGGAGGCATTATGAATCATATCCGTCGATTACGGACACTTCCGAACAATCTTGATCACCAACAATTATTATCCCCTTTATACCTATCCCTTGGATCTCAACCTTCGATTGCATGGTATGTCAGATCTAGCACTAGGGTGCTAAGCTCTTATAAGCCCCTAGATCGGATTCTAGTGCTCGAGCGATAATGTTTTTTTAACGCTTAGCTTGTAAGCTATCACCCATCGGATGTGGTTGGTCCAAGTTATACTCTTCATCCAAGTGACACTCCCACCTCACCCTACATCCACGTCACACTATCCCCGTGGCATTTGTGGGGCCCATATAAATATTTTAAGAAAAAATTCAAAATTTGATTTTTTGACAAGTGGATCTATGAAAATTATGCTTGGCGTTTCTTCATAACAGGTGGACAACCCAAATTACAACTAGCCCTTTCCATTACTGGAAAATCATTCTGTCAACTAACATAACTATGCACTCCTGGCTTTTCTTCTTACTGGTAAATTTTTGTTAGTTGAAAAAACTATAATTTTCGACATTGATGCAAAATTATGTGCAAATTGTGAAGACTTGAATCTTCCATTCCTGATTTTATTTATTACCAGCTTCCATGCTAGTTCCAAAAACCAAATTTGAGCACTTCAGGCCAATAATTTGTTCCATGAATTTCTCAAACAGTTTGCCTATAAACTGTAAATTCACCCAAGTTTTGCTAAAAATCACAAATTTTTCCACAATAGCTCTTTGAATTCATCCCAACCATTCAAAAACCCATTCAATGGTTTAATTCCATATCTGAATTGAATAATGGATGAATTTTAACCGATTTAGCCAAATTTTTTCCTTAATGCATTTTATCAAACACTTCCTGTGCAACTTGTAATTCTACCTTCAAAAAACAAATACAGTCCATGCAGTCCCATTGCTACGACCTTGGGATTTGATACCAATTTTCCACATACCCGGTGGCCTCATGGTGCCTTTGGGGCCATGGGATACTCAAACTACTAACTTGAATCCCCTTTGAAACTCAATTCGTTTTTCTACTGGTTTAATTAAAATTTACAACGAAATTATATATGTAATTGAACACCTAGAATTAATATAAACATATACGAGAATGTTACAAATATTTTCTACATGAATGCATTCACTCAATGCCATTTATTCTCTACATTTAAATCATATGATAATAGTAATTAAATAAAATACATAACAAAAATAAATACCAATAATTTATACACAGATGGAGACTTACATTAAAAGCATAACCAACTGACTACAAACCAAGGACGTTCCTCCTATTCGTAGGCTCTATCAAACCATATCTTTCTTTGGCAAGCCACCCCTAAGCTGGGACTATTAAACCAAAAGAAGGCATTGAGTTCTCTAACTAAAAATACTCCAATTTGTTAGCACTCCTTCTCCATTAGCCTGCACAACCCAAGGAATGGTGCTCCCTTTTCTAAGTTAATAATCCCTCGGGATCCCTTATTTGAGTTAATAGTCCCTCGAGTTTGTTACCCCAACTCTTTTCCATGGCTCTAGCAAAAGCAATCCAGGAACTCTCTGTGTTGAGACTCCAGGGAACTCAATTGTTCTCGGTCTTGCTCCAAAATTACCGTATGGATGATGGTGGTACAGGTGATAGTGGTATGGGTGAAGGTGGTTTAGATCTAATAATAGTTGATAGTTCAATCATGGAGGAATGATCATGAATGACCAGTTCTCAATAACTTATATGCATGTTGAGAACTTAACCAAGTGGCATTCATGGATGATTGGAACTAGGCAAATGACATACATGGGATTTGACACTTTTTCCCCTTTAATCCCAAGATTAGGATAATTAACCCAAGATTATGGCTAATGAACTTTTATAAAGAGGCATTAATAAAACATAGGATAAAAGGAATAATAAAGATAATGACTTAAATGATAAGTCCTTAGGGTCATCTACCCCTTAAGCCCCCTTCTCACTCTCCCTCTTGTGGAATCATAGCCCCCCATCTCTTCTTTGTCCTTCTTGGTCTACTGTAGTCATGGCTTTTATATTAATATAAAATGTACATAATTACATGATACAATCACACTATACCATTCACGCCTGACTTCTATCTATTTCATTAATATTTACATTATCACATTCTGGGGTAAAAAACAAGGTGTTACAAAACATCAACCCCAGAGGTGTAGACCAGTTGGCAATAGGGTGCATTGTTAAGGCACTCCATGTGACGTTGTGGGTTCAAACCTTGAATAGCATGTGCACCTGTGCAAGGGAAGTGTGGGTGCACTTAGGGGTATAGTGGTAGTGGACATGAATCAACCCTGTATCACGTGAGTACGAGCCCTACCCCGGTTTTTGATTCCCCTAGCAAAACAAAAATAACCAATGAACATCCAAGAGAATGCCTCATCTGAAATGGAGAGGTTTTGCATGAAAACATTGCAACAAAGGTAGAACGTAACAAACAAAATATGGAAGCAAGTAGCAAAAAAGAAACCATGACAATAAACAACCAAAAGGGCGGGAGCCTTTATGGGAAACATGATTAATAATAGATAAGAAAGGATAATTGTAATGTACCCACCTAATGTGACGTACCCACCCATCTATCCAAAGCAAGGAAGGGAACATGGCACCAAAATATGGGATTTTAGAACAACTTAGCCAAATTCACATTCAATAAAGGATATGGCATTACAGTAAAATGCATAGGTGTGCAGATGTAAATCAATTGAACATGAACAATGGAATAAAACATCATCCACACACATTTCATACTCATCCATCATATCAAAATAACCATCAAATTAAACATTTGCAGGAGTAAACACAATAAAATACTCATCTTGATGTAATGTTGTCCCAAGCAACTAGCTATGTCGCTGCAACGTTCCACCCAACCATAGGTCTCTTACCAGCCTATATTCTTTCAGCACTCAGAGACCACCCCCGAGCTGGGCATGATATCTACAAGGAAAAAGGGCTCTCAAGCTTCAACTCATCCCAAAGCAATGGATACCCAACTCAACCCCAGAATTCTCTTGCACACAAAACTTAGATATGGGCTTGGAAACACACTTTCAGCAATGGGACTTAGAAGCTAGATGGACATGGGTTTTCCCCAAAATGTAGGCACACCAAAATGGATTTGTGAGAGGGAGAATCGACCATAGGGAAGAAAATGATTTCTCCCACAGATATACAAGCAATCAGTGAGCCGAAACAACCTCTATGGTCCCCAAATCGATTTCCCTTTCTTTCCCACTGTTATACAACACAAAAACGCCCTTCCTAGCTAGGAGAATGAAGGAAAACACAACAAAACCATGGAGGAAAATTCCCAGGTAGCTCCAAACTCATGAGAGAGCAAAACTGATGGATGAATAATGGCTTTTGGGGGAAATTCATGGCTCTTTTCTTGCCCAAGAATCCAAACACGATTTTCCATGAAGAGTGGCTTGCCCATACCCGAATTTGGACAACCATACCTCTCCATTCCCCAAGGCATTAACTACCTCAACCAACTCTTCGGAGAGTAAATGATTGGGTGCAAAATTCAACATGGGTAGTTGAGGGTTGATGGGTTCTCTCATTAACACTTGGCTTGACTTGATTGGCTCAAAGGTTATATTTCCCTCCCAATTCCTTGTAAACATCATGCCCCCATCTCTTGTTGCATGCATAGCTAGTTGTGGGCATTTATATTAAAATGCATATTTTACAATTCCCATGGTTCACTAGTACATGGGTAGCATAATATCCAATACTTGCCTCTTCAAGGTCGAGCGTTCACTAGCGGGGCCTTGGATTTGAGCTCCATGCTAGGAATCATACATAATATGCATACAATTGTTACATTATAGCCCAAAATATTACAAGGGTCAACATGGGGACATTACATTCCCCTCCCTTTGGAATAACATTGTCCTCGGTGTTCCAATACCTAGGAATACATACACACTATATACATGTCCAATATTCACAAAATGTGGCGGGTCTGTCCTTCCTTTCATTAATTGGAGATGTCAAGGTGAGGTTCTTGAATCCCTGCACTTTGCTCCTACTGGCCATCGCTTTTCTTGTTACCCCTTGCTAGACATTCGTGGAGGAGGTGACTTCCTCCACATCCCTAACATTCTATTGGAGGTAACTGCCTCTGTTTTCCTTTGTCAGCATTCTTGCTCTCTTCCATCCTTGGGCGTTTCTTGATGGGGTGATTGGATGAATGCTTCATCATTGATCCACTTTCCTTTCCCTTACTAATTGCTCCTAGAATACTCTTTACCTCTTTTTGCAGACGAATAGAGTCCTGCAAAACCTTATGGTTGATCGCATTCTGCTGCTTCTGTAGCTTGAGCATCTCTCCAATATTTTCTTGGGCCTTGGCAATTGTTTGGAGAAGGATTTCAGCCAAGTCCAATAGCCCTTGGTCTACTTCCATGGTCAATGCGCACAGCTTCCCTCACTTGCTTGCTAGCACCACTTGTTTGTTTTTGTAACGGCTGCAACCAATTGTGCTCAATTTCTCACCCGTGAAATTCATTATTGCAATTCTTTGTTAGGCCAAGCATAACATAAAAATTAAAATTAGTCAATTAATTTTCCAATTGACATGGAACATCCATGCTTTATTCATGAGACTTCCACACTTTTTATGCTTTCCCAACATACATATGAACTTATTCATGTTCATCCTTTCACAGGGAATTAGCTTTTCCAGCATTCACAATTTATTCAAGCAAATAAACACAATCAACTTTCAGTTATGACATGCATTCAATAATTTTCTGTTTCTAAGATGCATCAGTCAAAAAGGAAAGAGAAGAGTAAGAGTTTCCCTCGCTTATTCTTGTTCCAATCCGGAGCCACACCATCACTGTGGTTCTATGCTCCTAGCCTCTTTCACTTCAATGTGAATGCTTGACTTTCCCTTTCTTGGCTGTGACACTTAGTGTCTAAGGTCTGCTTAAGGCTTTTTTCCATCAGGGAATCTCCTCCCCATGGTTTTTCTACAGAACCTTTGGCTGCTAGGACTCCCACACATTTCCACTAGCATCATTCTTATTATTAGTGCTCATACTGAGCTTTCTAGGACAGTCACGTGTCCATATGAATCCATAGGATGCCTTCAGGGCTTCTTGCTTTCCTGTAAAGACCAAAGCTTCCGACAGCCTGGCTATCATAAGACTTGTTCATGAAATTTTCATTATCCAAAAATGAATGAAAATCAAATACTTATCTGTATTGGGCAGTTCCTTGCTACTCCACAGGTTTCCTTCTCTGCTTTACAAGCCTTGGATCACCTGTGGGGTGGATGTTTAATGCCCAACCAGTTCACCTTCACGCTGACTGGGTTTACCAAGCATTTATGGTGCCCAACCAGTCCCATACCTGGTTGGCCCTCTCCATTGCCAAGCCAACACATTCGTCTAGGTCATCGACCAATGGAAGGAAACTGCGCCACCAACCATTATAGGTCAAAGATCTACTACGGAGCCATAGGCATATAACAACCTTTCACTAATACCTCCACAACAACCAAGTAAATAATGCCAAACCAGTATACTGACTGGGTTTATTAAGCATGCAACAACCCTTCATAACAACCTTCATAACACCCACAACATCCAAGTAAATAATGCCAAACTAGTGCACCGACTGGGTTTATTAGGCATGCAACAACCCTTCATAACAACCTTCACAACATCCAAGTAAATAATGCCAAACCAGTGCACCGACTGGGTTTATTAGGCATGCAACAACCCTTCGTTATGCTTCTTCTGTGTGCAGCCCCAAATTGCATGTGTTTTAGCTGACAACACAAGATGGATAAGTAAACTCATCAGTATTGCTGCTCTAAAATTGAAGCATAATTCATAACATTCACTATCAAGTATTGAAACACCAGGAATGCGTCCATTCCCTTAGGGTGTAGTCAATATTGAAAACCCTATCATAACCCAAAACCTGAAAGGTGTGCAACCCTTTATGATGTGAACCATGTAGGTCCTACTCATACTCAAGCAATCTGAAATAATATAAATAAGATGGAACATGCTCTGTATATTAACCCTAATAATTAGACATGCATGTTCTTAGCTAGGGTTACAGAATACTTATCCCTTTTCAAATGTATTCTCTCTTTATTGCGAAGAATGGGGGATCCCTTCTCTGAGTCAACAGTCCTTCGGTTTGCTACCCTAATATTTTCATGTTCCATAACCCACACATGCCTTCTTTACATGGCTTCACCATCTCACTCATATGGCTTCCCAACATGCAGTGCAACTGGGATATTATCAAAATTTACTATGGCATTTCACCCGAAACCCATTTCCAGAGCATGGGGTTCTTCCCATGGAGTTTGGCTTCTGCAGGCCATCATGCATGGTCTTCCTGCAATGTGTCATCTTGGCACACTTATCAAATAGCCAAACAATCAACAACATTTAACAATAAACTTCAAATCTGATTGTTCCATAACCAATCAATGTCATTAATAATTAAATTCAATATGAATTTGCAATTCTGTCTACTACAGAAATTGACTTGCTTAGTCATGAGGTTATCCTCATTTGCTTGTCCCTTGTAAGTGGCACCCCTCTATCCATTAGGGTTTTACGCTTGCTATCATAATATGAGCATCCACTTACAACATGTCCTCCTGACATAGTTCTATGCAAGCCAACTGTGATTAGCAATTATAAGCAAATTCTCAAATTTGAAATTTACAAATCTATTTTCCTACAAAAAATTAGATTTGCCACCATGAGATTATTCTCATAAAGTTAAATCAGACAAAATTTTAGGTCTATGTCATGCATAAGTTAAGTTTCACAACCAAGAGAACCTTCTCATGAGTTTTGGCTCTCGCACGTGGTAGATTCCAATCTTCATCATGGACTTATCCACATTGCCATGCCCAAAACAATCTACCTGGAATCTGGAACTTCAATCGGCCAAACACTTTGTAAGTCCCTATGCATATAATATTTCATTGTTGCAACAGTCACTGAAGTGATCTCAGAATTGTAAAACTTAATAACTCAAACACCCTCAACTATTAACATTTGAAATGCAATGAAATATATATATATATATATATATATATATATATATATCATTATCATAATAAAATTGCAAGACACAGTCACATCATTTATGCAGTTTAAATGACGTTTTAGATACTCATCACTTCATAGCCATATCATTTTATGCAACTCTGTCCTTTCAACAGAGCACTCTTGGTAGCCCATCAACATGTCTACCTTGTATATACAATCATTCTCCTGCATTCACAACAGCTCTTGAAATGGTCTCAAGATTAACAATAGTTCACCATTTCATCTATTATCTAAGTGCAATGAAACATACACCACAACCATGCATTCACATAACGCATCTCAACATGTGCACCCATACCTATGCATGCACATTGCAATACTCACATAATATTTTATTGTGCATCCACTCAATGCATAACCACGAGATTGTATAAAATATTTTTAATGCACATCCCCTCAATGCAACCTTGCATTAATTCATGAATACCATGCATTCAAACATATTATGGCCTAATCATGGTTACCATACATAGCATGCACTATCATGACAGGGTCATAAGTCCTTACTTTCTTTGGTTGTTTAACTCACAACCAACATACACAAATGGCATGATATAATCTCATATGAATGCATTCTAGCATTTAAAATAGTCACATGGTAGAGGGTTCCTCGCCCTTACTACCCCATACCTCACCATACCATGGTAGTATGGTATCCATATAAATGCATTCAACCTTTCCTACATACCATTCTACGATTACAAAATATCGTTCAAAGGGGTTCTTACCCGATCTCCTTTTGTACTTAGGCAATCATAATTAAACCATTACCTGCATGGCTCCCATCAACATCTTTGATGTTACCTGATCAGTTGGTCTCCTGCAAAGGATCACGCCATCCTTCCACCCACCTCATGATCATGGATTTGTTTCCCCCCAACCTTTCTTCATAAGGATGTGGGTCACATGCAACTTCATCATGTACATCTTTAGCCATGCTTTGGTTGTCTTTGGTCCTACAACCAATGCGAACACAACTAATTATTAGCAACCACAATAATTATCTTAAATGGCTCATTGCATATGTAAAACCTCACTATTTTACCAATATGCAATATCATGAATATATATGCACAAACATTTTCACATGCATTGTGCAATGTTTATTAATATGCCATCTAGTGCATAGTCATATCATCTATCTAATCTCTTGCATTTTCTTTCATGCTTCTATGGTTTGATTCCTATGACCAATATCAACAATATTAATTGTCATCAACCATAGATAATACCATTAATGGCTACTGCATGTGTAACTTTGCTACCTTCGCCTATATGCAACGTCATGCTCATGCATAATCAATCCTCATGTACTATGCAATGATTCTTTACTCATACCCACTAATTTATATGCATTCAATCTGCTACTCTCTTGCATTTATAACATCCCTATGCCATAATTTCCAGTATATAAAATTTAGGGAATATAAATACAATAGCAAGGGAGGAGTGAAGGAATTCTTCCTTTCTAATTTCCTCATTGTAGCATGGAGTGTCCTCTTCCACATCATAGCTGATCCAATCTCATGGGCTCTTTACCATGCACACAAGCGATCATTAGCTATGATCTTGTGAATTAGCAATTCAATATATATAGACGTGCATAACATTCATTCTTCGTACTTTCCAAGCATAGAATTATTATGTTATAACATAAATAGTTTAGGGTGAGGGATTTCCCTTTTATCCTCCATAATAGATATTACAACCAATTACCCTTACTGAGGATTCCAAAATCCCTTTATGCAATTCATAGGGCACATTCCAAGCATAGAGAATGTCTTTCATACATTCAACGACTGTCTCCGGGGAACGACGAGGGTCAATGACTGTCTCCCTAGAAAACAACTGAAATTCCCTGTTTCGGAGCAACTCACCGAGTTCTTCCGACCCATTGCGGATCAACTCACTGAGTTCTACCAGTCGGAAAACTCAACTATCTCTTCCAACCCGTTTTGGATCAACTCGCCGAGTTTTGCCGGTGGGCGAACTCAACTATCTCTTCCGATCCATTTCGGCTCTGCTCAGCGAGTTTCACCAAACTTTGTTAACTTTCGTCGATTCGGCGGACTCAAAATTTCTCGCTGACCATTTCGGCTCAAACTCGTCAGTTCTGGCCGACCGTTTCGGAGCAACTCACTGAGTTCTGCCACCGTTTCGCAGCAACTCACCGAGTTCTGCCGAAATTTCTTCTTTGCCGCTGGAAAATTTTCCTTCCTTTCTCCGGGCACTTCCGCAACTTCGTCAGCGCAACTTGGCCAGATTCGTCGACCGTGTCGGCTCCACTCAATGAGTTTCGCCGAAACGTATCACAAAATTTCGCAAAACTTCGCTGGTCCGTTTCGGCGGGCTCCTATAGCTGCGCCGAAACGGGTTTTTGGCAATCTTTTCGGTGTTCGCCGATAGTTTTGGCACCCTTCTCAATTCTTCACTGAAACAGTTAGGCAGAACTCAAACAAAATAGTTAAATTTTTTTTTGAAAATTTTCTTAATGGTCTGTGATGAGCAGGAAGTATACTTACCTCCGCAATTGTGATAGGTAGCCCATGAAGGCCCAAATGTTGCAACCAACAGCTCTGATACCAAATGTAATGTACCCACCTAATGTAACGTACTCACCCATCTATCCAATGTAAGGAAGGGAACATGGCACCAAAATCTGGGCTTTTAGAACAACTTAGCCAAATTCATAATCAATAAAGGATATGGCATTAAAGTAAAATGCATAGGTGTGCAGATGTAAATAAATTGAACATGAACAGTGGAATAAAACATCATCCACACACATTTCATACTCATCCAGCATATCAAAATAACCATCAAATTAAACATTTGCAGGAGTAAACACAATAAAATACTCATCTTGATGTAATGTTGTCCCAAGTAACTAGCTATGTCGTTGCAACGTTCCACCCAACCATAGGTCTCTACCCAGCCTATATTCTTTCAGCACTTAGAGACCACCCCCGAGCTGGGAATGATATCTACAAGGAAAAAGGGCTCTCAAGCTTCAACTCATCCCAAAGCAATGGATACCCAACTCAACCCCAGAATTCTATCACACACAAAACTCAGATATGGGCTTGGAAACACACTTTCAACAATGGGACTTAGAAGCTAGATGGACATGGGTTTTCCCCAAAACGCAGGCACACCAAAATGAATTTGTGAGAGGGAAAATTGACCATAAGGAAGAAATCGATTTCTCCCACAGATATACAAGCAATAAGTGAGCCAAAACAGCCTCTATGGTCCCCAAATCGATTTCCCTTTCTTTCCCACTGTTATAAAACACAAAAATGCCCTTCCTAGCTAGGAGAATGAAGGAAAACACCGCAAAACCATGGAGGAAAATGCCCAAGTAGCTCCAAACTCATGAGAGAGCAAAACTGATGGATGAATAATGGCTTTTGGGGGCAATTCATGGCTCTTTTCTTTCCCATGAAGCCAAACACGATTTTCCATGAAGGGTGGCTTGCCCATACCCGAATTTGGACAACCATACCTCTCCATTCCCCAAGGCATTAACTACCTCAACCAACTCTTGGGAGAGTAAATGATTGGGTACAAAAGTCAACATGGGTAGTTGAGGGTTGATGGGTTCTCTCATTGACACTTGGCTTGACTTGATTGGATCAAAGGTTGTATTTCCCTCCCAATTCCTTGTAAACATCATGCCCCCATCTCTTGTTGCATTGCATAGCTAGTTATGGGCATTTATAGTAAAATGCATATTTTACAATTCCCATGGTTCACTAGCACATGGGTAGCATAATATCCAATATTTGCCTCTTCAAGGTCGAGCGTTCACTAGCGGGGCCTTGGCCTTGAGCTCCACGCTAGGAATCATACATAATATGCATACAATATTTACATTATAGCCCAAAATATTACAAGGGTCAACATGGGGACATTACAATAATGTGGATCACAATGCAAACTCAATTTAGAAGGGTTGGTGATCCTATGTAAGAAACTTAGGGTGTGTGCCAAATGGAATAGTGCTGCTCTAAGGAAACCTATCACATAATGGCTTTGTCATTTAGTGCATGCAAAGGTGAAGAAACAAGTAAGGCTAAAGCAACACCATCCAATAGGGTTTATCCTATGGTAAGTTAGGGTGGAAAAGGGTACATATTCAACATTAGAGGGGGAGATACTAATCATATATGCTAGTTCAATAATAAGCCTTGCTAAGCCAACCTTGGCTAAGTGAATGATCCAGAGGTATTGAAAAATATAATTCAAGGTCATGTACCCACGAAACAACAATTGGAAAATAATGTGTGATCCATTGAGCTTTAAAAGTTATGGAAGTTGTTTGCAACCTTAACACATCCTAAGTAGTGGGAACATCAAATGTGTATGTTATGAAAAATTGGTCTAAGGTATATTCATTAAGTGCAAATTAGGCATCCAAGGAGTTATCAATTAAGAAATCAATCTCACCAAGGGGAATAGAGTCTAAGGGCCCACAAGTGGAGAGGTTATCCCAAATAAGGAAGTTGACGTGCATGTAAGGTGAAGGTAATCCCAAGGACTATCCATAGAATTCAGGGTCTCTAAGAAATCTAAATTTTCATAGAATATCATGGTGAAAGAGAGGAGAGTGCATTCACGCAAGGGGAGAATCGCAGCACCAATCAACAAGGGATTCTCCCCGGTAAGCTAGCCCAATTAGATCGCTCACCGTTTGGTATAGGGAATCCGTCCGGTTAATGGCCCGACTACCGTGTAAGATTTAAAGATTTGTATTCTTTTATCGGTTGCGGCCCAGCCCACCGTTTATGTATTTTATTTTAAAAATGATATGCAAGTGCTTTAAAATAAATGCATGCAATTAAGCAAATCTAATCTACAACTATTTAAGCAAATTAATCTATCCTTGCAAGGAGAAAACTGAAACTATGAGTAATGCGCTGAAAGAAACATCCAAAGATCTCATAGATAGCTATTTAATCATAAAGATGCATTACCAGCAGAATTTGAAAGATATCAAAGGTTGCTTAGATTGAATTAAAACATTCCATTACTCATTTAAGATATACATCTTTGCACAGAAAATATGAGAACATCCATTACAAAGAAATAATTCAGAACAACAAGGAATGATCTCACAGTAATGTATAAATGATGCAGAAATAATCCAACAGACATTTAACACATCTTCAGGCAAAAACACAGTCCTCTTCCCAGGAAAAATGGAGTTTCTTTTATAATATGCAGCAAAATAATTCATGTACAAGACAAAAGTTGTCCTTTCACCTGCCAAAAAAATTCCTACTACCTTTGTCTATTCATCTATATATAGCTTTACAAAATGCTCCAAGAGATGCTAGGTGTACCGTTACACAGAAATCTTCCACCCTGTGAGCATCAGCATTCTTTGGCCTGTAGGATCCATTTCAGTGACTCAGATCCATTTTTATCCTTTAGTGATACCAATTTGCCCTATTTTTGTTCCTACCCACATGTTGCATCATTATAGCATGCGTACCCGCGAGTTGCATCACTATAGCCCGCGGGTATCAAGTAAAATGGTAAAAACCACTATTAATTACTTTTTACTCCCCAAAAGTGATCATTGGGTGATCTTTGGCTCTCCATCTGCCCAAGTAACGTCTCGATGAGTCCTTTCACCTACCTTTGAGAGGACTATATATTGACCACATATGGCTTATGGATGGGAGGAAGAAGAGAACAGTAAAGGAACTCTAGTGGATTTTTGCCCTATCTTGAGTATGCACTCATTGATCCTTGTAGTTGTGAAACTCTTTTGTTCACCTTCCAAACTCCTTCTAGTTTGAGTTTGCCATTCATGGAGGATTGAAGTGGTGGAGGCACAAGTGGATTGATCTAGATCTTGGTTCAGATTGGTTGCTGGCAAGCAGTCATATCACTTTGTACTTCTTCTTGTTCATTAATAGAAATACTCATATTCTCGTCCATTCATGGTGTGAATGTCATTTATTATACATTGGGTTACATTTGCTTATGATATTATGGACCATTGTTATTGATAATGTTAATGTAAATTATATATTATATGTACTTGTTGGATATTGGCTGTCAAGACGAATTTGCAGATTACAAGTGCGTGGATTGAAAGCTCTAACGGGGATCTACATCAAACGTTGGATCGAGGTTGGTTACATTTATCCATTATCTTAACATTGTCATTTATAATAGCATTGCTTTGAGAATTGAGTAGATTTCTGGTAGTCATCTGTCTGTTGTGGTATTCCCAAGCCATAGTGAGTTTTCTCCAATACAGAAATGGCGACTCCGCTGGGGAAAACATCCATGTTTGGGAAATTTTTTGAGCATTAGTCCATAATTAGAGTTGTTGTTTATCGAAGCTCTATGTCACTGATTAGCCGTTAAGATACACTGTAGAAAAATTTCTTTTTTCTGAGCCTCTGGACTCTCTATTTTCCCATTTTCCTTTCCTCACCCGCGGGCTAGCTTACCTCTGCCCATGTCTACCCGCCTATGTTTACTCTACTGCTCGCGGGTACCCGCAATATTTCCTTCGACAGTAGTGTGTAACTCCTGCTTTTGTTGGTTTATGACTATTGGTTGTTGCTAGGTGAGTTTGGTTGGTTCCTGAGTCTTTGTTAGCCTCTTTCTTGACTCTTTCATGCCTTGGTTGTGACCAGATCTCTTCGTTTCTCTTGGTTGAGCCTTCTTGGTTTTTTACCAATCTTTGGTTTTAGCCTCTTGGTTTCTTCCTTTTGAGCTCATTCTTTTGGTTGAGTCTTGCTGTTTAGGATCTGCTGGGTTGTCTTAGTGATCTTCTAGGCACTTCAATGACTGAATAGTAGGATTTTGCTTCCATTTTTTCAATCCATTTATATTGAAAAAATACAAAAATATTCATTTAGTTTTTTGCATTTTCCTTCTTGTTTATAAGCGAAAATACAAAAATATTTTATTTCCATGTACTGCATCTTGCATTGAGTGCTTGTTGCCTTCATTTTAGGTTCTGCCTATGCATCGAAAAGATAAAAGATTGCATCTTTATTTCAGAATTGTTGGTTGATTTTGCATATTAGTGACATTGTTTTATTGGATAGATGAGTCTAAGATTGGATGATGTTGCATACTATTGAGTCTACACATCATTAGTTTCACGATCATATCCCTTGAGTAATCACAACCACTAAAATTAACGCTTAATCATAAAATTGATTAGACTGATTTTATTTATAGGGTACACCAACTAGCATAGGTTTAGAACCTTGGAATAGATCATTGTGAGTTAACAATCCAAGACTACTAGACGAAACATTAGGTGTCTGACCAAGGAGTGGAGGAATCCATGGTATAGATCAGTGTTCTCAGGAAGCTCTACTCAATCCATAGTTAAGCACGAGGTCATGGGAGGTTGGTTGAGGAGATATCCCTCTGATACCGGCTGAACATGGGAGATATATCCAGGATTTGTTCATATCTGGGGGTACCGGAGGTTCATCCTCTTGTGCTTCGGGCTTAGATACCCTGCCCATACGACGGGTCCCACCTGCGAATGTCCCTCTGAGCATTGGTTATATTGTGGTGAACATAGTTGCCTTACCTAGGTACCACACAGGGTACTTGTAGTGGTTATGTTGTTTGTGTCCTAAGTCAGATAGGGATTGGACAACACAGTTGTGTTCGTGCAGTGGACTTGACCCTGTTGACACAGTGAAGCCTGGGTGTCTCTTTAACTAATTCTGTTACCTCCGGCTATAGTTTGGGAGTCTCAAGCCTCTCCTAGGAAAGATATACCGACTCTAGTGTCGGGAGATCATTTAGACACTCTGTTTGTCTGCTCTTGGTTGTAGTTTCTCTAGGTGTGTGCTTTTGATTTACTATTTTTGATCGATAGTTGGCCTTTAGGGGACGTTGTGTCTCTCTTTGGAGATATCGTGGCGTGGAGCCCTACTCTCCATCAGTCCCATCGTTTGGCTGGTTTAAATCCACTCGAAGTTACACGCCGTATCCCTCTGAGTCTTCAGATTATTACGTGACTTACATCGAAGACTACATGGCTGCGTATCCCAATATTGGGCAAGATCCTTCTACTCCTTCGGGTAGAGTTGAACATACTTCCAACCCCCATACTCCTCGTGAGGATTGGGGAGGTGATCCACCTAACACTCAACCTAGTTCTATTTGTTCTAATCCACTTGACCGGGATCCGTTTGATCCTTCAAATCCGGATAATTATCTTTACGGGATGCCCGACTTACCCGAGGAGGAAGAACAGGACGAGCCTTTTGTTCCTTCATTTCCACATGATTATAGATACAGGAGGCTTGAGACTCATGATGACACTGGCCCTACGATCAACCCCACCACACTCTCTTTTGGTATGCCTAGTCATAGTACTGTCGAACCTTCCACTACGGTTGGTACTCACGCTGGCACTAGTCAAAGTGTTAGCCATACTATACCCACTGGTGGCACTACCCTCGCTGGAGGCACTACGTTGTCCGCCCACTCACATAGTATGGGTAATGGTCAGATTCCTAACCATGCTAATGTTGGAACACGACCACCTCCTAGGAATACCCAACCTAGCCGGAATGTTGTTCAGAACACAACTCACCATCCACCACCTTATACACGTGTCGCTACTCGTCAACCCAGGACTACTTTTGCACATGATACCGTTCTTCCCAACCACGGGGGTGGACATATACCGCATACTTTTGCATCCACTTCCACCACTAGTAATGCTAAGGTAGGGGGTGGGAATATTTCCTATCCACATGGACATCATACCACCAACCATGCTACTAATCACACTAATGTTGGGGCTGGGAATACTTCTCATGCTTTTGGTCACCACACGACCACTCAAGCTAATCCTAATGCTGGGGGTGGGAACATACCATACCATTACGGTCATTATAACACGTTTCCCGGTATGAATAGTACATACATGCCCCATACTCATGGTGGCAACCCTTACTACAACGCAGTCGGTGCTGGCCACCAGTATCACCCACCACCCCAATATGGTGCTCAAAACGTGCATATACCTGCTTATTCTCAAATGGGTCCGGTAGGGGGAGGTTATCAATCTTATGGCCATGGGAAAGCTTGTGGTCCGTTAGGTCCTTCTTATCAGCAGTTTAATCCTCATGGTCAAGCTATTGGTCCATCTTATAACACAGTTCCGTTTAACCAACCTTTTATGGGAGCTTATAATCCAGCTTTCCAGCCGCAGCTCCTGTTCCTTGCACGCTTGAATCTCCCGGATCTTTCGAAGCTCACAGATGATCCGGTGTGTCACGACCCTACTTGGCCCCCGGTCCCTACCAAGCTCCCTTCAGACATTCCAATGTTTAAGGGGAAAGGTGGTGAGGACTCGGGAGGTCATGTCACGACATTTCACCTTTGGTGCTCCTCCAACTCTTTGAATCATGATTCCATTTGTTTATGACTATTTCAACGCACCCTCACGGGGGCAGCCGTGAAGTGGTATGTGGAGTTGTATGGAAATACCTATAGGGGATTCAACGAGATTGCTTTGGTTTTCATAGACCATTTCCAGTTGCTGGTTCGTTATGATATTGGTACTGAGTTATTGTCCACCTTCCGTCAGAATAAGGCCACACACATTTCTGACCATGTTCAAGAGTGGAATCGGCGGAAGAGATTAGTGAAAGCCAACATTCCTCCAGAGTTTCTATTGGAATGGTTCCTTAAGTCTTTACTCCCATACATTGCTAAGGATGTTTCAATGTCCAACATTGTGACTGAGGAACAAGCTATCTTGAAAGTCCAGCAGTTAGATCTACTTTATTCTCAGTCTGGCATTTTGTATGACATTATTCCTGATGCAGCGAGAACAAGACATGAGCCTACGTCAGTTCCTAGACCACATGCCGATGGCATCGTGGGGTCTACATGCACTCGCCTTGTAGACTTGGTAGCTAATCAAATGCAAAAATTTTCGCTAAACCAGTCTGCTACCGGATAGGTTCACACCTTGTCCACTTCCACTCCATCGTTTGATGTACACAATGTGCAATCAACGAAACTGTCAGGTAACCAGCAACCTGGTGATAAGAAAAAGGGGAGAAATAATTGTAGGGGTGAAAACAATGGAAGTAATAACAATAGCAATCATAATACTCCTCATAAAGAGAATGCCAAACCTTCTAGGGAAGGCGGTAATGCTGGCGAGGATCGTAAACCTAGGCGTAAGGTGAAATTCCCTTGCAAGCTTTGTGGGGAGGATCATCCTATTCACTTATGTCCTCGAATTGAAGAAGCATCGAAGCATTTGGCATAGAGCCCAACTGTGTTGAAGGATCCCCTTCCTCATCATCAAAACATGGCTTCGCATGCTCCAACCACTGGTTATGGTACTAATTAAATGGCAACGTCTTCTTCCAATACTAGTGGTTATGGATGTGTGAATATGGTTCAGTCGGAGGTTTGTGTTGCTACTCGTCAATGCGATTATGGTGCACCACAACCAAATTTGGGGAATGAGCCTCCCCCTCCTCCTGACAATTCTTTGCATATCGAGAAGCCCTCTATTATGCCGCGAATACCGAAAGGTGTTCTCAAGCGCTCCACGCATAACCCTAATGCTTGAGCCGCCCAGAACTACTCCATCGTCGAAGATTTGGGCCAAACTCCGTGTGCCATGTCGGCTCTTGAGGCTTTGCAAGCCTGTCCTTCTCAGAAGCATGCCCTTTTGAGTGCATTAGGAGTTCAGGATAGGGGAAGTCCCAGTGTTATCAAGTTCAATACTACTGATGTCCAGCCTCGCTTACCTTACCACGTGGCTTTTCAAATCTAGGTGGTTTTCCTTAAAAGCTTCGTCAAACGTACTATGGTTGATGAAGGTGCCTCTGCGTCAGTAATGTCATTAGCTTGTTGGAAAGCTCTTGGCTCTCCTCCTCTACTCGCGTTTAGAACTACACTCACTGCATTCGACGGTAGGTCTTTTATGCCGCATGGAATTATCCCTTCCGTTGTTGTCTCCTTGGGAGGTAAGTCCGTCCCTATTGAAGTCGAAGTGGTTGATGCGCCCATCGACTACAACCTTTTACAGGGTCGAAACTGGATGTATGCTATGAAGGTTGTCGCGTCTACTGTATTTAGAGTTTTTTGCTTTCCCCATGAAGGCAAGATTGTGACGATCGATCAGCTAGATTATGTTGGCACTCCTTCCACAACATCCATCGCATCTGTAGTCCCACAAGTTTCTAATTCTCAGCTGGCAACTGGGAACATAGGTGTTGGAATGTACCCCTCATTGATGGGAACTTTTAACCATTCTGCGCCTGTGAATTTTATTGGAACCATTACTGACAATGAGTCTCCTCCTTCGAATAATATGTTATTCCGGACCTCCTATTCAAATGATCCATGGATTTAACCATCCACGAGTTCCACATCTGGAGACATTGCACATGTCGGTATGTCTACGCCTTTATCTATAGCGGAGCTCGCTTATGATCATATCCAACAAACCACTGCAGATCCAGATCTTTCTTCTTCCCGGACAGTTGAAGAAGATCCCGTTATGCTGCCCGTGCGTGCAGTCGACCTATCTTGTTCACATGGTTTCCTCGATGGTATTTTACTTTCAAATGAAGTTTTTATTGAGGCCATGGGTGGTGATGACAAGTCGTGGGGGGATCTTTATCATAGATCTCATTCCCCTCCTACCCTTGATCTTATTGAACAAGATAAGTCTAGAATATAGTCTGCCGTACATTTTGATCCAGGCATAGTTTTTTCTAGCCCCGGTTTGACATTAAAGTATTATTTCCCTAGTGACGAGTCTTTAGACTCTCTTATGGATCCAAAAATTGGTGATCCTGATGAGTTCGATTCTACTTCTAGAATTTCCAAATCCTGTGATGATAAATTTTCCACTGAAGATTCCTTCACATCCTTCAGCTTTGCTCTTCATTTTGAAGATGATCATTTTGATCCCTCAGGTATTGGTACTATGGCACCTTTAGTGGTTAGCTCTACCTGCGTTATGTCTGAGGTTAACAATAGTGAAGTTGAAAATGTTTCTACCGCAATGACTTGTATCATATTTTTCTTTACATACGTTGTAGAGATGATCTTGGTACTTATGTTTCTTGGAGACAGGATTCTTAGCTGGACTTATACTTGTTTACTGGTCCTTTTCGACATTTGCTTCAGTCATGGCAGGAATATTCAAAACCTTGCATATAGGTTTAGCCCTCCCCATTGTTATGATGCATTTGAGCCTATTACTATCCAAATTTGCAGATACCCCTTGACTGTCCTTATCTTGCTCATGTTCCTTGCATTATGCATAGCTTTGTCCCATGCGCTTGGAACTAGTCTCGCATGTCCCTGACACTTGTCTGCTCTCATTACGAGCATTCTTCCATATCTCCTTTGAGCTCGTTAAAAATAGTAAGGAGGTCACGAGTTTACCTTTTCGGGCTCGTTAAACCTTTACGGAAAAGATTTTTATAAATTCTTTTTTAAGCCCTTGTTAGACTTTTTCAAATCAAACAAGATTTCCGAGTATACTTGTTGTTTCAGACTCGTTAAAGGATTTGAAGTGACATCCACTTAGGTATAAGTTTACCCCTTTTCCGGACCCTTGTGGATTAATTACGAAAAATGTATACTCTAGTCATATGTGATTAGAAGAGTTCTTCTCTCATTATTTTACACTTTTTCAGGTGAGGAGACTAACTTTACGAAAAAGGACTCCCCTCAGTTATATCATGTTGTGATTGCATTGTATCATCCTGCTTGCCACTCGAGCCTTGTGCCGGCTCAGGCTTAATCAATTGTTAGCCTGGTGCCTGAGCACTTTTCCCTGTCGAGCCCTACAGAGCTTTATGTATTTTCCCTTCACAATTTGATGACCCTTTGACCCTGAGGGAACATACTCCCGAGTGTCCACATCTTGCATGCACTTCCTTGCATTGAGCATAGGTATGTTCCACTGCTTGGGACTAGTCTGCTAGCTATTTGACACTCGTTCCCTCACTTATTGTACTATAAGCAATTTTATTCTTTTTCAAGCTTTTCCCAAATATGAAAAAGACCAAAAAATCAAATATTCCAAAAATCCGGATGGGATTATGGTCACTATTTCTTGTTGGCAGCTGTTGTGTCTCCTTTGAATAGGGCATTCATTCCACTCTGTAGATTATGAGTCGGGACTATAGTTGGGCCTTAGGAGCTGTACTTCTTTCTCAGTTTTCTCCACTGATTGGTTAAGCTTCCAGTCATTATGGAGCCCTCTGTAATGCCTCCTTCATTGCACAGTTTATGTCAAGTCTATGCTGCCTAAGTCTATCCATCTGCTAATGCTCTTGTTCAAAGGAAGTCCTGAAACCAGTGTCAGCCACTCAAATATCTTTACTATTGCATGTCGGCCATCCTTATTGAGTCAGTCCGTTTCACCTGAGATCTTCCAAATCTTTTAGCATTGCTGGTACCTCGTGCTGGTTGATGGGGGATGCCTTAATGCCCTCCTTCCAGTGAGTCTCATTTCGTCGACTTCAACTCATTTATTCTAGGACTTGAGGCTTAGAGTTCGGTTGAGTACCTTGAGGCTTGCAGTCATTAGTGGTAGGTTCTCTCGCCATCAACAGTTTTGGGAATACATCAATGTCCCTTGATTGATGGATTCATCCTAGTGTTCGACTTCAACCCATTTATTCACACTCTGATGATTGTGCTCGGTGCCTTGATGCCCATTTTCATTATCGGTGGGTCATCTAGCGTCTGTTAACGGTATACATCATTGACCGGTAATCAGACGATGTCTCATCAGGTTCGACTCCAACTCATTTATTCACTTGATGGGACTTGCACCGTCGAAGACTTGTGTAGAAGACCCCAAGTGATTGTGGCATTCAGTATGCTACATATGACTTTGACTTTACATCTGAGATATCACCTCTCAGATTTTAGCAGTTTGTACCTCCAGTTTTGCACTAGTTGTCTTCTTTTCAGTAGAAGACCATATATTACTATAGAGGGATCATGGCTATGATCACTTATCACCTCTATCTATTATGTACTTCCTATTCAAGGCCATTGTATCAGCTTGTTGTACTATACCGACATGTATTCAGAGATATTGTTGTATTATGACGAGTGAGTTTTATAATTTATTTCGGCCATCGTAGCACATTTCAGTATTTGACCTCACACATTAGGGGGCATCTGTTACACATAAATCTTCCACCCTGTGAGCATCAACATTCTTTGGCCTGTAGGATCCATTTCAGTGACTCAGATCCATTTTTATCCTTCAGTGATACCAGTTTGCCCTATTTTTGTTCCTACCCGCATGTTGCATCATTATAGCATGCGTACCCGCGAGTTGCATCACTATAGCCCACGGGTATCAAGTAAAATGGTAAAAACCACTATTTATTACTTTTTACTCCCAAAAAGTGGTCATTGGGTGACCTTTGGATCTCCATCTGCCCAAGTAACGTCTCGATGAGTCCTTTCACCTACCTTTAAGAGGACTATATATTGACCACATATGGCTTATGGACGGGAGGAAGAAGAGAACAGTAAAGGAACTCTAGTGGATTTTTTCCCTATCTTGAGTCTGCACTCATTGATCCTTGTAGTTGTGAACCTCTTATGTTCACCTTCCAAACTCCTTCTAGTTTGAGTTTGCCATTCATGGAGGATTGAAGTGGTGGAGGCACAAGTGGATTGATCTAGATCTTGGTTCAGATTGGTTGCCGACAAGAGGTCGTATCACTTTGTACTTCTTCTTGTTCATTAATAGAAATAATCATATTCTCGTCCATTCATGGTGTGAATGTCATTTATTATACATTGGGTTACATTTGCTTATGATATTATGGACCATTGTTATTGATAATGTTAATGTCAATTATATATTATATGTACTTGTTGGATATTGGCTGTCACGACTGATTTGCAGATTACAAGTGCGTGGATTGAAAGCTCCAACGGGGATATACATCAAACGTTGGATCGAGGTTGGTTACATTTCTCCATTATCTTAACATTGTCATTTATAATAGCATTGCTTTGAGAATTGAGTAGATTTCTGGTAGTCATCTGTCTGTTGTGGTATTCCCAAGCCATAGTGATTTTTCTCCAATACATGTACCCTAATCCCAAGGAATCTCTTTTTTTTTTCTTCTTTTAGTGCCCTTCTATAAAAAATAGAATAATACCCAAGAGTTTTTTACAAAAGAAACAAAAATTCCAGCTATCATTCATTCCAAGACTGAGCTAAAAGGCAAGATTGTTTCTAGATCAAAATTAGACAATCATGTAGTGCCAAATTAGTTCCCGGCTGGAGCTTCTGATACAGCTAGCGCTTCTACCTCTGCTGGTTTGTCCACCTCTGCTATATAGCTGATCCATATGCCTGTTTCCCTAACAATGGTGTTGAAAGGAGCAGGGAGCATGAGTTTCAAGGAGATTTCGTGCTTGGCTAACTCTGCTTTAATGCTTTGTACTTCTGTTATTGAAGTCTGGAGGAACTCATCCAGTAAGTGAGCATGAATGGAAGGTTACCTAATGCACTGGTGAAGGTCTTCTACTGTCAACACATCTATCCTCTTCACATATCCCATCTCTATGCTCAGCTCAGTTTTCAACATAGCTAGGCACATGTCTTTTTCTGGAAAGTCTTCTAGAGTTTGAGGAACCATTATTTTACACCTTTCATGAGTCGCCTGGATTCTTAGATAGAGACTGCTGCATTTCCCGATGGTGGCTTGGATTACAGAGTTTAACTTTACACCACAATTCTTGCAGAACTCCATAAATCCCACATCTGCTTTAAAATCCGCCACGGATTTGAGAGGGAGATGCTTGGGGAAGCCTGACTTCCCTTCTCTCCATTCAATCTGCTTCCCGATGTCTTCCTTTACACGCGTGTACTTCTTTCTGAGCCTATTATCCTCGGAATTGATTTCTTTCATTCTGGAAACCATTGCCTTCATTCTGCAAACTTCTTCAGTGATAAGTTCCTATGACTCATGTATCTTCTTTAGTATGTCACAGGACTGCTCATGAAAGGGGCTCAAATCATTTGCTTTGCTATTTGCTAGCTCTAACTGCTTTGCCATCAGCTCTTTCTCTTCTTCCAACTGAATGGTCTTGGATTCAAGATCATTTTTCTCTCCTTCCACTATCATCATCTGTACCGCCAAAGCATCCTTTTCCTCCTCAAGGTGCAGATACTTACTCGATAATTCTCTTTGCTCTGATACGAGGACATCATATTTCTTAACCATTAACTCTCTATACGCCTACTCCTTTACCAGAGTAAGTTGCAACTTGCGTGCCTTCTTCTTGCCTGCTTCCACATCATTCACTAGCTTGTGGACATTGTCTTCGCTTTCCTTGGCAGCAGCTACAGTGGCGGATGACATAAACTCGGGAACACTCTGCGTGCCTTGCATGACAATGGTTTCTCACTTGGTGATGATGTCTGGCTGAAAGGGTCTCTTCATCCTTGTCTTTGTCTGTCTTACAATGGACTTCCTCTTCTTATCAAAAACAAAATTTTCCCATTGGGTCACAATGTGACTCTTTGACGGGGTAAAAGGGACGAGCAGAAGTTCTCTTATGGGGCAGTCGTATTCCGTGGTTGAGGCCTGGCCACTCGAGACAAGTCTATGTCCATGTCTTGCATGTTTGGGCTTCCTGCCTATGCATCCTTCTTGGATTTATCTTCTTCCTCGGCCTTCAGTTACCTCTCTTCTTCTTCGACCTTCAGTTGCTTTTCAACTGCTTCTCTTTCTCTCGTCTTCCTTTCTTCTTGTATCTTGGCGGCTTCTTCTTTTCTGATATTTTCAAATTCTTCATCTCGAAGTCTTTTGGCTTCTTCATCTTGGATCTTGTCCGCCTGTTCTTTCCGTGCTCTTTCTGCTGCCTCCCTTTGGAATCTTTCAACCTCCTCCTTGAGCCTTTGCTCTTCCCTCATCAGAGCTTCGGCTTCTTCTCTTTCCCTTTGCAATTCTACCTCCTTGGTAGCTTGGGCTGTAGTAGAGCTAGATCCATCTCCGCTCTTGAGGTGAAGGCGCCTTCCGAGTTCAGTCATATTTCTGACCCCTTTAAAAACTTCTTCATCCTAATTAAAGTAGTGTGCATATTCGAAGTGCGCATTGACTTCTCTGCAATGGTCAGCAACCTTATTAAGGCTGTCATTCTTCATGAAAATCATCTCCCCAAATTGAAAATCTCTTTATTCTTGAACAAAGGCTTCAGCTGATTTGACCTTCGAGAACTTGTAAGCTCCGACATAGAAGGGCAATGCCGGGAAAGAGGCATCTTCAATCTTTTCAGGAAACTACCAACTCCATCTATAAAAACCTACCTTACTGCCTCCTTATGGACCACAAAATCAGTAGCATAACTGGGCAAGAGAGATGGTGGCTTGGAACCTCCATACATTCTTATGTAGGTGCCCTCGTCTGAAAGATAAAAATCAGCATAATTTTCCATGACTGCCATGGAATTCTCAGATAGGAAACTGGGCTCTTCACTGAACATCAGTTCATACAGAGGCATGATGAATTCTTCACATATGGCCTTGTAATGTTTCTTGTAGTTCTGGGCCCATAGGATCTTATAAGCGGTGTAAAATGGGGTGTCGGCCTTGTTCCAAATGCATCCTAAATTTGGGAAAGGATGTCTTGACAGAACGCAATCTATAAGGTATGACGACATGTAAAATTCTTATTTCTTTCAAACCAACCCTTCCTTGGCAGTGGCTACGGATGACGACAGATTGTCTAAGAGGATGTACACCCAATTGAAAACTATTCCTTTGAAAGCTACATAGTGGATTAGAGGAATCTAATGCAACTTATAAACAGTTCCATCAGCTCTGGCAAAGATTCTACTTAGCATGAGGGCAATGATTCTGAAAGGAGGCCTTAGCCCTTGGACTTCATATTCATCACTCTCCTTTATCCTTAGCTGCTTTCTTGCAATTAACAACTTCCTAGCCATTTCCAAGTTATCCATGTTGAGATTTTTGAGCCAAGCGTCATTCAACAGCGTTTGCGGACGGGGCAACTTGTAGGCTGCCTAAATGTGGGCTGGGTGGAATGAGGCAAAAGCCTCTCCCATGCTGTCAGGCAAAACTCTCGATTGGGCATTGGCATGCGCTAGGATCCATCCAGTGAATTCCGAGCAAGGCAAAAGATCTGGTCACGTGGCTGCTCTTATGATGCCTAAATTTTGGATGTTTTGATACAAATACATTTCCTCCAGCACTGATCCGGGAATATCTTGATCTTTTATCATGTGGTGCAGCTCCCCCCACTTGAATTCAGGGGAAACACCCATAATTGGCTTGGTATCTTCATACAATGTTTTGACCCTCACTTCCAGAACAGCTTCGCCACCTGACTTGGGCTTAGACATATTTGACTTCCTCTTGCCTCCTTTCGACATTGTGTTTAAACTTGGCAAAAACCATGCATGAGTAGGATATATGACCAAGCTAGAATACATAATCAAATTTCAAGCCAAAATATTTCAAGCATATCTTGGTTGAAACAATATCATCAAAACTCCTTTAAAATGATACTAGTTTTAAAACAACACTCAAGCAACATTTAAAAATGACATGGTAAGCACACTAATTATCTGTCAAAACAAACTAGACAGGGCTAGTTCCTCTTTTTAAGTCGACTGGAGAGAGCGAGATTACGGCCACCGTGCTTGACTCTTTAGTTAGAAGTACCGGGACGATCATAATAGGACGTAGGCGAGGAAAATCTAGGTGGTTGTGACTAGGTACTGCCAATTGCATTGGTTCAGGTCATTATGAATCAAGTTGGACAGTTTGCTGGGATAGGGAACAAGGTTTAGCTGGGTTCCTTAAAAAGATTTGGGGATGACTAACCGGGTGCAGAGAAAACTCCAACATGGACAAATGTGGCTATGACGAGGGGTTGTTGAAAAGGTTTTAACGCAAAAAAAAAAAAGGCTTTAGCCACTGAAAACATGATAGAAAAGCTTGATAGATCTACTTACCTGGCAGCGAACGATTGGGTTTGATGTGGTTGAGGAAACTACAGACCTAACTATCCTTGTATGGTGGGAGTGACCTCGAACGGAGTTTCGAAAAGCTTTAATAATAAAAAACAATAACGAACCCAAAACCCCACTTTCTATATATAAAACATTCGCACGTGTGGGCATTTAACCTTGACATGACAAGGTAAGGTTGGGCATTAAAACGCCGTTATGGCGAGGGGATCGGTGTCTTTTCAGCGCTGCTCGACATTAACTTTCAGCCGTCAAAATCGGAAGTACTTAGCGAGTTAGAGCAACCAATGTCAGCTGCATTGGCCGAGTACTCGTGCAACTGGCCGGCGGGTTTCAGCGAGTTCAGCGTCAGATTAAAACTTGGCTGCTCGTTGTTCCGTTTCGGTGACTCTCCTCTTGTCTCTCCGATCGCCTCTGCTCCTTTACATCTATCAGTGTCTCTTGTGGTTTGGAGGCGATGGTTCAGGGAAACTTGTTGAGTTCTGCTGGAATGTATCGAGGCGCTCAAGACTTAAACAAACGCCGATCGTTTCGGGTGAGAACTCCGAGTCTAGCCGCAACAAAAGGCTTCAACGGAAACAACAAAAGGATGCCGATCATGTCGGCACAACTCAACGAGATTCGCCTCAACATATAACTCAGAAAAAGACAAGGAAAAAGGCCGCGTTTTGGAAGGTTTGGGCGAATTTGTCTGACCGTTGCGGTGGAACTAGGCAAGTTCGTCTGAAACAGGACAACTTAACAACTTAAAAAAACCGCCTGCCTGTTGCGGCGCGACTTAATGAGTTGTGCCGAAACTGGAGAGGCTGAAAAACTCAACAATTGAAACTAGTTGTTGCGGCTCATCTTGACAAGTTGGGCCACCGTTTCAGCTGGGAAAGGTGAGTTTTACTTAAGGAACAACAAACTTAAAGAACTTTCTCTCTTAGAAAAACTAAGTATAAAAAAGGCTTTTTGGATAGGACTTGAGTTTTAAGCAAAACTTTCTCAAAAAACAAAGGAGGGGCCCCAATATTTACAAAATTTTTGGGGGGATGTTGCAGCAACAATAGGGCCCACAAGTGGAGAGGTTATCCCAAATAAGGAAGTTGACATGCATGTAAGGTGAAGGTCATCCCAAGGACTATCTATAGAATTCAAGGTCTCTAAGAAATATTCATTGTCATAGAATATCATGGTGAAAGAGAGGAGAGTGCATTCGCACAAGGGGGAGAAATTTTCTTTATTTCCCCAATGATGAAGGTAAATCATTAATCCCAATTCCCCAAGGTTGAGTCATTCAAAATATTCAAGGATCAAGCTCAATGCTCAAAGTGGATATTGAGAAAATGGTGGAATTAGTGATCTATAATTAATTTATGAATTGGAAGTTTGTCTAACCAAATAATAAGAAAAGACTCGATATGAGAAACTAAGGGAGGGATATTGTTTTGGGTCAGATATGATTTAGAGATATAGTTTGAAAGTTTATCAATGGTGATAATGTGTCCATCATGTGGAATTTGCATCAAAGAAAAGCAAAAACACATTATGAATTTCATGGCATATGCATAATCACACCCAAGGATAAAGTTAGAGTTTATTGGGGTTGTCACAATTATTACATATACTAACATATTATTACCACTTAACTTTGTTGGAACAATAAGTTCATTACACCTCTATATCTTCTGGAGGGACTCCATTCATAGTCATCAATTGACTAGGAAAATGATTGAATGGTTAACTAAGCATTTTATTATTTGGATAAGTCAACCAAGGCATTCATCTAGTCAATCAATCCGACCAGGGCAGTGGACTAGTGTTTAGGTTAAGGCATAAATCAAGGAATTTGGTGCAAACCCTTTCCAATCAAATTTGACTATGTCTTCCTCACTTCATGCCTAGAGTTATGTCAATCAAATTTGAATATGTTTTCCTCACTTCATTCCTAGAGGTAATTACACATTGGAGATATATATATATATATATATATATATATATATGGTCTTATGGATCAATCTATCATGGTGGTTTTCACTTGTTTTTTGTGTTTCTATGTATGTTGATCTATGCTCACTTGTGTTTCATTGTTATGGTGGTTTCTTTAGTAACCACCTCTTCTCAGAATGCATAAATCTTTGATCTACTAATTCCTTCATTCTCCAAAATGAGATCAGAGCTATTGGTCTAAAAACTACCCTATTGTTTGCAAGCCTTTTAGAGGATTTTGCTTGCACACACTCTTGATTATATGGATTTGTTTGGTATATTGACTCAATATTTAGACTTGAAGATTGGATCAAGGTTTAGATCTGTACATCAAGATCATGAGTTCCAATCAAGAAATTATGGTTCTGAATGGTCACAATTATGATATGTGGGTGCAAAATAGGAAATTTTTTTGAAGAGTAATGTTCCTTGGTAGTTTACGAAGACTATGGTTATGTATTTGATGGATGATCAATAGAATTTTATCATCAACATGAAGAAGGATGATGTTGTAGGATTTATAATGACCTACAACTTCAAGGAGATTTGCTTTCATACAAGTATAATTGACTATCCTATTCAAGTTTGGAGGAAGTTCAATACTCCATTTGAAAAAAATGATGAAATGTTATATGAATTGCGAAAGATATGATCTCTCTTGATCATGTCTCCTTTAACATGATTGATGGTTACTTGGCTTGTGTGAAGGAGATTCACTTAAAACTGGGTGAATTTGGAATAATTTTTTCAAAGAAACATGGAAATCTCATATAATTGATCGTGATGTATGAATATACCTTATGATGTAATATGCTCAACATTATATGCTAGTTCAACTTCTAGAAAAGAAGATGATAAGGATTATTCCTTTGATTCTTTTTTCTGGGTTGATAATTAGGGCATAATAAAAACAACTTAATGAAGGGAAACTTGAAGTTAATCAACATGCCCATTTGCTTAAAGGAAAAGGTTGACAAAACCTATAGAGAAAGAGGTTGGCCATGCAATCATGGGAATTAATGTGATTGCGTCAAACAAACTATTACGAAGAAGCATGACACATAGGAATTGACTATGAGAGGTAAGAAAAAGAAAATAGATTGGTATTTCAAGAAAGTAAGACATATGGGAAATATACTCCTCTATCATGATCATTAAGAATTGATGGTACTTTAAGATCTAGCATCTTAAAAAAACAGTCAACGTACTCCTCTGTCATGGTCATTAAATTAGATGAAGGTTTTATAATGATTGAGGCATTTTGCATCTTGAGATAATAAATAATGGATTTTCCACACTTAATATAGTCAAAGATATGTTTTTGAAACCTTTGATTTGGGCTCCCTATTTCATAACTTACATATACTTTGGTTGGATTTATGTGATTGTTAGCCTCCCTCCTTTAGCTAATAACAATAAATCATGAAATACTCAAAATGAAAGTGAACACTTTGACAATGTTTAGCCTTAAGATAGATATGATGTATCCATGTTCAATTTAGATATGAATATGATAACAATGATAAATTTTAGGAGAACAAAGTGATTGATTTATAAACTATCATGGATATTCCAATAGACAATTCATCACAACACATCTTACATGTTACTCCAAAATAATATAAGGTTATTTTTTGTTATACAGTGTTCACTTATGATTAAAAATGTCATATTATAAGCATAATAGTTAAAAGACAAAAATAAACACGAGATATAAAAGATAATTTAAAAGAATAAATTGACCACATTATCCACACAATGAACACAAGATGTATCGTGGAAAATATGATATCTAAAAACCTAATGAGAAGGAAAGGACTATGCCTGACTCTTTTCTTCTCAGATATAAAATGAAGTATACAAAAAAAAATGTACATTCTATGGAGTTACATTAGACATTGTGCCCTAAATCACTTCTACAAGGTCTTATCATCTTTCTATATTTACTTACAATATCATACTCCTTTGCTCTTCTCACTTATGGAACAATAAGTCAATACAATAAAAACAAAAAATATTCCTTTTGTTGTGGCTTAGTATTAATGTACATATATTCATTTGGGGTTAGTGTTAGGGTTTTTGCATGTCTCAACTCCCAGATATAGTTACAGTTTTAGACATTATAGAATCTTCTAGAAATTTTGTACACGACTAGATCCACGTGTGTGAGTAATGGGTGTTGATGTGGCATCCACTCGGTGTTGAGGTGGTCAAAGCATAGTTCAACTTGTAGGAGGCATAATTTCCTCATACAAAGTCTAATTGATAGGAACTTTAGACTGTAAAAAATCTCTTGACTTGTAGAGAAATATTAGAGGGATAACAACTTTTGTCCAAATTTTTGACCCCCCAAAAATGATTATTTAATGCTTGAAATAATTAAAATGAGAATAGCGAGACAGCCAATAAACAAACACAAAAAACAAATGGACATGAACAAAATACTTTGGAAACCCAACTAAAACACTAGGCCACTTAAGGAATTTAACAATGGAATTCTTCAAGCATTTAAATAAGTTTCATTACATTAAATACCTTAAGAAAATACCATGAACCACCTAATATCACAAGATCGTAAATTACTGAGGGTAAACCGATTAATGAGAAAATCCCAATTAACCTAATTACTCTTTGATAAGGTCAAGGTTAACTTTGTTGAACTTTGGTTGTCATTGATGTCAACTAATGTCAAAGAGGATGTCAATTGATTAAGTTTGAGTATTGATGTAAAAGTGGATACAACATTCCTATGCCAGCTTAAAGAAGTATATGGAAGCCACTTTGAAAAAAGTATATGCACAAGATGGTGAAGGAAATGGATGCCAGTGTGAAGAAGTATATCTAGAATTTGCATTCAGTTTGAATATGTGTTTCCAAGGATACATCATGCATGATCAGTATGAAAAAGCACATAAGGAAGGTACATCATGCAGATCCAGTTCAAAGAAGCACATAAGCAATGTATCCTATTACATATGGTACCAGTGCAGATATCAAGTCCACCAAGTCATACTCTCTCAAGGAAGTAGTCAAAGAACTAGTTGGACAAAGGTACATGTGCACAAGCATCCAAGGAGTTGGTTAAACAAAGGTACAAGTGTGTTGAAAAAAGACTCTGGAATGCACAGGAATTTCTTGGTCAAATATTGGGAGTGCGCAAATAGTAAAAAAATGAATAGTCCTGAAAGCATGCAAGTCTTGCAAATCATAAGATGCTTTCAGTTAGTAAAGGGCGTACAAGTTCCAAGGAGGGTACAACAAATGAATTTGTTTATGCACAAACCCCACAAGCCGATGATACATCAGGAGCACAACACCCACAAGGGATGGTACGACAAGGGTCAAATACTCATCAAGTTGAACAACAAGGATGCGCACATACCTCAAAGCAATGGTACACCAAGAGCGCAAGATTCATCCTTTGTGGGTCTTGCATATCCATGGTCCATCACGTATGTGCAAGACCCACAAAGGATGACACATTAGTAGTGCAGAAGATGACATGTGGCAAAATAAAAATCCGTGAAGTATAGAAGAAGGGATGCTACAACCAACTTATGGACATACAATCCGTGTAGGACATGTATAAATAGAGATGCAAGTTGGAGATTTGAAGTAATATTGATGGCGATATCATAGAGCTTCAAGTGGAAGATATAGATTTATATTTGGGACATCAAGGGCTCGAGGACAAAACAACGTGATCTAGCGAGGAGTCGAGTGAGCACATACAAAGGAATGATATAGTTGATGGTGCATAGAATGATGTTGTAGATATGTGATAGATGCGCAAATACTGAAAGGAAAAAACACAGACTGTGAAGATTGAATTACAGGATTGTAGACAACACACATACAGTCACAAATGTTTTAAGTAAGGAAGTAGCACAGAGACAGAACCAAAGTATATCAAGCAATGCAAGGTTGTTTAGATGATGCACGAGAACTGAAGTGAAGTGTGCGAAGTTGAGTAGTCCATCTGATGCACGACGACAGAGCAGCAGCAGGATCCAATAAGCGTGTCATGATGAGGATGATATAAAAAAAGTGTGTTAAATTGAAAGGACGAATAAATTGATGCACGACATTTTGCAGGATGTCTAAAATACTGTGGCACTTAAACATAACAGACACATCACTAAGTGCACAATTCCATCTTTCATTGGTGCATTATATCAGAGCAAAAAACTATCAATTGGAAGCACAATATCAGTTGGTAAGTGTAGTTGCACAATAGCATATCAACATAGCATATCTTAGCGCAGACTGCAGAATCAATAGCACACATTACATGAAGTAAGACATTGGTAGAAGTGTAGAATTGAGAGGAATGAGAAGTCAAGTGATGTAAGCAACATAGTGATAGTGAATCATCTGCATATGAATATAGTGCATAACAAAACTAATATCATAAGATCAGAAGTGTGTGCGAGTTGTAATTTCAGAAAGTCAAAATCATATATTGGATATCCAGGCGGCAGGACAGGGCAAGGAGCAGTGGGTTGTAGCCTCCTTCCAGTTGGTGCTGGAGAACACAAGGAGTTGGAACTTCCTTAAGGTCGGTGCCTCCTTCTAGTTGGTGCTGGTAAATACAGGAAGTTGGTGCTTCCTTGAATGTATTATTTTCATTACAAAAGAGCATTCCATGGTTTTCTCCCAATTGGGTTTCCACGTAAAAAATCATGTGTGTTCTGTGTTCTTTGTCTTGGTGCATATATGGATGAATGATTTTGTTTATATTGGATGCATAACTAAAGATAAATATTAAGTTAAGACTAATCTTTTAAAGAAGGTAAAACTGTTGATAACTACGCTAATACTGATTCACCCTGCTCTCAGTATTAAATCGATTCCAACAAACTTAACATTACCCCTTTAAACTTGATGTAATGAATCCAATAGTATCTATGCTTAGCTTAAGCTATGGGTACCTCAAAATTTATCTCAACTACCAAGAAAAACAAAAACTTTATAAATATTTCAACAACTGGCTATGGAAGAGGAATGCTCCACCCAATCATAGCCCAATTGTGTTCCTCATTCTCTCAACGTAGCTACCACCCCCGAGCTGGGATATGAATACATCAGGGAGATGTTTTTGTGGCTGACTTTGAGCATCTTCCACTTCCCCAAAACCAAAATTAATAGGAAACCAAACTGAACTCATTCCAAACAAGGAAAATATTAATTGTACAAGGTTGATTATCTCAACTCTAAACATAACAACCCAATGCAATAGGATTCCTTAATAGATCCAAACCCCATAAAAAAAAGAATGAGGAAATTGATGAATCCAATTTAGAATGATTATAAGGTTAGGTATTTTTGGTGCATTGGAGCCAAGATCCATGTACCACCATCCAAATACCATCAACCTCTACTCCCAAACTCCCATAAATTCTAAGGCATAAATTATTACAACCCAATGTTAACAAACTTATGCTTTAAAAATAAAAATATAATAAAGTGTTCTAGGGTCAAGACATGGGCTAAGGAAAAGGTCATGACTACCACGGTTCTTAAGGATTCCATAGATCTCGCACACCTTTCCCTCTCCTCAATTTATAGTCCCCCATCTCTTCTTAGTATTCTCTCCTCATCTACAACCAACTATATTTTATTAATAAAAAATAAGTGTTAGAGTACAAATACATAATATTCGATCTCGACCATTTTACATTTACAATTACCTTACAAGATCGAGGCTTCAATAGGGGTGTTACATCCCCCCCGCCTTAATTTAAACATTTCCCTCATTGTTCATTTATTTTTGCATCTATAAATCATTACATGTTGATCCCGACTACTTGTCCAAATATTTCCCTTTTCTTTAGCAACCTTTAATGGTACTCTTCCTTATCTTCAGTTGCATATGTACTTTGGTCTTTTTTCTTCATTAACATCCCTTGTAATTTTCTTCCAACCTTCAATTGTTCATGTTGACCTCTTCAAAATGCCACATGTCTCTTTATTCTAGAAATTCCTCCAAGGTACTTGCCTCCAACAATACATATGCTCAACAACAAACTAAATACACACACAACATCCATTCATGGATAAATAATTTCCTTATTAGACTTTCCCAAAATCATAACTAGAATAGATATATACACACACATATTAAAATCAAAAGACAAAATACACATATTCTTAATACTTATCTAGACGTGTACTTGTCCACTTCACATGGTTATTATGAGTGAAATTTAACTCGTGCCCTTTTCCGGACACAAATTGTCCACTTTAATTGGCTGCTCGAGAAAAGGTTTAACTCACTTCCCTCTTCAGACACACTCATGCCCATTTGACCCTCTTTGCCATTATTTAAATTTATATAGTGCCTCTTTTCCTTGTTTCACTCACCCTTCCAGGATTAGGAATCCCCTTTGATGCTATACAAGTCCTTGGGAAATCCATCCTAACCAAGGGATTTCACACATAATAGAGTGCCTTCATGGTGATCAAGACAACATGAATCCAGTGTCAAGGTAGTGACTTCCTCCCATTTAATTTCTAGCTTTTAGCATCAACTTTTTACAACTATACTTAAGGATCTTTTATTTAACTCTATTCTTTCTTAAAAGAGATTTCTTGTAGTCATGTACACATGATCACTCATGCATACTTATTTTCATTGCATAGACAATTGCTTGCAATGAATTATTAGCAACATGATCACTTTAGCAAATAATTTGTAATGAAAATAAAGCACATCAACATGCATAATCTTGATGCAATAAAACACATGTGCCAATATGCATACATCTATGCACACTTTCCATCACATTTATTATTATAGTTAGTATTATTATAAGTGGATTTGCAGGGTGTCTCCCTCCCCCTCCTGCTTAACTTACTAATTTCCAAGTGGTTTTATTAGCTTATTAAATCACTTAGTTCATTAATATTTGCTAATTGGTTTATTTAGTTTAATTAATTATTTTTTTTTATTTACAACTCCATCACCGAACAAACCGTACATTCATTCTATTTATCTCCACCATACTGAGTTGACTGAGCCAATGCTTCTAAAAAATTTCCAATCACTACAACAAATCACCCTTTTAGGGGCGGTCTGGCTTGCGACGGTTTTGCTAAAACCCCTGCCAATTTTTTTTTAGGTCTTTAGGGGCAGTTCTTAAACCCCTCGAAAAAAGTCCCTAGAATTGGACTTTTGTGGGCAGTTTTTTAAATCCCCCCCCCCAAATTCCAATTCTTGGTACTTTTCCAGGGGGGTTGGAAACCCCCCCCCTAAAGGTCTTTTTCAGGGCGGTTTTTTAAACCCCCCCCAAAAAAGTCATGATAATTGGACTTTTGGGGGCGGTTGTTTTAAATATGCCCCCAAAAGTCATGATAATTAGACTTTTGGGGGCAGTTGTTTTAAAGCCGCCCCCAAAAGTCATCATAATTGGGCTTTTGGGGAATTTGTTTTAAAACCGCCCCCAAAATTCATGATAATTGGACTTTTGGGGGCGGTTGTTTTAAAGCTGCCCCCACAAGTCCAATTATCATGACTTTTGGGGGTGGTTTTAAAACAACCACCCCCAAAAGCCTAATTATCATGACTTTTGGGGGCAAATTGAAAATAACCACCCCAAAAAGTCCAATAATCATGACTTTTGGAGGTGGTTGTTTTAAAGCCACCCCCAAAAGTCATGATAATTGGACTTTTGGGGGAGATTATTTTAAATATGCCCCCAAAAGTGAACACTATCCCTGGCATCTGAGTGTTCATATAAGTGACTCTAGACATGCAAAATTTGGACATTATCATGGGAGGAATCACATTAATTATGTCATAAAGGAAGGTTTTAGGCATCGACCCAGGCTAAGAGCGATGAATCAAACTATCACATAGGAGATCATGCACTGTATAGGATATTATTAATCTTAAAGTGGTATATGGGTGGAAATATGTGGCTTTGTGCACTAGGGATGAGTCTTAGAAAATGGTTGGGGAAGAAAATGTAACATAATATTATTGAGGTAATGGGCAATGATAAAGGCCATGAACCATAACGTACACCCTTTAAAGTTGATATTTGACATAAAATTTGGATATGGGCACAATCAAAAGTTTTTGCATAATGGGATAGATCTCAAGGCCTTGGAAATAGTCATATGAGGAAAGCAAGAGCCTTATGTAGGTGTCCTAAGGCCTTGGTAATGATATTCTAGGGAATAAGGCCTAAATATTAATCCCTGACTGGATCTTCTAGCCATCTAGGTCCAAGAAGGTTTTCTCCACCAACCAAACATGGCATGTTGAGAGTATCATTAGCCTATTATTTAGGATGTTGGTGTCACTAGGTTATTTTGAGTGGTATGTACATGTCTAGAGGCCTTGGGAGTGATGTTCTAGGGAAGAATACCATGTATTTATCCCTAAAAAAACATTGAGGCATCCAAAGCCATGAATACTTCTTCAAAGAACCATGCATGACTTCATAGGGGTATCCATTGTACTATGTATCTAGGTATTATGGCCTTGGGGCGTTCGACATGGTTACTGGAGGAGACTTGAACCTTCACCCCTAAAGGAAGCTTCTAGCCATACAGGGATAATAAGTTTTCCTCCACCAACTACACATAACCTCCTAATGGTATAATAAGCCTATGATTGAGGATCTTGTTACCATTAGGTGGCCTTGAGTAATATGTACATGTCTCAGGGACTTGGGAATGATGTTTTATGCCCTCAAGCAATCATTGAGGCCTATAGAGCCATGAAAACTACCTAAAAATACCATGCATGACTTTGAAGGGGTATTTATAGAACTATGTATATAGGTCTTGTGGCCTTGAGGCCTTGGACATGGTCAATGGATTTGACTTGAATCTCAATCTCTAAAGGAATATTCTATCCATCTATCGATTATAATATTGCCTCCACCAACCATGCATGGCCTCTTAAGGGTAGCATTGGCCTATGATTGATTATGTCATTTCCATTAGGTGGTTTTGAGTAGTATCTACATGTCTCAGGGACTTATGAATGATGTTTCAGGGGAAAAAAACTATGCCTTTGGACCTAAAGAAACCATTGAGGAATTTAGAGAAATGAACAATTCCTGAACAACCATGCATGAACTTGCATGGATATTTTTTTCACTATGTATCCATGTCTTGGGGCCTTGGGGCCTTGGATATGGTTAAGGGAGGAAACTTGAACCTTTGGCCCTAGATAAATCTTCTATCCATCGAAGGCTAAGAATAACATCACCACAAAAAATGATACATGGCCTCTTGATGGTAACATTGGCCTATGATTGAGGATATATTAATGCCATTAAAGTATGTAGGTGTCTCAAGGCCTTGGGAATGAATCCCTGTAGAAGAATACCATGCCTTTGGCCCTAAATAAATCATTGAGGCATCTAGAGACATGAACAATGCCTCAAAGAACTATGCATGGTTTTGCAAGGGTATCCTTGGAGATTTGTATCCGAGTCTTGGGGCCTTGAGAACTTTGACATGGCCAATGGTGGAGATCTGAACCATGGGCCCTAAAGAAATCTTTTAGCCATCCAGTGATAAGAAAGTTCCTCCACTAACCATACATGTCCTCCTTATAGTATAGTTCCCCCCCACTCACTCTATCTCCTAATTTCTCTTAGTATAATATAATATTTGTTGCATACTTTAGTTGAGATGCAAATGACATATTAGGCTTATTTTTTCATTTTGAGATGACGACTTGGGTTGGGGATGAGGTTTTTTGTGCAGGTATACTAGTTTCAAAATTCCTATCTCTTGTAGTAAGTTAAATAACTTCTCTAATTGTATATGGTGTTAATGTACAATGGGATCATATGGATAGTATTTACAAGATCCAATGGGATTTTTCAAACTTGGAGGTAATAATTAAGTAGGATTGGTACGTTTGTTTCTACTTAAATCCCTTGTTATTTTCCTTATTGTAGAAGTTTTTCTTCTCTGATGTGGGAGTGTGGGGTCAATGTTATTTTCATGTGTACATATTCACGTGCATTGCATATTAGTGCCACATAAAATATTTAGGCATCCAAATCCATTAATAATGCCATAAAGCACTACACTTGGCTTCAAAGTGTATCACTGGAACTATGCATCCCAGTCATGGGGACTTGGGGCATTGGACATGGTCAAGGGATAATACCTCAACCTTAGGCCCTAAATGAAACTTATATCCATCTAGGGATAAGAGGGATACCTAACCCAACAACACATGGACTCCTTAGGGTATTATTGGCTTATGATTGAGGATGTTAGTGCAATTATATGGTTTTTAGTAATATCTACGTGTGTTAGGGCCTTGGAAGTGATATTATAGGAAAGGAAATTATGTGCTTTTCCTTAGAGCGATGAAGAATGCATCAAGGCATTATGTATCAGTTCGTAGGGGTTTCCATGGCACTATATATCTAGGTTATTGGCATTGGGGCCTTAGATATGGTAATCAAAGGACACTTGATCCTCGAGCCCTAAAGGAATATTCTAGCCATCTAAGGCTGAGGAAGGGGTATCCACCAACCTACACACATTTCCTAATATTCATAGTATCATTAGCCCATTATTGTGAATGTCGATGCCATTAGGTTGTTTTGAGCCGTATGTAGGTGTCTCGGGGCCTTGGGAATGGTGTTTGAGTGAAGAAAACCATTCATTTGGCCCTAAATAAATAATTGAAGCATTCAAATCCATGAACACTGCCTAAGGTACCATGCATGACTTCAGAGTGGTATATATGGCACTATGTATCTATACCTTGCGATCTTGGACATTTTTAGTGGAGGAGACCTAAACCTCAGGCTCTAAATTAATCTTTATCTATCTATAACTAAGTAGGACTCCTCCACAAACCACAAATGGCATGTTGAGGGTATCACTCACCTATTTTTTAGGATGTTGGTGCCATCAGGTTTCTTTGATAATTATGAAGTTGTCCTAGAGCCTTGGGAATGGCATTCTAGGGATGAAAATCATGCATTTGGATCTAAAGAAACCATTGAGGCATCTAGATCCATGCACCATGCCTCAAAGAACCACACATGACTTTGCATGGGTATCCATGGTACTATATACATAGGTTGTGTGGTTTTGGGGCTTTAGACATGGTAATGGAGGAGACCTGCAACTCAATCCCTAAATTAGGATTCTTCTAACCATCTAGGGATAAGAAGATTTCCTCCACCAACAAAAGGTGGTTTCTTGAGGGTATCATTGGCCTATGATTGATGATGTTTGTGCCACTCTGTGGTTTTGAGAAATTATATGCACATGTCACAGGGTATTGGTAATGCCTTTCTAGGGAGAAAGACCATTCCTTTGGCCCCAAAGAAACCATTGAGGCATACAGAGCCATGAACAATGCCTTGAAGCATAATTTTCCTTTAAGTGGGGTTACTCATGCCACAAAAGGGTTTTTAAACACTATCAATGGGACTCAAGGCACAAGACATGGTTGAGAAACCAAACCCTTATTTCCTAAATGAATCTTCTAGTCATCTACGTCTAAGAACAATGCCTTTAAATACCACGCATGAGCTATTGAAGGTTTCATTTTCATTTGAATGGTGATATGGATTCAATTAGCACTTTTTGAGCTCTAGGTATGGATCTTGAGTCCCTAGACATGGCTAGGGTAGGAAAATTGAGCTTTAAACCCTAAAGAAAGATCCTAGGCATCCAAGGAAATGAATGCCACCTTAAAATAGCACACATGGACTCTCTTTGTGTATGTGTTAGGCATTAGGTGGTTTTTAGTAGTATGCATAATTCTTGAGGCCTATGTGCATGAGGTCCCAAGGCCACCATACAAGTCCTACATAGAGAATATTTAGGCTATAAGTAGGATATGGTGGGAATGTATATTCCTTATCCTACGAGTGCGATATGATCCCCATTTTGATTTTTGGAATAGCAAGGATGGTTCTTATCTCCCATGCCATGGTCCAAATACAAAAATTCATAGTTTTGACCATAAAACTTGTCATTAGGGTTCATGGGGCATGTGTGGGCCCTTGGTCCATTTCACATGTAGTCCTGAATATGAAATTTTTCCTTTCGATTTCAACATGCTAGTTATTTTCCCTCCATCACCCTTTACTCTTGTTGCTTTCCCCTTTTTGTAAAGGGTGACTTAGATGGCTTCCAATGGACAACAACGGTAGTGAGAGGAGAGATAACCATTCCAAAGTTTGAGAGGACGATTGATATTTTAAAAGGTGGTCGAGAGGTACTTTTTTTGCATATCAAAGATATCAAGGATAGTTCTAGTGTTTCATGGTCTTGGGGAAAAACATGGAAAATTATCCCATGGGTGAAATTTCACCCCTAAAATTTTCCTTGCTACCACGACTTAATAATACGTGAAAATAATATTTAGCACACCAAACCTTGAAATGACACCCATATCTCACTTATAGGCCAAATATTCCTTATATAGGGCATGTGTGATGGCCTAGGTCGACACTGGTCATGTCCCATGAACCCCAAAGGATAATGTTAATCATTTCAACCATTGTTGTTTGATGTTGGATCGTAGAATATTGGGTTATGAGAACCATCTGTGCTATGTGAAACCTTTAAATGGCCATCATATTGAACTCATAGTACAAAGATATGTTATATAGGGCATATTTGGTGGCCTAGGGTTGATCCATGCATGGCCCATGAGAAAGGAAGCATAAATCCCCACACATTTGGTTGACACGCGACCTATAAAGGAAAATAAAATTGCAAACTACCTGGAATTCCTTCACCTTTCCATCACCACAACATTCTAGAAGAACTTGAGAGAAAAGCACCGCAAATATCAACACCAGTTCCTAAACAATACCACAAGTCTCACTCTATACCTACCCTTGGTAGCCTAGAATTATCCCACAAATGAGGAGAGTGCCCATGTCATCAGTCATAAAAATCCCCATCCACTCTGAATACATGCAAGTGTGTTGGGCGTGCAAGGCACATGAAGGTTATAATAAATTCCTCAACCTCATAATATGCCACTTAACATATGTTTGCCACCCTCCAAACCTTGTTATGACTCATACCTCCAAGCATTACATTAAAGGGATAAGACATGGGGTAGGATCCCCACATTTTGCAATATCCATCCTTTATATGAATTTATTGCCACGCTAGCTAGACCATGCATCAGATAGGGGGGGGCATGAAGGAGGACACAATTGCAGCATATCAATATCATGTAGAAAGGACAAACAAAATGGATCAACTTGAGAATTGAGACCTTTTAGGATATGATATAACTTGTGCTAAAATGGCAATTAAATCATGAATTAGAGTGATATACCTAGTTATGGGAAATGATGAGCTAGGTTTTTTATAGATCAATTGTCAAATAACCAATGAAGAGTCTCTTGAATGGTAGTAATCTTTTGCATATAGCCAAAACTTCTACTTAGTTGTTCATTTCCACTCTTAGACCCCATGCAAAAGTCAATTCTCGTTGTCTTCTTGTCCATCAAGGTTAACCCCATCATTTCACATGAAGTTGTTAGTTATTTCCATAATTTATGGTAAAGATATTGTTCCCTCATGCAGAGAAAGAAATGGATAACGAGTTAGAAAGTCCCATTGAACTACTCAAGGAAGGTCATGCTAACCTCAATGTCAAAGTTGGGATCATATATGGACAATCATTGGGAATATATACAAAGTTAGCAAATCTTGTAGCAAACTCAACCTCTATGATCTTTTGGATTTTTACTGCGTTATGAATTTGAAACCGACATTTTGAGCAGAAACCTTGCTCATCTTCAGGGAAGCAGAACCAAATACTAAGAAAACATAATTCTCTCATTATGTTTTCTTCATCATATTTTCATTTGGTTATGCTTCCCTAAAGATGAGCAGGGTTTCTGCTCTAAACATCGGTTTCAAATTCATATCGTAGTAAAAATACAAAATATCATGGAGGATTTAGATAAATGCGAAAGGCTGAATCATCTTAAAATCAACCTCTTTAGGGTCACAAATATGATAATTTCAAGCATGAGTGGAGTTGTACAATGATCTAAAATCAATGCATGGAGGAACAATGACCCTAGGGGTTTTTCTCAATAAGTACATGCCAGGATTGTCAAAAATATCAATGAGAACTTTGACTTTTTGTGTTACCAAATTCTAATAATGAGAGAGAATTTTGATACAATATTAGACAACTCCAATATATAACTCGCTGAATGTGGTGAAAATTGAATCATGTAGGATAAAGAGGGAATTTGGGGATAATGTGCATATGAAGTGAAATTGCAAGACTCTGTTACAAGTCACCAATATTCAATTTGAATGATTTTTATTATTTGTAGATTATGACTAAGATTAAGTTGTGTAAGAAGAGAGATATTGATAAGCCATATTAGATGGACCATGTACCCAGGAATTGGTAGCCAAGGATAGAGAGTTTTTTGGAAGAGAAGGTTTACATATGTGATAAACAAAATCAATAATATTTGGTGAAGTAGAAATGTAAACCAAATGCTCAAAAGTTACACGAGTTTTAGATTAAGGGTGCAAAATATTGTGCAAGGGTAACATTGTGATGGATAAAAAAGAGGATGAAATGTATATGGAGGCACACAAATATTTTGCAAGGGGAGTTTGATTCAATAATATGTAGACTCACTTTTGTTTCAAGCAACCTAAGGGATAGGTAATGAAGTGAACACACAAAATGAGAGACAAGTGTGAAGGTGCAAAACAAACATTTGCATGTAGAAGAAACAAAATGCATAGCGCAATGTAAATATAAGAATACAAATAATTGTGCATGTAGAGGAAGATAAAAGGTCAAATGTAGGAAGACAAAGAGGTGCTAACATGGAAGTGAGTTGTAAAATTGCTTTTGGAATTTCATTTTGTTTGATTTTATGAATACCCAATGTTTCAAGTGAACACTCCACCCACCATCAGGGGATCTAAATGAAGCCACAATATTCATTTTGATCCCTTGATGATGGGTGGAGTGTCCACTCGAGATGTTGGGTATTCATAAACTCAAACAAAGTGAAACTCCAAAAGCTGTCACAATGATTAACCATTGTGAAAACCTCCATGCTCAGATGGAAGTGAGTTTGAGCCAAGAAAATGAGAATGTAAATTCATTATGGTTGAGTGGTTTATATCATTATAAATCTAATGTTTATGACCATGTAGGATAAAGTAGTGAAGAACAAAGGAGATTGCATTGGATCCAATTAGGACAAGGTTGGTAATAGAAGAAGGTTAGTTTTAATGAGAGGGTTGTCCCTAAGATAGGGAGAAGAGGCTCAAATGAGAAAGAAGTGAAAAAATGCTTTGAACCAAAGTAAGAAGTGAGATTTCTCAAGGAATTTGAGTGGCAATGGAGTGAATGGATGCCTAAAGAGGAATAATATGGAGGAGCAAGGATATTTCTAGAAATTGAGGATCTAAGAGGAGAAGAGAAGAGTAAGTACAAATTATGTGCATTGAAGAAGAATGCAAAGGGTGTAAGATATGAAGAAGGAAAAGAATCCTAAGAGCTAAGAGGACTATATAATCCTAATATATTATGGGATCCATGTTTATATAGTATATTATACTTCTTAATGAGAATGCATAGACCATTTTAAGAAGTATGTTACATCTTATATTTTTTCTTGTGTGAGAATGAATTTCTATTAATTCTTCTTTGTTGCGAATAACCCATGTGGTGTGCAAACCCTATGTGGATATATTTCTCTTCCTCGACATTCTATGTCATCTTTGTTGTTATTGATTAGTTCTCAAAGATGGTATTTCTCTCACCTTGCAAGAAAATTGTCTCACAATAGGAAAAATTTGAATTATTTTATATGCATGTCTACACTTTTTATATTAGATAGAGATCTTGAATTTATTTTCAAATTCTAAAAATCCATTTTGACTATGTTGTACATAAGGTTTGACATGTAGATAAACTTTCATCCACAATATATGGAATTATCGAACTTGTGAACATGAATATTTTCACATGTTGTGTATATACAATCTTTGATACTCTTGAACTTATGATGATATTGCATTCATTTAGCATTTCATTGAATCTCAACAAAGCTCTTTTTAGTGATGTCCATTTTAAGTTTTATTCGGATTTCAACCTTCAACCTCAAGTGGTGTGAAGTATATAGTAACGCTAATTATAGACACTTATATATTAGTGTAAAAAGAAATTAACAAAATAACACATTTTATAAAGCAAATTCAAATATACACCAAGAAGTCAAGTGTCAACATTTTGTGAGAAATATTAAAAATACAAAGAATGCCTTGATACACACCATGCTTGAATTATCTTTTCATATCTTTTCAATATGGTAGAAGGTATGGATTCACATTTAAAAATGGATATGGACATGTAAAGAACAACATTGCAAGCTTAGCTCACTGGGATACATTTTATACATTATCACTAAGTAGTATGGCAATAATGTGTCCAAACTTGATTTTCCATTGTGTCCTCATGATAGGTGACATCTAACCATTGTTCTAAAGCAACATATAAGGTATCTAGGAAAGTAAAAGAAGAATATATAGAGGTCTGACCCATGCAGACTGATAGGAAGGAATCACCTCTGTATCTCGAGGAATCCCTTAGTCAAGAATGAGTCCTTGGGAATTATCCTCCTTAGGAAGGTACACAAGCACATTAATTGGAAAAACATACATATAATGGACTAATGCAAAATCATGTCAAATAAAATGGAAGTTCAATGTGATCAGATAAAGAACCATTGAATGAGAGTAGCGCTAAGGCTTCTGAGATTAAGGATCTGACCATCCTTGTGAAAGAGGGTCCAAATCATAACCAATGCAACTATCCAAAAGGAATCGCTATTCAATCCAATCATATGGTTTATCAAAATCGATCTCGAGGGAGCCGAGCTCATCGATTTCATGCTTGATGGAGAATGCAGATGAGTGTATGGTGCCTGACAATGCGGCTCTCTTATATGGAGGCAGAGGTGGCTTACTGTGCATAGAACGAGTATTGTGAGACATTAGTTGGTTTTATTACTAGGCGATACAGGATTTCCTTTCTTGACACAAATGAAGTTGGAAGATATTTTCCTCGTGCCATTGAGATAATTGCTATAGATTTGGTTGGGACAAAGTAAGAAAGAAAGCAGAGATGGAAAATGCGAAGTCTTTCTTAGAAACATGCAAGTCTTCTCAAAATGCTCAATTTGATGATGGAAAGCACAACTCCAGTAATTCATGGTTCTCTCTCCTCAGGACATAATATTGAATATTGAAGTAGCTTTTTCTACTCTTATTGTGAATAGATCAGCAACTAAATTTTCATTACACTTAATATGCATGGAAAAAACATCTAACATCAAGATGAGAATGATTTTATATTACACAAGGTATGAAATGAATAATAAATATTTTGAGGCATTTCGAGAACAGGTAGAAGATGAATAATTAGTACCAGCATATAGGCTATCAATGTTCAAATATATAACATGTTGAGAAAAATAGTATAATAAGGTCTCTAAACCTGATCAGATTAGGTGTTTTTCTAATGGAGATGTCCAATGGAGAAATAAGAATAGTGCAAACATAAATATGATGCATCTAACCCTTTCCCGAAGAAGAACATTAGACCTTTATGAATCCCTTAATGGGATGTATCTCCTTTATGACATGACTACAGATTTTATGGCTCATTTATTCTGTATTGCAACATAAAAGGTTCTTCTAACACTTATCAATGCCACCTATAGAAGATTTATTTTCACAAGAAAGTGCAATATTTGTTGTGAAACTTCTGCTGCCTCAACAATTTGAGGATTTGCCAACACAAAATAGATAAGAGAAGATACTTTTATTAATTTCCATCAAATGATAAAAAACTAGGATAATGTGACTGGTGAGTACAAGAGAATAAAATTGTAGACTAAGGTACTACCAGAGTATCTCATTCAATGGAAAAAATTTCCCTTGGAGTATGCTGCATGAGGAGTCCCAAAAATACTTCAACATTCGACACTCCAATTGATTTTGGGAAAATCATTCCTTAAGGGGACACTATCATAAGTTAGAATAAGTCATCTCCTTTGATTTCATTTTGAGATTTGGACTTAGTTGCAAGTAGGGAATCCCCCCTTGCATTGGTGTGAAACTTCAGTTGCCTCGACAATTTCAGGATTTGCCAACACAAGAGAGATTAGATAAGATAATTTTCCTAATTTCCAACAAATGACAACAAAAGTAGGTCAATGGGACTACTGAGTACAAGAGAAAAAAAGTGTAGACTAAGGTACTATGAGAGTATCTCATTCAATGGAAAACAATTCCCTTGGAGTATGCTGCATGAGAAGGCCTAGAAATACTTCAACATCTAGCACTCCAATTGCTTTTGGGAAAATCATTCCATGAGGGGCCACTACATAAGTTAGAATAAGTCATCTATTTTGATTTTATTTTGGTATTGAGACTTAGTTGCAAGTAAGGAATCCCCCTTTGTGTTGGTTTTCCCAACCAAAAGTAAGGGAAGTATATTTCCTAGGTGACAGTGGTATCCATTATGCTGCCACAATTGCCTAGGACTTGCAACCATCCTCATCCAATTTTTGATTTGTTCTTTGACCGCGATAGAAACATTTACTCAATTTATTTTCCAATATATATTATTGTTTCATACAAATGCAATGGTCCTGTATGATAACCATTTTCATTCAAGGCAAGTGGGTCTCAATTTGACAACAATCTATCCAATGTTAATTTGCTACTAGAAGACCAATTCTGTTATAATATGCAAACCAAAACATATGTAGTTAGAATTTATTCTAGAGTGGGACTCTATATAATTCAATGTAGTTTGTCTAGACACTTGGATATTCTTAGTAAATGTATATAACTATAGATATTCACAGAATATTCATCCTCAAATTAAGTGGTATCAATACCTCATTTTAGTTCTTTTAAGACAAACAATTTAGTGCATTAAACTAGATTTAAAAAAATAGATTTATGGGTTGGTGAGATTCAAGGAAACCTAGCCCAAAGTTCAACAAAGAGTTCCTTTGATGTACTAATTCATTGCCAAGGTTGAATGGAGCACATAACTAAGTTAAATTCCACCTTTATACTTGTCTAAATTGGATTGTAGTCACTTCTTGCAAATATAATCAATCTTGTCTCATGAAAATTATTTTGAAGGATCTTCCTAAGATGTGGTTTAGTTACTCCATGGTGGTTTCTAACTGTCATTTAAATTTTTTAGATAGCTTGTCCTATGAAATCTAGATAGCTATCACATTCAGGTCCAAAGCATTTGTAGCCAATATCAAAAATATCTCAGTAAGCATGATAACATCCTTATCAATTTGGAGGCAGTTAAGAGAAGAAATGGCATCAAAACATTATTTTATTGTGCATTCACATGTTAGTTGCACACGTTTTCTTATGCTTGGTTGAAAATTAGAGAAATTTGGAATGTGGGTTAATGGAACTTTGACATGATTGGGAACCATGCATATGGCCTTGCCTATGATTTTCTATATAGATAATTTGCCAAAACGCTTAGTCAAAAGTGAAATATTGATTCTATGGCCCGCAGAATGAAAATTTGGGAAAAATATTAGTGCATGGGTATTATTATATGGAGGAAGAGTTGGCTTACTGTGCACAGAACAAGTATGGTGAGACATCAGTTGATTTTATTGCTAGGTGATCTAGTCTTTCCTTTCTTGACACAGATGCAGCTGGAAGAGCTTTGCCTCATGTCATTGAAATAATTGCTATAGATTATGGTTGGGACGAAACAAGAAAGAAAGCAGAGATGGAAAATGCAAAGTCTCTCTTAGAAACATTCAAGTCTTCTCAAAATTCTCAATTTGATGATGGAAAGCACAACTCCAGTAAGTCATGAGGCTCTCTCCTCAGGACATAACCTTGAATCTTGAAGTAGTTTTTCTTACTCTTATTGTGAATGTATCAACAACTTAATTTTCATTACACTTAATAGGCGTGGACAAAACATCTAACAATAAGATGAGAAGGATTCTAGATTACACAAGGTATGAAATGGATAATAAATATGTTGAGGCATTTTGAGAATAGGTAGAAGATGAAGAATTAGTGCCAACGTATAGGCTATCAATGTTCAAATATATAACATGTTGAGAAAAACAATATAAGAAGGTCTCTAAACCTGATCAGATTAGGTGTTTTGCTAACGGAGATTGCCAATGGAGAAATAATAATATTGCAAATAGAAATATACTGCATCTAACCATTTCCCAAGGAAGAACATTAGACCTTTATGAAACCCTTAATGGGAGGTATTGCCTTTATGACATGAATACAGAGTCTATGGCTCATTGCTTCTGTATTAAAACATAAAAGGTTCTTCTAACACTTATCAATGGCACCTGTAGAAGATTTATTTTCACAAGAAAGTGCAATATTTGCTGTGAAACTTCTGTTGCCTCAACAATTTGAGGATTTTCCAACACAAAATATATAAGATAAGATACTTTTATTAATTTCCAAGAAATGACAACAAAATTAGGTCAATGGGACTGCTGAGTACAAGAGAATAAAATTGTAGACTAAGGTACTACCAGAGTATCTCATTCAATGGAAAAAATTTCCCTTGGAGTATGCTGCATGAGGAGTCCCAAAAATACTTCAACATCTCACACTCCAATTGATTTTGGGAAAATCATTCCTTAAGGGGCCTGTTAACACCCAAAAAGTGCTCACTAGCTCATTTCCTTATTCACATGACCCATTTGTCCACTTTTCCACCATTTGAGCCTCTATAGCCATCAGAAGGTCACCAAAAGACCTTAATACACCCCTTTTTCCACTCAAATGAATATTTTTCCTCAAAAAGCATAAAAAACCCTAAAAAAGGGTCCAAAATTCCCCAAAATATTAAAAAGGGAATAAAAATATAAAAAATATTCAAAAAAGGAAAAAAGAGGGAAAAGGTACCTAAACCATGTTGGTCAATACCATTGGTTTCCTCAAAAACCATAATGGTATTCCCCACCACCAAAAACTATAAAAAGGTGGTAGGGGCTCCTCACTTTCCATCCATCCATCATCCTATCCTCATGCTGCCAAAATCTCCCATGAGCTTTTGGCCATTGTAGCTACCTTGGAGAAGGGACCTTTGGAGTTTGGAGCTGCTCACCCTTGGAGCTACTCAACAATCTTCACCATTTGGAGGTATTACCATTGCAAGCACTTGCTTGCCCTTATTCTTAATACAAAGTTGTTCTTTATTTTTTTTCTTATTCTTATTTTCTATAATATTTCCATTGTTTGTTTATTTACTTCGCATAGATCCATGTTTAATATAGTTTAGATTAGTTTGTTGTTTATTTCTATTGAAACTGCTGCTACTAGTTAGCAGGTGCCCATTGCACTAAGCTTGGTTGCAAAACCAAGCCAACAGTTTTTGGTGACTCCACTGCTTTCGAATTATTAGATCTCACTATTTAGCTTTAGATCTTAGTTTTTGGTAGTTTTAATCAGTTTAATTTATAGATCTGCCACCCTAGACAGCAGATCCATTGCTGTTCTAGATCTTGGCCCATTCTATTGCCATTAACAGCCCGAAATTTTCAATTTTCGGGTTCATTTTTTGGCGTCCATGTACGGCTTTCACCTCGCGGCTTTTTTCCCAATAGTTGCGTGGCTCTTTTCCGCGCGGCTCACCGCGGCTTCGCGGCCAACTTGCGCGTTGCACATCGCGGCTTCGCGGACATTTTTCGTGCTGCACATCGCGACTGTGTGACGAAATCCCGCGCTGCACATCGCGGCTTCGCGGCTGAAACCCGTGCTGCCCATCGCGACTGTGTGACAGAAACCCGCGCGGTCCATCGCGGCTGTTCTACCAAAACCCGCGATGCAAGTTTTTTCAATTCGGCCAATCCGTTAAAAAAGTAATTTTTTTTTTGCTGTATTTTCTGCCCATTTAGCTATTTTACAGTATTTAATTTCCTGCATTTTTTACAACCATAGAAATCTTTTACTATATAGAATGCTCCTTTAAAAAGTCTTTTTAAAAATTTTCAGAAATTGAAAGAAGGATTTATTTGCATTTTATCTAGATAAAAATTTTTACTGTTTACTTCCTTGATATTTTGCCCATAGCAAATTTTAAAAGAAATCCATTCATTTCTTGAAGAATTCATATTATTTGCTTTCCTATTTCAAAGATCCTTTGTTTTTTGAATAGTTTTTGCAAAGCATTTAATTTCAGTTTAAAATACCACACGTGCACACACTCAAACACATAATTTAAACTGAGCCTTAAAATTTACCCTAACTTCAAATAACTTTTAACCCCACTTGGGGATCACTTAAAAGAACTTTGTAGCTAGGTAGAATTGAGGGGATAGGTGTTCCAATAACACCCCTCAGTTATTACATTTGAGACATAGCTGTTGTCCATTAGGGAACCAAAATCTCCTAGTATTTTTTGGCATGGTCACAACCAGTTTATCAGAGGGCCTCTCCCCTAGGAGGGTTGAAGTCGCGAGGATGGTTCCGGAAGCTAGAGTGGAATACCGAAATCCATTTAGTAACCTAAGGCTACCATTCGCAGTTCTCGGGATATCCCTGTATGGGGGTATTGCGGTAAAAGGACCAAATGACAGATTTACCTTTTCTGAACGTGTCATGAACGGAGTATCCTAGTTGTCATTCTTTAGGATTGATTACCTGGTGTCCCTCCCGGTAGGGGGATATCTAGCCATTGATTCGACACTCAATATTGTCTGACTTGGATTTCATCACCTTGCAGAGAATATCGTTTGTTGACTCACAATACTTCTAGTTAGGTGTTTGCATGATACAATCCACCTTTGGTCTAGTAGCACCTCTTTTTTCTAGAAGCTGTTTGACTATTGGTACTCTGACCATTTTTGTTGCATCCCTCCACTTATTATAGAACAGCTGCTATAATAAGTGCCTTTTTGAGGTATATTTTTTTGGCCTGAGAGACTTTATTTTCACTCCCCTTTTTGCATGCTTGGTTTCATTAGGGTTTTGAGTTTTTTATACATTACCATCTTACACTGAAGATTTCTACACAAAAAACATTGTTCTCACCATTGAGAATTTTAGTCGATATCGTCATCCTCAGGGCGAACCCCCAGAGTTCAGTCTACTTGGCTCTCCACGTCACCGACGTCGAGCCTTATCCCTTGACTCGACATGTCAACAGCCAAACATACAGTCATCCGATTCTGACACGCCTCACTTCACATCTGATTTTGAGGTAGAATCCAAAAACCCTACTACGTTATTCCCAACCAACCTTATGGATGGAACACAATTCGACCCACTTTTTACCAATACCATAGGAGATACATCCACGAACCCTTCTACTGCAGTGCCATCCATGGAAACAACCACCCCCCTAGGTATGCCTAATATGGGAGACACTCCACCTTTAGGAATGCCCAACACAGGACTACCTCCTATTATGGGTATGCCAAACATAGGGGTCACCTCCCCTCTCATTACCACAACCCAGATCCCAGGAATCCCCACTACTATTCCTAATCTTGGTGTAACCCACGTTGCACTTGGAAATGTTGGCCCATACCAAACCACAGCAGTTGGAGGACACATACCTTCAATACCTAGCATACCCTTAGGGGCTACTGGACTACTACATCATACCACCATGACTAGTCATGTCCCAATCACTACGCCACATCCATCTGCTAGTTTACCATACATGGCGAGTCTGAACTTACCAGACTTAGCCAGGCTAACCAACGATCCTATCAAACACGACCCTGCGTGGCCTCACATGCCCACCAAACTCCCCTCCGACATCCCTAAGTTTGAGGGCAAGGCAGGTGAGGACCCCCAGAACCATATTATGTCCTTCCATCTATGGTGTTCCTCCAACTCCATAGTGGATGACTCTGTCCGCCTTCGTTTGTTACAGCGCACCTTCACTGGCTCTGTAGCTAAGTGGTATATCGAGCAGCCCCATGGGACCCATGCCACCTTTACCTCCCTTGCCTCGACCTTCCTGCAGTTCTTTCAGTTACCTGTCCGCTATGATGCGGGAGTTAAGATCCTACTATCTTGCAGACAGAACACGGCCACCCACATCACTGACCACATTCATGAGTGGCGTCGACGCCGAAGCCTTTGCAAAATCAAGTTAGACGACCGTATCTTCTTAGATTGGTTTCTAAAATCCCTCCTCCCTCTCATTGCCAAGGATGTGGCATCCGAACGACCCCAGTCTAAAGAAGAGGCCATCCTCAAAGCCCAACAATTTGACCTCATTTACGCCCAGTCGGGTTATCTGTATACCATTATACCAGACGCCCCTCGGGGAGATTTATCCCAACACGATGCGTCGGGAGAATCCAATGCCACGGATGGCATCTTTGGTGGTATTGCCTCGCATCCCCAACCCTTTTCCATTGCACGTCCTAGCCATGGCCCCGACCTTTCGCTAGGACCATGGCACATCACCACTATATATACAGACCCTCGTGTCCACCTCAGTGCTTTGGTCATGCACCACCCGCGTACGCCCCCCCAGCCGCACCTCAACCAATGTATTACCCGCAGCAAGCTGCAACAGCTAACCCAACACCTCCAATAGCTCAGGGTTACCAACAACCCCAGCAGGTAACTGGACCACCTCCAGCCCCACCAGCTTATTATCCATCGCAACCTGCTCCCGCACCTGCGGAAAACCAAAATCCTCCCGCTTCTAAAGGGCAAGTGTACACACAACACAATCAGCCCCAACATCAAAATAACCAACACAACCAGGGTGGAAAACAAAACCGTGGAAGAGGACGTAACCGTGGCAACAACCAACAACAACATCAAGGTCCTCCACCTCCCAATCCTCCGCATAATAACAATGCTGCTCCTCCCAACCAAAATCCGAATCGTCATCCCAGGAAGCCTAAAAATAATAACCCTAGAACAAACCATCCTTGTTCTATTTGCAGGGTATATGGCCATTACACACATGCTTGCCCACATTTGGAGCGAGCTCGGAAACTCTGGACTGACGATGCCCATTGTCAAGGACAAGCGGCTCCTCAGGTGCCACCCAACCCTCCACCACCTCAACATCAACCTTTGGTGCTGCAAAACCCCTTTCCAACCCAAGGCGTAGTGAACACTCAGAAGTTAGCTCCCCCTCAGGGCAACGCACCACCACAACAAATCACTTATGCCGCTCCTGATCAACCCATGTTCGATTAAGATACCCACCACTTGCTATTGATGTCATCCGCAGATGCCAACCTCCAAACCCACCGGAACCAATATGGATCCACCCCTGAAGCCCCTCCCGCCGACAAGAACACTAACGTTCATCCCACAGATCAGACGTTACGTATACCTCCGGCTCCACTCGATGGCTCTTCTAAAGCACCTCGCTTCCCACTTCGTCGCATCAACAATAATCCCAATGCTCGTGCTGCGTCAAATTACAGCATTGTACATGACTTAGCCCAGTCTCCCGCAGCCATGTCTGCTTTAGAAGTCTTAAAAAACTGTCCTTCACAGCGCAAGACTTTTCTCTCTGCCATTGGTGCTATTGACCCCAATGATTCACAACTGATGGCATTCGATTCAGACCAGTCCAAACCACGCCTACCTTCTACTTTAGCATTCCAAGTTTCCGTTTCCGTTCGGAATCTTGTCATCCATCGGTGCATTATCGATGAAGGTGCCTCTACATGCGTTATTTCCACATTCGTTTGGCAGAAGTTGGGATCTCCTACTCTCTAGAAGTCCATCACCGCATTACGAGCCTACGACGGCCGTTCGGCTCAACCCCAAGGTCTCCTCGCTAATATCCCTTTCCAGCTGGCTGGTAAAACCGTGCTCATTGACATAGAGGTCATCAATGCCCAACTTGACTATAACCTCTTACTTGGCCGCAGCTACATGTATGCCATGCGGGCTGTTGCCTCATCCATTTTTCATACCATGATGTTCCCTCATGACGGACGAGTGGTCAAGGTCGACCAACTCACCTATTACGATCCTAAGGCCCCCACTGCACCTGAAAATGTTCTCCCTATGGTTGAACAACATGTTTGTGGTGCAACTACCTCGTTTGTTTCCTCCGTGGGACCCGGACTTTAATCCGACGCGCCGATGACTTCTACATTCCAATCTATTCCACCACCGTCACCGGAGACCCACGTCGCTGACCTCTGTACTCTTTCACAAAATACACAAACACCTGACAATAAACCATCCTTGTTACCTAAACCACCATTGGTCCCTAGTCACATTGGTGTTACACCCATCCACACAATCCCCTTTCTATTTCCTCCCTCAGGTGTAGTAAGTGCTCCGGTTATGGATACCCTTAGTCTCCCCGGGTTAACATTGGGATTACCCGTGTGGTATATTTCGCCTTCCGTTCCCCTACCGACACCAAATGTCATCCTGCAACTGGTGCAACCCATTGTCACTTCTACTCAACCACCTCCCGGTATCACTACCCCTTCGTCATCTGCGAATCCCCCTCCTCTCATCAGGCCCACTGGGGGCAAAGGCCCACAACCATACACTGCGACACCCCCACCCAAAGCAGTTAAACCTACCCCCGTGTTTCGTGCTCCTCCTAAATTCTCATTGTGTGATGAGTTAGGCCATCCAACTCATCAATGTCCACAGTTACCTGCATTACAGGAACACATGCAAATGCTTGACGACAACCCCAACATCCCGGTTGTCCAAATCGACTCAAACCCCAAGCCTCGTGACAAATCACTGCGTACCAACCACTCTTGTGCGATATGCGGTATTTACGGCCAGTACTCACATCACTGTCCTGATATCCCAGATTACAGAGCAACTCTCTACGAAATGAATAATTTGGACCTTGAGACGGCGCCCCCCACAATTGAGGAGATCTACCCTCCGAAATCATCCGCTTTGGAAGAAATCAATACCATCTATATGATTTCAACCACTTTCAAACCAGAACCCCTTATGGTCTGACTACTTCCATACTGATGAGCAAATTTTGGAAACACTCATTGCACCCGACTACCCTTGGGACGATATGCATCATCGCTCATACTTCCTCCCAGAGGCGTCTACATCCACAGCATCTAATCAGCTATCGGTCGAATCGAAAGATTTCATACCCACTAAGGTCGATTGGTTCAAGGACCCCATCCCAGCACCGGATGCCTTCGAAGAAGGGAACATGTCAAACATTTCCCCCATTATACAAATCGACATTTCCACCACACCTGGGAAACCTGAGCTCATCTCGCTGGGTGCATCTTGCACTTAAGCAGAAACTCAGGCATACAAATTTTTTTTCCAAGAATTCTATGATGTCTTTGCCTGGTCCTATACCGAAATTCCTAGTCTTGACCTCGGCATTATAGAGCACCACATTGACAGATGGCCTGATGGCCCCCCCGTTCGTCAGAAACAGCGACCCATTCATCCTTCCAAGCTCCCCGCTGTTAAAGCCGAGGTTGAGAAACTTCGCAAAGCAGGATTCATTTATCCTATCGCTTATACCACCTGGGTTTCAAACCCCGTTCCCGTCAACAAAAAACAAGGCACCCTTAGAGTATGCAATGCATTCTGTAATTTAAACCGCGTTTGTCCCAAAGACAATTTCCCCACGCCATTGATTGACCAACTCATTGATACGTGTGCGGGACATGAAGTCCTATCTTTCATGGACGGTTTTTCCGGATACAACCAGATTTAGATCCGTAAGGAGGATCAGTACAAGACTGCCTTTACCACCCCATGGGGCACCTTTGCATATCATGTCATGCCTTTCGACCTCAAAAATGCTACTGCCACCTTCCAGCGGGCCATGACCTATTGTTTTCACGACTTGGTCCATATCCTGTTGGTCTATCTTGATGACCTTACAGCTCGTTCCCGGAAACATCAGACCACCTTAACGACCTCCGGCAAGTTTTTCAGCGTTGTCACAAATATAAAATCTGCTTCAACCCACACAAGTGTGTCTTTTGCGTTCCGGCAGGCTCCTACAAGGTCGTGTTGCTAAATGGGTCATTATCCTCCAGGAATATGACCTCACTTTCAAAGCTCCCAAGAGCACCAAAGCCCTCGTGCTGGCCCATCTCATCACTGACCTCCCATCCTCTTCATCATCACCTGCTATCCAAACGGATCTGATTGACGATCACATCTTCATCATTTCGTCTGACGACCCATGGTACGGTGACAAATTAACGCAAAAATTTCAACCCCACATCGATCGTGACGGACGCTGTCGTATATGACACCACGCTCCCCGATACCTCTTGTTAGGGGATGTACTTTATCGATGCGGCATTGATACCATCTTACGACGTTGCTTATCCCATAGTGAGGCAGAACAGTTCCTTAATGATTGCCACAACGGTGCCTGCGGAGGCCATTTCTCCGGCATGGCCACCGCCCAAAAGATCATTCGCGCAGGTTACTTTTGGCTGTCATTATTTACTGATTACATCACCGCAGTCAAACACTGTCAAAACTGCCAACTTTTTGCCCCCAAAGAAAGAACCCCACCCGCCCCCCTTCATCCAGTTGTCACTACCGGACCATTCTGCAAATGGGCCATCGACTTCCTCGATTGCAATCCCACGTCAGCCAGCGGTCACAAACACATTATTGTGGCCATAGATTATTTCACCAAGTGGGCAGAGGCCATGCCAACTTACAATTGCAAGGCCGACACCGCAGCGTGGTTTTTTCTCAACCATGTCATCACTCGTTTTGGAGTGCCAAAGCAACTCGTCTCAGACCACGACTCTCACTTCGAGGACTCCGTCTGGAGAGAACTATCAACCTTATTGAAATTTGAACACCATTTCTCCTCTGCTTACTACCCCCAAGGAAACGGCCAAGTCGAAGCAATCAACAAAATTTTGAAAACCATCCTGCAGCGCACTGTAGACAAACACAAATCAAATTGCCACCACATGCTCTTCCCGGCACTATGGGCATACCGCACATCAACTAAAACCGCCACCGGTTTTACCCCTTTCCACTTAGTTCATGGTGTCGAATCCGTCCTCCCCATTGAGTGCCAGATTCCAACCCTACATATGGCTGTTGAACTCCTATCGGACACTGCCCCAATTGAGCAACGCTTACTACTCCTGGAATAGGCCGATGAGGTCGGCGCACAGCCCTCCAAACCATGGAAGCAACCAAGAACCGATCCAAATTAAATTATGATAAACATGTCCACCCAAGAACTTTTTCTGAAGGGGACCTTGTCCTCGCCTACGATCAGGCTCATGACAAAACCGGGAAAGGAAAGTTTGTGTCCATGTGGCAAGGCCCATATATTATACACACTTGCCTCGGATAGGTGGCATACATTCTGACCGATTCAGAAGGCAACCCCCTACGCAACCCACGCAACGGGTTGTACCTCAAGCGATTTTACCCATAATAAACCGGATGGACACCACCGTCCATTACTGAACTTCATCACAGTTCTTTCCTTTTCCTGTTTTCACCAGGTCCATTTTTTGACCATTTTTTTGCCCCCTCGTCGCCTCAGTTTGCATGCCACATCGGCCGTCGTCCATTTTTGACGAACCTTATATCACCGGATTCAGTTTTCTGCGCTTGTGATGATGCTTGAGATCATTTCTCGCTCTCACGCCCAGATTTTTTGGGCATTTTTTCCATGCCCCCTCGTCGCCTCGATTTGCGTGCCACATCGGCCATCGTCCGTTTCTTACGAGTCTTATATGGCCGGATCTAGTTTTCCATGCTCGTGATGATGCTTGAGATCATTTCTCGCTCTCACCTCCAGATTTTTCGAGCATTTTTACCATGACTCCTCATCGCCTCGGTTTGCGTGCCACATTGGCCATTGCCCCTTTTTGACAATCTTTATGTCACCGGATTCAGTTTTCCGCACTCATGATGATGCTTGAGACCTTTTCTCGCTATCATCAATCCCTTTTTGTTTGGTATAATTTTATCCCTTTTTCGGGGCCGAGCAATCCCTTTTACGAAAAAGGCACATAGCGAGTTTCTGTTAAGCTCTTTTCTGACTCCTAAAACAATGAAAAGATCGCCGAGCAACCTTGCTTCCTTTCATGCTCTCTAAACGTATCTAAAAGGACATCTACCTGGTATAAGTTTACCCCTTTTCCGGACCTTGTAGACTAATTACGAAAAATGAATACTCTAGTCACATCGGCTAGAAGAGTTCTCCATTTGCATCAGTTTATGCTTTTTCGGGCCTTGGAGACTAACTTACGAAAAAGAACACCAATGGAGTCCACTTACCGCTTTCAGACTCTCTAAACATGAAAGTGACCACGAGCAATCACCATCCTGGGCTCGTAAAACCAACAGGACAGTACTCACAACCACTACAGAGTCTTCTTATCGTTTTCAGACTCCTTAAAAATGAAAGCACCCATGAGCATGAACATTCCTGGGCTCACAAAATCCACAGGACAGTACCATTTCAGAGCACACTTTTAATCCCTTCTTGGAGCTCATTAAAACTACGAACAAGGACCCAATAGTGCTTCTCGGCGCCAGAACAGATCACGTCTACTCATACGGCAGCTTCCCCATTTTGGTCACCTTTGTTCAGAGTATTCTACAGTATGTCACCCTGAGAATCCCTCGACAACACCCATCAGCTTGACCCCCCCCTGAGTCAATACATACCCTTCAGTCCTTAAAAGCAATGATACCCACACCTACAAGTCAGTTCCCTACGCTGCCAGGTCAACCATGTCATCATGCTCTGAACAAAGGAAGTTTGAGTCTACCCACTATATGACCCCAGTTACTTCCCATCCCCACAAGTATGTCAGTCCTACCATCAGTACTACCACACTTCAGTTCTACACCTCATGCTCCTATCAAGGAAACATCATTTCCTTGTTAGGTGCTAGTCTCCCTCTGTCGACGAAAACCAAATTTATTCCAGAGGATAGACCTAGAGGTCCCTGTGTCTTGGACTCATTACCATTTATGATGAGTGCCTACGAATCATTTCGAGAAGAGTCCTCAGTGCCTCTCCAAATGGTTGTTTCTCACATGCTCGACTTCAACACCTTGATCGCATCGTTGAGACTCGCACAGGGTATTGGTCCGTTCAGTTATTTGTTCAAGACCGCGGATACCTCCTGACTCTTCCACATTTGAGAGTCTACTTATGGAAACAACCAGTTACATTTTTTCTATAGACATCCAGGTTGCACATGGCGACAGTATTCAGATGTACCCCAGTTTTTATACTCCCTCGAGTATACAGTTACATGTACATGTACTTCTCAGAGATGACTCTCAGTCATTGAGTCCCTACAGATGTTGGACACCTTTAGTTTCAGCAGTTCATCAACCCTTTTGAGACCTTATTCAGAATGGTTGTTGCTTTATTCCAGTGTATCAGTTATTGAGATCAGTCATGTTATGATCATGAGTACATCCCAAAATGATGTCCCCTCTGGACCATTCTGATGTACCAACAGATTTTTTATGTATTTTTTCAGGTCCCCCTTCTTGGGACTAATTGTTATGTCTTGATACGAGCATGGGTATGCCCGCCTCGTCCATTATCAGAGATTATTCCTCATTCATATTGAGGCCATGTAATATTGTTTATTTTTTGCAGCTTCCAAGGGCCCTGGATCCAGTCTCCAATCGGTCTCTTTTCCTCCCCAAAACCCCAGAAAAAAGACAAAAGAACTATGATGTCTATCGGCCATACGATGAGCTCCTGCCCTCACACATCAGGGGGCAATCTGTTAACACCCAAAAAGTGCTCACTAGATCATTTCCTTATTCACATGACCCATTTGTCCACTTTTCTACCATTTGAGCTTCTAAAGCCACCAGAAGGTCACCAAAAGACCTTAATACACCCCTTTTTTCCACTCAAAATGAATATTTTTCCTCAAAAAGCATAAAAAACCCTAAAAAAGGGTCCAAAATTCCCAAAAATATTAAAAAGGAAATAAAAATATAAAAAATATTCAAAAAAGGAAAAAGGAGGGAAAAGGTACCTAAACCATGTTGGTCAATACCATTGGTTTCCTCAAAAACCATAATGGTATTCCCCACCACCAACAACTATAAAAAGGTGGTAGGGGCTCCTCACTTTCCATCCATCCATCATCCTATCCTCATGCTGCCAAAATCTCCCATGAGCTTTTGGCCATTGTAGCTACCTTGGAGAAGGGACCTTTGGAGTTTGGAGCTGCTCACCCTTGGAGCTACTCAACAATCTTCACCATTTGGAGGTATTACCATTGCAAGCACTTGCTTGCCCTTATTCTTAATACAAAGTTGTTCTTTATTTTATTTCTTGTTATTAATTTCTATAATATTTCCATTGTTTGTTTATTTACTTCGCATAGATCCATGTTTAATATAGTTTAGATTAGTTTGTTGTTTATTTCTATTGAAACTGCTGCTACTAGTTAGCAGGTGCCCATTACACTAAGCTTGGTTGCAAAACCAAGCCAACAGTTTTTGGCGACTCCGCTGCTTTCGAATTATTAGATCTCACTATTTAGCTTTAGATCTTAGTTTTTGGTAGTTTGAATCAGTTTAATTTATAGATCTGCCACCCTAGACAGCAAATCCATTGATGTTCTAGATCTTGGCCCATTCTATTGCCATTAACAGCCTGAAATTTTTAATTTTCGAGTTCGTTTTTCGGCGTCCGTGTACGGCTTTTGTGTCGCGACTTTTTTCCCAACAGTCGGGCGGCTCTTTTCCGCGCGGCTCACCGCGGCTTCGCGGACATTTTTCGCATTGCACATCACGACTGTATGACGAAATCCCGCGCTGCACATCGCGGCTGAAATCCGCGCTGCCCATCGCGACTGTGTGATAGAAACCCGCGCGGTCCATCGCGGCTGTTCTGCCAAAACCCGCGATGCAAGTTTTTTCAATTCGGCCAATCCGTTAAAAAAGTAAATTTTTTTTTTTCTGTAATTTCTACCCATTTAGCTATTTTACAGTATTTAAATTCCTGCATTTTTTACAACCATAGAAATCTTTTACTATATAGAATGCTCCTTTAAAAAGTCTTTTTAAAAATTTTCAGAAATTGAAAGAAGGATTTATTTGCATTTTATCTAGATAAAATTTTTTACTGTTTACTTCCTTGATATTTTTCCCATAACATATTTTAAAAGAAATCCATTCATTTCTTGAAGAATTCATATTATTTGCTTTCCTATTTCAAAGATCCTTTGTTTTTTGAATAGTTTTTGCAAAGCATTTAATTTCAGTTTAAAATACCACACGTGTACACACTCAAACACATAATTTAAACTGAGCCTTAAAATTTACCCTAACTTCAACCAACTTTTAACCCCACTTGGGGAGCACTTAAAAGAACTTTGTAGCTAGGTAGAATTGAGGGGATAGGTGTTCCAATAACACCCCTCAGTTATTACATTTGAGACATAGCTGCTGTCCATTAGGGAACCAAAATCTCCTAGTATTTATTGACACGGTCACAACCAGTTTATCAGAGGGCCTCTCCCCTAGGAGGGTTGAAGTCACGAGGATGGTTCCGGAAGTCTGAGTGGAATACTGAAATCCATTCAGTAACCGAAGGCTACCATTCGCAGTTCTCAGGATATCCCTGTATGGGGGTATTACGGTAAAAGGACCAAACATCAGATTTACCTTTTCTGAACGTGTCATGAACAGAGTATCCTAATTGCCATTCTTTAGGATTGATTACCCGGTGTCCCTCCCTGTAGGGGGATATCTAGCCGTTGATTCAACACTCAATACTGTCTGACTTGGATTTCATCACCTTGTAGAGAATATCGTTTGTTGACTCACAATACTTCTAGTTAGGTGTTTGCATGATACAATCCACCTTTGGTCTACTAGCACCTCTTTTTTCTAGAAGCTGTTTGACTGTTGGTACTCTGACCATTTTTGTTGCATCCCTCCACTTATTATAGCACAACTGCTATAATAAGTGTCTTTTTGAGTTTGATTTTTTTGGCATGAGAGCCTTTATTTTCACTCCCCTTTTTGCACCCTTGGCATGAGAGCCTTTTTTTGGCATGAGAGCCAACCCTCCACCACCTCAACATCAACCTTTGGTGCTGCAAAACCACTTTCCAACCCAAGGCGTAGTGAACACTCAACCGTTAGCTCCCCCTCAAGGTAACGCGCCACCACAACAAATCACTTATGCCGCTCCTAATCAACCCATGTTCGATTCAGATACCCACCACTTGCTATTGATGTCATCCGCAGATGCCAACCTCTAAACCTGCCAGAACCAATATGACTCCACCCCTGAAGCCCCTCCCGCCGACAAGAACACTAACGTTCATCCCGTAGATCAGACGTTACGTATACCTCCGGCTCCACTCGATGGCGCTTCTAAAGCACCTCGCTTCCCACTTCGTCGCATCAACAATAATCCCAATGCTCGTGCTGCATCGAATTACAGCATTGTAGATGACTTGGCCCAGTCTGTCGTAGCCATGTCTGCTTTAGAACTCTTAAAACACTGTCCTTAATAGTGCAAGACTTTGCTCTCTGCCATTGGCGCTATTGACCCCAATGATTCACAACTGATGGCATTCAATTTAGACCAGTCCGAACCAAGCCTACCTTCTACTTTAGCATTCCAAGATTCCGTTTTCGTTTGGAATCTTGTCATCCATCGGTGCCTTATCGATGAAGGTGCCTCTACATGCGTTATGTCCACATTCATTTGGCAGAAGTTGGATCTCCTACTCTCCAGCAATCCACCACCGCATTACGAGCCTACGATGGCCATTTGGCTCAACCCCAAGGTCTCCTCGCTAATGTCCCTGTCCAGCTGGCTGGTAAAATCGTGCTCATTAACATAGAGGTCATCAATGCCCAACTTGACTATAACCTCTTACTTGGCCGCAGCTACATGTATTCCATGCGGGCTGTTGCCTCATCCATTTTTCGTACCATGATGTTCCCTCATGACGGACGCGTGGTCAAGGTCGACCAACTCACCTATTACGATCCTAAGACCCCCGCTGCACCTAAAAATGTTCTCCCTATGGTTGAACAACATGTTTGTGGTGCAACTACCTTGTTTGTTTCCTCCGTGGGACCCAATATTTACTCTGACGCACCGATGACTTCTATATTCCAATCTATTCCACCACCGTCACCGGAGACCCACGTCACTGACCTCTGTACTCTTTCACACAATACACAAACACCCGACAATCAACCATCCTTGTTACCAAAACCACCATTGGTCCCTAGTCACATTGGTGTTACACCCATCCACACAATCCCCTTTCTATTTCCTCCCTCAGGCGTAGTAAGCGCTCTGGTTATGGCTACCCTTAGTCTCCCCGGGTTAACATTGGGATTACCCGTGTGGTATATTTCACCTCCCGTTCCCCCGCCGACACCAAATGTCATCCTGCAACCGGTGCAACCCATTGTCACTTCTACTCAACCACCTCCCGGTATCACTACCCCTTCGTCATTTGCAAATCCCCCTCCTCTCATTAGGCCCACTGGGGGCAGAGGCCCATAACCATACACTGCGGTACCCCCACCCAAAGCAGTTAAACCTCCCCCCGTGTTTCGTGCTCCTCCTAAATGCTCGTTGTGTGATGAGTTAGGCCATCCAACTCATCAATGTCCATAGTTACCTGCATTACAGGAACACATGCAAATGCTTGACGACGACCCCAACATCCCGGTTGTCCAAATCGACTCAAACCCCAAGCCTTGTGACAAATCACTGCGTACCAACCACCCTTGTGCGATATGCGGTATTTACAGCCACTACTCACATCACTGTCCTGATATCCCAGATTATAGAGCAGCTCTCTACGAAATGAATAATTTGGACCTTGAGACGGTGCCCCCCACAATTGAGGAGATCTACCCTCCGAAATCATCCGCTTCGGAAGAAATCAATACCATCTATATGATTTCAACCACTTTCAAACCAGAACCCCTTGATTTATGGTCTGACTACTTCCATACTGATGAGTAAATTTTGGAAACACTCACTACACCCGACTACCCTTGGGACGATATGCATCATTGCTCATACTTCCTCCCAGAGGCATCTACATCCACCGCATCTAATCAGCTATCGGTCGAATCGAAATATTTCATACCCACTAAGGTCGATTGGTTCAAGGACCCCATCCCAGCACCGGATGCCTTCGAAGAAGGGAACATGTCAAACATTTCCCCCATTATACAAATCGACATTTCCACCACACCCGGGAAACCTGAGCTCATCTCGCTGGGCGCATCTTGCAATCAAGCAGAAACTCAGGCATACCAAAAAAATTTCCAAGAATTTCGTGATGTATTTGCCTGGTCCTATACCGAAATGCTTGGTCTTGACCCGGCCATTATAGAGCACCACATTGACACATGGCTTGATGTCCCCCCCCATTCGTCAGAAACAGCGACCCATTCATCCTTCCAAGCTCCCCGCTGTTAAAGCCGAGGTTGAGAAAATTCGCAAAGCAGGATTCATTTATCCTATCGCTTATACCACCTGGGTTTCAAACCCCATTCTCGTCAACAAAAAATAAGGCACCCTTAGAGTATGCACTGACTTCCGTGATTTAAACCGCGCTTGTCCCAAAGAAAATTTCCCCACGCCATTCATTGACCAACTCATTGATATGTGTGCGGGACATGAAGTCCTATCTTTCATGGACGATTTTTTCGGATACAACCAGATTCAGATCCGTAAGGAGGATCAGTACAAGACTGCCTTTACCACCCCATGGGGCACCTTTTTCTATCGTGTCATGCCTTTATGACTCAAAAATGCTGGTGCCACCTTCCAGCGGGCAATGACCTATTGTTTTCATGACTTGGTCCATATCCTGCTGGTCTATCTTGATGACCTTACAGGTCGTTCCCGGAAACATCAGGCCACCTTAACGACCTCCTACAAGTTTTTCTGCGTTGTCGCAAATATAAAATCCGCTTGAAGCCACACAAGTGTGTCTTTTGCGTTCCGACAGGCTCCTACAAGGTCGTGTTGCTAAATGGGTCATTATCCTCCAGGAATATGACCTCACTTTCAAAACTCCCAAGAGCACCAAAGCCCTCGCGCTGGCCCATCTCATCACTGACCTCCCATCCTCTTCGTCATCACCCGCTATCCAAACGGATCTGATTGACGATCACATCTTCATCATTTCGTCTGACGACCCATGGTACGGTGACATCTTAACTTACCTCCACACGCAAAAATTTCAACCCCACATCGATCGTGACGGACGCTGTTGTATACGACACCACGCTTCCCGATACCTCTTGTTAGGGGATGTACTTTATCGACGCAGTGTTGATACCATCTTACGACGTTGCTTATCCCATAGTGAGGCAGAACAGGTCCTTAATGATTTCCATAGCGGTGCCTGCGGAGGCCATTTCTCCGGCATGGCCACCGCCCAAAAGATCATTCGTGTAGGTTAATTTTGGCCGTCATTATTTACTGATTACATCACCGAAGTCAAACACTGTCAAAACTACCAACTTTTTTCCCCCAAAGGAAGAACCCCACCCGCCCCCTTCATCCAGTCGTCACTGCCGGACCATTCTGCAAATGGGCCATCGACTTCCTCGATTGCAATCCCACGTCAGCCGGTGGTCACAAACACATTATTGTGGCCATAGATTATTTCACCAAGTGGGCAGAGGCCATGCCAACTTACAATTGCAAGGCCGACACTGCAGCGCGGATTTTTCTCAACCATGTCATCGCTCGTTTTGGAGTGCCAAAGCAACTTGTCTCAGACCACGGTTTTCACTTCGAGGACGCTGTCTGGAGAGAAATATCAACCTTACTGAAATTTGAACACCCTTTCTCCTCTGCTTACTACCCCCAAGGAAACGGCCAAGTCAAAGTAATCAACAAAATTTTGAAAACCATCCTCCAGCGCACTGTAGACAAACACAAATCAAATTGGCACCACATGCTCTTCCCGGCACTATGGGCATACCGCACATCAACTAAAACCGCCACCGGTTTTACCCCTTTCCACTTAGTTCACGGTGTCGAATCCGTCCTCCCCATTGAGTGACAGATTCCAACCCTACATATGGCCGTTGAACTCCTACCTAACACTGCCCCAATTGAGCAACGCTTACTACTCTTGGAACAGGCCGATGAAGATCGGCGCACAGCCCTCCAAACCATGGAAGCCGCCAAGAACCGATCCAAATTAAATTATGATAAACATGTCCACTCAAGAACTTTTTCCGAAGGGGACCTTGTCCTCACCTACTATCAGGCTCATGACAAAACCGGGAAAGGAAAGTTTGTGTCCATGTGGCAAGGCCCATATATTATACACACTTGCCTCGGACAGGGGGCATACATTCTGACCGATTCAGAAGGAAACCCCCTACGCAACCCACTCAACGGTTTGTACCTCAAGCGATTTTACCCATAATAAACCAGATGGACACCACCGTCCATTACTGAACTTCATCACAGTTCTTTCCTTTTCCTGTTTTCACCAGGTCCATTTTTTGACCATTTTTTTGCCCCCTCGTCACCTCGATTTGCGTGCCACATCGGCCGTCATCCATTTTTGACGAACCTTATATCGCCGGATTCAGTTTTCCGTGCTCATGATAATGCTCGAGATCATTTCTCGCTCTCACGCCTAGATTTTTTGGGCATTTTTTCCATGCCCCCTCGTCGCCTTGGTTTGCGTGCCACATCAGACATCATCCATTTCTTACTAGTCTTATATGGCCGGATCTAGTTTTCCATGCTCGTGATGATGCTTGAGATCATTTCTCGCTCTCACCTCTAGATTTTTTGGGCATTTTTACCATGAGCCCTCATCGCCTCGGTTTGCATGCCACATTGGCCATTGCCCCTTCTTGACAATCTTTATGTCACCAGATTCAGTTTTCCGCACTCATGATGATGCTTGAGACCTTTTCTGGCTATCATCAATCCCTTTTTGTTTGGTATAATTTTATCCCTTTTTCGGGCCGAGCAATCCCTTTTACGAAAAAGGCACTTAGGGAGTTTCTGTTCAGCTCTTTTCTGACTCCTAAAACAATGAAAAGATCACTGAGAAACCTTGCTTCCTTTCATGCTCGCTAAACGTATCTGAAAGGGTGTCTACCTGGTATAAGTTTACCCCTTTTCCGTATCTTGTAGACTAATTACGAAAAATGAATACTCTAGTCACATCGGCTAGAAGAGTTCTCCATTTGCATTAGTTTATGCTTTTTCGGGCCTTGGAGACTAACTTACGAAAAAGAACACCAATGGAGTCCACTTACCGCTTTCAGACTCTCTAAACATGAAAGCGACCACGAGCAATCACCATCCTGGGCTCGTAAAACCAAAAGGACAGTACTCACAACCACTACAGAGTCTTCTTATCGTTTTCAGACTCCTTAAAAATGAAAGCACCCATGAACACGAACAGTCCTGGGCTCACAAAATCCAAAGGACAGTACCATTTCAGAGCACACTTTTAATCCCTTCTTGGAGCTCATTAAAACTACGAAGAAGGACCCAATGGTGCTTCTCGGCGCCAGAACAGATCATGTCTACTCATATGGCAGCTTCCCCATTTTGGTCGCCTTTGTTCAGAGTATTCTGCAGTATGTCACCCTGAGAATCCCTCGACAACACCCATCAGCTTGACCCCCCCCAGAGTCAATACATACCCTTCAGTCCTTAAAAGCAATGATACCCACACCTACAGGTCAGTTCCATATGTTGCCAGGTCAACCATGTCATCATGCTCTGAACAAAGGAAGTTTGAGTCTACCCACTATATGACCCCAGTTACTTCCCATCCCCACAAGTATATCAGTACTACCACACTTCAGTTCTACACCTCGTGCTCCTATCAAGGAAACATCATTGCCTTGTTAGTTGTTGGTCTCCCTCTGTTGATGATAACCAAATTTATTCCAGAGGATAGACCTAGAGGTCCCTGTGTCTTGGACTCATCACCATTTATGATGAGCGCCTACGAATCATTTCATGAAGAGTCCTCAGTGCCTCTCCAAATGGTTGTTTCTCACATGCTCAACTTCAACACCTTGATCGCATCGTTGAGACTCGCACAGGGTATTGGTCCGTTCAGTTATTTGTTCAAGACCGCGGATACCTCCTGACTCTTCCACATTTGAGAGTCTACTTATGGAAACAACCAGTTACATTTTTTCTATAGATATCCGGGTTGCGCATGGCGACAGTATTCAGATGTACCCTAGTTTTTATACTCCCTCGAGTATACAGTTACATGTACATGTACTTCTCAGAGATGACTCTCAGTCATTGAGTCCCTACAGATGTTGGACACCTTCAGTTTCAGCCGTTCATCAACCCTTCTGAGACCTTATTCAGAACGGTTGTTGCTTTATTCTAGTGTATCAGTTATTGAGATTAGTCATGTTATGATCATGAGTACATCCCAAAATGATGTCCCCTCTGGACCATTCTGAAGTACCAACAGATTTTTTATGTATTTTTTCAGGTCCCCCTTCTTGGGACTAATTGTTATGTCTTGATACGAGCATGGGTATGCCCGTCTTGTCCATTATCAGAGATTATTCCTCATTCATATTGAGGCCATGTAATATTGTTTATTTTTTACAGCTTCCAAGGGCACTGGATCCAGTCTCCAATCGGTCTCTTCTCCTCCCCAAAACCCCAGAAAAAAGACAAAAGAACTATGATGTCTATCGGCCATACGATGAGCTCCTGCCCTCACACATCAGGGGGCAATCTGTTAACACCCAAAAAGTGCTCACTAGCTCATTTCCTTATTCACATGACCCATTTGTCCACTTTTCCAGCATTTGAGCCTCTAAAGCCACCAGAAGGTCACCAAAAGACCTTAATACACCCCTTTTTCCACTCAAAATGAATATTTTTCCTGAAAAAGCATAAAAAACCCTCAGAAAGGGTCCAAAATTCCCAAAAATATTAAAAAGGGAATAAAAATATAAAAAATATTCAAAAAAGGAAAAAGGAGGAAAAAAGTACCTAAACCATGTTGGTCAATACCATTGGTTTCCTCAAAAACCATAATGGTATTCCCCACCACCAAAAACTATAAAAAGGTGGTAGGGGCTCCTCACTTTCCATCCATCCATCATCCTATCCTCATGCTGCCAAAATCTCCCATGAGCTTTTGGCCATTGTAGCTACCTTGGAGAAGGGACCTTTGGAGTTTGGAGCTGCTCACCCTTGGAGCTACTCAACAATCTTCACCATTTGGAGGTATTACCATTGCAAGCACTTGCTTTCCCTTATTCTTAATACAAAGTTGTTCTTTATTTTATTTCTTGTTCTTATTTTCTATAATATTTTCATTGTTTGTTTATTTACTTCGCATAGATCCATGTTTAATATAGTTTAGATTAGTTTGTTGTTTATTTCTATTGAAACTGCTGCTACTAGTTAGCAGGTGCCCATTGCACTAAGCTTAGTTGCAAAACCAAGCCAACAGGGCCACTATCATAAGTTAGAATAAGTCATCTCCTTTGATTTCATTTTGATATTGAGACTTAGTTGCAAGTAGGGAAGCCCCCCTTGCGTTGTTGTGAAACTTCTGCTGCCTCAACGATTCCAAGATTTTCCAACACAATATAGATAAAATAAGTGTTGGCTTGGTTTTGCAACCAAGCTTAGTGCTATGGGCACCTGCTAACTAGTAGCAGCAGTTTCAATTTTAAGCAAAAACAATAAACTAAATCTAAATGAAAACTAAACTAGCATGTGCATTTTTGAATTAAAAAACAAGAACAAGAAAGATAAAAAATAATTTTTGTATTGAAAATGAGGGCAAGCAAGTGCTTGCAATAAGAATACCTCTGATTGATGAAGATAGTTGAGAAGCTCCAAGGGTGAGCAGCTCCAAACTCCAATGGGTCCTTTCTCCAAGGTTGCTACAATGGCCAAAAACTCAAGGGAGATTTTGGCAGCATGAGGATAGGAATATGGATGGATGATGAAATGAAGAGCCCCTACCATCTTTTTATAGGTTTTGGTGGTGGGGAATACCATTTGTGGTTTTGTGGAAACCAATGGTATTGACCAACATGGTTTAGGTACTTTTCCCTTCTTTTTCCTTTTTTGAATAAAATTAATATTTTTATTCTCTTTTTAATATTTTTGAGAATTTTGGACCCTTTTTGAGGGTTTTTTATGCTTTTTTAGGAAAAATAATCTTTTTGAGTGGGAAAAGGGGTGTACTAAGGTCTTTTGGTGACCTTTTGTTGGCTTCAGAGGCTCAGATGGTGGAAAAGTGGGCAAATGGGTCATGTGAATAAGGAAATGAGCTAGTGAGCACTTTTTAGGTGTTAACAATAAGATAATTTTATTAATTTCCAAAAAATGACAACAAAAGTAGGTCAATGGGATTGCTGAGTACAAGAGAAAAAAAGTGTAGACTAAGGTACTACCGGAGTATCTCATTCAATGGAAAAAATTCCCTTGGAGTATGTTGCATGAGAAGGCCTAGAAATACTTCAACATGTGGCACTCCAATTGCTTTTGGGAAAATCATTCCATGAGGGGTCACTATCATAAGTTAGAATAAGTCACCTCTTTTGATTTCATTTTGAGATTGAGACTTAGTTGCAAGTAAGGAATCCCCCCTTGTGTTGGTTTTCCCAACCAAAAGTAAGGGAAGTAGATTGCCTAGGTGACAGTGGTATCTATTATCCTGCCACAATTGTATAGGACTTGCAATCATCCTCATTCGATTTTTGATTTGTTGTTTGACCGCGACAGAAACATTGATGAATTGGGATAGAACCCTCATGGATAGTGCAATTGTTTGTTGACCTTACAAATGGACTGATGTCCCAGTGGTCCCATGTTTGGATTTTGATGATGTCGGCTGATAAGTTTGTTGACTATTATCACTTAAAGAAAATGTAATTCTATGTAAACACAACCTTACTACTGTTCAACTGGATCAATATTTGATAGGTTTGTAAAGCCTTAAACATTACACTATTTATCCTTTAAGCACCAACATAGAACCATGAAGAAGAGACTTCAAACATTGACAACACTAATTCCACATAGAAGGAACCCTTAACACCATAACTTGCACAAAATAAAGATATATTGATGAAGCTCTTCTTCAACATTCTGTATGATATCCAGATGACATTGGTTCTTTGGTATCTTTGAAACACTTTCCAAATCATCATAGTTAAGAGTTTCCACATTAACCATATAATCATAATCTTGTTTAGCTTCCTCCCCTGCGTCATTGTTCTCTGATAAGTCTTCAAGATCAACAAAAATGAATCTCAACACTATCATTTCTTCACTACTAAGTAGCCTAGATTGAATGCTCATTCTCCAGAACGCTGATTAGGTGTTGTTCATGGGGCCCAGAATTGCCTCTCATCCATGACATAGATTTTATTTGATTATTAATTTGTTGTCCTGAGAAGGATGATTTCATGTAGACGAGATTCCATCATTTGCTAAGAATGATAGTTTGCATGCTATATAACAGGTCCACATTTATTTGTTGCATTGAGATAACTGATATTAAACATTACCATAAATTAAGTCCCTTTATATGCCCAAAATCGTTTCCCTTTGTTGGTAGAAGATTCCCAGAGTTGAAAGCATAATAGAACTGCCTTGTTAGAACTAAATTTATAGTGGTTTCATTGTTGCTTTATGACCAAGGCTACTTCAAGGAATCTCCAGAACTTCCCAGCATTGTCCAGATAGTGGCCAAATTCAGAATTTTAGCTTTTCTTGATGTCACAAATATCTCAGAATGCCTCCTTTATTCCCAGGTTCACTCCAGAATTGAAAGTGATTCCCATTTACAGCTTTTAAGAGACTAAGAAATGGATAGAGTTGTCCTTAGAACCACCCAGATGCTGATGTTATTGTTACAATATTTAGACACTTAGGAGTTAGTTAAGATCAACTTGTGTAATATATCTGTTAGGAAAAGTGTGTTTCTTTAGTATGCATTAGTATGCATTTGTAAATATTTAATTCGACGGTCACGATATGTTTTAGACATAGAGTGATCCGTGGCTTGACACCCAATTGGTCCATGATCTCTATTTAAAGAGCATGGAGGGTCATTGTCTAGTTGATCGATTATGAGAAGCTCATTTGTAACTTTCTTTCTTTGCATAATAAATTGCTTTGTAGAAGATATTTGGCCGGGGCCATGGAGTGTTTCCCTCACGATGGTTTAAACCACGTCAAAACATCAGTGTATCGATGTGTGATCTATTTGTGTGAAGTGGTTGCTCTAGGTGTTCAGTCTTTTGGGAGTACCCTGTGTACCCGAACATGGTATGCTCTCGGCTGCGTATGCTCTTTGTCGTGCACCTTGTGCGATCTCGACAAATCAGAAACAAAGAGAAAACGTAGACTTTCCGGGCAAGCTAACGAGATCTAACCCCACAAGTGTGGAAAATATTTTTTATTTTGGTTTTTGGTGTGATTTGTAGGGAAAAAAGGCAAGCATGGAAACCGAGCAAGAAGAGTAAAAAAAAAAAAAAACCTTACTCATTTCTATATTTTCCATACCTTTTAATCTAGCTCACTTGGTTCAAAGTTGCTTTATTCCTTACTAGGTCTTGAGTTCAAGTCTTAGGAAGTTACTTTTAAAAGAAAAAGTGCATGCAATTTCTATTTTCAAGTTACTTTATTGTAAAAGTGCATCTCACTTAAATAATAAAAAATAAAAATAAAAAGTGAGTCACTTAAGTTCCTTTTTATTGTTGCACTATTTAAAGTAACATCATTGTAAAAGTGAAATCACTTATTTTACAAAAGTGATTCACTTAAAGCAACTTTCTTGTAAAGTGATTGTCAAAGGTTCATCTTGACAAGAGGGTGGTCATTTTTTTTTAGCTGGTCATTCTCTATCTGCCACGTCTCTATTGGGGACATCTTCAACTTTTTCTTTGTTCAAGCATAACTTCATCATACGGAGTCAATTTTTAGTGCCGTTTTTTTTAAACTGCCTATTTTTTCGAGCTCTTCGCATTCAGACTATTGGTTTCTGTTTTTATAGCCATTAATTTGCAGTATGGCCGCCCTTGTGATATTCTACTTACCAGTTCCAACTATTTCTCATGGAAATGTCATATGGATGATGTTCTACGAAGTAGGGGACTTTTCATAATTACCTCAGGGAAAGAAACATAACCCATTGATGATGACAAGAAAATAAAATGGGCAAATAGATGTGACAAAGCTCGTGGATTGATTGGGATGTCAATCTCTACTGATTTGTGACTCCACATATCTGGAATTGTTGAACTTGATGTTGCTTGGGACAAGTTGGAATCTGTGTTTGGTAAACACAATGAAATTCAAGGTCACCAACTCGAAAATGAGTTGATTTCTTTAAATTCAAGTGAATTTTCATGCATACAAGATTATTTATCTAAGTACAAAACTCTTAAACTCTTATGTCAAGAATGCAAGATTAAGAGGGAAGACAAACAAAACATTTATCATATTCTTTCCAAACTTGGACCCGCATGTTCTGTTTTTGTATCTACATTTTACTCCATGAAAAAATCCTTGAATGCAGATAGCTATCAAGAGCCTAGTCTTGAATCCTTTTGTGATTCATTTATTAGAGAGAAAGATAAGATCATCCATCTTGGAATAATTAACAATGCAGATACATCTGAGAAAGCCTTGTTGTCCCAACATAAAGAAAAGTCCAAGCCTCCCAAGAAACAAAATTTTCGTAATAATAAGTCAAACAAGGGTCTCAAACCCTCTCAGTCAGCTCCTTCTTTAAAAAATGATAAAGGATCCAAGCCAAAAGGCAAGAAGACTGAGCGTCATTGCAACTATTGCGAGAAAGATAATCATGATGAATCTAAGTGTTTCAAGAAGATGGCAGTCTTGGAAGCAACAATGAAGAAGAACCACATCAGCCTAGATTCGCCTTCAGAATCTACCTCTCATGGACATGCACTTTGTGCTTCTGGTTATTCTTATAATGCATCTTCTTCTTCTACTTCAAATGAATGGCTCATTGATTCTGGAGCATCTTATCATATGGCTAAGGATCGAGCCATCTTTTCTACTATGCATGAATGTAACACCAAAAAAATATTTGTTGGTGATGATAGATCTCTTAGTGTTGTAGGAGCTGAAAAAGTTCCAGTAGATAATGGTCATTTTAGTGATGTACTATGTGTTCCAAGAATTTCCTGCAATTTTTTATCAGTCTATCAAATCACTCATTCTAGTGAAGGTAAAACTATGACGTTTACACCTCACCAAGTTGTAATCAAGGATTTTAAAGATACTCACCAGGTCCTAGCTACCGAAATTGTTGATGATATTACCAAGTTGTACAAGTTTAACAACTTTGTGTCATCACCTTTTCCTTTAGTTTTTGTTGCTCATAGTGATAACTTGAGCAGACTTTGACATGAGCGATTTGGTCACTTAAATTATCGCTCATTGCAACAACTATGTAAAGACAATATGGTGACAGTTCTTCCGATGGTATCTTGCAGGGATGGTGTTTGTTCTGGTTGTGTACTCGAAAAACATCATCAGGATAGTTTTGACAAACGTGCCTCTTGGCACGCTTTGGTTCCCTTGGAGCTTGTGCATAGTGACTTGTGTGGTCCACTTTCATCTGCTTCCTTTTCTGGTTTCAAATATTTCTTAACTTTCATTGATGATTACACCAGACATACTTGGGTTTATTTCCTAAAACTTAAGAGCGAATTATTTGACATGTTCTTGGCCTACAAGGCCCTTGTTGAAAAACAATCTGGTCATCAAAATATTAAATTAAGATCTGACAATGGAGGAGAATATGTTAACAAAAATTTCACTACTTTATGCACTGAACAAGGAATCCAACAACAACACACTATTCCATATACACCACAACAAAATGGTGTAGCTGAACGGAAGAACCACACTTTAAAAGAAATGGCTAATTGTATGATCCAATCTAAGGGACTAAGTCTTCAATTTTGGGCTGAAGCCATTAATTGTACAAATTACATAGTTAATCGCACCCCCACTAAAGCATTACAAGGTATCACACCAGAAGAAGCATGGAGTAAAATTATACCAGATGTAAGTCACTTTCGTGTGTTTGGTAGTGAAGCATGGGCTCACATTCCGGATAAAAAACGGAAAGCATTGCAGCCTAAAAGTGAAAAGTGCATTTGTTGGATATTCTGAAGATGTAAAAGGTTATAGACTTCTTCAACCACATTCTCATGATGTCATCATTAGAAGAGATGTTAAATTTGATGAAAATCTCTTGGCATGCGAGCCTAACTCGGCGATTGTGCCATCTTTGGTCCGCGAGCCTGATTCGATGATTGTGCCTTCTTCTTCTTCTTCCAACTTCCTTGACAGGTTTCCAACTCCAGTTTCTGATGATGATAGTGAGGATGAAAATCCACCTCCGCCTGCTCATGTTCCTCTAGTTGCACCAGCACAAGTGCTTCCTCGATGGGTCCATTCAACATGTGAAGCAGCTGGTGATCTTGTCGGTGATCCTAGAGATCAACGTTGAATATGTTCTCAGTTTCAGCGAGCCTCTTCTCTTTTGGCTCAGGTTTCCGAGAATCATGATCCAGAAACTTTTGCAGAAGCTTTAGGAAAGCCAGATTGGGATGCAGCTATGGATGAAGAATATCGTTCCTTAATGACAAACGATACTTGGGATCTTGTACCTCTTCCAAAAGGAAGAAAACTTGTCAGATGTAAATGGGTCTACATAACTAAGTATGCATCGGATGGAAGTGTTGAAATACTTAAGGCAAGGTTAGTTGCCAAAGGTTTTTCCCAAGTTGAAGGGATTTACTACAATGAAACCTTTGCTCCTGTCACAAAAATGAACTCCATCTATCTTGTTTTTTCCCTTGAAGCCTTACATAACTGGGAAGTCCATCAAATGGATGTCAAGTCTTTCTTCTTACATGGTAATTTACATGAGGAAATTTACATGGAACAACTTCCTGGATATGTTCAGAATAAATCTAGCCTTGTCTGCCGGCTTAAGAAATCCTTATATGGCCTTAAGCAAGCTCATAGAGCTTGGTATGCCAAAATGGATAGCTTTCTCCTTGACACTAGTTTTTCTAGATGCCATTCTGACCCCAATGTCTATACCAAGAAAGTAGGAAACCATCTCATCATACTTGTTCTATATGTTGATGACCTTATTCTTACTGGTAGTGACCCAAAGCTTATAACCCATGTGAAATCCAGTCTTAAGCAAAATTTTGAAATGTCAGACTTAGGACATTTGCATTATTTTCTTGGTCTCCAAGTCCTGTAAATCAAAGAAGGAATCTTTCTTTCTCAGTCTAAGTATGCTTCTGACCTTCTTCGTCGCTTTCACATGGAAGATTGTACACCAACCCCTTCTCCCTTCTAGTCTGAAGTCAAACTTTCTGCCACTTGTACTTCACCTGAAGTAGATGCCACCTTATATCGTTAGCTTGTTGGTAGTCTCTTATACTTGACTCATTCCCGTCCCGACCTTTCCTTTGCCGTTGGTCATGTTGCCTGTTATATACAAACACCTCATGAAAGTCATTGGAAAGCAGCTAAAAGAATACTTCGATATATTCGAGGTACAATTTAGTTTGGGATTCATTACAGTACAGGGGGGAAACCTTTGTTGGTTGGTTTCACTGATTCAGATTGGGCCGACGATCTTGATGATCGAAAGTCTATTGCCAGTTATGTTTTTAGTATGGGATATGGACCTATCACTTGGGCTTGTAAGAAACAACAAGCTCTTGCTCTTTCTTCAGCAGAGGCAGAATATCGAGCCGTAGTTAATGCCAGTTAGGAAGCTTTATGGCTTCAACAGATCCTTTCAGAGTTTGGATTCGAGCAGTAGCAGCCTACTCCACTTTGGTGCGACAATCAAAGTGCCATCAAGCTCACCAAATATCCAGTCCTACATCAACGCAGCAAACACATTGAGCTACATATGCACTTCATCATAAATCTTGTTCATGATCGTGTTCTTGAAGTGCTCGTTTGTCCTACAGATGATCAAGCTGCAGACATCTTCACCAAGTCTCTTACAGAAGCGAAGTTTTCAAAACTTCGATCTATGTTAGGAGTTTAGGAATTTGTCATTAAGGGGGGATAGGCTCTAATGCCTCATTCCTTCTCCTAATAGTGTCACTTTTGTAAATCCTTCAATCCTATCCCAAGTTGTTCTTAAGAGGGGATGTTAGGATATTTAGACACTTAGGAGTTAGTTAAGATCAACTTGTGTAATATATCCGTTAGGAAAAGTGTGTTTCTTTAGTATGAATTTGTAAATATTTAATCCAATGGTCATGATATGTTTTAGACATAGAGTGATCCGACGGCTCAACTTCTCTTAGATCATACCTAACCTTGATCCGTGGCTTAACACCCGATTGGTACATGATCTCTATTTAAAGAGCATGGAGTGTCATTGTCTAGTTGAGTGATTATGAGAAGCTCATTTGTAACTTTCTTTCTTTGCATAATAAATTGCTTCGTAGAAGCTATTTGGCCGAGGCCGTGGAGTGTTTCCCTCATGAGGGTTTAAACCACGTCAAAACATCAGTGTATCGATATGTGATCTGTTTGTGTGAAGTGGTTGCTCTAGGTGTTCAGTCTTTTGGGAGTACCCTGTGTACCCGAACAATTATGGTATTAAGGTCCATAATGTTAATTATTACTAACCTTTGGTGACATAAGGCCTGCTGTTCTTCCCCAAATCTGAAGGATTATGGTGTCTTACTCTTGCTTGGATCCTGATATCTGATTCTTTGTAGAAATGATATGATGGCTGGAAATTACTATTACAAATATATTGGAATAATCTTTGTAGATGGGAATTTTTGCTCCAATAAGAGGATGTTAGGGTTGAGGTGAAACCCTCCCTTCATCTATAGGATATTTGTTGCTGTAATGTCTCATTTAGGGACATTCACTCTATTTGGAGGGATTCCCTAGCTAGGGTTTGAAGGTTAAGTATGGCACATTTAAGGCCCTCTTGATATTTGGGTGAAATCACACTTGAAGAATGATTTCATTAATGGTTTCATATGTGACTGTTCTTTAATCATTCATGGTTGCATATAATTCTTGGGTTATTTTGTACTTGTTGTGAATGTTGTGATGAGCATCTTTGGAAGATACCTCCTAAAATTTTCTGCTTATTGATTTAGATACACGTGGTTTCTACAACATTTTTATAATAGTCTAGGTAGGCCTTCTTTCGTACAATTTTGAACCTTCTTGATTGTTGATCTCGAGTCTACCACCCATTGGATAGGCACAGGTTTGGACAATCCACCATCCCTAAATTTGGCAATATCATAAACATCCCTTTTTAGGGGTTCTTCTCTTGTGTTGGACGAGAGTCGGCCTAAAGTGAGAGGAAGAATTGTTGTGGCAACAATAGAAAACCCTCTTAAGTGCCCCTAGGGTTGCTCTTTGATCAAGGATTTGAATATATTTGAGTGTAGGTATGGATGGTAAAATGAGCCTTAATACTCCACATTGTTTTCCCATCACAGTCTTGTATCTTGATTGACTTGCATGTCCTAAGCAAGTAGATAAGCGTAACCTAGTTTTACAATTTAGGTTCCATCCAAAGGGTTCTTAGACCAGACTAGCTTGTCCCTACCTGTTAGGGTTAACTTTGACTCAGGAATGAGTCAAAGGTGGTTAGGTCTAGCACATGGTTTTGGGCCCATGGTATTGCATGCAATGAAGGATATAAAGGGCTTGGCATAATCCATTGTAATGTGGCCTAGAGGTGAGTGGGCGAGATCACTTGGCCCGGTTGGCCGGTTTTGTCCAAGGTAATGAAGATCTCCATTGGCTGGTTTTCCCCCTCATGGGGTTTTCAAGGGTATATTGTGTGTCTATATTTTATGGTTTCTTGTTATATTTTATTTCTCTTGCAAGTAATTATATGTATGCTTGTTATAATCCTAATAACACCAACCCTATCATTGACATCCATATAAATAAGAATCCATCTACCGGATTACATGGGTCCTCAACCGCTGTAACCGCTAGTTCTTTAGGAATCCTCTTCACATACATGGTTCATCAATCTTGGTCCCAACACTGATATCAAACCATATCACATTCCCCCCTTCGCAATCAAATTAGATTCACCTTCTTCGATTCCACATAAAGTTAGCATATAAGTACACCTTCCACCCTCGCACCTACCTAGTGGTTCATTTCACACTCAATGCAACATCCCTTCTTTGCACATATGAGGGATACCTTGTGCTTCTAGCACCCAGGGAAGTTTCATTCTAATCAGGAACCATAAATGCCGGGGTGTTGGGTACCATCGAAAATGCACCCTTCAATTAATGAAAAACACTAGGTACAATAATTAAATGTATTTCAGAGATGTGTGCTACCACTTCCTCATCATGCCATTATTGCTGTGATGCCCATACAACAATCTCAACGAGCAAAACCTCGCTCTGATACCAGTTATTAGGATTATAATGAGCATACATATAATTACTTGTAAGAGAAATAAAATAGAACAAGCAACCATTAAATATAGACACACAAGATACCTTGGAAAACCCCATGAGGGGAAAAACTAGCCAATGAAGATCTTCATTACCTTGGCCAAAACCAGCCAACCAGGCCAAGTGAGCTCACCCCCTCACCTCTATGCCACATTACAATGGAGTATGCCAAGCCCTTTATAGCCTTCATTACATGCAATACCATGGGCCAATACCATGGGATTCCAAATCAATGGGCCCAAAACCATGTGCTGGACCTGACCACCTTTGACTTATTCCCGAGTCAAGGTTAACCCTAACACTACCTGGCCTCTGTTTTATAGTGATTAGTGCCAATTCCTTGGTATGCTCCTTCCATTCTTCTACCAAATATTCTCTAATACCAAGTTCTTCAGGCATCCTCAAATCTTCCCTGCATTCAAATCTCTGAATAGTAGCTACAAATTCATTTAGAAAATATAGGTTTAGGCCACGCAGATGATCCTTTAAAGCCTCAGACAACTTGAAACTCCCTATGGAACATAGAAAAGGGTCAACCCCAAGTATAAGATGAGCCATCTACCACATGCCATAACAATAGAGACCCAATGAAAGGGAAAGAAAGAATTAATGTCTTCCAAGAGTTTGAGGATTTTTTATAAGTTTTCTACTGACTTCTTATCCAATCCTCCACTGACAGTGGCTCCATTAATTTTTGTCTCATCACTCTATGCCAAAGTCCATTTCCAGTACATATTCTCCATAGGTTTTTTGCTACAAGTGCTTGTTGAAAGATTTTGATATTTTTGGGCCCGCAGCTCCCCAAAGCTTTGGGTTTTTAAATGTGCTCCTTGTTTACCAATGGGGGAGCATCCTTTTCCTTCTTGCCATTATAGATAAGATAGATAAGATGAGATAATTTTATTAATGTCCAGCGAATGACCACAAAGGTAGGTAAATGTGACTAAAAGATACTACCAGTGTGAATAGAATGTGGGAGTGTGAAGGCAGCTCCAGAGGAATTTAAAACAAAGTTTTCAAATCTTCTTTTGAATGCTAATGGAAATATAAGTAAGATAGTGCCATAAAAAAAGTGTATCCTCTGAAGTGTATTTTAATAAAGTAAGTCTACCATGTAAGGATATCCACCTATTACTCCATGAGTTCACACAACAAGCTTGTTCTCTATCTTTGTGTACAACAAAATCCAATCATGGAAACCGTAACCGTTTGGCTTCAAGGAGAATCCCATATACTTGATTCCTTGGTTGACATCTACCTCTGAGAAAGGAAGAATGCCCTTTATAATTTTTTTTTGAGGACTTAAGATACCATTGAAAGAGAAGGGGGATTTCAGGGTATTTACTTCCATTCCAATTGCATGCATGTACAAATCCAAAATTTATTTATATCTTAGCGCGTCTCTACAAGACCCATTCCAAAAAAAGAACATCATCACAAAGGTTGTGCAATGAAGCATTTACTATCATTTTGCTACTGCTATTTTTTGGAGGAAATGGAGCCATTCTCAGTAGTTCTTCCACTCCTTGCATACAAGCTACTACATGATTTTTATGAACTAAGTTGTGGTTTCCCAAGGAGCTATTCTTCTACCATCACTTCCAGAAGTCGTGGGTACCATCCTCTTAGTGACTTGACTGTCATTTTGTTTTGTTGTATTGTGGTGAAGTATTTTTCATAGCTGGGTGTGAATGTTTGGTTTATAGACTTTGCATTGAGAAGAGATTGTTCCCACGTGTACCATCTAAGTGACCAACACACTCATCTTATGCCTCTATTCTCAACTGATTAAATAAGTCTGCTATGCTACATGAAACCACAAGGTTTGAGATTCAATAGAATTCTGAATATATTCTCATTACTGCTGATAAACATCATTGTATTATCACTTTATAATGGTGGCATAATGGTAATGAATCCTTGCTAAACATTTATTTATTATTGTTGTTATTTACATGAATGTTTAAGATATGTTTGTATAATTTTATGTGCACAACTCCATAGTGAGAACATGAAATATCAAACCCAGCAGTGAGCAATGAAGTATTTGACAAAAGGTTTAAACAATTCCACTCATACATTAAATCCAATACTCCGTCTTTGATAAGAGGGACACTTCTAGTAGTCTAAAATTAGTATTAAAGGAGTATTCTATGAGAGTACAAGGCCTAGGAAAAACACTAAGGACTGCTAGTTAACCAATATAACACTGTACAAGTATAATGTCCCCATTTTTTTGATACCACCATGGTGCACCATCACACATTCAATTGCATGGGTCCTAGTGATAGTTTGGAATTAATTAATTAATGAGGGGTTAATTTTTAAGGCATTAATTTCCAAAGTATTTAATTTTACTTCCTTAAGTTTGAGATGCACTTGAAAAAAGTTATTTTTCATTAGTAAATATTTATCTTAATGAAATAAAGTGGATAATGATCTACAAGGGCGCATTAGTGGATAAGCTTTGACCAGGAGATAGCTTGCACAAGAAGAAAAGATGAAAGCAATTAAAGCCAGGAAAGCAGGAAAAAGAAAGGAAAAGATGGTGCAAGGAAGAAAATTAGTAAAGCTCAGGAAAAGTAGAATAAAGCAGAAAAGCGAACAAAAGCAGAAAGCAGGAAAAGGTAGAAAATTAGAAAAAAGAAGAATAGGTAGAAAAAAAGGAAAAATAAATCAAAAGCAAAGAGCAGAATAGAAAAGCAAAGGAAAAATCAAAAGGAGAAATCAAAATAAAAAGCAAAAGTAGAAATAAAAAACAGGATAGAAAAGAAAAATAAGGATAATGCAAAGGCAAAAATCAAAGCAAAAAAGGAAAGCTTGAAAGCAAGCTATCCTTATCCACTCCATGAGGGTGCTTTATCCTAGTTGGATTTCTCCACAAGTCACCTTAAATCTATAAAATAAGGAGTGCAGACCACTTTCCCATATTTTGACAGTTTGAGAATTGAAGTGAGTGCAATTTTGCCTCTTTTACTTAGGAGATGTGCCCCTGCTTCTTCTGAGAGGATGTTGAAATCCAGTCTTCATAATCATTAGAGAGATTTTGAGGTCAAAAAATGGCCTCCTAAGAGATGTACTACAAAAATATGAGATATATTAAAATATTATGAATTGGGGGTTTTATGGGGTAGGTATATATGACAAGTCACCTCCCACACTATTTTCTATGCACAATATAAATAACCATGGTTGAGTTGCTTTTCAAAATTAACTAGAAATAAAATTAATAAAATAAGTCTACATTGATGTGACTAAGATTCATTGTAAATTCCCAAAAATTTATTGTCCTTTAGCATTTATTTGTCTTGAACTTGCAAATGAAATTAAATAATAAAAAATATTTTTAAGAACTATTTTTTAATTTTATGTTGACTTTTTATATTTAGTACTTTTCTCATAAATTTAATATAATGTAATTTAATTGAGAATTTATTTACATGTAAAATGTTAATAATATTATTATAATCTACATTGCATTATTATTATTATTATTATTATTATTTATTAAATTTATTATTATTATTCATTAGTTTGATATTATGTCATTAAATAGAATGGAGTGAATATATAATTTAAAATTAAAAACATAAAAATGATAATATATTATTTTATAAAAAAATGTGAAAGGACTTTCTTTATGAATTAAGAGTACTTCACTTGAAAATGACAATAATATTATTTTATGAGAAAGTGTGAAAATACATTCATTATGAGTACTTTACTTGAAAATGACAATAATATTATTTTATGAAAAGACTATCATTATGAGTACTTTACTCTATGACTTAAAAGTACTTACACCACTACCTTGGTTAACTATGTGTTTTCATCCACCATAGAAAATTTGACAAATAAACATTCTTAACTCATGCAATGCCACCTCACCAAGGGGGATGATGTCATCTACTAGAATGTGATTGGTTGTTTTTTATAGTACATTTTCTTTGTTTTGAGGCCATTTTTTGACCTCAAAATTTCTCTAATGTGGGTTTATTGCAGGTCATGAAGTCTAATCCAATGAATTACAATCTTGTTTGCAGATATTGAGAAGCCTCCCATTTGAAATCATGATGATTTCCTAGTCTTTCTATGATGGATAATTCTTCTTCTTATGTATTTCTTTATTGAGACTTCTATGAGATGTATTCCATATTTTTATGTATTTAATTAATGTAATTTTGAACCTATGAATTCCATTCTACATATTTAATAAATAGAAGTCCGAGTTTCATGTCAATTTCTTGCACCTAGTCTAGATTGCCATGGAAAATAACTAGTTTTCAGTATTTGAGCTTGATGAACTTATACAACTCCAACTTGATTTATTTCAGTTGATTCTATCACTTAACATGTAAACAAACTCATTCCATGTTTGAAACCAAGAATTTGTATCCTTCTCCCCCTGTTTGGAAAATCCTGAAGTTGAACTAGTTGTGTAGTCCCGAGAGACAATTTTGCTTGTTTTATTTGTAAAACTCACCAAAAATTCCTCAAACTTGATGGAGTGAACCGAAACTTATATTTTATATTCAACTGATGTTTTTAAGCGTTACTGAGTCGAAATCCTTCATCACTGGTTCTCAGGTAGTGCCAAGTTGCAGTTCTAGTTTGCATATGTTGGGGTGCCCAGGAGCCTTGGAGTAGACTTCATCCTAGATGATGTTTGAAAACTTAATGGTCCCAGTACATTGTGCAAAGTTTATATCAACTATCATGATCCTAACCCTTTCCAAAGTTGTTTGAATTTTCCTTCCTATAGTCAGACAAGTCACCAGAGTTCACTGTTTTGCCTTAAGTCTTGTAGTAGAGTCAGTTAGTGTACAATCAAATATGATTGGTACATTACAGTGGTATCATATCACTTTTCTCTACTCCTATGGAAATTAATCTCTCAATTTGAATAATTTGTAACCATGACACTCACACCTGCTTGGGTTAATCTTTGCAGCAAGGCAAAGCTTCTTTGATAATTTATTGAAGAAATCACCATCATGTCTTTCCTTGGTTTTTCTGAAGGGAGGAATAGAGATGAGATGATAAGATCTATGAAAAGGATTAATGGCTACATGGATTTTAGTTTTGATTGCATAAAGGAAGTGTCCTTCATAGAGTACTGTGTTTTGCAAGACAAGGTTGAATAAAAAAGGTCTGCTCAAAATTCAAATTCTCTCAAGAAGAACAAACCATCTATCTATGGAAATTTCATGAGACAATTTACAAACAAGGGTACCAAAAAATATTATGAAGAAGATGTTTCAAGGAAGACGACAACTAAAATCATAGAACAACCTTCAAATCATCCCACTCATAATGCAAATCCTTATACTACACAAGATGGAGAGGTTTCAAGATGCATGATGGAGGATAGAGAGGAAGCATATTCACTTGAGCATGAATAAGTTTCTAATCAGTCATCTTGTGCCCAAGAATAAGAACCTTTCGCTCCTATTTGATGGCCAACCAAAGGAGGAAGAACCTTATGAAACTACTTTGAATCTTACGGTGGACTCAAAAGAAGAAGAGCATTGTTGTTCTTCTAATAAATTCATGGTTCCATTAGATTTGGAGGAGGAAGGTCAACTTCATGAGGAGTTGAGTATGTCACATTTCCTATCTTGCATGGAGCATGATCATGAACACATGGCCGAATGCATTCTTGAGGAGAAGAAGGAGTTTCTTGAGTTGATGGAGCATGAAAATCTCCATGTGCATGAAGAAGATCCATAGTTGCTTTTGTATGAGGAGAGAGATGACATGGAGGATGTGGAACAAACACGTGTCTTGATTCCAAAGGAGGAAATACCATTCATATCTACAATCAAAGGAACTTGTTTGTACAAGGATTTTATATATAAGTACATAGAGGAGATGGATATCCAAGGGTGCACGAGACTTGCATACTTTGGAAGAAGGCAAATTGGCATGTCTCTCAAAGAACCATCTAGTGAACAAGAAAATACACATGCATGGAATATGCATGAGGAGCATTCATATCTGCAAATGAAGAGGGTAGATGCATGCATGATTATTGGATCAGTCAACAATGAAGTATTTCCATTCACCATTTTGGTGGGTGTACCATGTAGAAAGTTTGGAGTTCAATGGATGCTATCCATTGGGGAGCCTATTTTTAAATACCAAGTTTCTAACTTGAAATATATTATGAGGGATGAGTACATTGAGAGGGATGCAAAGTACCTCATTGTGAGATTTTCAATTACTAGGAACTAGATTCATAAGACAATTTCACCATGGAATATTTTAGACAATGAGAGAATAAGAATAGAGAGAATAAATTATGGAAAACACTTTGTATATTATTAATTGATATTGTAACAATATATAATACATCCTCCGTGGAGAAAATTGAATTACTTTGAAGCAATATGGAAAGAGAAAAAAGAAAAGGCTTAGAAAAGACAAAAAACCCCCTAGGTGGCAAAAGCAGTTTCCAAAACTGAGCTAGAGGCTCATGAATTTGACAAGTATGGTATGGAAGCTCATGAGTGAGGTAAATGGAATGTAATTATGGCTTTAGAAGGTTAGATATGGTGTGTAGGTCGAATTGGTCAAGTGGCAAAAGATTCCAAGTAAACTAGCTTTATCTTTTTTACTAGAAAGCAGAAAAAACAGGACAAAGCTAACTAAAACTGGATAGTGTCTTTCTAATTTAGGAATGAAATAAAATTAGACAGAATCCAAGGAAATCTTATCCAGAATCTATCCAAATTCATTTTTGAGAATGAGGATAGCATGTGGTCCACTAAAAGACAAAACTGGCCTATTCTACCTAGTCAAAACTCAGGAAATTAATCATAAATGATTAATTAATTTTATCCTAAGTCTAGAATGACATAGTGGGTTTTTTAAATGTTCCAACACCCCCCCTTAAGCCTGACTTTATGTGATGAGAATTAGAAAAATATCAGAAATATAGGGCCCAAGCAACAAGGCTTATGGTCACCCCAATACAAAAATAACTAGTCCATGTAAACCGAGGAAACAGGGAAAAACTCATGGGAACAAAACCCTCCTTCAAAAATGGACATGCTTGATGTCTTCATACGGTCATGTTACTCATTTGAATGAGCTGAATGAGCTGAATGGGCTGCTTCTGAGTAACTGACTTGATGAAGAGATTGTGGACGTCATGATCATGCATCAGTGCATCGATGTTGTGTAGTCAAGAACCATGTGTAGAAGCTCTACGAAGTTCATCTTCTGATGATGGAGGAGCATCAAATGAATTTTTCTTGCTGCTGTAACATACATAATAAAATATAAAAACATAATCAATGATGGAAAGAAGATCTATGCATACTCCTTCCCAAGGAGAAACAATGAACTCAACAAGATCAATTTCTTCTGTAGCTGCAATGTGGTGTACTAGTTCTTGTACTTTCTTCTCAAATTGATGTAGAACCTTTCTGATATTTAAAATGAGATCATGCAGCTCTGAAATATCTGAATTTAATTCATATGGAGCAGCAACCAGTAAAGATGTGGAGTCTCCATGATCGAACATAATTTTAGTAGAAAAGTTTTGAGAAACTAGATCACCCAGATAGCTGAGCGAGCCTGGAGAGTGTGAGGACTTTAATTTTGAACCATGAGTGATGGGGTCATGTCCAGATGTGTGGAATATCAGTCCAAATAATGCCAAAATAATGGCTTTCCAACCAATGAAAGATATGCAAGACAAAAGTGCAACAGAGGCAAGTGACACAGTGTAGGAAAACATAGAATTGTGTAGTTTCTTAACTGGAGAACTTGGGGTTTGTAGGGTCTTTTGTGCATCCAAAGGTTGGGAATATGATGTGGGATATGTAATGACCTGCATATCAGACTATAAATCATCTTCTAAATCAGAATCTAAAAGATTTGAATGATGGTGGAAAGACCTTTCAGAAGACAAGTCAGAAGCTAGTAAAAAATGACTAGTTTTGAGAGTAGACTTGGATGAACTGACTGAAGATTGTTCCAAGGAAGAGCTGGAGGTTTCTGATTCTGATATATCAGAATGTGAATCAATATCAGAGACATCAGAATTATATTTCACTCTAGCACTCAAAGCATAAACATTATTACCTTTGGGAGAGGCTTGGAGACAGAGTTCTTGTTCTACAACAACCTTGCCTTGTTCTTTCTTTGCAAAGTCAGGAACATCTATTTTATGCTCTTCAAGCATCTTGGCCATGATGTCCAATTTCTTCTTGAAGCAATATTTCTCGGGATGAGTGCCTTTGCAGCAATAAGAACACTTATGCTTCTCCTTCTTCATCTTCTTGGATTTGGAATCTCCATCAGAATCCTCTTCATCTGACAATATCTTCTGTTTGGATTTGTCATTCTTGAAACTCTAAGCTCCATGAGCAACAAGTGCAAAGTCTTTGGAGGGTGATTGATCCCTCATTTGGACCAGCTTGTCCTTTTCTTGATTGAGCGAATCAATGAATGCATCCAAGGTTGGAATCTTCCACTTGGGAACTGCAAGTCTTGTAGAATGAAAAGTAGACACAAATACTGAGTATTCAGAGCTCAGTTTTGACAGAATGGTAAGGATTAATTGCTCATCCTTCTTCTCTATACCACATTGCTTGATTTGAAGCACTAGGTTCATGAATTTTGATATGAACTCCTCCATGGAATCGAAATTACTTGGACTAAGAGAGATCAGCTCAATCTCCAACAAATGACCTCTGAGCTCGTCCTGTTTTCCAAAGAGAGACTCTAGCTTTGTCCACACTTCATTTGGAGTTGATAGAGAATCAATATGGAATAGAATATCTGGAGATACAGCTAGACGAAGTAACCCATAAGCTTCATCAAGCCTATTGAACCATTTGGATTTTAATGCAACAGCTCCTAGCTCAGTTTCAAGCCCCATAGTGACTCTATACAATCCTTTGCTTCGAAGTTGGATGATCATATGTGCCTTCCAGTCAAACAAATTGAAGGGAGTGAGCATCACAGCTTTGGATTGATTTTGCTCCATACTGATGCACTCCTGGTAATGGTAATACCTGCAAAAAACACTCTTGGAAATTGTTTTGAATCAAGCCAGCTCTGATACCATGTGAGATTTTCAATTACTAGGAACTAGATTCATAAGACAATTTCACCATGGAATATTTTAGACAATGAGAGAAGAAGAATAGAGAGAATAAATTATGGAAAACAATCTATATATTATTCATTGTTATTGTAACAATATATAATACATACTCCATGGAGAAAATTGAATTGTTGTGAAGCAATATGGAAAGAGAAAAAAGAAATGGCTTAGAAAAGAAAAAAAAACCCCTAGGTGGCAAAAGCAGTTTCCAAAACTGTGCTAGAGGCTCATGAATTTGGCAAGTATGGTATGGCAGCTCATGAGTGATTTAAATGGAATGTAATGATGGATTTAGAAGGTTAGATATGATGTAGAGGTCGAATTGGTCAAGTGGCAAAATATTCCAAGTAAACTAGCTTTATCTTTTCCACTAGAAAGCAGAAAAAACAGGACAAAGCTAACTAAAAATGGATAGTGTCTTTCTAATTTAGGAGTGGAATAAAATCAGAAAGAATCCAAGGAAATCTTATCCAGAATCTATCCAAATTCGTTTTTGAGAATGAGGATAGCATGTGGTCCACTAAAAGACAAAACTAGCCTATTCTACCTAGTCAAAACTTAGGAAATTAATCATAAATGATTAATTAATTTTATCCTAAGTCTAGAATGACATAGTGGGTTTTTTAAATGTTCCAAATGACCATTCAAGGAACATCCATGAAAATGTCTTATCATTTTGGAGGCCTTGGAGGTTTTCTACAAATGCATGCGAAGGGATTGGAAGGTATCCCACTGGGTATACTACCTGACAAGGTGAAGAAGCATAAGGCTGAATTGATGATGGATGTGCAATCCATCAATATATTTCATTACAATCATTTGAAAAGGTTCAAGGGGGGAAAGGAAAGGGGCATCAAGAGTTCCTTTTACTGGGGACACATCAAACCAAGTCCTCTTGCATTTCTTATGGGCCTAGTGAAGATGAAGATCATAATAGAGTGCATGTGCATAAGGAACAAAGTACTTAACAAGGATGTCAAGGAGGACTTATGCATTCTCCATGACACACATGTTTCAGTATCACAGTCTTGTTGGAGAGTTGCATCATTGGAAGATTCATCTTTCCTTGAAGCCATGGAGAAGATCCAGAAAGCAATGACTACACTCTAAGGTCATTTTTCACATATGATTTTTGACAGAGATTACTTGTATGAGCTTGTTCATATGTTGCAGGGAGCATCCTTGAAGGATGATGAGGATATTTTCAACCTCAATAATGAGTCTATGGCCACCCAATATTCTTTGAGAAGCACTCAAAGTTCCCTCTTGGAATCCAAGATGGAGATAAAACAAATTCACCAAGAGTTGCAGACATCACACATCCCCTCCTACATTCCAGTCAGCCATTCTCTTTCGGTTGATGAAATTCAAAGTTCTATGGAGGAACCTCGTGAGATGGTGGTTCATGAGGTGTATGATGACATGCATGTGCTTGAGGATTTTAGAGATGCAGATGATGATTTCCAAGCACATACTATCTTCAAGAGAGAAACTGAACTTCTTCCCAGAGTGATTCATTCCTCCATTAAGGATTCAGAAGAGATCTTGTTTGATGGACCAGCATTTGATGGAGTTGATGCATCCACATATTTGGTAGATAATTTTTGCATTGAGTTGGTTCATCCTTGGACCAGTGGCAGAGAGTTGAGCCATTGGGAGTACTCACATAGGGAAGCACCTTGCTTTCCAATTGGATCATTGGGTTGGAGTGTCTCTTCTTTTCCTATTTGGAAGAAAAGACACATGAGTGATATTCCTGCTTGCATCTATGGAGACTTCTTGGATACATTTTACACTTCTTGTGAGCAGCATGGGCATCCATGGAATTTTGATGATGCCTACTTTCTTTGTGATTAGACATGGAACTTTCACCCTTGTCATTGGAACAACAATGTTTTGATCTTTGGTACTTGTGTGCATTGTGCATATGAAGTACATCTTGATTCGCATGTGCTTGGGGAGTTTGAGGTCAAGCATAATGAATCCCAAGCACCAGTTCATTGCCAAAGATATTATGAGTTGCCTCTAGGTGGTAGTTGAAAATTTTTGGAGGAGGCACATGATCTCACTTCGGTTGAGCCAAAGTGGGGTCTAATTCTTAACCAAGTTACGCAGTCAGTGAGGAAAAACCAACTCAAGTCAGTATATTCCTAAACATTTGTTAAATATTATTAACCAAGTTACGCAGCCAGTGAGGAAAAATTTCATCCAGTTTGACTTAGGATTTTACATATTGACCAATGGCTTCCCTTCCTAATGCACTAATGGAGACCCCCATAGGCAATGGTAATTAAAGGAGAGCCTGGACTTGAGAAATTCACTTTTCCAAACCAAATTATAATTTATGGCTTCCCAATATTTCCAAATAATTTTTGAAACAAATCCTCCACAATTGGAATAGGGGATGGTGCGGTCAATATAGTTTGTAGATTTAGTTTTTTCTAGTTTTTTGGTCTATGGTTCTCCTAAAATAATACAATTGTTGAGAAAGTATTTATAGGATTCCTTACCTTCTACAAAATTATTTCTAGGATTCCTTACCTTCTACAGAATTATTTCTAGGATGCCTTACCTTCTACAAAATTATTTCTAGGATTCCTTACCTTCTACAACTCTATTGATCCATATGGCAAGTAAATTTTTGTCCCGTGTTTGGGTGGCCAAAATAATCATTCATCCTTTCTCCCTCGGGGTACAACAAAGGAAGCCTCATGTCCATTAAATTGACATACAAAAATTTGCATAGAATCTTATCCAAGTTAGCATAGGCATGAATTGATGGAACCCCTTGGTGCAACAAACACCTTGGTGCAAATTTGAAATATTCTTACAAGAGAGAAAGGCTTCAAAATCCATTTACTAATTTTCTTTGAAAATATTAAAAACATCGTTTCCCATAATAACCCTTTTGGGGAGGCTCAAAAGGAAACATAAAGTCCTAGGAATTTGAATGCTTGCTAAAGAACCCCATAATTATCCTTATTTTCTCATTCTCCATATTGAACCACTATAAGCCTCAAAATATTCCATTTTTTTGCCTTGTCTATTGCTAATTTATCATATTATATCCATTTCATTGTCTCTAGTTCTTTCTTGCAAATTGTTGTGCTTTGGTAGTTTAATGAAGGTTTGTGATAGAATATTTGGGTTACATGTGTTATTGGATTTGAATATGATAATAATTGTGTTGCAAATTGGTTTACAAAGCATATTTCCTTGGGATTTCTGGTGTTTTATGCTTGCTATGGAGTCTTGCTTATGATTATTGCAGACTCTCCCTTTTCATATTTGCCACAAAATATGGTTCAATTACTTAATTGGATAGCTCACCTTTAACCAACAAGTTTTGTAATTTGTAATTCACCTTTAACTAACAAGCTGTGAAATTATTGCAAATTCCATAGAACAAGGATCCATGGAAAAAATATGTTTACATCACAACTCAACATAACACGATATACTGAATGGTTAAGGCAAACAAAATTTGTAAGTTCAACTGATAGAGGAGTGATGGAGCTAAAGGAGTTATTGTTAGTAGTTTCCTCATTGATAATTTAACTACCAAGAATCTGTGAGTGTTTCCATGGGAATAATTAGTTGTAGGGAGTCTTGAAATTCCATGGGATCCATTAAGGAATCCAATAAATCCCTAGTACATATAGGGATTTTTGGATACCATAGTAGGGTCACCATTTGATAGTATTATAGAGCTTCAGAGGAAATAACTACATAGAACTGTGTATTTCAGAATCCATTAATGTATACTGATACAAAAGATTGTTTTTTAGCAGCTTATTGCTAGGGTACAATAAATGGATTCATCATCCTAGAAAGGGTCCATTTAGAAGGTAGACTTGGTGAATGTGCCTTCCTTTTGTTTTGTTAGCCCCATTTTGCATGGATGTCCACATGTGAAAATTTTCACACCTTTAATAGGTGGTTGAGGATTGATAGGGTTGATGCTATGGTTTTGATTCATGTTGTAGCACATGAGTGGTTGATACTTGCGTTTGTGTTGATGAATCTTCATTCTAGTAGCTATGGAATGTATCTTCTCAAGATGTTTTTGTAATCTCATGCGGTTTATTATGGATGTATTCATAAGGGTTTGATGATGCTTTTCATCCACATATGTCACATGGATCATTTTCTAGAGGAGCACCCTAATGTTTTGATATTCACATGGCATCTAAATCCCATATGGTGTCCTTTCCCATAGAGTGCTTGGCATGTTTGAGTGATAGTTGTAAGGTCTTCCATGGGAGTGCTCTAGTTCATTTAACTTTGATTTGCTTATGTGGATGATATAGTGGCCTTTGGAGGTCTCTCCTTGTGGAGCGTTCTTGTTCACGTTGTATTCTTTATGCTCATGGATGTTTTATAGTGCATACTCCTTAGAGTGCTCTGGTACTTGCATGATTGATGACATATAAAACTAGCGTTTTTGTATAATGACGTGGATGCATTATGGTGCCTTTCATGGAAGTGACCCCACCACCCCACAATTCTACCATGTGTATTATAGTATGAATCACATTTCAGGCGAAGTTTCCTAAATTATAAGGTGTTCACATGGTGATTAAATGTAACCTTCTCTGAGAAATTTGGAGGGAAGAAGAATGAAATAATTCCTTAAATGTTTGTTGTGTATTTTCTGTATAACAAATGTGAAATTATGTCACTATGGGGTTATTATACAACCATACCGGGCTATTTCCATTTCATTTTGAGGAAAAAAATTCTAGTAGTGATGGAGGCATTTATGGGTCAACCTAAGAAGCTTCCATACTTAGAAAAATTTAAATGGATTTTGGAATGAAATAATTTCTCTTGTAGCAAGGAATTTTAAACAATAAGTTAGATGACAAGTAGAGTGAATGCTCAACCTCATAACAATAATAGAATTTGGATGTTATGATTCAAACAAAAACTAGGAGGAAATAAATCAGAGTCCTGTAGCATCATGACAGAAGGATGAGGGTGCACAATTAATTGCTCCAACATTTGTTTGGAAAGCCTCTTAGCATATTTATAACATTGTAGTCACTTACAACAATAAGGAAGGTGTATTTCTAGACCTAGGAAGGTGATTCTTTCTACCATTTTGTGGGGACTTTTTCCTAATACACCCAGTCCATCAATGCAAATTCTCAGGGTTACTGTGCAGCAAGTATTTTCCATAGTCATTGTAGCAAAACACATGGACACTTCACATACAAAGATCTATGATGTGTGTTTTTTATTGATGAATGATCATCCCTTGGGGATGTCACATATATCGTCATAAATTCTTTGTGATATTTTCAGAGGTGTCATCTCTCTTTGGAGGCCTTATTTATTACTGTCCATGCCATGTTTTGAAGGGTATCCCCTTATATTGACCATTCCTAGCACATATGGATGCATACTAGTTGGTTGTTGGAGGCTTTAATGCCTTATGGAGAAGCGTTCCACATTTTTTGAGGAATTGGTACTTGTTTTTTCACCTTTGGGGACACCCTAGCATCATTTCATTCCTTATTTGATTACATGTCTCACTTTGGTGAGGGTTTGCACACACATCTATGATCTTTAGTGGACATTTGGGATTGGTGCCTTCATTTCACACTCATGCATGCTTATTGATGGCAACATCCATCCCTTTGATATTAACTTGTGGAGGGAGTTCACCTTGGGAGCATTCCACCGATGATTCTATGCCATATCTATTGGAGCATCCACCTATGGAGGTGATTCACATGTCTTTACTTGCAATCTTTAAAGGAGCATCCCCACATTTGGAGTTACTTGTGCACTTATTCATGCCTTTGGTGGATAAAATTCTACATTTGGAAGTTTTTTCCTATGGAGGATCCACTTTTGGATTACCCTTGGCACATAACATGAACAATATTTAGAGAAATTAGATGTGGAAAACCAATTACAAAATCAGTTAACATTAGATCTACATATTATATCCCCTGCATTAAATATCTTCAAAAGAGTGAGTAATGTCTAGAGGCTTCTTTAGGGGGGGGGGCTTCTATGAGAAAAGGTCAAAATATAATAATGACGCTTCGAAAAACATTTGACAGGTTTCTATCTCCACTAATAGCTTATTAATAGAAAAACACTAACTGCTTATGGTCTTGTCATTAATGGGTACTCACTTCTTCCCTAGCACTACCCTTATGGTATGCTCTTTGCAAATGTGAAGCGACTTGTATGGATGAAATAATGTTGAATGAATTTTAATGATATGTGGATGAATGTTGAGATTATATCATAGGCGAAACTTCATTAATGAAGTGATCTAGGTGTGAAAGTTTCTCTCCCTAGCTCTCTTGTTTAATTTTATGAATAATCAATGCATGATTGAACAAATATAGTCTTCTTGCTTTGTGAGTTTATAAATGCAAACAACCATCTCTAATCCTAGCTAGAATTTGATTTCTATGAGACTTTTCCTTTCGCATAACCCTAAGTCATATATCAACCAATTTGGGGTTATATTTGTATGCTACTTGCTTCCATCTATACCCCAAAACCAGATTTGAAAGCCCTCTTAAAGGCCCTTTGTGACTCCATTTTCCCTGATGGAAACTAGGCACTAGTGTTTCCCTTTCAACCACAATAAAAACTATAAAAAAATCAGTTATTTTATGCTCTAAAGCAATCTAGAAATTAACCTCATTAAATCAAAATTTTAGATCGACTACACTAGGCCTTTAAACCCTCATTTTGTGTCCATAAAAGGCCATTTAATTTTCTGTTTTGAGTCATTTGGAATCTGCTTGTGACGAAAACAATAAAGCTTAGAAAAAAATCTCTTGGAACAACTGTGGAAGTTTGTTTTGCTGCCCATGATAGTGATAATGATATACAACCAAATTCAACAAAAAGACTAGCATGCACTAGTATTCAGAAGAAGTCACTCATCACACCACCCCATCTGCTTCAACTAACTGATGTTATAGAAAATACTCCTAAAACTGTGATAGATTATCAAGCTCCAAGACCCTCTTACCTTTTGGAAACACTTACAGCTTCTGCCAATTGTGTGTTGTCCTCAACACTTTATGATTTATTCAATATTGTGAGGGTAGGTTTGGATTCTAGAGAGACTCGAAAATAGTCTTCTGAGGGTTGTGGAGGTGCATACTTCATGCAACATGCAACATGGAACAAGTATTTTGGTGTCTTTCAACCGATTGATGAGGAACCTATGGATGTAAATAATCCAAGGGATCTCCCTATCTTCCCTAATGAAGAGGGATTGATAAGAGGGGATAGGGTGGGAGAGGGTTCTTATAGAGAGGTTACTGCATAAATATTGGACCATCCTATTGGTGGTCCTCGACCCTTGAATAGTGATGAGACAGGCTTTGCAGGTGTCCCTGCCAAGCTATCTTAACCTTCAACATGAACCCCATAACTTCCCTTTCTTGCTAATATTTCCACAACACTATTGTTTTGTCCTCTTCTAGCGTTGCTACAGGAATTAGGGATGAAAATTCATGTCTTAATGCTCTAGACTGCTAGATATGGGTGTCTGCCTTTTTTATGGCTGTACTATGCCTAGATTGTCTAGGACATGCCCAAACTTGAGAAAAAAAGCTTCTTTTGCTGATACTACTGGATTAAGGTTGTTCATGCCCATAATTGATTTTTCAAGGTTGCAAGGCTCCCTTTACTACTTCTAGAATGATGAAGTATTCCTATACTTGTTGTTAGTTGCTCAAAACACTTGGAATTCACCTTCCAATAACCATCATCATGATAAGGTCACCATAGAAGGGTGTGATTAGAATCACACACAGACACCCATACAAAATGAGGAGTAATAGGGGGAATGTCCCCTGCCATTTGGAACACGTTCCCATGTAATTATGCAATAAGCATTGATTTTCCCTCTAACATCAGAGTATAATGAACTTCTCATTGGCAAAAGTGCAAACAATAAGTTTAAGTAAAATGAGTGCCTAAATTGAGTTTAATAGGAAAAAATCATAAGGAAATCATCAAATTTTCAATGATTTTAGCAACATTGCTAATCCATATTACAAAACTATTGACTCTGTTAGTCATGTGTTGTAAAATGACATAAATGAAACAACTAGCCAGAATAATAAATACATAGGAGGAGAAAGAAAGTACTTTGAATAATGAGTGTAAGAGAAACACATAAATCTTCCCATGTTCTTTACATAGGGCTCTACTTCCTGGGAAGTATGTTTCTGTTGAGCTCTTCCTAGGAGAAGGTGCACTTAGTCATTATGATTCTATAATTTTTTAGATATGAACTAGCCTTTGATATGAAAATATGAGGGATTAAATGATGGAACAATGATCGAGGGAAACTAAATCAAACAACAGGATTAAATAACTCAACAATGTAGGAGTTGAGGGATTAAATACCATGCTTGAGGAACTTGCCTCAAAGGCCTTCTTGGTATTTTAGTGCTCATAACGATCACCACTTTTTGGATGTCACCACAATAGGAGAAAATATGACATGAGGAGGGAAAGGAGATGCATACAAAGGGATACAAAGGGATACTTAGGATTCTTATTAAGGAAGTTCATAATTAAGAACATGGATTGAGTATCAAATTTGGGGGAGACCGGTTTGTTGAGGGAGAAGGGTGCATTGGAAAAATTTAGGTGAATGGTGAAGAGTCTCATGAAGCTTATGCCTCATTAAAGAAAGGAATTCCCATTTCTTAATGACAAAGGAGGTCATGACAAGATTTTTGAAGGTATATTAAGATGGTGGGGGGTGGGTGTTGTAAAATTAAATTTGAGATTCTTGTGTTTGTATTTGAATAATTGTCAAAACCTAGGTCAAGTGGAAATATTAGTATTAATATTGTTCCTTTCCCCAATTCTTAAAGGGTTCTAGCTCAATGGAAGAGCACCCGCCTTACAAGCAGGAGGTTGGTGGTTCAATTCCTCCATACCCTAATGATATTGAAATATTGATATTTTGAATAAAATATAGTTTATTATGATTTATTATGGCTATATGGGGGGTTTCAAACCATTTTTGTATGTTTCTACAAGGGGGGTTCTAAACCGACTTCATATGTCACTACGAGGGGGTTCAAAATTGCACTTGTATGTTACAACGAGGGGGGTTCAAAACCCCCCCTCTAGGTTTATATGAGGGGTGTTCATAACTGCCCCCAAAGCTTTGTAAGATAGAGTTTTAGGGGGAGTTTTGAACCATCCCCGTAGGTGTATACAAGGGGGGTTTCAAACTGCCCCCGTAGGTACTATGAGGGGGGTTTATAACCTCCCCCAAAGGATTGTAATAAGGAATTTTACGGGGGGTTCTGATACGCCCCAAAAAGTCACTTTTAGTGTCGATTTTGATCTCTTCCAAAACTGCCCTTAAAATTTCAAACTTTTAGCATCAGCGCTATTGGGGGCGGTTTTGTTAAGACCGCTCCCAAAGGTTTGTAAGATGGAGTTTTAGGGGGGTGTTACCACACAACTTGTAGTTTCTCCTAATGATGATCCTATTCAAGATAGTAGAGGGGATAGGAAACTAAATAGGTGACCTAAGAGGGCATCGATCCCCAAGATTTATCGGTTGTCACACCAATCGAGGCACTCTTGGATTCTTACTATCCAAGCTCCATATAGAAAAGGGGGAGACCGTGATCTACTCCTGCCATGATAGATATAAACCAATCACCAGATCAAGCTATTTAAATAGGGTACGTAAGGTTAGGGCTGAAGAACCCTATATCTAAGGGATGAGATCATTGTGGAGGCTTAAGATGGATAAGGTTCAACCTTTAAATGTATTATACACAATGATTTAGATATTAGGAATGGATCTAGGATTTAGGTGCTAGGGTAAATGATCAAAATCAACTACTTTGGGAAACATGTACTTAAAAGATGTAAAATGGTCCCAAGGACCAGATCTTAGAGGATTAGGGATTCCTAAAACAACTTGTTGATAGATCTGACAGTAAAATGAAACTCAAACAACCCGGAATAGAAGCAAAATCAAGGAGGGTACAATAATGAGTTACCAATGCCTAGGGATTAGGGGCAGATGGAGCCCACCAAGGGCGACGTCCTTAAGAACCTACTTTGGCCTAGGCCTAAAAAGTAAAACCTAGAAACCTTTTGTCAATATTCCAAATTAAATGAGACAAAGAATTTTTATAAGATTTAGCAGTTAGGGTTTGAATGTAAATGACATATGGGTAAGTTTAAGGAATAAAATACGTACCTTGTGAGCGTACCTGGATGATGAGAATGGATGCCATAATGAAAAGGAATACTCCTGCAAAGATTAAATGAATATTTGGTTGATTCTCTTGCTCCCACGATCCAAGTCCACAAGTGTGCCCCTCTCTTCCTACAAAACCAAGGAGATGAACTCAATCAGTAAGCAACAATGAGGGTAAATGCAAGCAAGAGATAAAATGTAGAGAATAATTGGTACAAAGACAAAACTACTCCTTGAATAAACCAGATCTGAGAGAGAGAGAGAGAGAGAGAGAGAGAGAGAGAGAGAGAAGGTAAGTCTCCTTAGCCAGTGTGCCCGTCTTCCAAATCGTCCTCTTCACCTACAAATAAAAATATGGATTGAAAATATGCAATATATCCACCAAGATATTTCAGTGCAATGGAAAAATAGTTTCAATCACCATATCCAAACATCCAATCCAATATCAAAAGAATTTCTCACAAAACGTTTTTTCTATTCCAATAGCCAAGAGCCAAAAGTCCCTTTACAATGAGGAGGGTCTCTTCCTTAAATAGGAATGAGAGAGACCAAAACCCTATCCAACTTTTTAAATGAATGGTGGAGATCAAAATATGTAACAATATAATCAACGGCTAAGATGATTCGGAAATACAATACATGGATCAACTCAAAAATAGAGGGGGTGCACTCACTAAGACGTCCAAGGGGGATGTACCACATGACTAGTGACTAAGACACATGACATAAGCACATGGTGGGGCTAGGAGGTGTAACATGTCCTTCTATAGCATGGACCCATGGCACAATAACATATAACAACGCAAGATAATATCATATTGTGACCATATGACCAAATCGTTGCCCCTCAATGACATAATAAAAATGCCCAAAATAATAGCCCGGAGTGTATGTGGACCCCACTGAATGCTACAAGCTGTGCCAGAAGGTGTGGGATGCATAAAAAAATCCCTTGAACAAACCTCATGCCAATTCCTTGTCTCAGTTTCCCAAATCGATTTCCTCAATGGCCATTTCTTCCATTTTTTATCCCCGGAATTTCACCTTTAAAATAATAAAATACCCGTATCTCTCTGTTAGGTGTCCCGGGAACTAATCTGACTGTATCCAAATGTTTGGGAGCATGGTAATATGGTAATAAAGAGTGGTTGGACCCCATACTCCCTCTATAGCTCACTAGGAGAACTAAAAAGATCTCAAAATGTGCTGGCAGGCCATTTTATATGGAAAATATGCAATAAAGTGATAATCTGACCATAAACTCATCTTAAAGTGCCCAAAACTGATATCTGAGTGTACCAATGGATTCAGAAGGCCGAAATATAGTAAATATGAGTAGTCATACATCATGTGACCACCTGGATAATCATCTATAATCTCAACCATGCCTGGATAATAAAAATAATGGCCTGTAAATAATAATAATAATAAAAATCCATCAAACCATAACATGAATCCTATGTCTGATGCATGGAACCATCATATTGTCACCATAGGACCACATATAATCAATATCAAACATCATTGGTCCAAATCATCCTAGATCGTACGTTTGACTTGGTCAAACTGATCAAAATAATGACCCAGGCTCAAATTGACTGATGCTGCAAGTAAAAATGGATAAGACATGCTCCTTTAATTATTTCAATAGCAAGAATAAAGTATAAATTAGCATTTCACTGGCGGTTAAGGAATCAATACATCAAATATAATTCCAAATTAAAACAATCAATCACTAAGAGAAAGACCCTCAAGTGTATACTCATTCCATGGACGTGATCATTTTGCTAGAAATGGGAGAAGGTGGAAAAGACAAGGCAGGGATAGGGGAATGAATTGAAAACTTAGACACTATGACATTTTGGATAAAGGGAAAAGGAAAACCACCTAAGCATATGTTGGACAGAGAATACACAAGGAATGGCAGTGTCTCACAAATGGAATAAGTTGATTTGGGGAGTTCCTATTCAACTTTAGAAAATGTCTATAGCTCACATCCAAGCTTGAATCAAGCTCCATGAGGATATTTTCTAGAACCACCGTGACTAGGAGCACAGTTAACCATAACTTGAGGTTCGAGGGGACACTTAGAATTAGCTGTCCCTTACTCCATCTCACATCCCAACTCGTAGGCTCTATGAGGAATTAATCATTACATTTCAATCACGGTAAGCGGTGCTTAGCTTTAGCATACATTTAACCACTGCTTTTTAGGCAATTATGACCCTTTGGATTTTGCATGTGCTTAGAAGCACAACTAATTATAGCTTTTATCCAGGGTACTTTCCATTTCATTTCATAACCCTCTTTCATTGTGCTTAAAAGCACAATTTTAATTTATAACCATGGGATTGCATAGAATATATAACAATGAGTCACATGTGCATGTAATGATGGTAATACAATTTGGTTCAAGTCTATCTGACGCAACTCAGGAACCTAGGGGGATCATCCACGATCAGGACCAAACATCCGGGGAAACTGACCAGAGAGGTCAAGGCTTCAAATCCAACTCACCTAATCTCAAGAACCAACACAAGCAGGTCACTCCTGGCCCAGAAGGATCAAGGATTCGGTAAATTCTATTGCACAACTCAGAGTCGAGACACAAAACAACAGGGAATCTATCCAACATAGAGGCATAAGTGGGGAAGTCCTCCATATAACAAGCTGAAGTGTAAGTCAGGATAAAACCAAATATGGAAGAGAACGAATGGATGGCGAAAGGTGATAGGTGATGCCATAATTAGAAATCCATAAATGGTGGGAATGACCAAGTCCATACTACTTAAGAGGGTAAGACCAATGAGTATACACAATAAATTATGATTCCAAGTAATTAAACCACTTTAATTCTAAACAATCAACCAATAACCATATATATATATCGCCAGATAATGACCACTAAATACCTAGTCAAGCTACTAAGATAAGTAAAAGAGAACAATATAGGTATCCAATGCACAACCATATACCTGCTGGGTCATATACCTATATCCATCATCTGAACCATCAACTGTCACTGGAACACTATTATTACATAACTCTGGGCACTATCACACTGCTCTGTATGGAAGGAAATGGCCACCTCAGTCATCGAATCTGAGGTCACGAGGCTCAATGATGGCACAAGGCTATAATGTATGCTTTGGGTCTGCTAAAAATATGAGTGGTCATAGAATAGCTGCTCATCAACTGCAGATCTCAAGCATCTCATAGTAAAGGGCTGGCTCAAAAAACTACAATGAATGTGATAACATATAGCTCCAGCAGGGACAAGTGCTTTGCTAAATAGAGCGCTTGACAACCTCATAATCTCTGGTCCTCATCACTCTTCTACTCATATCCTCAAACGTGCACTCTAGCTTTGCATCATCTTCAGAATGTGTACCTGTCATTTGCAAAATGCAAAGAACTATACCAAACTCACAGATATCCCCTCGAAGTGGTCTGCAATCAATATAAAAGTGATTATGAGTTATGTTATTTCTGATATCTTGTGTATTTGCATTAATTAATTATTACAGGTTCATCACATCTGGTATCGGAGCACTTTCTTGGGCTCGTTGGGTGGAATTTCTGCCAAGTTTTTTTTTTTTCGCATCTGTTGCAAGTTCGGATCTGGGAATAATTCCTATCTGCTTAACTATGGGAAGTACTTGGGCATAAGCCCTAAAAATCATTGTGAGGAGTACCACAGGAACCCCAAAGTAGCTAGCCCATTGAGAGGACCTGCCAGCGAAAAGGGCAACGACGCCTACCTGATTGACTAGTTCCCACCCGTGAGGTAAACCAAGATCTGTCGTTTGTGGCAAAGCGGTTATCAGTTTTACCTGAGCCCTGGAGTGAGGGGTACTGCCCCAATACGTAATTCGTCAGACAGCATTGGTGGCCGAGTGAATCCCCTGAACCGATAGGAAGCCACGCATACCTGGGGTCCATATCTATTTTCAATTGAACTGTTGCCAATCACTTCTGCTCCAGATCCAGCCGTTTCAAATCTATTCTGAAAGTCATTCCAGATCTAGCCACCGTTTTAGATCCAACCATTTTCAATCCCTTTTGCGCCGTTGCATATCCATCTGTTGTGGATCCCTTCCACACCATTGCAGATCCATCTCTTGTGGATCCCTTCCACGCCGTTGCCGATCCATTTCTGGAAAAAAAATAAAATAATTTTTTTGTTTTTGTTTTTTGGCCATATCTCCCTTGTTTCAACTCTATTTTCCCTGAAACTTCACTGACACCCCCTGCAATCCAATTCTGCATATTTCATTCCTGAAGACCCTATCCCAAATTCCACTTCCCAAGACTAGAAATCCCACATTTGTCTATTTTTAGGGTTTGCCATAACTCCAATTTTCACTCAAAAGCCTTCAAATTTTGCTACCGTGTTCCTTTCCTAATTCTGCTTCTTTGTCCCTCTCTACCAAATTTTCTCATTCTTGCACCTCGCTTCTAAAATCCCCATTTTTTGCTTCCCTGTCCATCAGAAAGTGTCCAAAACCTAGTCAAACCCCAATTACCCATCCGCGTTTTTCCCAAATCCAAATTTTCCTTTACTAAATAAGCTTTTGTTTGTGTTTTTCTATCCATTCCCTCCCCCCCCCCCCAAAAAAAAAAAAAACTCCTGGTTGTGGTTGTCACCCGTGCAGGAGCAACAACCATGGAGGAAGCACTTGCCGCCATCCAAACCAAACTCCAAGATCTGGATGAAACATTTCTTAGCCTCCATCTTCAACATTCAACCATGAACAATAACTGACAGCCAGAATCTTTTGCAGCCGCTGGGTTCTCTTCTTCCAACAATTTTCGTGGGCCGAAGCTTGATTTTCCTCGCTTCAATGGTACTGATCCGACTAGATGGATATACCAAGCAGAACAATATTTGAGTCTGCATAATACTTTTGATGTCCAGAAAGTTCCACTTGCATCCTTTTATTTGGAACAGGAAGCCCTTCAATGGTACCGTTGGTACAACAAAGCTCATCCCGAGCCAAACTGGACATATTTTTGCCAACTCCTTTTGCCACGATTTGGTCCTAGTGCTTTTGATGACTTCACAGGCGCACTCACGAAACTTCACCAAACTGGCACAGTGAGAGAGTATCAGACAGAATTTGAGAAACTAGCCAATCACACAGAAGGATTGTCTCATGAATTCTACCGGAGTTGTTTTCTCAGTGGTCTTAAGGATGAAATCCTGTCAGAGGTTAAAATGTTCTGTCCCAACACAATGATGGAAGTCCTAGGTTTGGCTAAGTTGGAAGAAGACAAGATTGCAGCCCAACAACACTCCAAACGCACTTTTGTTCCCTTCCGAAATATGGGTTCTCACGTCCTCCCATCCCGCCAGCTCCTCGACCAACTCCTATCAAGCATTTGTATGAAACCGAGATGCAGGCACGCCGAGAAAAAGGGCTTTGTTATAATTGTGATGAGAAATTCACTCGGGGACATAGATGTGTTCAACAAAATCTCTGTCTCTTGGATGTGGATTCTCTGCCTGCCTTTGAACTTGGTGAAGAAGCTCCAAATACAGTAGATGATTAGGTCGACAATCAACACTTGCCTGTTGACACCCCATCTTAGGACGACCCACCCGAGATCTCTCTCCATGCTGTAACCGACGTCACCACCCCACAAACAATGCGGGTCAAGGGATACTTCAAGAAGCTCCCTCTTACCATACTCATTGATTCTGGTAGCACTCATAACTTCATTGACCCTCGGATTGCCAAACAGGCTGATTGTTTTGTCCATCCTTGCTCCAACTTTGAAGTCATGGTTGCCAATGGGGGCACCTTACCTTGCAAGGGGAAGTGTTACAATGTGCGCATCTCTATGGAAGATTATAACCTGCGCTCTGACATTTTTTTCTTGTCCTTAGGTGACTATGATGTGGTTTTGGGCATTCAATGGTTACGCACACTTGGCCCCATCTTATGGGATTTTTCTGAACTTTGGATGCAGTTTTCAGTCAATGGGACACAACACAAATTTATGGGCTTACAACCAGGGTCTCTCCGCATCATCAGTTCACATCGCCTGGAAAAGATCCTTAAGAAGAATTCACATGGTGTCATCGCTCAGCTCCATTCCATTCAGATGCACCCACCAACGGTATCCACTACTTCTTGGGATCGATCTGTAGGTGTCTTTGTTGCACCAGTGGGCTTGCCGCCTTCACGAAACCTTTCCGGTAAGCATTTAGTTGTATCTCAGCAAGAAATTATGGCTATTTTGCATGCAGTACAGATGTGGCAACCATCTCTATTAGGGAATTATTTATGCATCAAGACTGATCTTCAGAGTCTGGAACATTTTCTGGAGCAACGGGTCTCCTCTCTAGCACACCGGAAATGGGTTACCCAACTCATGGGTTATGACTATGTGACACTTACAAGAAGGGTAAGGATAATATGGTGGTAGTTGCTCCTTCTCACAAATTTGATGACCCAGTTTCTCTTACCGCTATTTCTTTGCTTGTTCCAAATTGGTTGCAATCTGTTCAACAAGGCTATCTCTTCTATGAACTCCATGATTCTTCATCGGCAGGGCACTCTTGGTTCCTGAAAATCTATGATCGGGAACAATGTAACTTCTTTTGGCAGGGACTGAAAATGAAAATTCACCAGATGGTGGTTGAGTGTGATACTTTCCATGTCGACAAGGGTGAAACGACACTCCTTTCGGGACTGCTCGAATCCTTGCCCATCCTTACACATGTGTGGATAGCTATTTCTATGGATTTCCTAGAAGCACTCTAGTGGTACAATACCACATCTAAAAGGACACCATATGAAGCAGTTTATGGACAGGCACCGCCATTTCTTCTTCCACACACGCTCAACAACTCCCTAGTTCAGGCAATTGACTCGGTTCTTCGAAACCACGTTCAGATTCTTCTCATTTTACAGGACAATTTTCACATGGCAAGAATTCGATTGAAACAACAAGCCGATCAGCACCATTCTGAGCGCACTTTTCACATAGCTGATATGGTCCTTCTTCATCTACAACCTTCCAAGCAATCCTCCCTAAAACTCAAAATGCGTCAGTGGGCTGGAATGCAACACGAGGATGCTACAGGGGAACCACTCCTTCAGATTCTGCATCAATTTTCACATCTAAAGCTTTGAGGACAAATCTTTTTCTAAGGGGTAGGGGATGTTAAGAACCCATGTCTTTACTTTGTTAGTATATTGTTGTTGGACGCATATGCTTTGTAAGTCGTCCCATGGTATTTGTTGATCCATAGTTTGTGTTATTGTTGTTGGCGCATATACTTTGTAAGTCGCCCGTAGTTTTATTGATCCATAGTTTATATTGGCCCATGGCTTTGTCTCATAGTATTGGCACCTAGACTTAGTATATAAGTGTGTGTTGAGGCCTATGAAGCCACCGTGAAGTTAATTGTATTGAGCTTGCGCAAAGGAGGTTGCCCCCTCGAAGTGGTCTGCGATCAATATAAAAGTGATTCTGAGTTCTGTTATTTTTGATATCTTGTGTATTTGCATTAATTAATTATTGCAAGTTCATCACATGCTACAAGTGCAAATGGATAATATATGCTCCTTTAATTATTTCATAGCAAGACTAAAGTATAAAGTAGCATTTCAATGGTGATTAAGCAATAAATACATCAAATATAAGTCCAGATTAAAACATTCAATTACTAAGAGAAAGACCCTCAAGTGTATACTCATTCCATGGACATTACTATTTTGCTAGAAATGGGTGAAGGTGGAAAAGACAAGGCTAGGACAAGGGAATGACTTGAAAACTTCAACACTGCGACATTTTGGATAAATGGAAAAGGAAAACCACCTAAGCATATGTTGGAAAGAAAATACACAAGGAATGGCGGTGTCTCACAAATGGCATATGTTGATTTGAGGAGTGCCTATTCAACTTTAGCAAATGTCTACAACGCACATCCAAGCTTGAATCAAGATCCGTGAGGATATTTTCTTGAACCACCGTGACTAGGTGCATAGTTAACCGTAACTTGAGGTTCTAGGGGACACTTAGAATTAGCTGTCCCTTACTCCATCTCACATCCCAACCCATAGGATCTGTGAGGAATTAATCATTACATTTCAATCACGACCATCAGTATTTAGATTTAACATAAATTTAACCACTTCTTTTTAGGCCTTTATGAACCTTTGGATTCTACATGTGCTTAGAAGCACAACTAATTGCAGCTTTTATCCAGGGTACTTTGCATTTCATTTCATATCCCTCTTTCATTGTGCTTAGCACCGTTTTAATTTATAACCATGGGATTTCATAGAAGATATAACAATGAGTCACCTATGCATGTAATGATGGTAATACAATTTGCTTCAAGTCTATCTAACACAACTCAGGAAACTAGGGGGATCATCCACAATCAGGACCAAACATTGGGGACAACTGACCAAAGAGGTCAAGGATTCAAATCCAACTCACCTAAGCTCAGGAACCAACAACAACGTGTTCTCCTAGCCCAGAAGGATCAAGGATTCAATAAGTTTTGTTGCACAACTCAGAGCTGAGACAAAAAGGGATTCTATCTAACATAGAAGCATACATGGGAAAGTCCTCCATATCACAGGCTGAAGTGTAAGTCAGGGTAAAACCAAACACGAAAGAGAATGGATGGATGGGGAAAGGTGTTAGGTGATGCCATAACTAACAAGCCATAAATGGTGGGAATGACCAAGTCCATATTACTTAAGAGGGTAAGACCAACGAGTATACACAATAAATTCTGATTCCAAGTAATTAAACCACTTTAATTCTAAACAATCAACCAATAGCCATATATATATCGCCAGATCATGACCACTAAATACCTAGTCAAGCTACTAAGATAAGTAAAAGAGAACAATATAGGTATCCAATGCATAACCATATTCCTACTGGGTCATATACCTGTATCCATCATCTGAACCATCAATTATCACTGGAAAAATGTTGTTGCATAACTCTGGGCACTATCACACTCCTCTATATGGAAGGAAATGGCCACCTTAGTCATCGAATTTGAGGTCACGAGGCTCAATGATGGCACAAGGCTATAATGTATGCTTTGGGTCTGCTAAAAATATGAGTGGTCATAGAATAGCTGCTCATCAACTGCAGATCTCAAGAATCTCATAGTAAAGGGCTGGCTCAAAAAACTACAATGAATGTGATAACATATAGCTCCAGCAGGGACAAGTGCTTTGCTAAATAGAGCGCTTGACAACCTCATAATCTCTGGTCCTCATCACTCTTCTACTCATATCCTCAAACGTGCACTCTAGCTTTGCATCATCTTCAGAATGCGTACCTGTCATTTGCAAAATGCAAAGAACTATACCAAACTCACAGATCGATCGTCACTAGCACGCATATGTACACAAATATAAAAATAATAGTACTGAAAAATGTTGAAAGTAAAGAAGCTAATCTACTAACAAAAATTAAAAGTTTTATTGTTTTGTAGGAACAAATAAATGAGAAGACACTCAAAACTAACTACCAAACTCAAAGATGCCAGACTCAATGGAAAAAACCATAAACTACTGTGTAGCTAGGATTTTCACCTTAGCTTGTGCAAATGAGCACCTACTAAGGAGAAGGGCCTCCTTAGTAGCAGTTCAATAAACAGTAAAATAAAGCAATAAAACAATATGAAATTTAAGTTAGCATGAGCATTAACAGAAATAACAAAACATGAAAATATGGTGACGATCTCTCTTTTTGTATTTAAAATTACCTTAGATGTAGAGGTTGGTGGAGCCTTTGCAGCAGTCCAAGAGGGTTGCTTCCAAGCTCCAGTGTTGTTGCTTCTCCTTCTTCCAAAGATGTTTTGGGTGTGGGCCAAAAGGGTTCTAAAGAATTAGCTCCAAATGGAGAGCTAGGGTTTCAAGAGAATTTTTAGCAGCATGAGGATAGGGATGATTGTGGATTTAAAATGGGGAGCCTCCATCACCTATTTATAGGTTTTTAGTGGTGGAGTGCTGACCCATGGTTTTGGGCACCATATGGTTTAGGTCAACTGTATAGGGTTTTTGCTTCCTTTTTCCCCTCATTTTCCTTATTTTTTATTCCCTTTTTAGAGGGTTTTTGCTATTTTTGGAGGAATTTACATTAATTTGGGGGGAAAAGGGGGTTTTTGGCCTTTTGGAGGCTTTTTAATGGTTTTTTGGCCTTTTGGAGGCTTTTTAATGGGTTTTTTTTGGCCTTTTGGAGGCTTTTTAATGGGTTTTTAAGGTTTTGGAGGCAAATATGGTAGGAAATATGGACAAATGAGTCATGTAATGAGGGAGATGGGGTAGTGAGCATTTTTTGCATGTTAACAGATTGCCCCCTAATGTGTGAGGGCAGGAGCTCATCGTATGGCCGATAGACATCATAAGTCTTTTATGGTTTTCCTGGGATGTGGAGAGGAGAAGAAACGAACTAGAGCTCGGGACAACGGTCCCGAACAAACTACAAAAACTGAAAGTACATGGCCTCAATAATGAATGAGGAATAACTGAACATATGGATGAGGTGGGAATTCCCGTGCTCGTATCAAGATATAGAACAATAACAAGGGGGTCCAAAAAATGGGGACCTGAAATATACATGGCCTCAAATAATGACTGAGGAAGAATCTCAATAAATGGATGAGGCAGGCATACCCATGCTCGTATCAAGATATATATAAAAAATAACAATGAGGCCCAAAAATGGGGGCCTGAAGGATACATGGAGAACCACTGTGTACATCATAAGGGTCCAGAGGGGACACAAATATGGGACATACTGCTGGGCTGACCATGTCTGAGCTGAAGAACTGATATAATGGAATAACAACAGTGCTGCTGAATGTGGTACCAGAGGAACTGATGAGCTGTTGGATCATAGTGACGGGGAGTCATACCCTCAATGGTACACTAAACTGGAACTGAACTGGGTACTTAAGGAAGCATATAACTGGATGGCTTCCAAATACAATCGCTTACGCAACCCAGACATCCATGAGAACATATAACTGGGCGTTCCAAAGTGACTCACCAATGTGCTAGATTCGGGGGAAATCTGGGGTCTTCGACCAATAACTGAAGGGATATATACCTTGCGCGATTCTCAACAATGCGATCAAGGTGTTGAAGTCGAGCATGTGAGAGACAACCACTCAGAGAGGCACTGATGACTCCTCTCAAAATGGACCATAGGCACTCACCACAGATGGTGATGAGTCCAAGGCGTAGGGACCTCTGGGTCTATCCTCTAGAATAGATGGGTTGTCGTCGACAGAGGGAGACCTGCAACTAGCAAGGCAATGATTTTTCGTTGATAGAAGCACGAGGTGGAGAACCAGAGTGTGAGAGTTTGATGGTAGGACTGACATACTGTGGGGGTAGGGAATAATTGGGCAAGTAGAGTGGGTGGAATCAAACTTCCTTTGTTGAGAGTATGATGGCGGGGATGATCAGGAAGCATATGAAACTGACTGGTGGGAAAGGGATCATAGCTGTAATGAACCAGGGATGGTGACTGGGATGAGTGATACTCAAGTTGATGTAAGATGGCAGGAGACTGCAAAATACTCTGAACAAAGGTGACTTGATTGGGGGTGATGCCGAGATGATCGATCATAGTGCCAAGAGGCATGGGAGGAACTTCTTCATGGGTTAAGGAACTAGAAGAAGTGTGTTCAGAATGGTACTATCGTGTGGATTTATACGAGCCCAAGACAGTTCATGCTTGTGATTGCTTTCAATTTTAAGGAGTCTGAAAGTGATAGGAATCCTCTGAAATAATGGAATGGTACTGTCGTGTGGATTTGTACGAGCCCAGGACAGTTCATGCTCATGGTTGCTTTCAATTTTAGAGAGTCTGAAAGCAATAAGAAGACTCCAGGGGGTTGCTTTTTCGTGTTTTAGTCTCCAAGGCCCGAAGAAGCATAAAATGATGCAATGAATAACTCTTCTAGCCGGTGTGACTAGAGTATTCCTTTTTCGTAATTAGTCTACCAGGTCCGGAAAAGGGTTAAACTTATACCAGATAGACGCCCTTTCAGGTACTTTAACGAGCATGAAAGGAAGCAAGATTGCTCGATGATATTTTCATTATTTTAGGAGTCAGAAAAGAGCTTAACAGAAACTCCCTAAGTGCCTTTTTCGTAAAGGACTTGTCCGGCCCGAAAAAGGGATAAAATTATACTGAACAAAAGGAATGGTCAGGCAAGGAGGAAGTGCTCAATCAAGGAACATTGATGATGACCAAGAACAAGGGTACGGGGGAACATTGGTGGGCCTCCTTGCAGAATAATGAATGGTGGAAAAATAACGAAATAATTGCAGTATGAATGGAGTGAATGGCTCATGTAAAAATGTGGAACAATCCGATGGTGGTCGATGTGGCATGCAAACCGAGGCAGCAAGGTGTCGGGACACAATGTGGAAATTGTACCTGGTGAGAGCGAGAAATGATCTCAAGCGTCATCACGAGCTCAGAAAACTGGATCCAGTGATATAAAAAGTGTCAAAGACGAAGAACGTCCGAGGTGGCACGCAAACCGAAGCGACGGGGGGTGTTTTGGAAAAAATACCAGAAAAATATGGGGTTGAGAGCGAGAAATGATCTCAAGCATCATCATGGGCTCGGAAAAAATGAATTCGATGATCTAAAGTATATCAAAAATGGAGAGCAGCCGAAGTGGCACGTAAACCGAGGTGACTAGTGGTGTCTAGAAAAATGCTCAAAAAATGATGCAGAAAAAATAAGAAAATGAGTCGACCATCAAGACGGTCTCGTCGTGGTGATTCCAGTGGTGGAAATGGTTCAAAAAATGGACTGCGTATGGGTTCAGAATGGCCAAAACAAGAAAAATTCAACGGACTATAAATAGTAAGTGGGTCCAACATGACAAGTGTCATTTGGACTTGTTGACTTTGACTAGAGATTAGAGTGGACCAGAGTGTAGTTGGTATTTTTGGATGATTCGACCAACTGTTTTCAGATTCGGGAGTTGCAGGTATTCCGACAAACTCATACCTGCATTTTTATCGGGTTCGGGGGAGGAGTGGGTCCTAGGGGTGTCCTGTACGGTCCACGTGGGTGTGGACCACAGGTTTCCGGGGTGGAACCGTGGTCTGGGACCGCGGGTTCTGGGTCTGAACACGTGGTCGGGGACCGTGAGTTCTGGGTCTGACCACGTGGTCTTGGACTGCTAGTTCTGAGGCTGAACTCGCAATTCGGGACTGCGAGTTCGGCTCTTACAGTCCCCGTCCAGGACTGCAACTGTAGCCCTAATAGCCGCTGTCTGAGACCGCGGCAAGGGGTCCTAAAGCCGCGATATGGATTGAGCTTTAGGATTATCCCCGGGGGGAGAAAAGGGTTATTTCTTTGACATGGGTCTGATGAGTGTGCATTGTGTGATTGACAGGATGTCGGTAGTGCTGTGGCGAGAGCGGGAGGTCTCGGACGACATAGTGGATGTCATCCGGAGGGATCGACATGTGCGGTCTACTTTGGGGTTGTGCGGGCTACTGAAGTTTGCACAAGTTCCCATGATGCGTTCCGCAAGGCTACTACTGAACAGGTTAGTGAGATTTTGGGAGCCTGACATACATGCATTCAGGGTGCAGGGAGAGAGGGTGGATCTCACCCTCGCAAATGTATATTTCTTGATGGGGTTGCCCTGTCTGAGTAGGGTGGCTGATACATAGCCACGAGTGTCCGCAGACGTGGACATGGAGGATATGTTGGAATGGTACTATGTTCTTGAGGCTATAGTGCATAGGAATGCACTCCGGATTATGGATCTGCGGGAGCCATCAGTACAGGTGATCGTGGCCTGTGTGGTTCAGGTTTTAGGGTCCCAGTCGCTTGAGTGGGTGTCAGGGGGCCAGATGCAGCTAGTGGAGCGGGTGCTGGGTGGCATATACTATGCCTGGGGTCAGATGTTCCTCACTAGTGTTTAGAGGTAGCTGACCTTGGTGAAGGAATCTGGCAAAGGATTCTACTATGGATATTTTTTGTGTGCCTTCTTCATGGAGCGGGTACCTACACTGTGCCAGCGGGTGCCGGTCAAGGCGGGAGGACCGAGGGAGCCGCGCATGGTGTAGTGGGGAGAGATGATGCACTGACGGGGAGGTGGTGAGGTTGGGAGATACTTTACCCAGGAGATCTACCTACAGTGGTTGCAGATGCCACTGACACTGGATGATTATCCATACAGAGAGATGGACTATACGGGAGATCCGGAGGCGCCACGGCCTCCAGGGCAGGCGTGGGGACCAGATGGTATGTATTTATTTGCGTGATTGTTGTTGATGTCAGGTTTTGTGTATGATAGGTTTGAGATATTGCCATGCTGTTACTGACTGATGTATGATCTGCAGATGTGGGACCGAGACCACCACCGGGACACATAGACCGCTGGGGTCATGTAGCGATACCAGCCCTGCCAGGCCGAGGGGAGGTGAGTCGACGGGACGCTGAGGGGACTCTGGAGTCCGTACAGGTGCTGCTCGATCCTTTGCTGGTTGGAGTGACTGATGATGGGTGGGGGGACTTGGATCAGGAGGTGATTCAGGACTATCGTGGGGCGCCACGGAATTTTCGATCGATCGCAATCCGAGTGGCCATTTTGGTGGAGAGGGGTCGGGCACATGATCTGGCAGGGGATGAGGAGCTACCAGAGGAGGAGCGGGGTGAGGACTCGGAAGCTGCCAATGCAGGAAGTGATGGAGGGTATGACTCTCAGTAGGGATTATAGTGGACTCCCCCTCGATGTGTATGGACACTCGGGGTTTTTTGTAGCTTACGGCTTGTATTCTATGAGGCTAATCGATGTATATACATTTTTTTTATAGCTGAGTACGGAGGTACTCAAGACATGTGTAGCACATTGACGTTTATTTTTTGATATATATATATGCACATGGATGCATCTTTTGCGATTATGATGGAATGTACGCATGTGGATGTGCTTGTGGTTTGTTATGTGTTTGTACTGCACGTGGATGCAAGTAGTGTAGGATGATGGGCATGTGGATGCCCCTTGTGTATTTGTATGTTACGTATTGCACATGGATGCAACATTATGTATGTAGGATAGGCACGTAGATGCCCCTGTATAGTAATGTGTTTATGTTATTGCACATGGATGCAAATAGTTATGTGATGATAGGCACGTGGATGCCCCTTGTTGGAAATGCAATCTTTCTGGGTTTTTATATATTTTTTTATGAGATGATATGGGATGATGATGCATGATGGATGTTTTACATGGTGTGATTGATATGCCAATCTAGGATGTTGTTATCCATTTGATCTACGACACTATTCTGAGCTCTTGGGACATGGGTGAATGTTATGGATTCAATTTGTCGGCTGAGTTGTTTTGTGTGCAGGAATTTTCTAAAGAGGCAGGGATCGCGCACCTGGTAGCAGTTGTTGAGCTGGGAGACAAGTAGCTGGGAGTCAAGGAACACATGAAGGTGACATATGCCCATCTGAAGGGCAGTAGTTAGGAGACCGGTCACAGCATCATACTCCACCTGGTTATTGGTAGTAGCACCTATACATATTCTGTCAAGGTGAATCAACTCATGTGAAGGGGAATATAAGACCCATGCTGCAGAAGCCAGGTTTGGAGACTAGCGGCTTGCTCCATCAGCGAAGCCAATGTAATGAGGTGGAAGATTTTCCATCTGTGATCATGCAAAAATGATGAATGTAAGGTTGCGGTAAAAAAGGTGAAAAACAAAAAGAAAGCCAACTATACAATACGGACCAATGGGGCCGTGGGTTTGTTTAAGGATAAAAGCATTTAAGATACAACCCATTACGCGGGTTGCGCAAAGGGTGACCTTCTGAGTCAGTTAAAATGTATGCCCCGTTTTCGAGGTAGGTCTGCACGATGTAAGGGCCTTGCCACATGGATTCAAACTTTCCTTTACCGGTCTTGTCGTGGGCTTGGTCATAGGCGAGAACGAGGTATCCTTCGCGAAAAGTTCATGGGTGGACATGTTTGTCATAACCAGCTTTGGAGCGGTTCTTGGCAGCTTCAATGGTTTGGAGGGTGGCACGACGGTCTTCGTCAGCTTGCTTTAGTGATAGCAGACGTTGCTCGAGTGGGGAGGTGTCTAGGAGAAGCTCGACAGTGATGTGTAAGGCAGGTATCTGACACTCGATGGGGAGGACAGACTCTACACTGTGAACTAAATGAAACAGGGTAAAACTAGTGGCAGTCTTAGTTGATGTACGGTAAGCCCATAATGCACGGAAAAGCATGTGATTCCAATTGGACTTATGCCGATCAACAGTGCGTTGGAGGATGGTTTTTAAAATTTTGTTAATGGCCTCTACTTGGCCATTCCCTTGGGGGTTGTAAGCAGAGGAATACTGATGTTCGAACTTCAGTAGTGTGGATACCTCGCACCAAATGGAATCTTGAAAGTGTGAACCATGGTCTGAGACCAACTATTTGGGGACCCCGAATCGAGTGATAACATGGTTAAAAAAGAAACGGGCAGTGGTGTCAACTTTACAATTGAAGGTGGGTATGGCTTCAGCCCATTTGGTGAAGTATTCGACGTCGACAATGATGTACTTATGGCTGTTGGCGGATGAGGGTTTACATTCCATGAATTCGATGGCCGATTTACAAAAGGGACCAACGATGACGACTGGGTGTAACGGAGCGGGTGGTGTCCGAGTCTTAGGGGAAAAAAGTTGGAAATTATGGCAATGTTTGACCGCTGTGATGCAGTCGATAAAGAGTGTTGGCCAGAAGTATCCGACGTCGATGACCTTTTGGGCGGTGGCCATTCCAGAGAAATGTCCGCCGCAAGCGCCGTTATGAAAGTCATTGAGGACTTGTTCGGCTTCCTCGTGTGTAAGACAATGACGGAGAATCATGTCAACCCCTCACCGGTAAAGGACATCACCCAAGACGAGATATCGAGAGGCCTGGTGATGGATACGACGAGGTCCATCACGATTTATGTTGGGTCGAAACTTCTGCGTACGAAGGTATAACAAAATATCACCGTACCATGGGTCATTGGACGAGATGATGAACAAGTGATTGTCGGGTAACTCATCGGAGATTTGTGGGGACGACAAAAGGGATGGGAGGTCGGTGATGAGCTGGGCAAGCACGAGGGCTTTAGTGCTCTTAGGGGTTGTGAAAGTGAGGTCATATTCTTGGAGGATATTTACCCATTTAGCAATGCGACCTTGCAAGAGGTGCCAGTTCAAGAGATAGACCATGGGGTGTGAGTTGGGGACAACTGTGGTATGACTGAGTAAAATGTAATGTCACAATTTTTGAACAAAAAAGACTACGGCAAGGGCTAGTCTCTCCTCATATGGGTAACATAGTGGTGGTCCATACAAGGTTTGGCTGACGTAATAAATGATGTGCTCCTGGTGGGAAACATCTTCCTGGACAAGGACTCCGGACACGGCATGATCGGATGCCGGGATGTAAAGGATGAAGTCTTAAGAGAAATTCGGAGGGGAAATCAAAGGGGCTTCCATGAGAGCCTTCTTAACGGCTTCGAATGCAGCTTTCTCCTGTTGATGTATATGTAACTTCGGAATGTATTTCATCTATGTATTTTATATATATTTATTGTACCCTTATAAGAGATGTGTTATTCCTCTATAAGGAAGTGTCATCATGTGGATTGACAAGTGTCGCAAGTGTGTGTACTTGCCGATGGGTTATTAGACCACCATGTGTGGGGTCAACCCTAAAATATATATTATATTGTGGATGTATCTAGATAGAAAAGTCGGCCCCATAAGGTCACTGGGCAAACATGTTAAGTATAAATAGAGATCGAGAGATCTCTATTTGGATCATTCGGAAAGACACACTTCTCTCACTCAGAAAGTGGCGCACTAGTGAGGAGGAGGATCATCTGCTCTAGGAGACTATCTCAAGTGTATTTTGGTTGTACTTTGGTTGAGCCATTGCTCTCTCTATCTCTGAGGAAGTTGTGGGGTTTTTCACCTTAGGGTTTTCCCCATGGAAACTCTGTGTCTCTTGTCTCTCATGCTTTTGATTCTTGTGATGCTTATTGTGATTGTTATGCATTGATATACTGTATATGTTATTCTCTCAGTAAAGATCCAAGAGTATTGTGAATTAATGCTCAAATTTTAACATGGTATCAGAGCTAACCTGAGAAGAAGACATTTTGCAGTGACGAAAACTTGAGTTTCTTGTTTATTGGGTTTCTCTCCACAGTTTTTGGAAAAGCAGTATAGTAGATTGACTCTACTCATCAAGGAGAATCTATCTGTCCAATCAAAATTCAATTATGAGCATTTTTAGATTTGGCCCTACAAATTAGGGTTTCCACAAAAATAGGAATTTCTAAAATCTGAAGCCATAGCTGGAAGCTCCTTGCAAAAATCGAAGTTTAGAGCTTTGGATCGAGATTTTTGGCTGGGTAGATCTCTGAAAAACTCAAACCCTAATTCAGGGCTCTCCCTAGTGAACCCGAGAGGACAAAAAGGAAAATCTGAAGGGTAAAGATTTGCTGATCTCAAATTCTGAATACACTAGGCTGATCAGCTCATCAAGGCGCATCTTTCTATCCTTTCAGAAAGTTGAAATTCACATTTTGAATTTTTAGGGTTTTTCCGACAAACCCTAATCCGGGACCAGATCTAGTTTTCAGCATTTCAAGTGGTAAGACCTAAATCTTTTCTATTTCATTTGAAGTACTCATTAAGATGTCTCACCACACCAAGCTTGAGGATAAGCTTGAAGGGGCTGATAACTTTCGATCTCGAAAGTATAGGATTGGGTTAATCCTAGAAGAGAATGAGTTGGACTCATATATAAAAGAAGACATCCCTATCGCAGAGGATGAAGAGGCTAAGGTATTGCATAAGAAGAACTTGGTCAAGGAAAAGAGAATCATTGCTGATTCTATCAAAGACCATCTCATACCCCATGTGTCTTCTCTAAAGACACCCAAGGCTATGTTTGACTCTTTGACCAAGCTATTTTAAGGAAAGAACATAAATCGGAAGATGACCCTGCGGAATCAATTGAAAGGGGTCAAGATGTCGAATGGAGAAACCATTCAATCCTATTTCTCCAAGGTCTCTCAGATCAAGGAACAACTTGAAGCTGTAGATGAAATGGTGGAGAATGGTGAAATTGTTATGACTACTTTGAATGGCCTACCTAGGTCATGGGACTCTTTTATCCAGGGGATCTGTGCCAGAAAGAAGTTAATCTCCTTCAGCAGATTATGGGAGGAATGTTCTCAAGAAGAAGCAAGGCTTGTGGCAAGAGAAGAGAAGATGGGAAATGAAGATCAAGCTCTCACAACTCACACTAAGAAGGGAAAGTTCAAGAGGGTGCCATCCCATCACAAGAAGAAATATTCTCATCATTTTCACAAAGACAAGAAAGATCCAAGGTGTTTCACTTGTAATGAGAAGGGTCACTTTGCTTCAAAATGTCCCAAGAACAAAAGGGACAAACACAACAACAACAACTCCAGCAAGAAGAAGAAGGGTAAAAAAAGAAGGTACCATGCTCATGCTGCCGAAGATGATGAACATCCAAAGAAGAAGGCTAGGGTAGAAAGTGATGATAGTAATGATGACTCATCAAGTGAAGAAGAGTATGTTCTAATCTCTGCTCTCACAGGTACTATCTCCCATGGTTGTAATGATTGGTTAATTGACAGTGGAGCTTCCAAACACATGACTGGGTTTAAAGAATCCTTTGTAAATCTGTTTGAACATGAATCACCCCATAAAGTGAAACTTGGGGATGATTATCAATATCCCATCAAAGGAAATTGTGAAGCCTCCTACAACCTAGATTCTGGAAAATCTTTGAAGATGAAAGAAGTCCTTTATGTACCTGGGCTCAAGAAGAACTTACTCTCCATCTCTGCATTGGATACAAAAGGTATGAGGGTTGCATTTGTGGTTGGCCAAGTCCTAATGTGGCCAAAGGGAAAGACCATAGATGATGCAGTTGTGATTGGAGAGAAAGAGGGAGGTTTGTATAAATTAAAAGGACAACCTGAACATGCCATGGTGCATGAATCCATGGAGCCAAGTGAACTTTGGCATAGAAGACTTGCTCATATGCACTATAGGGCACTTCCAATTGCAAGCAAGGCTGTAGAGGGTCTTCCTGAAATCAAGACCAAACATGAAGGTGTTTGCAAAGGATGTGCAAAAGGTAAGAATATTAAGAAGGCTTTCCCAAGCAGTGAAAGCAAGGCAAAAGATATCCTGGAAATCATCCACTCAGATGTATGTGGTCCTATGTCATCCAATTCTCTAAGTTTGTATGTTTACTATGTCTCATTTATTGATGACTTCTCTAGGAAGACTTGGGTATACTTCTTGAAAAACAAAGATGAGGTGTTTGATAAGTTCAAGGAATTCAAAACCTTGATGGAGAATCAAACTGACAAAAAGATCAAAACATTCAGATCCAACAATGGTGGAGAATTCACCTCAGGTGACTTCAAGAAGCTTTGCAGTGATTCAGGGATTAAGAAGGAGTTGAATGCTCCTTATAATCCTCAACAGAATGGAGTTGCAGAAAGGAAGAATAGAACAATCATGGAAGCAGCAAGGGCAATGCTGCATGACCAGGATCTACCTATGCATCTATGGGTAGAAGTAGCTAGAACAACTATATAAGTGCAGAACAGAACACCCCACAAGATATTGGACAACAAGACACCAGAAGAGGTCTTTTCTGGTAAGAAACCTGAAGTCAGCCATCTCAGAATATTTGGTTGTCCAGTATACACTCATGTCCCAAAGGAAAAGAGGACCAAACTAGATCCTTCAGGAAAGAAGGGTATCTTTGTGGGTTACAGTGAAAGCTTGAAGGTTTACAGAATATACTTTTCAGGGTTCAAGAAGATTCCAGTAGGGATGTAACATTTGATGAAAACTCAGCATTCATCAAATCAAGGAAGGCACCTATCAAAGTTTATGAAGAACCTAAGGAAACTAGATTTCAAGACACTACCATGACTAAAGCAATTCCAGAAGTTGTTCGTGAGTTTGAAGATCCACAAGAACCTGTAGATCCACCCCTTGAGGATAACTCTCACAAGAGGAAACCTGCATGGGCTAGAGAGCTCATTCAAGATACAGAAAGATTTGGCATTCCAGAAGAAGAACACAGAGCAAAGAAGAGAACCATGTCACATACCAACTATGTTGCTTTACTCTGTGACATTATGAACAAAGAACCTTCCAGTTATGAAGAAGCAGCGAAAAAGAAAGAATGGAAGGATGCCATGGTTGAGGAATACCAATCAATAATGAAGAATCATGTTTGGGATGTTGTCCCAAGACCTAAAGAGAAGTTTGTTGTGACTTCCAAATGGATCTACAAAATCAAGCATGCTGCAGATGGCAGTGTAGAGAAATACAAAGCAAGATTCGTAGCTCGTGGCTTCTCTCAAAAAGAGGGAATAGATTATGAAGAAACTTTTGCACCTGTAGCCTGGTATACTTCCATTAGAACAGTACTTGCCCTGGCTGCAGCAATGAAATGGAAAATACACTAGATGGATGTCAAGATTGCTTTCTTGAATGGTGTAGTTGAAGAGGAAGTATACGTGGAGCAACCACTTGGTTTTGAAATACATGACAGGGAGTCATATGTGTGCATATTGAAGAAAGCCTTGTATGGCTTGAAGCAAGCTCCCAGAACTTGGTTTGGTAGGATGGACAGTTTCCTATCTAGCTTGGGCTTTACCAAGAGTAAAGCGGATTCCAACCTCTACTACAAGGTTGAGGAAGGGAATCCTATGATTCTACTCCTATATGTGGATGACTTATTTGTAACAGGTGATGAAAGATTGATTGTAGATACTAAGAGGAAGCTTGCTGCTGAGTTCGATATGAAAGATTTGGGAATGATGCATTATTTCCTAGGTATGGAGGTGTGGCAGAATTCAGGTGGGATCTTCCTTGGTCAAGGGAAGTACACAGTAGATATTCTGAAGAGATTTGGGATGATGGATTGCGAGGCCATGGCCACACCCATGGCATCGAATCTAAAGCATCCATGTGATGCTTCATCTGAGCCGGTTGATGTCTCGATGTATCGTCAGATGATTGGGTCCTTGATGTACTTGACGAACATGAGACTAGATATTTGCTTTGCAGTGAACACATTGAGCTAGTTCCTGATGGATCCGAGGAGTGTTCACCTAGTTGCTGTAAAGCATGTCCTAAGGTACCTGAAGGGTACAATGGATTATGGGCTTAAGTATGAAGCAAATCAAAAGTTTAACTTGCAAGGTTATGTTTATTCAGATTGGGCTAGCAGTGCTGCAAATAGGAAGAGCACATCTGGGTGCTGCTTTAGTATGGGATCAGGTGTGATCTCTTGGTTCAGCAGGAAATAGTCCTGCGTAGCACTGAGTACAGCTGAGGCAGAGTATGTTGCAGCCTGTTCAGCTAGTTGTGAGGCAGTATGGCTACAGAAGCTACTGTCTGATTTATTTGATCTCCCATTGGATGCTACTGGTATATTCTGCGATAACTAGAGTTGTGTGAAGCTGTCTGAGAACCCAGTGTTTCATGACAGGTCGAAACACATAGAGATCAAATATCACTATATCAGGGATATGGTGCAGAGAGGAGCCGTGAAGCTCCTGTATGTTGCGACGGACGAGCAGATTGCAGATGTGCTGACGAAGCCACTAGCTAGGGTGAAGTTCGAGTACTTCAGGGAGAGGCTTGGTGTTCTTCATATCGACGACAGTTTGAGGAAGAAGTGATGGACACATTTGCTGAAGCCATCCCAAGCATGTTGGAAGGAGGATCCTTCACATGGATGTGGATGTAAGCACTGGATGATGAGTATCAGGACGATGCTCCAGTTACTGCTCTGTATATGCATCATGTTGGATGCTGGATATGATCAGTTGGATCATTTATATTTGTATGTATGTACGCATCGTGTTGATGCTAGATATGATCAGTTGGATCACTTATATTTGTCTGTATGTACGCATCGTGTTGATGCTGGATATGATCAGTTGGATCATTTATATTTGTATGTATGTACGCATCATGTTGATACTGGATATGATCAGTTGGATCATTTATATGTATGTACGCATCATGTTGGATGCTGGATATGATTGGTTGGATCATTTGTATGTATTTGTATATGCATCATGTTGGATGCTTGCACCATGTATCTGTATCAGGTGGATACATTGTATGATCAGGTAGATCATGTATGTTGATATGTATCATGTATTTGTATTTGTATAAGGTGGATACACTGTATGATCAGGTGGATCATGTATGATGATATGTATCAGGTAGATACTTGGTGTGCATTAGGTGGATGCATTGTATGATTAGGTTGATCATGATTATGAGCTTCAGGATGTTGCTCCATATGATATGTACCAGGATGGTACAAGTGATGATGATCAGTATGATCATGGGCATCAGGATGATGCCTTGTGCGATGATGATCCGTTGGATCATGAGTATCAAGTTGATACTTGGAGGTCAGAGATGATATGTGGCAGGTTGTGCAAATAGCATGTAATCAGTCCTGGGAGATCTTGCCGGTCGTGTTGCGGCACATAAATGTTCCTGGGGTACTCTTTCCGGTATTTCTATGTAGTATGTAATCAATCCTCAGATATCCGATAGGTTGAGCTGTGTGCTCGTAATCAATCCTGGGATGAGGTATTACTACGGAGACATGTAATTAGTCTTGGAGATCCGAGAGGTTGAGCTGTGTGCTCGTAATTAGTCCTGGGATGCTCTTTAGAGATCTTGTCGGTCGTGCTGCAACACATAAATGTTCATGGGATGCTCTTTAAAGGTTTTGTCTATCCACATGTAATCAGTCCTGGAGATCCGAGAGGTTGAGCTGTATGCTCATAATAAGTCCTGGGATGCTCTTTAGAGATCTTGTCGATCGTGCTGCGGCACATAAATGTTCCTGGGATGCTATTTAAAGGTATTGTGGAGGAGATGCATGTAATCAGTCCTGGGAGATCTTGCTGGTCGTGCTTAGGCACATAAATGTTCCTAGAATACTCTTTCCGATATTGCATCCGCACATAAAATTAGTCCTGAGAGGCCAGCTCTATCAGACCGTTCGCACAGATGATGAAGACCTGCAGGTGGTGGGCCGACATCCAGTATGAAAAAGGACTGGATCTGTAGAACTTCCTATGACAAGTAGAGTCAGAGATTGGTTGAGATAGCAGCAGCAGTGACGATAATGATGACGATGATCCTGAGAAGAAGACTTGTCTAGCAGAACTGTGTTGAGAAATACCTTCCTAGTTAAGAGGGAGTGTTGATGTATATGTAACTTCGGAATGTTTTTCATCTATGTATTTTATATATATTTATTGTACCCTTATAAGAGATGTGTTATTCCTCTATAATGAAGTGTCGTCATGTGGATTGACAAGTGTCACAAGTGTGTGTACTTGCTGATGGGTTATTAGACCACCATGTGTGGGGTCGGCCCTAGAATATATATTATATTGTGGATGTATCTAGATAGACAAGTCAGCCCCATAAGGTCACTGGGAAAACAGGTTAAGTATAAATAGAGATCGAGAGATCTCTATTTGGATCATTCGGAAAGACACACTTCTCTCACTCAGAAAGTGGCGCACTAGTGAGGAGGAGGATCATCTGCTCTAGGAGACTATCTCAAGTGTATTTTGGTTGTACTTTGGTTGAGCCATTGCTCTCTCTATCTCTGAGGAAGTTGTGGGGTTTTTCACCTTAGGGTTTTCCCCACGGAAACTCTGTGTCTCTTGTCTCTCATGATTTTGATTCTTGTGATGCTTATTGTGATTGTTATGCATTGGTATACTGTATATGTTATTCTCTCAGTAAAGATCCAAGAGTATTGTGAATTAATGCTCAAATTTTAATAGTGCCTGGTCATCCCAAACAAAGGGTATGTGGGTACGAAGCAGGCGTAAGAAACCATGAACGGTGGTGGCGTAATCAGGGATGAAGCGTCGGAGAAAATTATATTTTCTCTGCAGACTCTGGAGTTACCGGAGTGTGCGAGGAGTGGGAAGGTCTATGATGTCTTGGACTTTCAGGGGATCAACAACGATTCCTTTATGGGAAACAATGAAACCCAACAACCATTTTGCCGGAACGCAAAAGACACACTTGAGTGGGTTTAAGCGATTTGATATTTGCGACAACGCAGAAAGACTTGCCGGAGGTTGTTAAGGTGGTCTGATTGTTTCCGAGAACGAGCTGTAAGATCGTCAAGATAGACTAGGAGGATATGGACCAAGTCGTGAAAACAATAGGTCACGGCCCGCTGGAAGGTGGCACCAGCATTTTTAAGGCTGAAAGGCATGACGCGATAGGAAAAGGTGCCCCATGGGGTAGTAAAGGCAGTCTTGTACTGATCTTCCTTGCGGATTTGAATCTGGTTGTATCCGAAAAAATAGTCCATGAAAGATAGGACTTCATGCCCCACACTCGCATTGATGAGTTGGCCAATAAATGGCGTGGGGGAGTTGTCTTTGGTACAGGGTCAGTTTAAATCGCGGAAGTCAGTACATACTCTGATAGTGCCTTGTTTCTTGTTAACAGGGACGGGGTTAGAAAACCAAGTGGTATATGCAATAGGATAAATGAATCCTGTTTTCTCAATCTCTGCTTTAACGGCGGGGAGTTTTGAGGGATGAATGGAGCACTATTTCTGGCGAACAGGGGTTACAACTGGCCATGTGTCAATGTGGTGTTCTATAATAGTGGGGTCAAGACCAGGCATTTTGGTGTAGGACCAGGCAAATACATCACATAACTCTTGGAAAAAAATTTTATACTCTGTGATCTCATGCTCACTGCAGGAGCCTCCTAATGTAATGATTTCAAGAACACCAGGTGGGTCAGAGATATCGATGTGGATGACAGGTGAGATGTTGGCCATGTTACCTTCCTCAAATGCATCAAGAGCGGGAATGGGATCCTTAAACCAGTTGACTTTGGTGGGGAGGAAATCTTTGGACTCAACCACAAATTGGGAGGATGTGGTGGAGGAGGACGCTTCTAGGAGGAAGTAGGAACGATGGTGCATGTCTTCCTAGGGGTAATCAGGGGCAGTAAGAGCCTCTAAAATCTCCTCATCATTGTGGAAACTTTGAGTTGTTAAATCGGTTGACGAGGGAGTGGTAGTAGAAGAGATCATATAAATGGTATTAATCTCGCTGGATGAGGGGGATACTGGGGGTGGATCTCCTCAATTGTGGGGGGTGCCGTCTCAAGGTCCAAATTATTCATCTTGTAGAGAGCTACTTTGTAATATGGGAGATCAGGATAGTGATGTGAGTAATGGCCGTAAATACCGCATATTGCACAAGGGTGGTTGGTACGCAGTGATTTATCATGAGGCTTAGGGGCTGGATCGAGTTGGACAACCGGGATGTTGGGGTCATCGTCAAGCATTTGCATGTGCTCTTGTAATGCAAGTAATTATGGGCATTGATGGGTAGGATGGCCTAACTCATCACACAATGAGAATTTAGGAGGAGCATGAAACACAGGGGCTTTTAACTATTTTGGGCGGGGGTACAGTAATGTATGGTTGTGGGCCTCTGCCCCCAGTGTTCTTGACAATGGGGGGTGGATTGGTGGATGAGGACGGAGTAGAGACACCGGGGGGTGGTTGACTAGTAGTGGTGATGGGTTGCACCGGTTGTAGGATGACATTTGGTGTCGGTGGGGGAACGGGAGGTGGAATATACCACACGGGTAGTCCTAAGGTTAACCCAGGGAGGCTGAGAGTAGCCATAGCCGGGGCGCTTACTACTCCCGAGGGAGGGAATAGGAAGGGGATTTTGTGGATGGGTGTAACACCAATATGTAATATGACTAGGTACCAATGGTGGTTTGGGTAACAAGGGCGGTTGATTGTTGGGTGTTTGTGCATTGTGGGAAAGGGTACATAGGTCATATATTTCGGTCATTGGTGACGGGGGTGGAATGGATTGGAATGTTGAGGTCATCGGCGTATCTTAGTAAACTCCGGGTCCCACGGAGGAAACCAATGAGGTAGATGCACCAAAAACAGGTTGTTCAACCATGGGGAGAACATTTTCGGGTGCAGCAGGGGCATTGGGATCGTAATAGGTGAGTTGATCGACCTTGACCACGCGTCCATCATGGGGGAACATCATGGTACGAAAAATGGATGAGGCAAACGCTCGCATGGCATACATGTAACTGCAGCCAAGTAAGAGGTTATAATCAAGTTGGGCGTTGATGACCTCTATGTCAATGAGCACTATTTTACCAGCCAACTGGACGGGGACATTAGCTAAGAGACCTTGGGGTTGAGCCAAATGACCATCGTAGGCTTGCAATGCAGTGGTGGACTGCTCGAGAGTAGGGGATCCCAACTTCTACCAAACGAATGTGGAAATAACGCATGTAGAGGCACTTTCATCGATAATGCACCGATGGATGACACGATTCCGAACGGATACAGAAACTTGGAACGCTAAAGTGGAAGGAAGGTGTGGTTTGGATTGGTCCAAATCGAAGGTCCTCAGTCATGAATCATTTGGGTCAATAGCACCAATGGTGGAGAGCAAAGTCTTGCACTGTGAAGGATAGTTTTTTAATACCTCTAACGCAGACATGGCTGCGGGGGACTGGGCTAAGTCATCTACAATGTTGTAATTAGATGGAGCACGAGCATTGGGATTATTGTTGATGCGGTGAAGTGGGAAGCGAGGTGCTTTGGAGGCGCCATCTAGTGGAGCCGGAGGAATACGTAACGACTGATCAGTGGGATGTGCGTTAGTGTTTTTGTCGGTGGGAGGGGCTTTAGGGGTGGAGCCATATTGGTTTCGACGGGTTAAAGGTTGACATCGGTGGATGACATCATTAACAAGTGATGGGTACCTGAGTCTAACATGGGTTGATCAGGAGAGGCAATAAGTGATTTGCTGTTGTGGTGGCGTGTTTCCTTGAGGGGGAGCCAACGACCGAGTGTTCACTACGCCTTGGGTCGGTAAAGGGTTTTGTAGCACCAAGGGTTGATTCTGAGGTGGTGGGGGTTTGGGTGGTGCCTGAGGAGCTGCGTGCCCTTGGCGGTGGGCATCATCGATCCAGAGTTGCCGAGCTCACTCCAAATGTGGGAAAGCATGTGTGTAGTGTCCATAGACCCCGCAAATAGAACAAGGATGGTTTGTTCGCAAAGTAGGATTTTTGGCTTGTTTCGACGGCCGATCAGGGTTCTGGTTGGCAGGTGCCATGTTATTGTTTGGGGGATTGGGAGTTATATCGCCTTGGTCAGGAGGGGGGTTGTTCCCACGGTTACGAACTTTGCCGTGGTTTTGCTGGCCCTGTTGGTGCTAGTTATTTTGGTTCTGCTATGGATTCTGTTGGGCATACACTTGCCGTTGGGCAGCAAGTGGGTTATGGGGTTGTGCAGGTGCCGGAGTAGGCTGTGGTGGATAATAAGTAGGTGGAGGCAGTGCAGGTGTTGAACCTTGTGGGGGTTGCTGATATGTCTGCTGAACGGGTTGTGGGTTTGCCTCAGGGGCTTCCTGTGGCGGGTAATAAGCAGGTTGGGATTGAGAGGATACAGGAGCTGGTGCAGCCTGTGGGTGGTAATATGGCTGAGGTGCGACTAGGGGGGCATAAGTGGGGGATACATGAGCAAAGCACTGTGGTGGACATGAGGGTCCATGGGAATGGTGATGATGTGCCATGGGAGCATACGAATTGGTTGCTCTAGAATGGGATGTAGCCCACAAAAGGTCAGGGAAAGGGCTAGGACGTGCTATGGAAAAGGGCTAGTTTTGTGAGTCTATATGGCTAATGATGCCATCTGTGGCATGGGATGCCCCCAGTGCATCGTGTCGGAAGGAATCACCGCAGGGGGCGTCAGGGATGATGGAATATAGGTAACCAAACTTGGCATAAATAAGGTCAAATTGCTAGGCTTTGAGGATGGCCTCTTGTTTGGACTGGGGTCGCTCGGATGCCACATCCTTGGCAATGACAGGAAGGAGAGATTTTAGAAACCAATCTAAGAAGATACGGTCATCTAACTTGATTTTGCAGAGGCTGCGGCGTCGACGCCACTCGTGAATGTGGTCAGTGATGTGGGTCGCCGTGTTCTGTCTGCACGACAGTAGGATCTCAACTCTCGCGTCATAGCGGACAGGTAACTGAAAGAACTGCAGGAAAGTCAAGGCAAGGGAAGTAAAGTGGCATGGGTCCCATGGGGCTACTCGGTGTACCACTTAGCTGCAGAGCCAATGAGGGTGCCCTGTAACAGACGGAGGCAGACATAGTCGTCCACTATGGATTTGGAGGAACACCATAGATGGAAAGACATAATATGGTTCTGGGGGTCTTCACCTGCCTTGCCCTCAAACTTAGGGATGTCGAAGGGGAGCTTGGTGGGCATGTGAGGCCACGTAGGGTCGTGTCTGATGGGATCGTTAGTTAGTCTGGCCAGGTCAGGAAGTTTGAGACTATCCATGAATGGCAAACTAGTAGAAGGATGTGACATACTAGTGGTTGTGACCATGTTGGGGCCAATTTCCTCGAGTGGAGGGGCTGGGTTTGTGATGTTGCCCCTAGGTGGAGGAATGAAAGTGGTATGTTACGGTCCTACGCCGCCAAGGGTAGTGTGAGTCACTGATGGAGTTGGGATAGGTATGCTAGCTACTGGAATGGGTATAGTGATCGAAATGGTAGATGTGGGCCCCATCGAGGGCATACCCAAAGCGGGTGTGGTAGCTGGTGTGGTAGTGGATGCTCCACCAATGGTCCCTACAAAGAAAGGGTTGGAAGTCATGCCAGCCATGGGGCTGGTTGGTACAGTGTAAGTGGGGTTCTCAGACTCTGCCTCCGAATCAGAGGTAAAATAAAGGGCATCTAGATCGGGTGACGGAGTTCTATGCCGTTGACGAATAAAGTCAAGTGACAAAGCTCGAGATCTATGATGAGTGGTATCAAGTGATGAAGATCTACGTATATGATGGGTGATGTTAAGTGAATCGTGCTATGGGGGCTCGCCCCAGAGGCACCGAGAATGTCTCGGGGACTCAATGGTGACAGATGGTGTTAAGTATCTGGGGGTTGTGTTGAGTGAAAAATAGCTCAAAAACCCTAATGCCACTGAGTGTGCAGAAGGAGAGTTAAAAAAATATGGCATTCAGGACAACAACCAACTCAAAACACTTACTATAACAGTTGTGCTACAATAAGCGGAGTACCAACAAAAATGGTCAGAATACCTACAAGCATCAGGTTTCCTAAAAAATAAAAATAGTGGACTTGCTAGACCAAAAGGAGGTAATGGAGCATGCAAACACCTAGCTAAATAGTATTCTGACTCAACCAGACATATCCTCTGCAAGGTGATGAAATCCAAGTCAGACAATATGGATAGTAGAGCCAAGTGGCTAAAGATATCCCCCTACCGAGAGGGACACCGGGTAGTCAATCCTAGAAGAAAGGAAAGTAAGATACCCCGTTCATGACACGTCCAGAAAAGGTGAATCTGCAGTTTGGTTCTATCGCCGCTGTATCCCCATACGGGTGATACACCTAGAACTACGAAAGGTATCCTTCGATTTCTGAATGGAGTGCGGTATTCCACTCAGGCATCCGGAACCAGTCTGGCTACTTCAACCCTCCTAGGGGAGAGGCCCTCTGATAAACTGGTTGTGACCGTGCCAAAACGTACTAGGGGATTTTGGTTCCCTAATGGACAATAACTATGTCTCAAGCGTAAGCAACCGAGGGGTGTCATTTGGATGCCTATCCCCCCGATCCTACCTAACTACAAGATTCTTATGTGTGCCCCAAGTGGGGTTAGAATGTTGGTTGTGTTAAGTAGTATTTTAGGGCTCACTTGAATTAGGTGACATAGTGTGTGCGTGTGAGATGATGAACCCAAGTAAAAGTGCCACGGGGTGGGAACCTTTCTAACTAAAAACAACAATGCAGAAATTAAACTTTGAAATGCAAAATTTTCTCTTTTCAATTAAAATGCTGAAATTTAAAAAATTATTTAAATGGAACATAAATAATACTGCAGAAAAAGGGTGTAGGGAAGTATGGCTGCAGGTAGGACATGTGGCTATGCAGGTGCAAAAAATATTGTAGCAATGTTAGGAACCTATGTCAACCCTTCTCTTTACTATGTTAGTATATTGTTGTTGGACGCATATGCTTTGTAAGTCGTCCCGTAGTATTTGTTGATCCGTAGTTTATATTAGCCCATAGTATTGACCCATAGTATTAGACGCATATGCTTTGTAAGTCGTCCTGTAGTATTATATGTCCCATGGTTTTGACTCATAGTATTGGGCATAGACTTAGTATATAAGTGTGTGTTGAGGTCATTGAAGGCACCGTGAAGTTAATTGTATTGAGCTTGCTCAAAGGAGGTTGCCCCCTCGAAGTGGCTCGTGATCAATATAAAAGTGATTATGTTCTATTATTTCTGATATTTTGTGTATTTGCATTAATTACTTATTGCAGGTTCCTCACATCTGGTATCAGAGCACTTTCCTTGGCATAAGTGAGAAATTTTTTTTCTTTTTTTGGGCGGCGACTTTCAGATCAATTTTTGAAACTTTATGCACAAAATCAGAAGAAACCAATTGCATATCTGAATTCCTCTTTCACAAATACGTAGTTTCAAAAAACAAATCATCTCATTTGGAGTTCTAAAAGTGGAGATATCGCGGATTTAAAATCAGCAATTTTTTAGAATTTCGGTGACGGCCACGGAAATTGCGGCGAGAAAATATTTTGACCGAGTGCCCAGATTTCTATTCCGCTTTGAAGGGTAGAAGCAGAGTGGTTGTTCCAGTTCTGGAAACATGCGATAATAGCGATTCTGAGCAATATAGATCCGGTTTTTGAACATTGGGTGGAATTTTTGCCCAAATTTTTTCTGTTGCAGGTTCGGATTTGGGAATAATCCCTATCCGCTTAACTGTGGGAAGTACTTGGGCATAAGCCCTAAAACTCATTATGAGGAGTACCACAGGAACCCCAAAGTAGCTGGCCCATTGAGAGGACCTGCCAGCGAAAAGGGCAACGACCCCTATCTGATTGACTAGTTCCCACCCGTGAGGTAAACCAAGAGCTGTCGTTTGTGGCAAAGCGGTTATCAGTTTTACCTGAGCCGTGGAGTGAGGGGTACTGCCCCAATACACAAGCCGTCAGACAGCATTGGTGGCCGAGTGAAAACCCTGAACTGTTAGGAAGCCGCACATACCTGGGGTCCATATCTACTTTCAGCTGAACTATTGTCGATCACTGCTGCGCCGTTTTAGATCAATTTTGCAAGCCGTTCCAGATCCAGCCGTTCGGCGTTGTTCCAAATTCCTTCTGAGCCGTAGCCGCTCTAGTCTGTTAAAAAAATAAAAAATAAAAAAATCCGAGCCGCAGCTGCTCCAAAAAAAATAAAATAAAAAAAAAATCAGTTTTTCCTCCATATCTCCCTTGTTTTACCTCTGTTTCCCTTGAAATTTTCAGGGAACTCCTGTCATTCCATTCTGCATATTTCATTCCTGAGGACCCTATCCTCAATTCCCCTTCCTACAGCCCGAAATCTCACATTTGCCTATTTTTAGGGTTTGCCATAACTTCCTCAGATTTCACCCAATCACCTTCAAATTTTACCACAGAGTTCCTTTCTGAATTCGGCTTCTTTGTTCCCCTCTACCAAATTTTCCCATTCTTTCACCCCACTTCTGAAATCCTCATTTTTGCTTCCCTGTCTATCCAACAGTGTCCAAAACCTAGTCAAACCCCAATTATCCTTCTGATTTTTTCCCAAATCCAACTTTTCCCTTACTGAAGTAGTTCCTTTTTTTGTTTTCCTACCCAGTCAACCAAAAAAAAAAAAAAAAAAAAAACCTGGTTATGGTTGTCACCTGTGCAGGAGCACACACCATGGAGGAAGCACTGACAGCCATCCAAACCAAACTCCAAGATCTGGATGAAAAATTTCTCAGCCTCCATCTGCAGCATTCAGCCATGAACAATACCAGACAGCCAGAATCTTCTCCAGCCACTGGGTTCTCTGCTTCTAGCAATTTTCGTGGGCCGAAGGTTGATTTTCCTCGCTTAAATAGAAATGCAGGCATGCCGAGAAAAATGCTCCTCAACCAACCAACTCCTACCAAGCATTTGTCTGAAATAGAAATGCAGGCATGCCGAGAAAAATGGCTTTGCTATAATTGTGATGAGAAATTCACTCTGGGACATAGATGTGTTTAACAAAAGCTCTATCTCTTGGATGTGGATTCTCCGTCTGCCTTAGAACTTGGTGAAGAAGCTACAGATACAGTAGATGATCTGGTCGACATGCAACACCCGCCTGTTGACACCCCATCTCAGGACAACCCACCCGAGATCTCTCTCCATGCTGTAACCGGCATCACCACCCCACAAACAATGCGGGTTAGGGGATACTTCAAGAAGCTCCCTCTTACCATACTCATTGATTCTGGTAGCACTCATAACTTCATTGACCCTCGAATTGCCAAACAGGCTGATTGTTTTGTTCATCGTTGCTCCAACTTTGAAGTCATGGTTGCCAATGGGGGCACCTTACCTTGCAAGGGGAAGTGTCACAATGTGCGTATCTCTATGGAAGATTATAACTTACGCTCTGACATGTTTTCCTTGCCCTTAGGCGGATGTGATGTGGTTTTGGGCGTTCAATGGTTACGCACACTTGGCCCCATCTTATAGGATTTTGCTGAAATTTGGATGTAGTTTAAAGTCAATGGGGCACAACACAAATTTAGGGGCTTACAACCAGGGTCTCTCTGCATCATCAGTTCACATCGCCTGGAAAAAATCCTTAAGAAGAATTCACATGGTGTCATCGCTCAGCTTAATTCCATTCAGATGCACCCATCAACAGTCTCCACTACTACCTTGGATAGATATGCAGGTATCTTTGTTGAACCAATGAGCTTGCTACCTTCAAGAGACCTTTCCGTTAAGAATGTAGCCACATCTACCTCTCAGCAGGAAATGATGGCTATTTTGCATGCAGTACAGAAGTGGCAGCCATACCTATTAGGCAATTATTTCTGCATCAAGACTGATCTCTCGAGTCTAAAAAATTTTCTGGAACAATGGGTCTCCTCCCCAACACACCTGCAATGGGTTATCCAACTCATGGGTTATCCCTATGTGATCACTTACAAGAAGGGTAAGGAAAATATGGTGGAAGATGCTCCTTCTCGCACAATTGATGACCCAGTTTCTCTTACAGCTCTTTCTCTGCTTGTTCCAAATTGGTTGCAATATGTTCAACAGGGCTATCTCTTCTATGAACTCCATGCTTCTTCATCAACAGGGCACTCTGGGTTCTGCAAAATGTATGACCAGGAACAATGTAACTTCTTTTGGCCGGGACTAAAAATGACAATTCAACAGATGGTGGCTAACGATGATACTTTTCAAGTCAATAAGGGGGAACTGACACTCCTTTCGGGATTGATCAAACCCTTGCCCATCCCTACACAGCTTTGGCCAACTATTTCTATGGATTTCCTAGCAGCACTCTGGTGGTACAATACCACATCTCGAAGGACACCATATGAAGCAGTCTATGGAGAAACACCGCCAGTTCTTCTTCCATACACCCTTAGAAGCTCCCCAGTTCAGGAAATTGACTCGGTTCTTCGAAACCGCGATCAGATTCTTCTCATTCTGCAGGACAATCTTCACATGGCCAGAATTCGTCGAAAACAACAAGCTGATCAGCACCGTTCTGAGCGCATTTTCCACGTAGCTGACAGGGTTCTTCTTCATCTACATCCTTCCAAGCAATCCTCCTTGACACTCCAAAGGCGTCAGTGGCCCGAAATGCAAACCGAGGATGCTACCGGGGAACCACTCCTTCAGATTCTGTAGCAATTTCTCCAACTAAAGCTTTGAGGACAAAGCTTTTTCTAAGGGAGAGGGGATGTTAGGAACCTATGTCAACCCTTCTCTTTACTATGTTAGTATATTGTTGTTGGACGCATATGCTTTGTAAGTCGTCCCGTAGTATTTGTTGATCCGTAGTTTATATTAGCCCATAGTATTGACCCATAGTATTGGACGCATATGCTTTGTAAGTCGTCCTGTAGTATTATATGTCCCATGGTTTTGACTCATAGTATTGGGCATAGACTTAGTATATAAGTGTGTGTTGAGGTCATTGAAGGCACCGTGAAGTTAATTGTATTGAGCTTGCTCAAAGGAGGTTTCCCCCTCGAAGTGGCCCGTGATCAATATAAAAGTGATTATGTTCTATTATTTCTGATATCTTGTGTATTTGCATTAATTAATTATTGCAGGTTCCTCACAAGCAAAGTATTGGGTTCAAATAGGAAAAAATGCAGAAAACAGACCACGGGTCTGTGGCGAATCTGCGCAGTCGGACCATGGGAAATAGTTCGACAGTCGCGGGCAGATCGCGGGAAAATGGCTGAAAGACACAGACGGACTGTGGGAAAAAGGCCGAAAGTCACAGGGGGATAGCAGGAAAATGGCTGAAAGCCACAGGTGGACGGCGGGAAAAATGCCGAAAATTGTAGGCGGTTAGCAGGAATATGGCTGAAAGCCGTAGGAAGACTACGGGAAAAAAGGTCGAAAGTCGCAGGAAGATAGCAGGAAAATGGCTGAAAGCTACAGGCGGACCGCAGGAAAAAGGTTGAAGGTCGCACGCGGATAGCAGGAAAATGGCTGAAAGCCGCAAGCGGACCACGGGAAAAGGCCAAAAGTCGCAGGCGGATAGCAGGAAAATGGCTGAAAGCCGTAGGCGGACCACGAGAAAAAGGCCGAAAGTCGCAGGCGGATAGCATGGGAATGGCTGAAAACCGTAGGTGGACTGCGGGAAAAAGGCCAAAAGTTGTAGGTGGATAGCAGGAAAATGGCTGAAAGCCGCAGGCGCACCACGGGTAACTGGTAAGCAGCCGCAGTCGTTTCGCAGAAAACAGGCTGAGAGCTGTGGTCAAATCATAGGTAACAGACTGAAAATCACCGGTAGATTGTGGGAAACAGTCCTAGAGATGCGGTTGGATCGCAGGTAACAGTCTGAAAGCCGCGGTCGGATCACAACTGTGGAGAAAAAATACGTGGTTTACGGTAGCCGAAAGGGATAGCTGAAAGGAAAAAACAGAAAAATATTGCAGAAAATTAAAAACGTTTAAAACTATAACCAGAAATTCAAAGGAACACTAGGGGAGTCGCCAAAACTGTAGCTAGGGTTTTCACCCTAGCTTGTGCAAATGAGCACCTACTAAGGAGAAGGGCCTCCTTAGTAGCAGTTCAATAAACAGTAAAATAAAGCAATAAAACAATATGAAATTTAACTTAGCATGAGCATTAACATAAATAACAAAACATGAAAATATGGTGAACATCTCTCTTTTTGTATTAAAAATTACCTCAGATGTAGAGGTTGGTGGAGCCTTTGTTGCAGTCCAAGAGGGTTGCTTCCAAGCTCCAGTGTTGTTCCTTCTCCTTCTTCCAAATATGTTTTGGGTGTGGGCCAAAAGGGTTCTCAAGAATTAGCTCCAAATGGAGAGCTAGGGTTTCAAGAGAATTTTTAGTAGCATGAGGATAAGGATGATTGTGGATTTAAAATGGGGAGCCTCCATCACCTATTTATAGGTTTTTAGTGGTGGAGTGCTGACCCATGGTTTTGGGCACCATATGGTTTAGGTCAGCTGTATAGGGTTTTTGCTTCATTTTTTCTCTCTTTTTGCTCTTTTTTGTATTTTTTATTCCCTTTTTAGAGGGGTTTTGCTATTTTTGGAGGAATTTATATTATTTTGGGAGAAATAGGGGTTTTTGGCCTTTTGGAGGCTTTTTAATGGGTTTTTAAGGTTTTGGAGGCAAATATGGTAGGAAATATGGACAAATGAGTCATGTAATGAGGGAGATGGGGTAGTGAGCACTTTTTGCGTGTTAACATACTGCTCGAGTGAGCTTATTCAGTTCCTACCTACTCTAATCTAACTAGTGAGAGAAGTACTAAGTATAGTCATAGATCCAATGCAACCATTCAACAAATTGATCAATGATTCTTCCTTGATGTTCTTTAACAAAACAAGTGAAGATTAGGTTAAATATCAATGAATTTAATATTACAATGTTCTTGACCTATTCAAAATTTGAGAAAGTATTTTAATGTTGCAAAATGAAATCATGCCAAGGAGGAGACTGACTGATGCAAACATCCTCCATAAATATATCAATAGGATCATATAAATTATAGTTTGAAATGCATTGAGGGAAACTATGCGACAAAATATTTAACTCCCCTTGACTAAAGTTGTCTTCCTCATCTACCCGACTAGGACAATCATTTTTTTTCTCTCCAAGAATAATGGACCAACCAAATGAGGATAAATTGTAATGCAATAAAACTGAGACTGTGATTAGCCCCAACCGTTGTTTACAAATGGAGAAAAAATGAAATCAATATTTATATACCATTTCCAACCACCAACAAGAAGGATTGATACACTAATATATGTTATTCATCAAGTATAGCTGAAAAGGGAAATGAAGTGCTTTATCTCCATTCATGTGACAATGCTTAGACTACTGATTGAAAATGCCAAAAATAAAATATTGACCAGACCACAAGCCCAAAGCAGATTCAAGAAGTTGGGATGGGAGGGTGGATTGAAAATGTGTAATTTCTCCCAGATGGCTTAGATTGATTGACCTTGAAATTTGACAAAAGGGAAAGAACTTATTGCAAGCACCCAACCCCAAGAATTGAAATAAGTTATCCTGATAAAAAATTGAATTGGGAAAAATATCAACATTAGATGAGTTAAGTGAAGGATTATTTCCGATCTTCCCATAATGAGTAAGATATTGGTTTGAGGTATTAAGGAAAGCTCTTGATTAGTTTGATTCACTAACCCATCCTCATCATGATATTTCTCTTCATTTGATTTATCATTAAGTTCATATGATGATAATTGATCAAGGAATGTATCAACAAACTCATTAACAACCCCTTGATCATTTTCATAAATTTGATCTCTAAATACGCAATGATCAGATGAATTCGTTTCAAAATAAATTTGGTTGTTGTCCCTATTTTCTCCTTCTTCAATATCATGATAAAAAATATCATTAATTACATAAGGATTGTGAAAAGGCATCTCAAGAGCATTTTCAAAGGATTCGATAATGGAAGACTCAACCATGGATGCTTCTTGATGGAAATAATTGGTATCCTCCTCTTCATCTGTGACTTCTTCAGGTAATGATGATTGGATTTTGATAAGTTCCCCTCTTATGTCAATATTGAGGCAATATTCCCAAGGGGTTGAAATTCGCTCACTGTCACATATTATTCACTTATGAGAAGAGGAATCAATTTGATAAGGATGATCACCAGTTATTTCATTATTATTATTCTGACCATCTTCATCAAGTTGATTTTCATCAAGACAATCATCGTCTGACCGTTCTTCCATAGATTCATTAATGTTTTCTCCCCACTCATTTATTAATAAATCCATGAACATGTCATACCCAGTGATGGATCCTGGGGCTAAATAATCAAACCATAATCGAGCATCCCCCTCTAGGGACGCACCAAGGGCCCAGATATAGACATCCTCACCGTCATCACCCATAGATTCCATATAGTCCTAGAGGGAATCCAAATGACTTTCAATAGATGTTCCATTTCTTCCATCGAAACGTGGCAACCTATCGATGTATGCATTTGGCATAAGATGAGGTGCCCCATATATTTCTAAAAAATTAAAAGGGGATGGCTTGGGTTTCCTAAATGCTCTAGTTGCTTGAGTTGGGAGAGAATCATTCACCCAAAACCTTGGTTGGGTTTGATATTTTGTAAATGGTTCACTCGGGATATTTGGGGAATAAAATTTATTAGATGGATAAGGAAAATGATGGGTATCATAACAATCTTGATATGCAGGTTCATACTGATGCTTATATTTGTAATCATCCTCATACCGAAATATTAGATTCCTTTTATTATACTTTCTTAATTCCTTTGAAGTATGTAAAAAGTCATGAAGAATTAAAAATTAATATTCCCCAGTGGATTCTATTTATGGTTTCGCCAGTGGAGTCACATTGTGGAGTCGCCAGGTGAACCATAGAAGTAATTCACCAAAAAATATAAATGTTGTAGGAGAGGTGAGATGAGTGAATTAATATGGTGATTAAGTTAATTATGCAATGGATAAATGTAATCACCAATGTAAAACATTGGATTCGATAAGATATGAGATAATGCATAGATACTCGCAGACATCGAAGGTAGGCCTCTACCTCCCCGGAAATGACCGCAAAAATGTTATCACACAACTTGTCGTTTCCACTAATGATGATCCTATTCAGGATGATATAGGGGATATGAAACTAAAGAGGTGACCTAAGAGGTCCTCGATCCCCAAGATGGATTGGTTGTCACGCCAATCGAGGAACTATTCACTTCTTGCTACCCAAGCCCCATATAGAAAAGGGGGATACCATGATCTACTCTCGTTAGGAGAGATCTAACCCAATCACTAGATCAAGCTATTTAAATAGGGTATGTAAGGTGAGGGGTGAAGAACCCTAGATCTAAGGGATGAGATCATTATGGAGGCTTAAGATGGATAAGATACAACCTTTAAATGTATTAAATACAATGATTTAGAGATTAGGAATGGATCCAAAATTTAGGTTCTAGGGTAAATGATCAAAATAAACTACCATGGGAAATGTGTACTTAAAAGATGGAAAATTGTCCTAAGGAGCATATCTGAGAGGATTAGGGATTCCTAGCACGACTTGATGATAGATATGATAGTATCTAAGCTCGTAAGCCAAAAGGAAACTCAAACAACCCAGAAATAGAAGCAAAATCAAGGAGGGCACAATAGTGAGTTACCAGTGCCTAGGGATTAGGGGCAGATGGAGTGGTGGAGATTAAATAGGAATGAGAAAGACCAAAAATCTAACCAAGATTTTAAATGAGTGGTGGAGATCAAAATATATAACAATATAATCAACGACTAAGATGAGCCGGAAATACAATACATGGATCAACTCAAAAATAGAGGGGGTGCACTCACTAATACGTCCAAGGGGGATGCACCACATGACTAGTGGCTAAGACACATGGCATAAGCACATGGTGGGGCTAGGAGGTGTAACATGTACTTCTCTATCATGAGCCCATGGCACAATAACATATAATAATTCAAGATAATATCATATTGTGACCATATGACCAAATCGTGGCCCCTCAATGACATAATAAAAATGCCCAAAATAATAGCCCGGAGTGTATGTGGACCCAACTGAATGCTGCAAGCTATGTCGAAAGGTGTGGGATGCATCACAAAAATCCTCTAAGAAAACCTAATGCCAATTCCTTGCCTCAGTTTCCCAAATCGATTTCCTCAGTGGCCATTTCTTCCATTTTTTTATCCCTGAAATATCACCTGTAAAATAATAAAATTCCGGTATCTCTCTTCCAGGTGCCCCGGGCACAAATCTGACTGCACCAAAATGTCTGGGAGCATGGTAATATGGTAAGAACAAATTTCTGAAACCCATACTCCCTCTATAGCTCCCTAGGAGAACCAAAAATATCTCAAAATGTGCTGACAGACCATTTTATATGGCAAATATGCAAAAAAATGATAGTATGACCATAAACTCATCTTAAAGTGCCCGAAATGGATATCTTAGTGTACCAATGGAGTCATAAGGCCCAAATTTAGTAAATATGAGTACTCATACATCATGTGACCACCTGGATAATCATCTGTAAGCTCAACCATGCCTAGACAATAAAAATGGTCTTTAAATAATAATCATAATAAAAATCCATCAAACCATCACACGAAACCTATGTCTGATGCATGGAACCATCAAATTGGAACTATAGGACCACAAATAATCAATCTCGAACATCATTGGTCCAACTCATCCTGTACCGTACGGTTGCTGATCAAAATAGTGACCCAGGCTCAAACTAACTGATGCTGCAAGTGCAAATGGATAAGATATGCTCCTTTAATGATTTCAATAGAAAGAGTAAAGTATAAAGTAGCATTTCAATGGAGATTAAACAATCAATACATAAAATATAAGTCCAGATTAAAACAATCAATTACTAAGAGAAAGACCCTCAAGTGTATAGTCATTCCATGGATGTGACCATTTTGCTAGAAATGGGTGAAGGTGGAAAAGACAAGGCTAGGACAAGGGAATGACTTGACAACTTAAACACTACGAAATTTTGGATAAAGGGAAAAGGAAAACCATCTAAGCATATGTTGGAAAGAAAATACACAAGGAATGCCCGTGTCTCACATATGGAATAATTTGATTTGAGGAGTGCCTATTCAACTTTAGCAAATGTATACAGCTCACATCCAAGCTTGAATTAAGATCTGTGAGGATATTTTCTAGAACCAGCGTGACTAGGTGCACACTTAATCGTAACTTGAGGTTCTAGGCGACACTTATAATTAGTTGTCCCTTACTCCATCTCACATCCCAACGAATAGGATCCGTGAGGAATTAATCATTACATTTCAATCACAGCCATCAGTGTTTAGATTTAGCATACATTTAACCACTGCTTTTTAGGCATTTATGAACCCCTACAATTTGCATGTGCTTAATAGCACAACTAATTGCAGCTTTTATCCAGGGTAATTTTCATTTCATTTCATATCCCTCTTTCATTGTGCTTTAAAGCAAAGTTTTAATTTATAACCATGGGATTTCATAGAAGATATAACAATGAGACACCTATGCAAGTAATGACGGTAATACAATTTGCTTCAAGTTTATCTGACACAACTCAGGAAACTAGGGGGGTAATCCATAATAAGGACCAAACATCGGGGGAAACTGACTAGAGAGGTCAAGGATTCAAATCCAACTCACCTAAGCTCAGGAGCCAACACCAGTGGGTTCTCCTAGTGCAGAAGGATCAAGGATTCGGTAAGTTCTGTTGCACAAATCAGAGCCAAGACACAAAACAACATGGAGTCTATCCAACATAGAGACATAAGTGGGGAAGTATTCCATATCATAGGATGAAGTGTAAGTTAGGATAAAACCAAACACATAAGAGAACAGATGGATGGGGAAAGGTGATAGGTGATGCCATAACGAGCAAGCCATAAATGGTGGGAATGACCAAGTACATATTACTTAAGAGGGTAAGACCAACAAGTATACACAAGAAATTTTGATTCCAAGTAATTAAACCACTTTAATTCTAAAAAATCAACCAATAACCATATATATATCGCCAGATCATGACCACTAAATACCTAGTCAAGCTACTAAGATAAGTGAAAGATCACAATATAAATATCCAATGCAAAACCATATACTTTATGGGTTATATGTTAATTTTTCGATAATTTCATTCCATTATCATTAGGATCTCTAAGAGAATAACATGTATAGCATATCTACAACATATCAATCATAAACACAATCATGCAAGCACACAAGAGACACAGAGTTTCACCGGGGAAAACCAAGAAGGTGAAAAACCCCGCAACTTTCTCAGAGATAGAATAAGCCCCAATACAAGATCACAAGGATCAAACCCAATAATATGTCTCTAGAAGATGCTCCTCCTCCTCCACAAGTGCGCCACTTTCTCTCTTAGCTATGCGAGCTTGAGAAGTGAGTGAATAAATCAAATGAGAGACACAACCTCTCTATTTATACACTGACTTGACCTGCCAATAAATTACTGTGGCCGACTTGTCAATGAAGCCTAATAACCCAACCACATGACCTAACTAGGGACGATCCCTCATTGGTGGTATAATAACCCATCAATACAAATGACGACACTTACAATGTAACTTGCGACACTTGCAAATACAAATGATGACACTTCCAATCAGATGAATAATACATCTCCGTTGGATATACAACAAAGCAAAAATGTAATACATAGAAGAATATCTTCCGAAGTTACAAATACATCAACACTCCCTCTTAACTAGGAAGGTATTATGAACATAGGTCATCAATACATATTGGCGCAAGTCTTCAATTATGGAGCTGGATCATCATCACTAGATCACGGAGCATCATCATCATCACTGGATCACGGAGCATCATCATCATCACTGCTGCTGTACTCGACATCTTGATCATTGAGCTATCTCAGAATTATACTCGTCATAGGAACTTCTACAGAGCCAGCCCTTTTTCATGCTGGATGTAGGCCCACCACCTGTAGGTCTTCATCATCATTGTCCATACTGTGGATCCCAGGACTTATTACATGCGTCAACAAAACCTCGAAAGAGTATCACAGGATCCTTTATGTGCCTAAGCACGACTGGCAAGATCTCCTAGTGTGCTATTACATGTTGACTGTCACAAAACCTTAAATGAGTGTCTTGAATAGCAAGAACTCTAAAGAGCATCTGAGGCCTTTTGCGTGACTAGCACAACCTGTCTGGATCTCCATGATGTATTATAGTGACCCCCACCACAACACCTTTATAGAGTGTCTTGACTAGAAAGAACTCTAAAGAGCATTCGAGGCATTTTACGTGACTAGAACAACCTATCCGGATCTCTAGGACGTATTATATGTGGTCATGGAAAAACCTCAAAAGAGCATCCCAGGACTGATTACGAGCGTACTGCTCAACCTATCGGATCTACCAGGGCGCTATTATATGCCATAGGACAAAACCTCGAAAGAGCATTTTCTAGATATCCCAGGACGCTATTATATGCCATAGGAAAAACCTCAAAAGAGTATCTACAAACCTTCCAGGGCGCTATTATATGTCCTCCCAAGCTAAACCTCGAAAGATCATTTGCCAGATATCCCAGGGCGCTATTATATGTCATAGGAAAAAAATTTAAAGAGTATCTACAAACCTCCCAGGGCGCTTTTTTATGCTTATCTGCACAACCTATCCACAGCCACAGAGTATCAACCTGATACTCACCATACATCATACTGATGTACATGATCATCCTGATCATCCTCATTGCATCGTCCTAATGCACATCATCTAGAGAATCATCCTGATACTCATCACACATGATCATCCTGATCATCGTCACTGCATCATCCTGATGCATATCATCTAGAGAATCGTCCTGATACTCATCACACATGATCATCGTGATCATCGTCACTGCATTGTCCTAATGCATATCATCCAGAGCATCATCTTGATACTCATCACAAATGATCAACCTGATCATCGTCATTGCATCGTCCTGATGCATATACAAATACATGATCCAAATGATCATACAAAGCATCCACCTGATGCATATCCAAAGCAATAACTGGAGCATCATCCTAATGCTCATCACACAATGCTTACATCCACAGCCATGGGAAGGATCCTCCTCTCACCATGCTTGGAATGGCTCCTGCAAATGTGTCCCATCACTTCTTCCTCGAAGTATCTTCTATCTGAAGAACACAAAGCCTCTCTTTGAAGTACTCGAACTTCACTTTGGCTAGTGGTTTCGTCAACACATCTGCAACCTGATAATCCATCGCAACATACAGGAGCTTCACTACTCCTCTCTGTACCATATCCCTGATATAGTGATATTTGATCTCGATATGCTTCGACCTGTCATGGAGCACCGGGTTCTCAGACAACTTCACACAACTTTCGTTGTCACAAAATATACAGGTAGCCTCCAACAGGAGATCAAATAAATCAGACAGTAGCTTCCTAAGCCATACTGCCTCACAACTAGCCGAACAAGCTGCAACATACTCTGCTTCGACTGTACTCAGTGCTACGCAGGACTGCTTCCTGCTAAACCAAGAGATCGCACCTGATCCCATACTGAAGCAACACCCCGAAGTGCTCTTCCTATTTGCAGCACTGCCTGCCCAATCTGAATCAACATAACCCTGGAGGTTAAAATTTTTGGATTCACATCATACTTGTGCTCATAATCAACCATACCTTTCAGGTATCTCATCATATGCTTTACAGCAACCAGGTGAATACTTCTGGGATCCATCAGGAACTGGCTCAATGTGTTCACCGCAAAGCAAATATCTGGTCTTGTATTCGTCAGGTACATCAAGGACCCAATCATCTGACGATACATTGTGACATCAACTGGGTCAGATGAAGCATCACACAGAAGCTTTAGGTTTGATGCCGTAGGTGTTGCCATGGCCGTGCAGTCCATCATCTTGAACCTCTTCAGGATCTCTACTGCATACTTCCCTTGTCCAAGGAAGATCCCATCTGCACTCTACCACACCTCCATGCCTAGAAAGTAATGTATAATCCCCAAGTCCTTCATCTCTAATTCGGAAGCAAACTTCCTCTTGGTGTCGACAATCAACCCATCCTCACCTATAAAAAACAGGTCATCTACATACAACAGTAGTATCACTGGATTGCATTCCTCAACCTTGTAGTAAAGATTGGAATCCGCTTTACTCTTGGTAAAGCCCAAACTGGATATAATGCTGCCCATCCTACCATACTAAGTTCTAGGAGCTTGCTTCAAGCCATACAAGGCTTTCTTCAACCTGCACACATATGAATCCCTGTCACGTGTCTCAAATCGTGTGGCTGCTCCACATACACTTCCTCTTCGACTACACCATTCAAGAAGGTTGTCTTGACATTCATCTGGTGTATCTTCCATTTCATCACTGCATTCAGAGCAAGTACCGTTCTGATGGAAATGTACCTGGATATAGGAGCAAAAGTTTCTTCATAGTCTATTCCCTCTTTTTGAGAGAAGCCACAAGCTACAAACCTCGCCTTGTATTTCTCTATGCTACCATCTACAACATGCTTAATCTTATAGATCCACTTGGAAGTCACAACAGACTTCCCTTTCGGCCTTGGGACTACATTCCAAACATCATTCCTAATTATCGACTGGTATTCCTCGACCATGGCATCCTTACATTCTTTCTTTTCCATTGCTTCTTCATAACTTGAAGGTTCTTTGTTCATAATATCACAGAGTAAGGCAACATAATTGGTATGTGATCTAGTCCTCTTCCTTTCTCTGTGTTCTTCTTCTGGAATGCCATACCTTTCTGCATCTTGAATGAGCTCTCTAGCCCATGCAGGTTTCCTCTTGTGAGAGTTCTTCTCATGGGGTGGATCTATAGGTTCTTATGGATCTTCAATTTCTTGATCTTCTTCTGGAATTGCTTCATTCATAGCGGTGTCTTGGAATCTGGTTACCTTTGGTTCTTCATTGTCTTCAACAAGTGTCTTTCTTGATTTGATGTATCCTGAGTCTTCATCAAATGTTACATCCCTGCCAATGTCAATCTTCTTGAACCCTAGAAAGTATATTATGTAAGCCTTCGAGCTTTAACTGTAACCCACAAAGATAACCTTCTTTCCTAAAGGATCTAGCTTTTTCTTCTTTTCCTTTGGAATGTGTGTATATACTGGACAACCAAATATCCTAAGATGGCTAACTTTTGGTTTCTTACCAGAGAAGACTTCTTCTGGTGTCTTGTTGTCAAGTACCTTGTGAGGTGTTTTGTTCTGCACATATACAGCTGTCCTGGCTGCTTCTACCCATAGATGCATAGGAAGATCTTGGTCATGACACATTGCCCGTGCTGCTTCCATGATAGTCCTATTCTTCCTTTCTGCAACTCCATTTTGTTGTGGATTGTAGGGAGCAGTCAACTCCCTCTTAATCCCTGAATCACTGCATAACTTATTGAAATCACCTGAAGTGAATTCTCCACCATTGTAGGATCTGAGAGTCTTAATCTTCTTATCTGTTTGATTTTCTATCAAGGCTTTGAATTCCTTGAACTTATCAAACACTTCATCTTTATTCTTCAAGAAATAAACCCAATTCTTCTTAGAGAAATCATCAATGAAAGAAACATAGTATACATACCCACTTAGGGAACTGGAAGACATCAGACCGCATACGTCAGAGTGGATAATCTCCAAGATTGCTTTTGCTTTGCTTTCACTTCTTGGAAATGCCTTCTTTGTGTTCTTTCCTTTTGCACATCCTTTGCAAACGCCTTCATGCTTTGACTGTATTTCAGGAAGACCTTCTATAGCTTTGCTTGCAATTGGTAGTGCTCTATAGTGCACATGTGCAAGCCTTCTATGCCAAAGTTCACTTGGATCCATGGATTCATGTACCATTGCATGTTCAGGTTGTCCCTTCAATTTGTACAATCCTCCCTCTTGCTCTCCAATCACTACTGCATCATCTATGGTCTTACCATTTGGCCACATGAGTACTTGGCCATCTACAAATGCAACTCTAATTCATTTTGCATCCAAAGATGATATGGATAGGGTATTCTTCTTGAGCCCAGATACATATAGAACATATTTCATCTTCAAAGACTTCCCAAAGTCTAGTTTATAGGAGGCTTCACCACTTCCTTTGGTAGGATATTGATAGTCATCCCCAAGTTTCACCTTGTGAGGTGACTCATGTTCAGATAGATCTACAAAGGATTCTTTAAACTCAGTCATGTGTTTGGAAGCCCCACTATCAATAAGCCAATCCTCATATCCATGAGAGATAGTACCTGTGAGAGCAGAGATTAGAACATATTCATCTTCACTTGATGAGTCCTCACTTTCTGCTCTAGCCTTTTTCTTGGGTGGTTCAACATCCTTAGCAGCGTGAGCATGATATCTCTTCTTGCTGCCCTTCTTCTTCTTGTTGAATTTCTTCTTGTTATTTTTGTTCTTAGGACAATCTGAGGCAAAGTGTCCCTTCTCATTGCATGTAAAACATCTTAGATCTTTCTTATCTCTATGATAATGATGGTGTGAAGATCTTTTGCTATGAGATGGATCCCTCTTGAACTTACTCTTCTTGGTATGTGTCGTGAGAGCTTGATCTTCATTTCCCATCTTTTATTCTCGGGCCACCAGCCTAGCTTCTTCTTGTGAACATTCCTCCCATAGTCTACCGAAGGAGATCAGTTTCCTTCTTGCACAGATTCCTTGGATGAAGGAGTCCCATGACCTAGGTAGGCCATTCAATGTGGTCATTACAATTTCACCATTCTCCACTACTTCACCCACAGCTTCAAGTTGTTCCTTGATTTGAGAGACCTTAGAAAAGTAGGATTGAATGGTCTCTCCATTCTGAATATTTCCCCTTTCAATTGGTTCCACAGAGTCATCTTCTAATTTATGTTCTTTCCTTCAAACAATTTGGTCAAGGAGTCAAACATCTCCTTAGGTGTCTTTAGGGAAGACACATGGGGTATGAGATGGTACTTTATACAATCAACAATGATTCTCTTAGCCTTGACCGGATTCTTCTTGTGTAAGGCCTTAGCCTCTTCTCCCTTTGGAATAGGAACCTCTTCACTTATGTAAGTGTCCAACTCATTGTCTTCTAGGATTAACCCAATCCTATACTTCTAGGCTCGGAAGTTATCAGCCCCTTCAAGCTTATCCTAAAGCTTGGTGTGGTGATACATCTTAAAGAGTACTTCAAATGGAAATAGAAAAGATTTAGGTCTTACCACTTAATTTGCTGAAAATTGGATCTGGAGCTGGATTAGGGTTTGTCATAGAAACCCTAAAAATTCAAAATTTGAATTTCAAACTTCTAAAAGGATAGAAAGATGCACCTTGCTGAGCTAGTAAAGCTGGTATACTCAGAATTTGAAATTTGCAAATTTTCACCCCTCAAAATTGCTTTTGGAACTTCTGGATTCACTAGACAGGACCATGAATTAGGGTTTGATTTTCCCCGAGCTTCACCCCACCAAAAATTTCGATACAAAGCTCTAAACTTCTATTTTTTCAGAGGAGCTTCCAATCGTGGTCTCTTATTTCAGAAATTCCAATTTTTGTAGAAACCCTAATTTTAAGGTCAAAAACTGAAAATGCTCAGAATTGAATTTTGTCTCGACATAAAGATGCGCCCTTGCTAGGAGAGTCAATCTAGCTTTCTGCCTTTGATGATCTGTGGAGAGAAACCCAAATATTAAGAAGCCCTAGCTTCTACAGCTGCACAGTGCCTTCTTCTTAGGTCAACTTTGATACCATGTTAATTTTTCGATAATTTCATTCCATTATCATTAGGATCTCTAAGAGAATAACATGTATAGCATATCTACAACATATCAATCATAAACACAATCATGCAAGCACACAAGAGACACAAAGTTTCACCGGGGAAAACCAAGAAGGTTAAAAAACCCACAACTTCCTTAGAGATAGAATAAGACCCAATACAAGATCAGAAGGATCAAACCCAATAAGATGTCTCTAGTAGATGCTCCTCCTCCTCCACAAGTGTGCCACTTTCTCTCTTAGCTATGCGAGCTTGAGAAGTGAGTGAATAAATCAAATGAGAGACACAACCTCTCTATTTATACAATGACTTGACCTGCCAATAAATTACTGGGGCCGACTTCTCAATGAATCCTAATAACCCAACCACATGACCTAACTAGGGCCTACCCCTCACTGGTGGTCTAATAACCCATCAATACAAATGATGACACTTACAATGTAACTTGCGACACTTGCAAATACAAATGACGACACTTCCAATCAGAAGAATAATACATCTCTATTGGATATACAATAAAGTACAAATGTAATACATAGAAGAATATATTCTGAAGTTACAAATACATCAACATTATATACTTGTATCCATCATCTGAACCATCAACTGTCACTGCAACACTACTTTTGCATAACTCTGGGTACTATCACACTGCTCTGTACGGAAGGAAATGGCCACCTTAGTCATTAAATCTGAGGTCACGAGGCTCAGTCATGGCACAAGTTTGTAATGTCTGCTCTAGGTATTCTAAAAATATGAGTGATCATAGAATAACTTCTCATCAACTGCCGATCTCAAGCATCTCATAGTAAAGGATTGAATAAAAAAAGTACTGGAATCTAGTCTGAAGACATGGTATCCTCGGCTACATGATGAATGTGATAACAGGGGGATTTAGAACCGTCCTTGTAGGAACCTATGGGGGGGTTTAGAACCGCCCTTGTAGGAACCTATGGGGGGGTTTGAAACCACCCCCATAGGTACCTACGATGGGGGTTTGTAACTGCCCTCGTAGGTACCTACGATGGGGGTTTGTAACCGCCCCCAAAGTTTTGTAATAATAAATTTTAGGGGGGGTTTGGAATCGCCCGCATAGGTGTCTACGAGGGGGGTTTAGAACCGCCCCTAAAATTCACTTTTGGGGGGAGTTACTTTTAAGGGAAATCTGGAAGAGATAAAAACCACCCCGGAAGAGATCAAAACTTTTAGCGTCGGTGCTATTGGGGGTGTTTTTGTAAATATTTCTGCCAAATCCAAAACCGCCCCCAAAAGTGACTTTTGGAGGCAGAAGACAACCCCCCCTAAAAGTCAAATTTGTTGTAGTGAATCATTTTCTTCACTTGTTTACCATCTGAAATCTCTCTCTCTCTCTCTTTCTCTTTGTGTCCCTCTCTTGCTTTGAACACCTTATTCCTAGTCTCTCTCTCTCTCAACCCCTAAACCCCAATCTCTCCCTCTCTCTCTAAAATACTAACCCCTAATCTCTTTGTCTCTCTAAACCAGTAACAACTGATATTTCTCTCTCTTTGTCTCTGAATCACTAGCCCCCAATCTCTCCCTCTCTCTCACTAAATCTGAAAACCCCAATCTCTCTCTCTCACACACTAAAGCCTAAACACCCAATCTCTCTCTCTCTCTCTCTCTCTCTCTCTAAAACCCTGATCCCCAATCTCTCTCTCTCTCTAAACCCCTAACCCCAAATCTCTCTCTCTAAACCCATAACCTTCAGTCTCAATCTCTCTCTCTCTAAACCGCTAACCCCCAACACCTCTCTCTCTCTAAACCACTAACCTCCAATCTCTCTCTCTCTGTCTCTAAACACCTAACCCTGAATCTCTCTCTCTCTAAGCCCCTAAACCCCAATCTCTCTATCTCTCTCTCTTCAAACCAATAGTCCCCAATATCTCTCTCTCTCTCTCTGTCTATACAACTAATCACAAATATCTCTCTCTCTAAACCACTAACCCCCAATCTCTCTATCTTTCTCTAAAACCCTAATGCCCAATCACTCTCTCTATAAATTCCTAACCCCCAATATCTCTCTCAAATTCCTGACCTCCAATCTCTCTCTCTCTAAACCCCTAACCCAAATATATTTTCTTTCTCTCTCTATATATATATATCTAAACCCCTATCCTCCAATCTCTCTCTCTCTAAACCTGTAACCCTCTCTCTCTTATCCCCTAATATCCCTCCCTCTCTCTCTTATCCCCTAACCCCCAATATCTCTCTCTTTTTTAATCCCTCAGATCCAATCTCTCTCTCTAAACCCCTAACACCACATCTCTCTCTCTCTCTCTCTCTCTCTCTAAACCGCTAACCTCCAATCTTTTTCTCTCTTAACCCATTATTCCCAATCTCTCTCTATAAATCCATAACCTCCAATATATATATATTTCTCTCACTCTCCTGCTAACGTTCAATCTGTCTCTAAACAATTAACCCTATCTCTCTATCTCTCTCTCAACCCCAAAACTCCAATCTCTCTCTATCTCTCTCTCTCTCTCTCTCTCTCTCTATGTCACGTCCCCACTAACCCCCTCAAGCCACAAGAGACCCTGATACATTTTTTTTTCTTCCTACTCTGATGGAATAGACCCACACAGTCACAATAGCTTGGATCCGCAATCCGCAATCCGCAATTGCAGATGCGGAAGTGCGAAACTTCACAAATGGAAACTTACCTTTTCGCAATCCACAATCTGCAACGGCGGATCCGCAATCCGTAATTGCAGGTGTGGAAGGTCAAATCTCAACTTCCGACAATGGTCACTTTCGCAATCCGCAGTCTGCGGATGTGGAAGTGTGAAACGTCAAATTTCAACCTCCCAAAGAAGTCACTTCCGCAATCCGCAATCCGTAATTGCGGATGTGGAAATGCCGAAGCCCAAAACGTAACTTCAACTTCTTTGTTTCCGCAATCCGCAATCCACATTGAGGATGGAGGCATGCAGAACCTCATTCCTATAAGGTAACTTCGCACACAACTTCAAAGGATCATAAATTCCTCATCCTTGGTCCAAATGAGACAAGGTTGGTACCATTGGAAACCTCTTGGAGAGCTCTATCCAATGGTGAAATCCCTGCGCCATCTAAGCACTTATACGATGTTAAATTTCCCACTGAATTTCTGGCCATAACTCGGCCAAAAATGACATAAGCCTTCTTCCTACCATGCTATTCCCTTCCACTTGACCCTAGAGGGGTTTTGAAACACTCCAGGGCTTTCCCCTCCTTCCCAAGTATCAAATGTAGTCATACAACTCATTCATAGGGTCAATCAAACATATCATAACATGTAAAATGCATAAAGTTAGATCTAACAAATACACCTATCATGTGCAAGACTTATAATGCATTAAACTCATGCAATGCCATGATATACATATAACAATGAACTCAACCCCTTTAGTCATGCCTGCGCATGACTTCTTGTAAATCAAATTCATATAAAAATGCATTCCACAATTCCACAATTGAACATAAGAAACCATGATTCATAACAATGAAACATCATCATTTAACATAACAAGGAAGTACTTATCTTTCAATTGAAGCTTCCCAACCTTAGATCTCTGTCCAACATGTACTCCTTCAGCTAAGAGATCACCCCCGAGCTGGGCTGTGTATCCACTAAGGAGGGCTATTAGTTTCTCTCACAATCAAGGTTCCATCCCAATGCTAAGCCAATATGTAGTTGGGTTTATCAAGCATTCCAGAGAACCTACCCATGCCAAGACAACCTACAATGGGTTTATAAAGCATTCAGGGACATATAGGTCATGCTAAGCCAACTTCCAGTTGGGTTTATCAAGCATATCAACAACAGGGTCATGCCAATCCAACCTACAGTTGGGTTTATCAAGCATGCCAGACTAGCTGATCATGCTAAGCCAACCTACAGTGGGTTTATTAGGCATATTGTTGGGTGTGTGAGCTATCTCAAAGAAAACACCTAATATTAATATCGACCGGGGTTGGTAATCTTAGAGTTGAGGCAAAGTATACGCTAAGGTATAATGGCATCTAAGATTTTGGCTTGTCAGACCTTAAAAATATTTAATAAAGAAAAGATTGAAAGATCTTTCAAAATGAAAAATCAAGTCAAACTTTAGAAAAACAATAACAAGAACTAAATCAAACTTAGTTAAGCAAATAAACTAGAATAGTATCAAACCATACTACTCCATCTTATAATTAAATAATGGAAACTGATTAAGAAGCAAACTACTTATGATATAATTTCAGATTGTATCTAAGAATGAGAAAACAACTGTAAATAAATTAGAGACCTATCTATGAAATGGATTAATTTAAGAATAAGTTACATAAGCAGAAAGCTATGCTGATCAAAGCAAATTACAAACTATTAAATCAATTCAACAACTAATTCAAGAGAAACATCTATTCCCATGTAACAGGAACTGGGGTGAATGTATCGTAATGGATTTCAAATGTAATAGCAAAACAAAATGGAAGCAAATCTAATCTAACTTCAACAAAGAGATGTAAACTACAAAGAGATAAATTACAGTTAACTTTAAACATTCGGATCTATCTACTATCCATGAGCAGAATAATAATATAAAACTAATGAAAACTAGAAGCAAGTAGAAAACTTAATAAAGATATTTACTTCTGAACTTGATTTGGAAGCAAGTATAAAACTTGATAAAGATGTTTATATAGAAGCGAGCAAAAAACTTGATAAAGATATTAATTTATGAATCCAAATCCTATTCCATGAACATCTTCATTATTTATCTAAATAAGAAACCGATCCTAATCTTAATGAAGGAAACTATCAAAACTAAAATACTTGGAGAATGAAATTATTAACTCTAATCTAACTAAGTCTTAAGAGCATGTAATAAACTAGGCTAGGAATAAGACTGATAGGTTTTAAAACAACAACATGTTAGCAAAATAAATATGAAAGACATAATTGAAAAGATAGTTAAAGCAAACTAAGAATGATAACAATACTTTTAATTAAAACTTTATGGAATGTAAAACAAGGGCCTAATTATGATTAAGAACACTAATTAAAAGCAGGAGGGATTGCAATTAAGAAAACTAAGAAACTGAATTCAAATGAACATAAAAACAATGCAAAAAGAGTAAAAATCCGAACGACAATCTGAATGGTTGTCCGAACGACAGTCCGAATGGAGGAAAAACGAATTAAATTAAGGAAAAGAGTAGTTTTGATGATCTTAATGTCAGCTGGCGAATGCAGATGAACCTACAATGCAAAGAAATCAGTGAGAAAAGTTGTTGAGAAGTTACGATAATAGAGAGCAACCTATTCTAATCATTGTTGGAGATATAAACTATTTCTATTCTATACCAAAGCAATATTGAGATGAGAGAAGAGAATTAGCCTACAACTACAAAGAAGAGGCTAATTAAACTAATTATAATCAGAACTAAGCTGGAAACAACAACTAACTATCTCTATCTAATTTCAGAAGATTAGAAAACAGACTATCTAATTATGAAAGACTGAATTTAAACTATCAAAATTATACTATTGGTCGACCATTTGCTAATTCTGTAAACACAAATGATGTTAGCAGCAAAATATAAATTATAGAAAAGAAAGAAATATCATGTACAGAACAACAAAACTAATTACATATACAGGAAAATAAACTAACTATTTGCAGAAAAGAAAATACAGAAAACAAAGACAAAACCTCCGGTTGATGAGGGGCCCTTCCCAGCAATCAGAGATGGAAAAATGAACTGATTAGCTACTCAGAATATCAACAAACTGGAACTTCCATTAACTTGAGAAAAGTACAAAAGGTCTGCTATCTTCCTGCAAATTCTACGAACTATCTATTAATATGATGTTCTTCTCCAACTAAAGACTAGCTCTGTTTCTATCTACAAGCGTCTATTTCTACATTTACAATGGATGAGAGGGTCGACAGAGTCGACCTCTCTAAAAACAGAGGTGTTTATGAATGTAACCGACTGCTTTGAATGGTGCGTGACAGCGTAGGGAGCATACACCAGGCTTCACGGGGCCGATTCCTTCACGAGGTAGCTGCAGCGTCGATCTTCCTTTGACGTGGGAAGAGAGGTAGTGCGCTGGCGAACTGAACGAATGGAAGAGAGGACTGCTGGAGCATTGAAGTGGGCGAAGCATTGTGTTGGCAGGCTGAGCATGGACGAACGAAGTCTTCCAGAACATCGGCGTGAATAGATGAGCGTGATTCCAGGATGAATGCGTAGGAGAATCGGTGTGTTGGAGTGTTGATGTGGACGTGGGATGTTCTGTCGAGATTGGCGAGCATAGGGATGAATCTTCTAGAAAAATGGTTCATTAACCATCACCACCGTGTGGCTAACAGAACCCACGTACCCGTTTTTTACTTTAATGGCCCAAAACATGCCAACCGTGGATCTTGAGGGCTGAATGACGAGCTGGATGTGGTTGACTATTGGAAATATAAACATGCAGTATGAATGGAAGGTCATTTAAGAAATCACAACCTATAAATCAAAACCTAATTCCATGCATGACTGGAATTGTTAATTTAATCATTGATAAATCATAATATAACGAGATTTAATCAAAATTCATATGATAAATGAATACATGCATACCTGGTCTGTTTGATGGGTTGAATGGTGGAAAGGATAACTTATTATATCAAAAATAGTGAAATTAACGCCATTCAGAGTAGATTTGATGATACAAAATAGTGACAAAATGGACACCAACACATACCAAGCAATACAATCATGACAAGCCAGCATACCTTTGGGTTTATCAAGCATATCAGACAAGATGATCATGCTAAGCCAATTGACAGTGGGTTTATCAGGAAAACATGGACATCAAGGGAGGCATTGCTAAACTAGTGAGCTCATCCATAGAGCTACAAGCATCTCAACACTCAACCGACCTGGAACCCACATTACCTACCACCTCCAACACAAAGAAGACCCTCTTCTCTTCTCCACAGTCCCTCAAGGCCTCTTCCCTTCCATTGATATTCCAGGATGGGAATAGAAAGGTCTAGTCGCTAGTTCTATGAGATTACAACATTCACTGGGTTTATCAAGCAACCCAACCTTCTTCCAAAGTTCAGAAAGATGACTCCTTCAGACTTGCGGACAGGGGTCTGTTCCGTAATCTACTCCCGACAATCCAATTCCTAGGTTCTCACAGTTTCTCTGCACTGTTCAGGCTTAAAGTTTCCTCATGGTTTTTTGCCACTCTGTCCCTGGTAGAATGGATTCGCAAACATAGTTTTCATGGAAAACAACTCTCTGGTATTTCTTTTACACAGGGAAAACATGAATATCTCCAGGCTTCTACGAATGGTTCTCAATCTGCAGGTGTGCCTGGACAAGTTCCCTCTTGACCGATAGATGGATCGTGAATGGAAAGTGCGTGTCTGGATGAATGCATGTGAATGGAGAGTCATGAATGCATTAATGGTGAGTTGCCCCCCCCCCAAACAGGTAGTCAAACAGGTTCTTTGAGTTTCCAAGCGTTGAGTGCCTTTCCGGACAAGAAACTAGAGTCATGACCTGCCATACAAAATCGTAGACATCCTCCATACTCCATCGGCTTCAGCAACAATGTTCTCAACCACCCTCTGTAGCCACATTAATGTCAGCAGGGAGTTCAAACGAGTTCACAGTCGGACATGTGGCAACATGGGAAACCAATCCCATAACCCGCTCACCTCTCCCTAGTGGATACACGTGGCCCCTTCTCATTAGTTTCCTCCTTAGCCAACTTCTTAGTTATTTTATTAATGCACAATAATTACATCATTTACATTTATTCATGGCTTAACAACCCATGAATAATCAAACTGTCAAATACTTATCTATGCAATAACCTTAAACATCCACTAGTGGGGCCTTGGCCTTGAGCTCCACACTAGGGAAAATACACACACAACATACACACAGTATTTACATTGAAGCCAATAAACATCAAGGGAAAAATGGGGTAATGCAACTCGCTCTCACTTGAAATAGCACCGTCCATGGTGTTCTCAAAACTGAATAAAAATGGAAATGGCTCTTTCATGGCATCCTTTAGCTCCCACGTGGCCTCTTCTAGGTTAAGGTGTCTCCATTGCACCTTTACCTACCCTGTGGCCCTGTTCTGGAGCACGGTAACCTTCTTGTCGAGGCTACATATAGTTTCCACTTGGAACTCTCCCTCTGCTTCCACCTGTATCACATTCCAATCGATGATATGATTGGCCTTCTAAGTGGACATGACTAGAATGAAATGAGCTACCTTTGATAGCTTTTCCACCATTACCATGATTGAATCATGTTTCTTCACTGTCATTGGAAATCCTATTAGAAAATCCATAGAAATCACTTCCCACTTCCACTTTGGAATTGGAAATGGTTGCAAAAATCCTGTTGGATGTTGATGCTCTGCCTTGACCTGTTGACATGCTTGACATATAGCAATGTACTCAGCTATGTATTTCTTCATACCATGCAAAAAGTAATGCTTCCTTGCTGCTATTATAGTCTTCTGATATCCTGGATGTCCTGAGTATGGCCTTTGATGTATCTCATCCATCACAAACCTCTTCAAATATGCACTATTTGGAATGTACAGTATGGTATTCTTATAAATGAGAACATTACACTTATCTAGCTAATATCTTGCATACTTCTCCTCTATAACATTCTGCTGCAATTTCTCTTTAATTTGAAGATAGACTTCATCACTATTTTGAGCCTCTAAAATTCTGGCCTTCAAGTCTGATTCAGACCTACTTACTGATGCAATATGGAATTTTCTGCTGAGTACATCAACAACCTTATTCTCCTTACCCTTGACTTGCTTAATCTCAAAATCGAATTCACAAAGAAACTCCATCCATCTAGTTTGTCTTGCATTTAGATTTTGCTTGTCAAACAAGTATTTTAAACTCATATGATCAGTTTTGAGCTCAAATATTCTTCCCAAGAGATAATTCCTCCATCTCTTGAGAGCGTGAACTATGGATGCTAGCTCTAAGTCATGGGTGGTATAGTTCCTTTGATGCTGCTTCATATTCCTTGACTCATAACAAATTACAAACCCTTCTTGCATTAGCACTCCACTGAGTGCCTCAATGCAAGTATCAGTGCATACTACAAAATCCTTACTTGGATCTGCAATCTTCAAAATAGGTGCACTAGTAAGAAGCTCCTTTAACTGCTGGAAACTTCTTTCACATTTTTCAGACCATGTGAATTTGATGTCCTTCCTATGCAATGAAGTGATTGGATGGGCTATCCTGGAGAAGCCTCCATTGAACCTTCTGTAGTAACCAAGAAGACCTATAAAATATCTAATCTCTACTACATTACTTTGAGTAGACAAATCCATGATGGCCTCAATCTTCTCTATATCCACTGAAATGCCTTCTGCCGATATAATATGACCCAAATACTGCACCTTCTCTTGATAGAAGTTACATTTACTCAGCTTAGCATACAAATGGTGTTCCCTAAGGACTTGCAATACCATCCTCAGGTGCTCATCATGTTCTTCTTCATTCTTGGAATACACAAGGATGTCATCCAAGAACACAATCACAAACTTATCCAAATATTTGTTGAAGACACTATTCATGAGACAGATGCAATGGTGAGACCAAATGGCACCACAATAAATTCATAATGACCATACCTAGTCTTGAAGGCTATCTTATGAATGTCTTCTTCCTTTATCCTCACTTTATGGTACCCGGACCTTAAGTCAATATTTGAAAACAATCTAGCTTCCTTCATTTGATCAAACAAGTCATCAATCCTTGGCAAGGGATACTTGTTATTAACTATCACTTTATTGAGCTGCCTGTAATCAATACACAGCCTCAATGTTCCATCCTTATTCTTAACAAACAACACTGATGCACCCCATGGGGATACACTTGGTCTGATATATTCCTTGTCCATTAATTCTTGCAGCTGCATCTTCAATTCTACCAATTCTGGCGTGCTCATTCTATAAGGAGCTTTGGAGATGGGCCCTGCCCCTGGAATAATATCAATGGAAAAGTCAATGTCTCTCTTGGGTGGCAATCTTGGAACGTCATCTGGAAACACATCCTGGAACTTTTTCAATATATGGAAGTCTTCTATCCTGGGTTCTTTATCTTCTACTAAATCTGATATATGCACAGAATATAACTGACAACCCTTTTTATAAAACTTCCTCAATTGCAGAGTTGAAATCTGCCTTACTGAAACACGCTTTGGAATTCCCTTAATTAGCCTTGGATTGCCTTCATCATCAAGGCATTCAAGTGCTTTCTCCTAATAGTCCACCTTGGCTCTATGTATTTCCAACCAATCCATGCCAATTAAGGCATCATAAGATCCCAATGGTAAGAAATTTAATTCTGCATGAGTGAGGAGTCCATTCAATTCTATGGGACACTTCCCCACTACTTCACTTACCTTTCTCTTGGTGCCTGTGGCTAAATGAACTATCCAAGCCTTACTATGCTTTAATTTACCAAGGGAACAAATTTCAACTACCTTAGGAGATACATAACTATGAGTAGACCCTGGATCAATCAAAACAGAAATAGGCTGCTCAACAATCTTACATGCAACCTCCACCACTGCTGATTGGTGGTCTGCTTGATGATCATCCAGTGATGCATAAATCCTAGGTGTTTCTCTTGCCATGTACCCTATTGCAGCTTCTCCTTTAACGTTGTGCAATATCCTGGGGTTCTTCCTTGCATTTGGGAGATCTCCGCGCATGTGGCTTTCCCCACAACCCTAACACTGAAGTGGCCCCTTTGACGTTCTATCTGCTGCTACAATTGACTTGAATTCTCTTCTTGCTTGTTGGCCTTGTGGAAATATTCTAGGCTTATTTCTGAATGGTGGTTTGAATTCACCTTTCTTTTGATCAACCTTCCCTTGGGTTTACCTTTCCACGCTGGCTGCACCTATGCTTTTCCTTTACCTTGCTCATAGCACTGCTCTACCATCCTAATGGCTTCATCCAAACTTGGTGGATTTACAAACTCTATTCTATCTCTATAGCTCTGTGGTAGAATACCAAGGAAGCATTAGATCTTTACTCTTTCATCCTTGATGTAGTCTACATACCTCAGCAACTCGATAAACCTGTGGACATGCTCATCCATGGTGTTCTGTCCTAGTCTGAGTTCATTGAACTCTTTCCTTTTGCTATTATAATACCTGGACGATAGGTACTTCTCTTGGAAGTATACCTAGAATCTATCCTAGCTAACTCTTCTTTCACTGATCCCTTTCACTTGCATGAGGTGATCCGACCAAATAGAATATATTCTACTAAGGTCATAGATAGAAACTTAGCCTTTTCATTCTCTGGATACTCATGCATTTTGATGTATTTCTTTATTCCAAGAAGCCATGCCTCTGCTTCTTGACCTTCTTTGCTTTCACCATCAAAAGTGGGTGGTATTTCCTTCCTAAATTCACCCCGTGGAATACCTCTATGCTTCTTTATGCCCTTACTCTCGCTGGAAGTGCCCCTTGGGATCCCCCGAGAACCATCAGAATCATCTGATTTGCTAGAAGAAAATCTAGGAGAGGGTGTCCTGTGCCTTCTCTCACAGAACCTCTTCTAGGGCTTGGAGTTCTTCTCTTAGAATGGACCCTAGACTGACTTTCTACATTTCTTTCCTCTCAGCCTTCGTGAATTGGGTTAGAACCACTGTTTATCCTTTGTTGAATGTTTGTAAGAATATGCAAAATGGCCTCATTGAGCTGATGCTGCTCCTCTTGCGCTTTCATCATCCACTCATTAAATCTTACCATAGTCTCAACCAAGTTTGGGGGCATTAATTGCTCCCTTCTTCCATCATACTCAACCTCTGTATTCGAGTCTTGCACCTTCTCACCCAACACATCGTCTTCCGGTTCAAACGGGTCTTGTGCATCATTTAGAGTGACCATTCTTACACCTTTGTATGCGCTTCCATGTGATACGATTTGTTTTACAGCTGTTTCTATATTTGTGCATATCAAAGACATTCTATTAGATATCACAAGCATACAATTAAAATCTGTCATACCCATTCAGACCTGGGACTATTCATTTGAACAATCAATCAAATCAAATAAGTTCATCAAAATCATGCCATGGGCACATTTTTTGACCATAAATCATGCATGATCCGGCCCAAACAGCTCCCAGTGCTGGAACTGAAGCTATGATACCACCCTGTCAAATCCCCACTGACCCCCTTAGGCCACGAGAGACCCTGATACATTTTTTGTTTCTTCCTACTACAACTGAATACACCCACACAGTTAGAATAACTCGGATCCACAATCCGCAATACGCAATTGCGGATGCGGAAGTGCAAAACTTCAAAACCAGAAACTTACCTTTCTGCAACCTGAAATCCGCAATGGTGGATCCGCAATCCGCAATTGCAGGTGCAGAAGGTCAAATCTCAACTTATGACAAAGATCACTTCCACTATCTGCAATTTGCAATTCGCAATCTACGGATGCGGAAGTGCGGAACACCAAATTTTGACCTCCCGAAGAAGTCACTTCCGCAATCCGCAATTGTGGATGCGGAAATGCGGAATCCCAAAATGTAAATTCGACTTCTTCGTTTCCGTAATCTGCAATCTACATTGCGGATGCAGGCATGCAAATCCTCATTCATGTAAGGTAATTTCCCTTACAACTTCAGGGGAGCATAGCTTCCTCATCCTTGGTCCAAATGAGATGAGGTAGGTACCGTTGGAAAGATATTGGAGAGCTCTATCCAATGGTGAAATCCCTGCCCCATATGAGCACTTATACCATGTTAAATTTACCACTTAAGTTCTATCCATAACTCTTCCAAAAAGGACTTAAGACTTCTTCCTACCATGATCTTCCCTTCCACCTGACCCCCAGAGGGGTTTTGAAACACTCCAGGGCATTCCCCTCCTTCCCAAGGATCAGATGTAGTCATACAACTCATTCACAGGGTCAATCAAAGATATCATAACATGTAAAATGCATAAAGTTAGATCTAACAAATACAACTATCATGTGCAAGACTTATAATGCATTAAACACATGCAATATCATGATATGCATATAAAAATGAACTCAACCCCTTTAGTCATGCCTGCACATGACTTCTTGTCAATTAAATTCATATAAACATGCATTCCACAATTCCACAATTGAACATAAGCAACCATGATTCATAACAATGAAACATCATCATTTAACATAACAAGAAGTACTTATCTTTCAATTGAAGCTGCCAAGCAACTGGCTAAGTGATACCATCATTCCACCAAACCTTAGATCTTTGTCCAGCCTATGCTCTTTGAGATACGAGATCACCCTCGAGTTGGGCTGTGTATCCACTAAGGAGGGATATCAGGTTCTCTCACAATGAACGTTCCATCCCAATGGTAAGCCAATCCATAGTTGCGTTTATCAAGCATTCCAGGGAACCTACCCATGCTAAGACAACCTACAGTGGGCTTATCAAGCATTCAAAGACATACATGTCATGCTAAGGCAACTTCCAGTTGGGTTTATCAAGCATACCAACAACAGGGTCATGCCAAGCCAACTTGCAGTTGGGTTTATCAAGCATACCAGACTAGCTGATCATGCTAATCCAACCTACAGTGGGTTTATCAGGCATACCAAGCAATACAATTACGCCAAGCTAGCATACCGTTGGCTTTATCAAGCATATTGGACAAGCTGATCATGCTAAACCAACTGACAGTGGGTTTATCAGGCGAACAAGGACATCAAGGGAGGCATTGCTAAGCCAGTGAGCTCAACCACAGAGCTGTAGGCATCTCAACACTCAGCCGACCTGGAACCCTCATTACCTACCACATCGAACACAAGGAAGACCCTCTTCTCTATTGCACAGTCCCTCAAGGCATCCTCCCTTCCAGTGTTATTCTAGTATGTGCATAGAAAGGTCCATTCGCTAGTTCTATGAGATTACAGCCTTCATTGGGTTTATCAAGCAACCCAAACTTCTTCTACAGTTCAACAAGATGACTCTTTTAGACTTGCGGACAGGGCTCTGTTCCGCAATCTACTCCCGACGATCCAATTCCAAGGTTCTCACAGTTTCTCTACGCTGTTCAGGATTGTAATTTCCTCATGGGTTCTTGCCACTTTGTCCCTGGTAGACTAGATTCGCACACATAGCTTTCATGGCTAACAACTCTATGGTATTTCTATTACACAGGGAAAACATGAATATATTCAGGCTTCTACGAATGGTTCTCAGTCTGCGGGTGTGCTTGGACAAGTTCTCTCTTGATGGATCGATGGATTGTGAATGGTAAGTGCGTGTCTGGATGAATGCGTGTGAATGGAGAGTCATGAATGCATGAATGGCGAGTCCCCCCCCAAACAGGTAGTCAAATAGGCTCTGCAAGTTTCTAGGCATTGAGTTCCTTTTCGGACATGAAACCAGAGTCATTCCCTGCGATACAAAATCGAAGGAATGCTCCATACTCCATCGACTTCAGCAACAGGGTTCTCAGCCACCCTCCGCAACCGCATTAATGTTAGCAGGGAGTTCAAACAGATTCACAATCATACATGTGGCAACATGGGAAACCAATCCTATAACCACCTCACCTCTCCCTAGTGGATACATGTGCCCCCTTATCATTAGTCGCCTCCTTAGCCAACTTTTAAGTTATTTTATTCATGCATAATAATTACATCATTTAAATTTTTTCATGGTTTAACAACCCATGAATAATCAAACTGTCAAATACTTGCCTATACAATAACCTTAAACATCCACTAGTGGGGCCTTGGCCTTAAGCTCCACACTAGGGAAAATACACACACAACATATACATAGTATTTACATTGAAGCCAATAAACACCAAGAGAAAAATGGGGTATTACAACTCCCTCTCCCTTAAAATATCATCATCCTCGATGTTCTCAAAACTGAACAAAAATGGAAATGCCTCTTTCATGTAGGGTAATTTTTAAGGATTCTAATATTACACCTAAGTGTAGTATTCTAGGTGATTAATTTGGATTGAAAAAAAAATAGATATAGATAGGTAAGCGAATATTAAATACAAAACCTACATTTTAATACTAAAACGTGTAAATTTGGCGAATATTATGATAAAAAAACATATTTTAGGTAAACATAGACGATATTAGAGACTAAAAATGACCAAATAGCGAATTTATTTTTTGAAAAAAATCCCCAAAAATAGACATTTGGTGAAATTTCGCCCCTAAAAATTACCCTGCTTTCATGGCATCCTCCAGCTCCCACGTGGCCTCTTCTGGGCTAAGGTGTCTCCATTGCAGCTTTACTCGCCCTATGGCCCTGTTCCGAAGCACAGTAAAATTGCTGTCGAGGATGCATATAGGCTCCACCTGGAACTCTCCCTCTACTTCCACCTGTATCACATGCTAATCGATGATATGATTAGGATCATGTACATATTTCTTAAGCAAAGAAACATGGAAAACATTATGAGCTTTCATGTTAGCAGGAAATGCAAACCTATATGCAACTAGCCCTATCCTATCAAGGACTTCAAATGGCCCACAATATCTTGGTGCCAACTTGGCACAACTTCCCAACTTCATGGAACTCTTTCTTGGTTTCACTCTCAAGAAGACATGATCCCCAATATGAAATTCCTTATGCATTCTTTTCATATATGCATAACTCTTTTTTCTGTCCTGAGTTGCCTTTAAATTTTTCCTGATATTCACAATCTCTTGCTCCATCTCCCCAATCATCTCAGGTCCAAGCACTACTCTGTTCATTGGGTTATCCCAACTCACGCGAGTTTTGCATCCTTTTTCATACAACACTTCAAAAGGACTCATCTTCAATGATGCTTGATGTCCATTGTTGTAAGCAAATTCTTCAAGTGTAAATAGTATTCCCACTTAGATGGCTTGTCCATCATGTACATCCTTAACATATCTTCAAGGATCTGATTTACTCTCTCAGTTTGACCATCCGTCTGAGGATGATAGGATGTACTAAAACTCAACTAAGTTCCTAACTCTTGGAACAATCCTTTCCAAAAATTAGATGTGAACTTCGTGTCACGATCTGAAACTATTGCCTTGGGAAATCCATGCAATCTAAAGATCTCTCTCATGAATATATCTGCAATGTCATTGACCTTGTGAGTGGACTTGAATCAAATGAAATGAGATACCTTTGATAGCTTGTCCACCACTACCATGATTGAATCATGTTTCTTCACTGTCATTGGCAATCCTATTATAAAATCCATAGAAATCACTTTCCACTTCCACTCTGGAATGGGCAATGGCTGCAACAATCCTGTTGGATGTTGATGCTCTGCCTTGACCTATTGACACACCTGACTTCTAGCAATGTACACAACTATGTCTTTCTTCATACCATGCCAAAAGTACTGCTTCCTTGTTGTTGTTATAGTCTTATGATATCCTTGATGTCCTGTGTATGGATTTTGATGTATCTCATCCATCACCATCCTCTTCAAATATGCACTATTTGGAATGTACAGTCTGGTATTATGATAAATCAGAAAATTACTCTCATCCAACTAATATCTTGCATACTTATCCTCTATAACAGTCTGCTGCAATTTCTCTTTAATTTGAAGATAGACTTCATCACTATTTTGAGCCTCTAAAATTCTACCCTTCAAGTGTGATTCAAATCTACTTACTGCTGCAATATGGAATTTCCTGCTGAGTGCATCAACAACCATATTCTCCTTACCCTTGACATGCATAATCTCAAAATCGAATTCACAAAGAAACTCCATCCATCTAGTTTGTCTTGCATTCATATTTTGCTGGTCAAACAAGTATTTTAAACTCATATGATCAGTTTTGAGCTCAAATCTTCTTCCCAAGAGATAATGCCTCCATCTCTTGAGAGCATGAACTATGGCTGCTATCTCTAAGTCATGGGTGGCATAGTTCCTTTCATGCTCCTTCAGCTTCCTTGACTCATAACAAATTACATACCCTTCTTGCATTAGCACTCCACCGAGTCCCTCAATGCAAGCATCAGTGCATACTACAAAATCCTTACTTGGATCTGCAATCTTCAAAACAGGTGCAGTAGTAAGCAGCTCCTTTAACTGTCGGAAACTTCTTTCACATTTTTCAGACCATGTGAATTTGATGTCCTTCCTATGTAATGAAGTGATTGGATGGGATATCCTGGAGAAGCCTCCGATGAAACTTCTATAGTAACCAGCAAGGCCCATAAAATATCTAACATTTGCTGCATTCCTTGGAGTAGACTAATCCATGATGGCCTCAATCTTCTCTGGATCCTCTGGAATGCCTTCTGCCGATATAGTATGACCCAAATACTGCACCTTCTCTTGTAGAAGTTACATTTACTCATCTTATCATACAACTGGTGCTCCCTAAGGACTTGCAATACCATCCTCAATTGCTCATCATGCTCTTCTTCATTTTTGGAATACACAAGGATGTCATCCAAGAACACAATCACAAACTTATCCAAATATTTGCTGAAGAAACTATTCATGAGAAACATGAATGTGACAGGTGCGTTGGTGAGACCAAATGGCACCACAGTAAATTCATAATGACCATACCTAGTCCTGAAGGCTGTCTTATGAATGTTTTCTTCCTTTATCCTCACTTGATGGTACCACAACCTCAAGTCAATCTTTGAAAACACTCTATCTTCCTTGATCAAACAAGTCATCAATCCTTGGAAAGGGATACTTGTTCTTAACTGTTACTTTATTGAGCTGCCTATAATCAATACACAACCTCAATGTTCCATCCTTATTCTTAACAACAACACTGGTGCACCCCATGGGGATACACTGGGTCTGATATGTTCCTTATCCATTAATTCCTGCAGCTGCATGTTCAATTCTACCAATTATGGTGTGCTCATTCTATAAGGAGCTTTGGAGATGGGCACCACCCCTAGAATAATATTAATGAAAAAGTCAATGTCTCTCTTGGGTGGAAATCTTGGAGCCTCATCCAGAAACACATCCTGGAACTCTTACAATATCTGTAAGTCTTCTATCTAGGTCCTTTATCTTCTATTGAATCTGATATATGCACAGAATATAATGGACAACCCTTTCTATAAAACATCCTCAATTGCAGAGCTGAAATCTACCTTACTGAAACATGCTTTGGAATTCCCTTTACCAACCTTGGCTTTCCTTCATCATCAAGGAATTCGAGTGCTTTCTCATAATAGTCCACCTTGGCTCTATGTCTTTCCAACCAATCCATTCCAATTAAGGCATCATAAGATCCCAATGGTAAAACATATAATTTTGCATGAGTGAGGAGTCCATTCAAATATATGGGACACTTCCCCACTAATTCACTTACCTTCCTCTTGGTGACTGTAGCTAACTAAACTAACCAAGCCTTACTATGCTTTAATTTACCAAGGAAAAAACTTTGAACTACCTTAGGAGATACATAACTATGAGTAGACCCTGGATCAATCAAAACAAAAATAGGCTGCTCAATAATCTTACCTGCAACCTCCACCACTGCTGATTGATGGTCTGCTTGATGATCATCCAGTGCTGCATAAATCCTAGGTCTTTCTCTTTCCATGTACCCTACTGTAGCTTCTCCTTTAAAGTTGTGCAAGATCTTGGGGTTCTTCCTTGCAGTTGGGAATTCTATGAGCTTGTGGTTTTCCCCATAACCCCAACACTGAAGTGGCCCCTTTGACGTTCTATCTGCTGCTACAACTGGATTGAATTCTCTTCTTGCTTGCTGGCCTTGTGGAAATATTCTACGTTGATTTCTAAATGGTGGTTTGAATTCACCTTTATTTTGATCAAACCTTCCCTTGGGTTTACCTTTCCACGCTGGCTGCGCCTCTGCTTTACCTTTACCCTGCTCATAGCAATGCTATGCCATCCTAATGGATTCATCCAAACTTGGTGGATTTACAAAATCTATTCTATCTCTGTAGCTCTATGGTAGACTACCAAGGAAGCATTGGATCTTTACTCTTTCATCCTTGATGTAGTGTACATACCTCAGCAACTCCAGAAACCTGTGGACATGCTCATCCATGGTGTTCCATCCTAGTCTGAGTTCATTGAACTCTTTCCTTTTGCTATCATAATACCTGGTCAATAGGTACTTATCCTAGAAGTATCTTTGGAATCTGTCCCGGCTAACGCTTCTTTCACTGATCCCTTTCACTTGCATGAGGTGATACCACTAAATAGAATCTCTTCCACTAAGGTTATAAATAACAACCTTATCATTTTGATTATCTGAATACTCATGCATTATGAAGTACTTCTTTATTCCAAGAAGCCATGCCTATGCTTCTTGACCTTCTTTGATTTCACCATCAAAAGTGGGTGGTCTTGCCTTCCTAAATTCACCTTGTGGAATACCTTTGTGCTTATTTCTTCCCTTACTCTTGCTGGAAGTGTGCCTTGGGCTCCCTTGCGAACCCTCAGAATCATCTGATTTGCTAGAAGAAAATCTAGGTGAGGGTGTCCTGTTCCTTCTGCTCACATAACCTCTTCTAGGGCTTGGATTTCTTCTCTTAGAACACCCCCTAGACTTACTTTCTACATTTCTTTCCTCTCAGCCTTCCTGGCTTGGGTTAGAACCACCGTTTATCCTTTGCTGAATGTCTGTAAGACTCTACAAAATGGCCGCATTGAGCTGATGTTGCTCCTCTTGCGCTTTCATCATCTGCTCGTTAAAGATTACCATAGTCTCAACCAAGTTTGAGGGCATTAATTTCTCCCTTCTTCCATTAGACTCGGCCTCTGTATGCGCTTCTTGCACCTTTTCACCCAACACATCATCTTTTGGTTCAAACGGGTCTTGCGCATCATTTAGAGTGACCATTCTTACACCTTTCTGTGCACTGCCCTGTGATACGATTCGTTTCACAACTGCTGCTATCTCTGTGCATATCAGAGACATTCTATTAGATATCACAAGCATATAATTAAAATATATCATACCCATTCAGACCTGAAACTATTCATTTGAACAATCAATCAATCAAATAAGTTCATCAAAATCACGCCATGGGTGCATTTCTTGACCACAAATCATGCATGAATAGGCCCAAACAGCTCCCAGTGTTTCAACTGAAGCTCTGATACCACTCTGTCACGTCCCCACTAACCCCCTTAGGCCACCTGAGAACCTGATACATTTTTTCTTCTTCTTACTCCTACTGAATACACCCACGTAGTCAGAATAGCTCCAATCCGGAATAAGCAACTGAAAATCCGCAATCCACAATCTGCAATCCACAATCCACAATTTGTAATTGTAGATGCGGAAGTGCGAAACTTCACAAACAAAAAGTTTCCTTTCCGCAATCCAAAATATGTAACGGCGGAGACGTAATCTGCAATCCACAATTGCGGGTGCAAAAGGTCAAATCTCAACTTCTGACAATGGTCACTTCCGCAATCTGTAATCCGCAATCTACGGATGTGGAAGTGCGGAACATCAAATTTTGACCTCCCGAAGAAGTCACTTCTGCAATACGCATTCCACAATTGCGGACGTGGAAATGCAGAAGCCCAAAATGTAACTTTGACTTCTTCATTTCCACAATCTGCAATGTGCATTGCAGAAACTCATTCTTGCAAGGCAACGTCCAACACAACTTTAAAGGAGCATAACTTCCTCATCCTTGGTCCAAATGAGACGAGGGTAGTACCGTTGGAAAGCTCTTGGAGAGCTCTATCTAATGGTGAAATCCATGCCCCATCTGAGCACTTATACCATGTTAAATTTCACACTGAATTTTTTTCCATATATATTCCAAAAAGGACTTAAGCCTTCTTCCTGCAATGATCTTCTCTTCCACTTCATCCCCATAGGGGTTCTGAAACACTCCAGGGCATTCCCTTCCTTCTCAAGGATTAGATGTAGTCATACAACTCATTCACAGGGGGTCAATCAAACATATCATAACATGTAAAATGCATAAAGGTAGATCTAACAAATATATCTATCATGTACAAGACTTTTAATCCATTAAAATCATGCAATACCATGATATACATATAACAATGAACTCAGCCCCTTTACTCAAGCCTACACATAACTTCTTGTCAATCAAATTCATATAAACATGCATTCCAAAATTCCACAATTGAACATAAGAAACCATGATTCATAACAATGAAACATCATAATTTAACATAACAAGAAGTACTTATCTTTCAATTGAAGCTACCAGGCAACTGACTAAGTGAGAGCAATGTTCCACCCAACCTTAGATTTCGATCCAGCCTGTACTCTTTCAATTGAGAGATCAGCCCCGAGCTGGGCTGTGTATTAACTAAGGAGGGCTATCAGGTTCTCTCACAATCAAGGTTCCATCCCAATGCTAATCCAATATGTAGTTGGGTTTATCAAGAATTCCAGGGCACCTATCCATGCTAAGCCAACATACAGTGGGTTTATCAAGCATTCAGGGACATACAATCATGCTAAGGCAACTTCCAGTTGGGTTTATCAAGCATACCAACAACAGGGTCATGGCAAGCCAGCCTGTAGTTGGGTTTATCAAGCATACCATACTATTTGATCATGCTAAGACAACCTACAATGGGTTTATCAGGCATACCAAGCAATAAAATCATGCCAAGCCAGCATACTGTTAGGTTTATCAAGCATATCAGACAAGCTGATCATGCAAATCCAACCGGCATTGGGTTTATTAGGAAAACAGGGACATCAAGGGAGACATTGCTAAGCCAGTGAGCTCAACCACAAAGCCGTAGGAATCTCAACCCTTAGCCGACCTGACACCCACATTACCTATCACATCCAACACAAGGAAGACCCTCTTCTCTGATGCACAGTACCTCAAGGCCTCTTCCCTTCCATTGTTATTCCAGGATGGGCATAGAAAGGTCCAGTCACTAGTTCTAATAGATTACAATCTTCACTGGGTTTATCAAGCAGCCCAACCTTCTTCCACAGTTCAACAAGATGAATCCTTCAAACTTGCAGACAAAGCTCTGTTCCACAATCTACTCCCGACGATTCAATTCCCAAGTTCTCACGATTTCTTTGCATTGTTCAGGCTTGCACTGATCTATCTCTTGTAAGCTTGGAGATGAAATTGGAGAAGTTGTCTTGTTTGCTAATGATGTTCTTTGTATCTCAAGATAAGCTATTTGGCACATTGGCTCATTTATCTGGTTTTCCCTCTCTTATGCTAGATTTTTAAATATTAGCATACATTCATATATGTGCAACTTTCCTTCCTTCATTTTTTTCAGGTCGAGAGTTTTAATTGGTTAATTTGCATGCATCTTTAACTGCTTCCTGAGATGGGAAATCTCATTATCCTTTTTTTACAACAAATCCTGAGCTTGGGAAGTGTCAGTTGGATTTACTCCCAAGGACACAACTTTGGTTTTAAGATATTTTATATAAACCTGTTTAGCCTTGACTTCTATTCTCTTTTTATTTAGTAATTGTTCAAACTCATTCAATGTTGTTCTCATTTTTTTCTCTATGACCATAGATTGAACCACCTCGTTGTAGATCATTTCACTAGTTTGTCTATACAAATCCAACTTATCTAATTTCCCATAATGTTTGAAGTGGAATTCATATTCTTCAGCATTCCAGTGTTTAAATGATGAAGGCATGGGCATTAAAGGGTGTATTACTGACATCCTTAAGGTACTATTCCGTGTATGGTCTTCCACAGTAAACAATATTTTACCAGCTGGATCTATTTTCTTCTTCAAATCTCTCGCCACTCCCATACCCTTATCTCTTATATCCAAGTATTTCTTTTGAATATTTGACTTTGTTGGAATTGGGCCTGTTATAGGTGATGATGTCTATGAGCTCTGAGGAATTATAAATTCTACAAAGGGATAATGTATGAATGTAACTGGTGATAAATATTTTATGAACTATAGTTGTTTCATCACCTCAGTCTGTCAACTCTGCTGGGATATCATCTCCTTCTTCTGCTTCAACCAATGCTTTCTCTGATTCTTCATCTTGCTCTATTCTTGGATTCTTTATATGAGGCTCTTGATCAACACCATCAATATCCATGTTTATTTGGAGCACTTCAACTCCTCTTTTTTGGCACTGCTACAAATTTGCATATTCTTGCTCTTGCAAATCCTTCAAAAATTTGAGACTTCATTCGAGCTCTCTTTATTTTCAATCATTTCCCAATGAGGCTTGGGAACATATGTATATGCAAAATTTATGTTGGCTACCCTCATATTTGAAATGATTTGATGAGGATCATATGATCTAGAGTTTTCTTTCTCTAGGCTTAATTGCTTTAGATATTCATCCATATATTGTAGAGAATTTAATCCTTTTATTAAAAATGGCCCCACATCACTTGGCAGCAAGAATGCTCTTTCATGTTTGAAATGAACACAATACATGTGGTGAGACATGAACCTCTGCCTAGTGCATTCCATGGAAAATACTCTAGGAGTAAGGAATGAAGGTAGCTTATAAGGTTTTCCCTCAAAGCCATAGATCCTCAAAACTGTATAATATTCATACAATAACCAGTTCCCTACTCTTTTATCTGGGATTAATTGTAAAAGCTTCTTATTTTCTGGACATCCTTGGAGGAGGAGCATCATGCATTAAAGAATAAGTGATTCAAATGACCTGATTGGAAAACTCTTTATAATTTGGGTTCCTTGTCTTTGTGAGAATGAGATTGCTCCATTCAAATACAGGCAAGGGATTTCCAGCTTCATCCTTAGTTTGTAGATTTAGCTCACTGTAGAACTGTGAATTTTGGTACAGGAAGATATAAAACATATATGAAGGGTACCTAAACCTTTCTAGAGAAACAATCTCGGACAATAAGGTGTTGATGGCCTAGGATAAGTCTTCATAGAAGTCAAACTTATGAGGCATGAAAACAAAATTGTGTTCAAACAACTGAGAAAACCTAGCATTGCCTCATCAACCATATAATCATTGTCATAATCTAACCAGGTACAAATTAGGGATATCTTCTCTCTAGCATTCTCATGGAAAACAATGTTTTCATATGGAGGAGGTAGAGGATTGGTTGCAATACCCTACTGAAAATATTGAGACAGGTATTGGATTCTTTCCAAGGGCTTGTGAGATACGTATGCTATAGATAGGTTCTGTTCAATTAAGGGTAGAAGAATTTGGTGTCCTAGGAAACACAACATCTTAGCAATAGTTTATGTGTTTACAATGTAACGTATTTTTTAGTAATCTACAGTTATTATGGCCTTTTTACCAAGTGAATATCTGATGGAGCACCATGTCACGAATTCAAGAAAATAGACTAAATGGGGCAGATAGATCTGGCCAAATTGGTCTCCCAGAGGTGATGGGGATCCCAACTAGCCATGGCTTGGGATCTGGCTTCTTTAAGAGTGGCAATTAGGTCTGAGCCCATTATAACAGTATCATAGATGTTAGTGTGATGGTCAATGATGTGCTTATCACTAACGGATCCGGGTTACTTTCTAAGATTTAGTTTTTGATGCAAATGCCATTTTAGTTTTTATTGTAGGGTTTAGCTGTGCTAGGACAGGTTGAGATTTTACTGAATCACAACGGATCAAACAATTTTTAATAGCTAAAAAAAGGTTAAAAAGACATACTGGTTAATAGATTTACCCAGAATATTAAAAGTCATCGAAAGTCAACAGCTTAGGGGGGTTATGGTTGAATAGAACGGGTTTAGAAGGTTTCTTGGGCACTGATAGTAGACTTATTCTCCTAATAAAATGGATATATAGGACAAGAAAAGCATTTCCCTCTTAAACAATCAACATCCAATCAAAACTTGACATTAGGCAGAATTGGATTTGATGCGGGACCACCAATTCCCAATGGGTAATTTGTGGCAGTCATTTTCCGAATAAATTTTCACTTTGTTGTTCACTTTCAAGTTCATGAGAAAGGGTCAAGAGTTACTCAAGCTAAATCTAAAGGCTCTTAAAGGGTAACCATAAAATAATATAAAGGCTCTTAGAGTAGTATGGATGAGTATCTAGCTTTACTTCCATCCCAGATACTTTCTCATCATTTACAACTGCAAACCTTACAGTGTTTCTCTCTGAATCCTTAACTGTGACAAGGGAATCCTTTTCATCTGTCAACTTCCTTACTTGTGGGAAACACTTCTGGGTTTCTTCTAAAGGTTGCTTCTTTTTTTCTGCATATTGTGAAAGAAAATCAAATTTGGATTTACACTGAGAAATGGTTCTAGATTATTTTATTTTTGAAAAAGAGTATTGTTGTATATTTACATGTGGTTTTGAAAATAAAGTATTTTTTCCTGAAACAACTGGATCTTTCTCTTCCATACTAATAATTTCCTTATGATTTTCTATTTTAGTCTTCTTACTTGAATATTCTCCATCAATTTCCATGTTATCAACCTCCGAAATAGCTCTTTTATTGGTAATATCAGACTTAGTTGGTGTTTGAACCAACAATGCCAAATTACCTGTTTGTTCTACATTTTCTTCCTTTACTAATCTGAATTTTAGGGGGAATGTGGTATAAATTCAGATGTATAAGTCATAAAAGCATTAAATGGAGAGGCCACCCTCTCCCATCCATGGTTTTGGAATCTTCCATGCAACCCATAGTTTAGAATACACCCATCCATGGTATTTGGTATCCCATGGTTTTTTTCCATGGTATGGATTCAATGCACATTGTAATAATATTATATAAAGGGGTTTATGCCTTCTCAATAAACCAAGCTATTATTTTTGGCATCCTACATTTCTCTTATTTTATTGAGTTATTATTAGGTTATTTTTCTGAGTGCCTTTCTTAGTATAGTTTGAGAGGTGAGGCTCAAATAAATCCTTGCCATGCATCACATTCACCATTTTCCAAATTAATGGTGGATAGAAAACACATTAAATGCACTGCTCTCTCAACTGCAGAGCCATATCCCTTGTAATCAAAATCATAAATATGCTACATTTTGAGTTGGCAATACACATGAAAAACGACGTTCCTTTTCATTTCAAGTGTCCAGTGCATCAATTCCATTAGAGGCATTCAAACTCAAAGCATGGATTTTAATCAAGCTTTGTCACATCAAACAACAAAGGTGCAAAGGTACCGACAGATCACAATGAGAATCAAATAACACAAGCTTATCACCTAAATACACATATATAATGAATCGAATACACATTATAACCACAATAATCGCTACCCTATAAACCTTCATTTTATCTTTATCTCCATATTGCTCATTATCATATAATACCTTTTTAAAAATTCAATACATACCATATTATATTTAACCAATGCTTGATCCGAAGGAGAATTCATATCAATTCAATGATGGAAAACATTATTCATAATAGTGGAAAAAACCAATGAACCTATTATCCATATGAACCATTGTTTTTTATATTTGAAACAAAATTTAAGGAACCTTTTAACTCTCTCATTTAGTAGGTCCCCCCTTTTCTGACTTGAGTGGCTTAGCTATAGGCCGTGTCGGTTCTTTTGATTAAACAAAAAAGTTTATAGTAGTGTTAGAGTTAAAGTCAAGCAACAATGCCTAGAGGAAGCCGTAAAATAAATGAGAAGTTTGGAACATTTGCAAGATTTTGAAAAGTTTTAAAGGGGATGCAAAACAGAACATCAACAAGTAGGAGGTGTTGGAGGGGGGGCATACCCTTACGAATTGTTACCATAATTAGGTGTTTCATAGGTGGGTTGGCGGGTTGTGCATATGACCCCTTTTATTCCCTTATTTTACCTTGTTTATGACTCTTTTTGACATAGTCCTGTATTTCCACTGGCTCTCTTGCTTACATTTTGCACATTTTGGCCATGGTAAGGATTGATCTTGTCCTCTCTATTATTTGTCAATTGCTTATGATTAGATAGAGTTATGCTGCCATTATTGCCTACTAAAGAAGTGGTGTTTCAGGTTCAGTATCAGTTTACCTAAAGGTTGCGGAATGAAGGATTATGGAAGCTAGAAAATATGCATTTTAGTATTGAGTTATTACACTAAGGTATGAAGATTGATGTATTTCTTTACATCATTTTGGTTACTTATCTAGCGTGCAGATGATGATGTAGTCGATCCAAGGATTGGAGATTTTGTACTTAATTCAGTACCTTGGGTCTTTGATGACTCATAGTTGACCACTCCGATATCTCTGGAAGCGTCTCCACTTTCCACGATGCAGGCTCCTGAAATATGTCTTTGAAGATCTGTAGATAGGTCTTAATTGGAAACCTGTTGTAACTATATGATCTCTCATATTTCTCTCATAGGCGTTGATGTATAAAAGACATGGGAACTCTTCAGAAGGGTTAGCCACAATTTGCATAAGATCCATCGCACAATGTATCAGAACTTTATATAAAGAATTTCTAGTTTACATGATTTGAATGTGTTGATCAATTTCATGTGATTGAGTGGTTGTTCAGCCCTTGTTGCCAGAGGCAGCGCCCCCTTCTATAACAGGTGCTATTATAAGTAGGATTTCTTTCCTTTATGCATGTGTCTTCAGGTTAATAAATTAATTGTTGATGTAGTGTTGATTGGTTCAATTATTTGATATTCATAATTGGCGTGTCGAAGCGTAGCTGAGTGTGAATCCATTAATGAGTGATACGATTCGATTGCCCAGCCATTTCTATTATCATTTATAGAGGAACACATGAATGATGAATGTTGAATTAGAATTATTTCTGCAGTGAATGGATGCATTAAGTTATTCTTGGAATTCTGTATTGAGTACGTAAGGGTAGAGGCAGATTGTAAGAGTTTAATTAGTTTGTTCAATTTCTTCATTTCAGTTGTGGCTTATCGAATTGTCTTTCTTAGGAGTTTCTCAGTTTGTTAAATTGGAAATTAATTTGCTTTCTGTAGTTTGACAAGGTGTTGTTGGTGTTGATTACTTTCTGTAGTGTAGCAGAATATCATATCATAGCAGAACATTTCTTGGAGTTAATAGTTAGGTGCTTGGATTTGATTGCAAGATCCTTTTTGTACTTGGCATATTCATAGGAGTCCATTCGCTAAAAGATTGCATCCTAATTTCAATTTAGTAATTCATTGATCTCTTCTGTGTTAAGATCACCCAAATTGCAGTGTCTGGCATATATTTTGCTTGGTAGCTCATAAGCCATCATGGCCCTGTGTTGATAATTTATGGACAACTTTCTATTTCAATTTAATTAAAGAGGAATAAAAGAGCTCGTCATTTTGGCGCCGTTGCTGGGGAGTTGCCAAGGACATTGTACTTTCGATTTATTATTTTTGGTTCTAGTTGCAATTTATTTTTTCGTATTTGAGTGGATTGTGTGTGACATATATGTCTTTCTGGAAATTAGTCTAGTGTGATTTTAGAGGAGGGATGAGTAAGACACATAGAAAAATTCATTAGAATATTGCCCGCCGCAAGTCCCTGTGATCCTGGAACATGTGAAGTATTCATGCGTAGAGTAAGAGATAGTATAGGTAGACTGGTATATGCATATGATACCCCCCCAAGTACTAACCATGCAAGAAGCGCAATAAGAGGAGGACGTGTTAAAGGAAGGTCACCTTCTATCAGCAGTTCTAAGCAAGAGACTGAAGGGCCTGATCATTCTACCATGCACATCGACAGAACGGTCTTACCAATGCATGCTGATGAGGATATGTCAGTAACAGAATTCGTTCAAGAAGAAGAATTTGTTCAAGAAGAAGGGGTTCCTGAGCAACTCAGTGTTAATAATGAAGTAGGTGAGGAGAGATTGTTTGTTGAATCTCTCTTGTCATCTAGATCAGCTACTTTCGAATATCTAATGGTGAATATGGATGGTGGGGGAGAACACATTCCCCGTAGGGAGGAGACCAATTGAGGAAATACAAATGGGGAATAAAGTATTGGGACAGTCACTTTCGAATTTCCAATCTGGAATTCCGGATATGCACTTACAAGTCAGATGAAGAATATTCCACATTCAGCATTGCCCGATTTTCATGGGATGGCAAGTGAAGATATGGACACATTCCTATTTGAATTCAATGTCCTCTGCAGGAGCTATGATTACGTTACAGATCACCAAAAGCTCAAACTTTTTCCAACCACATTGAAAAGCCAGGCTCTGAGGTGGTTCATGGGGTTGGGATGGGACAATATAATGACCTGGGCTCAAATGAAGAAAGTATTCCTGGAGAAATATCAAGAATATTGCAAGGAAAAGGATCATAAGGAAGCAATTTTTAAAATGACCCAGTAGGAGGACGAGAACCTAGAAGACTATGTGGAGAGATTTCAATATAATTTGCAAAGATTGAGACATAATGGGCTAAATGATGATACACTAAAAATTATGATCCTATGTGGGATTAGAGATGACTGCATTGATCCGTTGAATTTGATGGGTGCAGGGGATGTATCCCTACTAAAATATGTGGAAATATGCGACCTCTGCAGAAGGTATTTGAGGAATGCCTCTATTGGTTGTGGAGCCAAATCTTCTAGTCTCATAGATGATATTGTATCAGCCATGTTTGTACCCTATTTTTATATGATATGTAGGTGGACTATACAATCACCCCAGCGAGGGGGTGTGGGGGGTCATCGCTAGCTATTTTACAGGCCCATGGTTTTGGGTATCCCATGGTATTTTCCCATTGTATTTCCCTTATAAAATAAAGACATTGTAATATGGCTAGGGATGATGATGTATTAGGTTTTATGCATTGTAAAGATCTCTGAGATCAGGAGAGAGACTGTGAAACAGAGAAGCGGAAGTGCAGCGATTGTGCTGCAGGTTGTATCCCTTCACCTTGCTGGACGGTAATAATAATAAGGACTGGAAAATTCAGTGTGGACGTAGCCCAAGTTGGGTGAACCACGATATATCTGTGTCTCTCTTGTAATGTGTATGTGTGATTATATTTGCATTTCTGTTTATTGTTATTTCTCTGCGATCATGTTTTTCTAATAGCCTCCAGATCAGAAAGAGGAATTAGGGACATAGTAAGCAGGACCACCAAGACCTCAAGAGAAGGAGTTTCAAGGGTGGATATTGGAAACCTCTTGGAGGATTTCAAGATCGACATACTCAGTTCCTTGAGCTCACAGTTAGATGCACTTCAAGCAAAGAAAAGGCAAGAGGAGGAATATCGAGCTTTGGCTGTCTTTTGTCCTAAATGCAGAAAGAGACACCCTCTCAAAAATTTCCCATTAGATAGAGTGGAAATCTTCCTTTTATGCGATCTGGAGCACCCTACAAAATAATGCCCTTCGCTGCTAGGACTCAAGGCTATATATGAAGAAGCAGGGACGGATGCAGAACAAGTTTGTTTTATATCTCAAAAACGTCCATGGCAACCCCGACCTTCAGGTACAGTACTAGATCCCATGCAATCATTTAATCCTTATTGGAGTAATGCTCAATTACATTAGTCACAAGTTCCACAAGCTCCACAAGTATAGAATCCTCAATTCTTGTTTGCACCAGTACAACCATTAATGCAACCTCTTTTACAACCTCAGTTAACCTTGCCATTGAACAATCCACCTCCAAAACCACTCCTTCTTGCATATCCCACTCCTAACCCTAATAATAATGCTGGACAACCTGTAATGGATGCTGAAATACCTAATTATCTAGCCTATTCCATCTCCGCGGTAGACTGCCATGATATCCAATTATGCTCTGGCAGACAAATTAATAAAACCACCTCTCCTATAATTACAGAAGAGGAAGAGGAAGAGACACCAGAAATCTTACCAGTCCAATCTGAAGAGATACCAGTGTGATCCAAGGATAAATTCCCTCCCATCCCACCCAAGAAATTGCCCCAAATAGAGAAAAAGCAACCTCCAGCATATCCTGAGCGCTTAACCATAGAAAAGTTGATGCCTTAGTCAGAATTTGATCTTCTTGGAGAATTATGAAATGTCTGCGTAAAAATTCCATTATTTCAATCTATCAAAGACATTCCCATTTACTCCAAAGCTGTCAGAGAGTTATGTTTAAAAAAACCAGGCAAAAAGAGGAAAGACCCCCCAACAGTCCATGTGATAGGAGACTTAGTTGAATTGATGATGGGTAACACTCTTACTACTAAGTACTCTGACCCTGGTAGTCTTGTTGTTAGAGTGCAAATTAATGGAATTTCTCTCTATAATACACTGATAGATCTGGGAGCAGCTATTAATGTCATGACTAAAAGAACAATGGATAGATTGGGCATTACAAAACTCAGGAAAACTTCTACTATTTTACAGTTGGCTGAACAATCTCTTGTAAAACCAAAAGGCATCATAGAAGATCTAGTTATTTCAGTAGACTCATAGAAGTACCCGATGGATTTTATGGTTTTACAGATGAAATCAAACTTGGGAGGCTATCCCCTAATTTTGGGGTGACCATGGTTGGCCACGGCGGATGCTTATATTGGCTATCGGTCAAGAACCATGCGCATATTTCATGGTCATGTGTTAAAGAACTTACTTTGTATCCTCCTACGAGGCCAATAATACAACCAGAACACCCTTCATGGCCAGATGAAGAGGAAAGTGAGCAAGCAGATGAAACCCTACAGCTGTACATGATTGAACAATTGCTGGCAACAAAACAATTAACTGAGGATGAGCTACTCAGTCAATTCATTTCTTCTATTCCTTTGGGAGATTTCGTAGAGTTGTTTCATTCAGTTTGTGCTACCCAACAATTTGACAACATTCCAAGTTCATCTACAACATCTAATAGTACCACCACGCCCAATGGTGAGTCTGCAATTACAGAAGTGGAAATTGAACCTGGCAAGCTCCTGAAGATCAACTCTACATTGTCGAAGCTGGAAACAGACCAGCTTACCTCGGTATTAAGAAAACAAAAGTCTGCATACGCCTGGGATTATAGTGATATGAAAGGTATGCACCCGGACTTGTGCACACACCATATATATACTAAGGATGATTCCAGGCCCATCAGGAAACCCCAACGCAGGATGAATCCGACACTCAGAGAGGTGGTCAAAGAAGAACTTCAAAAGTTGCTGGCTGCAAATTTTATTTATCCGCTTTCCGATAGCAAGTGGGTGTCTCCACTGGTCATAGTTCCTAAGAAGAACGGGAAGTGGCGTATTTGTGTTGATTACAGGGAATTAAACAAAGCTATGCATAAGGACCATTTTCCATTACCCTTCATCGATCAAGTGTTGGACACACTAGCAGGAAAGAAGTATTTCTCTTTTTTGGACGACTTCAATGGGTATAACCAGATTAGAATAGCACCAGAGGATCAAGAGAAAACGACATTCACATGCCCATGGGGTAATTTTGCCTTCCGTGTGTTACCTTTCAGATTATGCAATGCCCTTGCCACATTTCAGCAGGCTGTTCTCAGTATCTTTTCTGATCTTGTTCATGACACTATGGAAGTTTTTATGGATGATTTTACATCCCATGGTGAAGATTTTGCAACAACTTTGAATAATCTGGACAAAGTACTTACACGATGCAAGGAAGTGAACCTCTGTTTCAGTAGTGAGAAATGCAGAATGATGCTCACTCAACGTGTTGTTCTTGGTCATCTCATATCTCCCGATGGCATAAAAGTAGACCGAGCAAAAATCCAGGTGATCAGTAATTTATCACTTCCATGCACACAAAAAGAGGTACGCATTTTTATAGGATATGAAGGTTATTATAGAAGATTTGTTCAAAAATTTTCAAGGATTGCTAGTCCCTTATTTCTGCTTATGTCAAAAAATAAACAGTTTGAATGGACGAACGATCGTCAACTAGCCTGGGAAACTTTAAAATAGAAAGTCTCTACAGCACCTATCCTACGTGGACCAAATTGGTCCCTTCCTTTCCTAATTTCTACAGATGCCTCTGATACCACCATAGGAGGAGTCCTAGGCCAACAGGAAGATCAAAAACCCTATGCCATATATTTTATTAGTAAAAATTTGACTGCTGCCGAACTTAATTATACAGTGACCGAAAAAGAATTCCTAGCTGTCATTTATGCCATCAATAAATTTTGCCATTACATTATAGGATACCCAGTGATAGTCCACATTGAACACTCTTCTATCAAATACCTCATGAATAAACCCATAAAAAATGGCAGAGCCACTAGGTGGCTGCTGTTGCTATAGGAAATTGACATTTCAATAATGGACAGGCCTGGTAAAACTAATGTGGTTGCTGATTTTCATTCAAGAATAACTATTGATGAAGAATCTCAACCGATGGATGATGCTTTCCCAGACGAACATTTGTTTTCTATTTCTACTAATGTTCCTTGGTTTACAGATGTAGCAAATTATTTGGTTGCAGGAAGACTTCCGGGGCATATGACATCAAAATAAAAGAAGAGGATTGTGCAGCGCAGCAGCAGATTTTCATGGATTGATGGCTATTTGTTTTATACAGGACCAGACTTGGTGATCCAATGATGTGTTTGTGAAGATGAAATCTATCTAATTTTGAGAACCTGTCATGATGGTCCATGTGGAGGACACTTTTCTGATAAACGAATAGCCCACAAGATTCTACAATTGGGGTATTATTGGCCCACAATATTTAAAGATGCATGAGAATATGTCCAGAGTTGTGATAGTTGCCAAAGGATGGGGCAACCACTACAGTCCGATGAAATGCCACTTCAGACTCAGCTCGTGGTGGAACCATTTGAGAAGTGGGCATTAGATTTTGTTGGCCCTATCAAACCTCCATCTAGGAAGAATTCATACATTTTAGTATGCACAGATTATGTAACTAAATGGGTAGAGGCGAAGGCACTTCCAAGGGAAACAGAACAGGCAGTCTCAAACTTTCTATATGCATATATTTTTACAAGGTTTGGAGTTCCGAGGGAGATTGTTACTGATGGAGGCTCTCAATTCACATCTACACTTATCAAAGCTCTCACAACAAAATACCATATCAAGCATAGGGTAACTTCACCATATCACCCTCAGGCTGACGGACAAGTGGAAAACACAAACAAAATTTTGGAATCGGTGCAAACAAAGACTATTCAACTTCATCAAAGGGACTGGGCTGATAGGCTGCTTGAATTCTTATGGGCCTACAGAATAGCATGGAGAAGCACAACAGGTTTGAGTCCTTATCAATTAGTTTATGGCAAGCAAGTCACCCTGCCAATAGAAGTTGAGATTAAGACATTAAGAGATGCATTTCAATTAGGCATGGATTTATCAGAGGCTCAACATACTCGCCTACATCAGCTTAATGAGCTTAATGAATTGGGACTGGCTTCCATAGAATGTATAGCCATTGTGAAACAACAACGAACCAAGTGGCATGATAAATTCATCAAAACTAAGTATTTTCAAGAGGGTGACTGGGCTCTTCTCTACAACTCTAGATTCAAAAAGTTCAAAGGAAAACTTCACACTCGTTGGCTGGGACCATATGAGATCGAAACAATTTTTGATAATGGCATAGTACGACTCATAACCATTGATGGTGAGGGAATGCTTCTTATGGCCAATGGTCACAGACTAAGTCCATATAAGAAACCAATGTCCAAAGAGGCGTTCATCTGCAATATTGATGCCTGCTGGTGTACTAATGATTTCCAGATCACTAGCTCAACCTCTGAAGAATAAAAAAAAAAAAGAGAAGAAGAAAAAAGGAGAAATTGGACTATGAAAATCCTTATGGGATGTAGCCCTTAAAAAAAAAAAGTAAAGAGAAAGAAAAAGAAATGGACTATGAAAATCCTACTTGGACGCAGCCTAAAAAAAAGAAAAAAAAAAGGAAAAAGAAAAAAGACAGGAAAATAAAATTATTTTGTGATTCTAATAAGCCTATCTGTTTATTCGTTGTAGGGACATTCTATCCTAATTCCCCTTCTTCATTCCATCCATCCCATCCTTCCCCTTGATATCACTCGCCTATGGATGGCCCTACTACCTTGAATAACTACTTTTCAGATGATTTCACACAATTTTTCCACCATGTTCTCCTTTATTACAAAATCCCTTTCTGTTTCCTCACGAAACACGTTCCGCTCCATTATAGAACCTTCTTTCCATTTCCTCACGGAAAATTTTCCGCTCCATTACAAAACCTTCTTTCCGCTCCATTACAGAATAGGTTCCGCTCCATTACAGAACATGTTCTGCTCCACTACTGCAACCTTTTCCGCTCCATTACCGAAATAAATTTCCGCTTCATTACAGAATCCTTATCCATTTTCCATAACTTTCTGCAACACCACATAATCATTTCACATAAGGTACCGACTCCTTTTCCGATTTCTCCAGCACTTCAACGGTCACATTCACAGCCACCTTCCATGTCACACCCACATGGTGGCATCTCGCTTACCTGTACGGGCCCATCATCATTCGATGTCGCCGACAAATGAAAAAGGATCACTCGACACTTGATCTGCAGCATTACGGATCCCGCTCAACAGCTAACCCGAGTCACATCAAATCCCATTTGACAGGACTCATTACCAGGAATATCATCGTAGTTCGTCAGCCTCAAAGAGGAATGATCGCATCTCCTTACAACCATCAGCACAAGAAGTGGAGAACCTTCTACTCTTCTTCTCGTCATCCAATACAATCATCGTAACCAACTAGAAATTGAACTCCACGCATCTATTCTTAGGTAAGGAAGGTACATAACCATCCTTCATTCACTTTTGATAGGTACAGAAGCACGGATCATGATTTATCATGCTAATTAGTGCCACACGGGGTCGTGTGTCGAGTTATCTAGGGGGGAGAAATTGGGTTGCTTTTAAAATTTTGTCAAACCAACTATTGTCTGATAATCCCACCACCTACGAGCTCTTAGCCAGACCAATATTGATAGCCCACCTTTCTATAACCCAAGCCCATTTTTCTCCAGAAAACTGACAGGAACTTGAAACACTGTAAGCATTTGGGGAGAAATAAGAAACGAAACGCAATGAAGGGGGAAATTTGGAGTGAACCTGAAAACATGGAGATGGTCTACGGAAACAAAGAGGTCAAAACAGTTTTTCAATAGGAAGGATGGCTGGAGTATTCCGACGAAATGAAGAAGGGAGATGTTGTGATCGCAATAGAGTTTGCACGTACCTATGATGGTGAAGTTGCAGAAGTTAGAGGATTGAAAATTCCAGCAGATGAGATGACAATTGTAAGGGCCTCTGGATTACCACAGATGGGTGAAAAATGGTTTGAGAGATGTGTGTCAATAAAGCCTCTTATCGAAGCATTTTTGAAACCTGGTGAACTGCTACAAGGAACAGAAAAAGGGACATAATGAGATTCATTACCAGTTCCATGGGGTGAGGTGGCGCTCTGCGTAATCAAATTCATTACATGTGAAAGTCGGTTTAGTCTGATTTTTGCTTATCATTTTAAAATTATGAATCATTTAAGGCACCAGAAGCACATCAACATGCCGTATTTTTTGTGGAAATCCTTAGAATTAATGAGCAAAATGGTTAAGGGTAGTAATAATCCAGATACAATTCTGGCACATCATGGGTTGATTAGATTATTGGTGGAGGATTCCCTACAAAACCAAAACCAGACATGGGAATCATTCGTGGGCACACCCTCGAGCACTGGGAAGACAAAGAAGAAGAAGAGGAAAACATTGGAAATTACCCCAGAAATCCAACGAGAGAAACTAGTTCATGCGGTCCCAATGAGAAGCCATCAAGCTGAAACCCCAACCTGTTTGATAGAAGGACCCCATACTCGGACAAGATCAAGGGCTCGGGGAGAGTGACAAGAGCGAAAGAAATTGCTTGGCCAGAACAAGGAATTGGAGGAAGAACGAGAAGTATTCATCATGTCAGAAAGTACTTGTAAACACCCGGAGAACCAACTAGGGTTGTAGAAGAAAGAAAAATGATGGACGGCTTTGATCAAAGGGACGCGAGGTAGCAGGATAAGGATATTTCAGTATTTCCTATTATGCAAGTACCGTAGGGCATATGCTAAGTTGAAGAAATATTACAGGGATTTGAAAGGTTCTTATCAGAAGAAAATAGAAGAAGTGGCGGACCTGCAAGAACAAGTTCAAAGAATGGAGAGATATAAGATGGATTCCCTATTGGAGGCTGTAGCATGGGAAGACGAACAATGGGAAGTTTACAGAGAGACACTCGGCGATGAAGGAATAGAGGATAGCATGCAAGCAAAAAATATGGAGCCTAAGGAGGGTTCTAAAGCAGAAGGATCGAAGGGTTTTGAAGCAGAAGAACCAAAATATTTTGAAACAGAAAGACCAAAGGGTCAAGAGTTGCATGAAGAGAGCCCTTTAGATGAAGTCCAAATCAAATACCTGGAAGAAAGGATAGCTCAGCTACAGGCGACAACAGGAGACCTGGAAGGGAAATTAAAATTGTCTAGCAATCAGAGAAAAGGGAAAGAACAAGAGACAATTATAGAACAACTACAGAGACAAGATTATGCCATGGCTATGAGAAGGCTTGGTCAAGAAGTGGAGAAATTGAAATTTGAAAAAGAATATATGAACTACCTGGCTCATTCCATGAGAAATCTAAGACCCCCTTCAAATTTGTATTCTGTGTTTTTAAAGGAACAACTTATATCTTTTAGACTGTCACTAGTAACTATGGGACATAATGATCATATTGAGACAATAGATCAGTTTGTTGGTTCCTTTTCCAGGAGAAATGACGAAGAACAGGATTTTCTGTGTGAATTATACATGCATAACCTGGTCATGACAGATTATGAGGATTGGGACCCAAACCCTCATGTAGGAGAAGTACAACTGAGAGCATTTATGTCCTTTATGACAAATCATTTGAGATGGAACAATGTTGCCACTGCTATAGAAAACATTGAATGGGAAGATGCCCTTTGGGTGAGAGGTTCCCCCTCAGTCGAAAAGCTATTCATGGACAGAAACCAAGTTATGAAGGATCATTCATTTGTTACTTTCTTGGAGACTGCTCAATCTAAAGTTGTTCATGAATGTAGGAGTTGGATTCCCTTTCATAGGTTGGAGGTGATGCTCTGTCTACGAATAAGAAGAGTTAATGCTTTGAGCTTGGACTTGAAAAGAAAGGATCCCTTCTCTGTTAGGATGTTTGAGTGAGCTCTGGACATAATACAAGTCTACTTTGACTGCCTGAGTACACAGAGAGCCAACTGGATTGGGCTCCGATTTCAATTTCCTATACTTTGGTGCCCTGTGATGGATGGAGAAGGCAGTGAATTTTTCAAGATTGTTGGTGAACATAAATGTTTTTTTAACATAACAGAAGGTGGCCATTCTTCCTATAAGTGGAGTGATGAATGCCTAAGAAGCTCTCCAAGCACCCCTGTTAGTGGATCATAGTCATTGTTTGCATAGGGACATGCAAACCCTTTGGTTGGGGGGAGATGACGGGCTGTGCATATGACCCTTTTTGTTCCCTTATTTTACCTTGTTTATGACTCTTTTTGACATAGTCCTGTATTTCCACTAGCTCTCTTGCTTACATTTTGCACATTTTGGCCATGGTAATGATTGATCTTGTCCTCTCTATTATTTGTCAATTGCTTATGATTGGATAGAGTTATGCTGCCATTATTGCCTACTAAAGAAGTCGTGTTTCAGGTTCAGTATCAGTTTACCTACAGGTTATGAAATGAAGGATTATGGAAGCTGGAAAATATCCATTTCAATCTTGAGTTATTACACTAAGGTATCAAGCTTTATGTATTTCTTTACATCATTTTGGTTACTTATCCAGCGTGCAGATGACGATGTAGTTGATCCAAGGATTGGAGATTTTGTACTTAATTTAGTACCTTGGGTCTTTGATGACTCATAGTTGACCACTCCGATATCTCTGGGATCGTCTCCACTTTCCACGATGCAGGCTCCTAAAATATCTCTTTGAATATCTGTAGATAGGCCTTAATTAGAAACATGTTGTAACTATATGATCTCTCATATTTCTCTCATAGGAATTGAATTATAAAAGACATGGGGACTCTTCAAAAGGGTTAGCCACAATTTGCATAAGATCCATTGCACACTGTATCAGACCTTTATATAAATAATTTATGGTTTACATGATTCGAATGTGTTGATCAATTTCGTGTGATTGAGTGGCTGTTCAGCCCCTGTTGCCGGAGGCAGGGCCCCCTTCTGTAACAAGTTCTATTATAAGTAGGATTTCTTTCCTTTATGCATGTGTGTTCAGGTTAATAAATTAATTGTTGATGCAGTGTTGATTGGTTTAATTATTTGATATTCAGTATTGGTGTGTTGAAGCGTAGCTGAGTGTGAATCCTTTAATGAGTGATACGATTCGATTTCCCATTCATTTATATTATCATTTACATAGGAACATATGAATGATGAATGTTGAATTAGAATTATTTCTGCAGTGAATGGATGCATTAAGTTATTCTTGGAATTTTGTTGTTAGTACGTAAGGGTAGAGACAAATTGTAAGAGTTTAATTAGTTTGTTCAATTTCTTCATTTTAGTTGTGGCTTATCGAATTGTATTTCTTAGGAGTTTCTCAGTTTGTTAAATTGGAAATTAATTTGCTTTCTATAGTTTGACAGGGTGTTGTTGGTGTTGATTACTTTCTGTAGTGTAGCAGAATATCATATCATAGCAAAACATTTCTTGAAGTTAATAGTTAGGTGCTTGGATTTGATTGCAAGATCCTTTCTGTACTTGGCATATTCATAGGAGTCCATTTGCTAAAATATTGCATCCTAATTTCAATTTAGTAATTCATTGATCTCTTCTGTGTTAATATCACCCAAATTGCAGTGTCTGGCATATATTTTGCTTGGTAGCTCATAAGCCTTAGTGGCCGTGGGTTGATAATTTATGAACAACTTTTTATTTCAATTTAATTCAAGAGGAATAAAAGATCTCGTCATGGGTCCATGGGCATGAGGGGTCTAGGTTGGTGGAATGTACGAAGGTGTCGTCCCGGAGTGCGCCGTTGTGCATGAAAGGCCGGGGCCATAGCTCATGGTGGACTGCACAGGACTAGGTGTGGGGTTATATGCAGGAGTTGGTGCATAATACATAGATAAATAGAACCTATCAGTGGATGCAATGTGACCAATGATGTCGTCGGTAGCATGAGATGCCCTTAGTGCATCCTTCCAAGAGGAATCACCTTAAGGGGCGTTAGGGAATATCATGTAGATGTAATCGAACTAGGTATAAATGAGGTCAAACCGTTGGGATTTTAGTATATCCTCTTTGTTTGTATCGGGATGTTCTGTTGATGTATATGTAACTTCGGAATGTATTTCATATATGTATGTTGTATGTACTCCTATAGAGATGGTATTATTACTCTATACGGAAGTGTCGTCATTTATTTTGTAAATGTCATAACTTATACTTGATGGGTTATTAGACCACCTTGTTGGGGTCGGCCCTGTATAAGTCATGTGGGTCAAAGGGTTATTAGACCACCCTATTGGGGGTCGTCCATGTGGGTCGAAGGGTTATTAGACCACCCTATTGAGGGTTAGCCCAGTCAGCATTATGTTATGTGGTTAAGTTTGAGCCTACATGATTTATGTAAAAGGTAGGTCAAGTCAAGTATAAATAGAGTGCGGGAGGCACTCTATTTGATCACTCACTTCTCACTCATGCACTTAAGGAGGAGTGGCGCAATTATGGAGGAGGAGGATCTGCTGCTAGGATATGTCTATCTCTTGGTTGTATCATTGCTCTATCTATATTTGAGGAATTTATTGGGGTTTTTCACCTTTATGGTTTTCCCCAAGTAAATATTTGTGTCTCTTGTGTGCTTGCATTATTGTCTCCATGATTGATATGTTGTAGATATGCTGTACATGTTGTTCTCTCAGTTTAGATCCTAGATCAGATTGAAGTAAATTCTGAAAATTTAACATGGTATCAGAGCTATCCTGAAAGAAGGCATGATATGGCATGTATGACACTTGTTGCACTTACGATGCTAGGGCTTGATATAGCAAAAACCAGTCATCGTAGCACTTTCGCTATAAATCAGTTTTGGAGAAGTTTTCAGATCTGAAATATTTACAGGTTGAATATTAAATCCCCATGTACCTTGTGTCCAAAGGAAAACCTCTAATTCATTGTACTTTGTGATTTATGATCTGTATAATATAGGGTTTTTGCCTCTTCCAGATCTGAGTCAAAATCAAGTGACCTTGGGAAAAAGGTCATAACTTGGGCTAGGAAGATCCAAATGAAATTTAGTAAAAAGAGAAAAGTAGTACACAGACTGTACTATCTCAAGAAACATTTTCAGAGGCCGAAGTTGAACCAGTAACATGTGGCACTCCGTACAATGTCGCTCTCCTGTATTATCCCATAAACAGGTCAAGTTACGACACTTGGAATAAATCTCTCTCAGAGAGTCCAATTGAGGTTAGACCTATCAGGATGGAAAGATAATAGGGTGAGCTATCTCAGGAAAATGTTTCAGAGGCTGAAGTTGAAACAGTGACATGTGGCACTCCGTAAAAGTTCACTCTCCTGTATTATCCCATAAACAGGCCACGTTGCGACACTTGGCATAACTCTCTCTCAGAGAATCCAATTGAGGTCAGACCTATCGGGATGGAAAGATAACAGGTCGGGCTATCTCAGGAAGCTTTTTTAGACCCTATGGATCAAAACGTTCAGAGTTATACCAGAAACAATCAGGTACATATTTCTATCAAAACAAAATTATTTTTGAGTACCTTCATTCATGGCTTCCGGAATTTACGGCTTCGGAGAAAGTTGGAATTTCTGTAATCAGAGACCACGTCTGGATGTTACTCATCAAAATCGAAATTTAGAGACCAAGATCAGAATTTTTGGTTGGGCAGAAGGCCGGGCTTGATGAGACCCTAGTTCGGGACCTTGATCAGAAAAGTGGAAAATTAGGGCTTCTGTAAAAATGGGAATTTTTGAAATCTGTGACCACGGCTGGAAGCTCCTCAGAAAAATAGAAGCTTAGAGCTTTGGATCAAAATTTTTGATTTGGCAGAAGAGTGGGCTTCATCAAACCCCATTTCAGGGTCACGTCCAATGAATCCGAAAGTTTCAAAGGCAAAATTGAGGACTGAAACTTTACAGTTTTCAAATTCTGAATATACCAGCTTGATCAGCTCATCAAGGCGCATATTTCTATCCTTTCGGAAGTTTGAATTTCTGGGGTTTCTCTGACAAAACCATATCCAGCTCCAGGTCTAGTTCTTGCAAATCAAGTGGATTGGGTTAATCCTAGAAGAAGATGGATTGGTCACCTACATAAGTCAAGAAGTTCCTGTTTCAGAGGGAGATGAGGCTAAGGCCTTACATAATAATATTACAAGCGATCTCGACAGGTATGACTCATCGAGGTATGTTTCGATATTTGTTCATGATTAATTTTATGGTATGTTTGTCTTCATGTTATTACGGTTAGTACAATCTTGATTTTAGATTTGTCGTATCACCTTAACAAAATTATGAATGCATGATAGAATATATTCATTGGTTAGGGTGTTGACACTTATGATTGTACTAATGCATTATGGTGTGGTATGAGGTTTATGTTGTCTGCTAACATAAAAGGTACACCAAGAAAGACAAATCATGTTCTACTTCAAGAACATATGATCATGGTGACATGAAGACAAGGATTCATCCATTGTCATGGATCACATACAAGATCTATTTTCGAGGTATGTATAACTTGTTTCTACAATGGTTAACTTACGAGACATGCAGGTTACTAGCACAAGTCACTGAAGAGAACCAGAAGACATTATGCGGGTATGTTAGACATAACTAGCTAGCATGCTAATCCAGGTATGTTTTTCCTATATCAAGCAAGAATCCTACCTTGTGTTAGGATCTTATACTGTTGTGTTGTTGATAATGATTATTCATGAAGTCATAGGTTTGAATAATCACAGGTTTTATGCATATTATATCTCTTATCTTGATTGACGATTCAACTAACCAGAAGATTCCTATGATCAATTAAGAAAATGTATGAGTAAAAGAAGACTTCCCTGAAACCTTGAATACTAATGTTTATTATCTATGAATGATCATGAATATACATGTTTAAGATTATTGTGTTTTGATAGTATTAAGATTATACTAATAAATGTGCGATTATGTATGAGACCTCAAGGATAACACAATGATGATACTAATAAGCATGCATAGTGATTAAGGATGGATGTAAGCTCAAGGACAGGTAATCCAGGAAGCAAAGATCAAGATGTAGCACACTCTAGTTGTTCCTCCAAGAAAGAAAAGGAGAACACTTCAGTAGTTTCTGCAAGGATGCAGATATTCAAAGGGAGTTGACCACTTCTCACAATCCACATAAGAATGGAGTTGCAGAAAAGGAAAAGACTGAGAGGGAGTCAACCCAACAAACAAACAAAGATAAGTATTGTCATTACTTGCATATTTTATTGTTTAAATAATACTGTTCAATAATGTATATATTGATGTTCCTAGAATTAGGTTGTGTATTATGCATATTAGAATAGTTGCATTGATGAACAATATACTACTAATATGCATGGGTAAGTGGCCTATGGCACTGTACAACATTCCATTGCTACTTATCTAGAATGAAATCTCTTTGCTGACATGTTGGGAGTTGTGCACACTCTTAACAATGTTCTGGTAGAGATTGGAAGGCATCTAGAAAGATACAGGATATGGATAAATGTTGTATTGAAGCATTGGCTAAGATAATTGCAGATCTATATGACATATTTCTTTATGTGTAAGAATTTGTTCTGAAAATTATGAGATGTTTTCTAATCATGCAATTTAACTTGTTGTGTAGGAAAGATCGTATGCCATCTCCTACAAAAGAAGAACCACAACATTTGTTCAGCAACAAAATTATCTATTGAAGATATTAAAGTTCCTAGGATATGGGAAGAATGCCATGATCCGTCAATCATGAAGAATGATGTTTGGGATGTAGTGCCAAGACCTGAAGGGAAGTTTGTTATGAATTCCATATGGATCTATCAAGATCAAGCATGCTGCAGATGGCAACATAGAGAAATATAAAAGTGATGAAATAGAAGATGCACCAGATGGATTTCAAGACAGCATGGTGTAATCATATATGTGTGCAGAACTTGGTATGGTGAAGATAGATTGATTGCCGACACACAGCGGAAGCTTGCTACCGAGTTTGAGTTGAGGAACTTGGAGATGATGCACTATTTGTTTTTGGCATGGAGGTGTGGTAGAGTGATGGAATCTTCCTTGGACAAGGGAAGTATGCAGTAGAGATCCTGAAGAGGTTCAGGATGATGGACTGCAAGGCTATGGACACACCTATGGCATCGAACCTGAAGCATTTGTGTGATGCTTCATTTGAGCCGGTTGATATCACTATGTATCGTCAAATGATTGGGTCCTTGATGTACCTGACGAACACGAGACCGGATGTTTGCTTTGCAGTGAACACATTGAGCTAGTTCCTGACGGATCCGAGGAGTGTTCACATGGTTGTTGTAAAGCATGTTCTGAGGTACCTGAAGGGTACAGTGGATTATGGGCTCAAGTATGAAGCAAATCAAAGTTTAACCTGCAGGGTTATGTTGATTCAGATTGGGCAAGCAGTGCTGCAGATAGGAAGAGCACATCTGGGTGCTGCTTCAGTATGGGATTAGGTGTGATCTCTTGGTTTAGCAGGAAGCAGTCCTGCGTATCACAGAGTACAGCTGAGGCAGAGTATGGTGTAGCCTATTCAGCTAGTTGTGAGGCAGTATGGCTATGGAAGCTACTGTCTGAGTTATTTGATCTCCCGTTGAAGGCTACTAGTATATTCTGTGACAACCAGAGTTGTGTGAAGATGTCCGAGAACCCAGTGTTTCATGACAGGTCGAAACACATAGAGATCAAATATCACTATATCAGGGATATGGTGCAGAGAGGAGCTGTGAAGCTCCTGTATGTTACGACGGACGAGCAGATTGCAGATGTGCTAACGAAGCCACTAGCCAGAGTGAAGTTCAAGTACTTTAGAGAGAGGCTTGGCATTCTTCAGATCGAGGACACTTCGAGGAAGAAGTGATGGACACATTTGCTGAAGCCATTCCAAGCATGTTGGAAGAAGGATCCTTCAAATGGCTGTGGATGTAAGCGTTGGATGATGAGCATCAGGATGATGTTCTGGTTTTTGCTTGGATATGATCAGTTGGATCATTTTTATATGTATGTATGCATCATGTTGGATGTTGAATATGATCAGTTGGATCATTTTTATGTATGTATATATGCATCATGTTGGATGTGGGATATGATCAGTTGGATCATTTATATGTATGTACGTATCATGTTGGATGCTGGATATGATTGGTTGGATCATGTGTGTATTTTTGTATATACATCATGTTGGATGCTTGGACCATGTATCTGTATATGTGTCAGGTGGATACATTGTATGATCAGGTGGATCATGTATGGTGATATGTATCATGTATTTGTATTTGTATCAGGTGGATACATTGTATGATAAGGTGGATCATGTATGATGATATGTATCAGGTAGATACTTGGTATGCATCAGGTAGATACTTGGTATGCATCAGATATGTTAAATTTTCTGATTTTACTTCAATATGATCTAGGATCTTGACTGAGAGAACAACATGTACAGCATATCAATCATGGAGACAATAATGCAAGCACACAAGAGACACAAAGATTTACTTGGGGAAAACCATAAAGGTGAAAAACCCCGATAACTTCCTCAGAGATAGATAGAGCAATGATACAACCAACCATAAGAGATAGACACAACCTAGCAGCAGATCCTCCTCCTCCATAAGTGCCCCACTCCTCCTTGAGTGCATATGTGAGAAGTGAGTGTGAGCAAATAGAGTGCCTCCCGCACTCTATTTATACTTGACTTGACTTGCCTTTTTACCTAACTCATGTAGGCTCGAACTTTACCACATAACATAATGCTGAGTGGGCCGACCCCCAATAGGGTGGTCTAATAACCCTTTGAACCACATGGCCGACCCCCAATAGAGTGGTCTAATAACCCTTTGACCCACATGACTTATACAGGGCCGACCCCAAATAAGGTGGTCTAATAACCCATCAAGTATAAGTTATGACACTTACAATATAAGTGACGACACTTCCTTATAGAGGAATAAAACCATCTCTATAGGAATACAATATACATATATGCGAAATACATTCCGAAGTTACATATACATCAACACTCCCTCTTAACTAGGAAGGTATTTCTCAGCACAGTTCTTCTAGCACAAGTCATCTTCTCTGGATCATCGTCACTGGATAATCGTCATTGAGTCATCATCATCGTCACTGCTGCTGCTATCTCAATCAATCTCTGAATCTACTCGTCATAGGAAGTTCTACAGAGCCAGTCCTTTTTCATACTGGATGTAGGCCCACCACCTGCAGGTCTTCGTCATCACTGGCCATACTGTGGAATCCTCAGGACTTATTACGTGCGTCACAAAACCTCGAAAGAGCATCCCAGGATGTTACGGGTACACAACTCCGACCTGTAGGATCTCCCAAGGCGCTATTACATGTGACCCCACCACAAAACCTTGAAAGAGCATCTCAGGATGTTACGGGTACACAACTCCGACCTGAAATCTCCTAGGGCACAAATTACATGTGGTCCACCACAAAACCTCGCAAGAGCATCTCAGGATGTTACGGGTACACAACTCCGACCTGAAATCTCCCAGGGCGCTATTACATGTGGTCATGGAAAAACCTCGAAAGAGCATCTCAGGATGTTACGGGTACACAACTCCGACCTAAAATCTCCCAGGGCCCAAATTACATGCCATAGGACAAAACCTCGCAAGAGCATCTCAGGATGTTACGGGTACACAACTCCGACCTGAAATCTCCCAGGGCACAAATTACATGTCCTCCCAGAGCAATGTCTTGAAAGAGCATCCCAGGCTGTTACGGGTACACAACTCCGACCTATAGGATCTCCCAGACATGCTCATCTGCACAACCTGATCCACGGCCACAGAGTATCAACCTGATACTCAACATACATCATCCTGATGTACTCATGATCGTCTTGATCATCATCACTGCAACGTCCTGCTGCATGTCATCTGGAGCAACATCCTGAAGCTCGTCATCTATGATCATCCTGATCATCACTGCAACATCCTCCTGCATGTCATCTGGAGCAACATGCTGAAGCTCGTCATCTATGATCATCCTGATCATCACTGCAACATCCTGCTGCATGTCATCTGGAGCAACATCCTGAAGCTCGTCATCTATGATCATCCTGATCATTAATGCATCTACTTGATGCATACCAAGTATCTATCCGATACATATCATCATACATGATCCGCCTGATCATCAATGTATCCACCTGATACAAATACAAATACATGATATATATCACCATACATGATCCACCTGATCACACAATGTATCCACCTGATACATATACATACATAAAAATGATCCAACTGATCATATCCAAGCAGAAACCAGAACATCATCCTGATGCTCATCATCCAGCGCTTACATCCACAGCCATGTGAAGGATCCTCCTTCCAACATGCTTGGAATGGCTTCAGCAAATGTGTCCATCACTTCTTCCTCGAAGTGTCCTCGATCTGGAGAACACCAAGCCTCTCTCTGAAGTACTCAAACTTCACCCTAGCTAGTGGCTTCGTCAGCACATCTGCAATCTGCTCGTCCGTCGCAACATACAGGAGCTTCACAGCTCCTCTCTGCACCATATCCCTGATATAGTGATATTTGATCTCTATGTGTTTCGACCTGTCATGAAACACTGGGTTCTCGGAAAGCTTCACACAACTCTGGTTATCACAGAAGATACTAGTAGCTTCCAACGGGAGATCAAATAGCTCAGATAGTAGCTTCCATAGCCATAATGCCTCACAACTAGCTGAGCAGGCTGCAACATACTCTGCCTCAGCTGTACTCAATGCTACGCAGGACTGCTTCCTGCTAAACCAAGAGATCACACCTGATCCCATACTGAAGCAACACCCAGATGTGCTCTTCCTATCTGCAGCACTGCCAGCCCAATCTGAATCAACATAACCCTGTAGGTTAAACTTTTGGTTTGCTTCATACTTGAGCCAATAATCCACTGTACCCTTCAGGTACCTCAGAACATGCTTTACAGCAACTAGGTGAACACTCCTCGGATCCGTCAGGAACTGGCTCAATGTGTTCACAACAAAGCAAATATCTGGTCTTGTGTTCGTCAGGTACATCAAGGACCCAATCATCTGACGATACATAGTGATATCAACTGGCTCATAGAAGCTTCAGATTCGATGACATAGGTGTGGCCATGGCCTTGCAATCCATCATCCCAAATCTCTTCAGGATATCTACTGTGTACTTCCCTTGACCAAGGAAGATTCCTTCTGCACTCTGCCACACCTCCATGCCAAAAAACAAATAGTGCATCATCCCCAAGTTCTTCATCTCGAACTCGGTAGTAAGCTTCCGCTGCGTGTCGACAATCAATCTATCTTCACCATACCAAGTTCTGCACATATATGATTTCCTATCATGTGTCTCAGAACCAAGTGGCTGCTCCACATACACTTCTTCTTCAACTACACCATTCAAGAAAGCTGTCTTGAATCCATCTGGTGTATCTTCTGTTTCGTCACTTTTATATTTCTCTATGCTGCCATCTGCAACATGCTTGATCTAATAGTTCCATATGGAAGTCATAACAAACTTCCCTTCAGGTCTTGGGATTACATCCCAAACATCATTCTTCATGATCGACGGATCATGGCATTCCATTTCTTCATCCCAGATCCTAGGATCTTCAATATCTTCAATAGATATCTTTGTTGCTGGAACAAATGTTGTAGTTCTTCTTTTGTAGGAGATGGCATACGATCTTTCCTACACAACAAGTTAAATTGCATGATTAGAAAACATCTCATAGCTTTCAGAACAAATTCTTACACATAAAGAAATATGCCATACAGTCATGCAATTATCTTAGCCAATGCTTCAATACAACATTTATCCATATTCCGTAACTTTCTAGATGCCTTCCAATCTCTACCAGAACATTGTTAAGAGTGTGCACAACTCCCAACATGTCAGCAAAGAGGTTTCATTCTAGATAAGTAGCAATGGAATGTTGTACAGTGCCATAGGCCACTTACCCATGCATATTAGGAGTATACTGTTCATCAATGCAATTATTCTAATATGCATAATACATATCCTAAGTCTAGGAACATGAGCATATACATCATTGAACAATTTTATTTAAACAGACACATATGCAAGAAATGATGATTAAAATACTTATCTTTGTTTGTTCGTTGGGTGGACTCCCTCTGAGTCTTCGCTTTCTTGCAGGAGCTACTGGAGTCCTAATCTGAAGTAGCTTCTTCTACACCTTTCTGTTGTGGAATGAAGAAAGATGGTCAACTCCCTCTGAATATCTGCATCCTTGCAGATACTACTGAAGTGTGCTCCTTTTCTTTCTTGCAGGAACAACTGGAGTGTGCTCCTTTGCTTTCTTGCAGGAGCAACTGGAGTGTGCTCCCTCTTGATCTTTGCTTCCTGAGTTACCTGTTCTTGAACTCATATTCATCCTTGGTCCCTATGCATGCTTATTAGTATCATGATTGTGTTATCCTTGTGATATCATATAAAATCATACATTCATTAGTATACTATTAAAACACAATAATTTCAAGCATGTATAGTCATGATCATTTCAAACAGAATAATAAGAATTAGCGTTCAAGGTTTATGTGGGATTCTTATGGTTAGTCAAATCATAAGAAGCATAACATGTCTAAACTTGTAATTACTCAAACCTATGACTCTTCAGGTTAGTTGAATCATCAATCAAGATAAGAGATATAGTATGCATAAAACCTGTGATTATTCAAACCTATACTTTCATGATTCTTCTGGTTAGTCATATCATCAATTATGGTAAGAAACATAATATGCATACAATCATGATTATTCAAACCTGTGACTTCATGAATAATCATTATCAACAACAGTATAAGATCCTAACACAAGGTAAGATTCTATCTTGATATAGGAAAAACATACCTGTATTAGCATGCTAGCTATTTATGTCTAACATACTCACATGATGTCTTCTTGTTCTTCTTCAATGACTTGTGCTAGTAACCTGTATATCTCATAGGTTAACTATTACAAAACTAAGTTATACATACCTCGTAAATGGATCTTTTATGAGATCCATGACAATGGATGAATCTTTGTCCTCATGTTATCATGATCATATGTTCTTGGACCAGAACATGATTTGTCTTTCTTGGTGTACCTTTCATGTTATTAGACAACATAAACCTCATACAACACCATAATGCATTAGTACAATCATAAGTGTCAACACCCTAACCAATGAATATCTTCTATCATGCATTCATAATTTTGTTAAGGTGATACGACAAATCTAAAATCAAAATTGTACTAACCGTAATAACATGAAGACATACCATAAACTTAATCATGGAAAATATCAAAACATACCTCGATGAGTCATACCTGTTGAGATCGCTTGTAATCTTCTTATGTAAGGCCTTAGCCTCATCTCCCTCTGAAACAGGAACTTCTTTACTCATGCAGATGATCAATCCATCTTCTTCTAGGATTAACCCAATCCACTTGATTTGCAAGAACTGGACCTGGAGCTGGATATGGGTTTGTCAGAGAAACCCCAAAAATTTAAACTTTGAATTTCAAACTTTCGAAAGGATAGAAATATGCGCCTTGATGAGCTGATCAAACTGGTATATTCTGAATTTGAAAACTGCAAAGTTTCACTCCTCAATTTTGCCTTTGAGACTTCCGGATTCACTGGACGTGACCCTGAACTGGGGTTTGATGAAGCCCACTCTTTTTCCCCATCAAAATGTTTGATCCAAATCTCTAAGCTTCTATTTTTCTGAGGAGCTTCCAGCCGTGGTCACAGATTTCAAAAATTCCCATTTTTACAGAAGCCCTAATTTTCCACTTTTCTGATCAAAGTCCCGAACTAGGGTCTAATCAAGCCCGGCCTTCTGCCCAACCAAAAATTCTGATCTTGGTCTCTAAATTTCTATTTTGATGAGTAGCATCCAGCCGTGGTCTCCGATTACAAAAATTCCAACTTTCTCCAAAGCCCTAAATTCCGGAAGCCATGAATGAAGGTACCAAAAAATAATTTTGTTTTGACAGAAATATGTACCTGATTGTTTCCAGTGTAACTCTGAAATTTTTGATCCACAGGGTCTGAAAAAGTTTCCTGAGATAGCCTGACCTGTTATATTTCCATCCTGACAGGTCTGACCTCAATTGGATTCTCTGAGGGAGAGTTATGCCAAATGTCGCAAAGTGACCTGTTTTGGGATAAAACAGGAGAACAAACTTGTACGGTGTGCCACGTGTCACTGTTTTAACTTCGGCCTCTGAAAAAGTTTTCTGAGATAGCTCGGCCTGTTACCTTTCCATCCTGACAGGTCTGACCTCAATTGGACTCTCTGAGAGAGATTTATACCAAATGTCGCAACGTGACCTGTTTATGGGATAATACAGGAGAGCGAACTTGTACGGAGTGCCACGTGTCACTGGTTCAACTTCGACCTCTGAAAAAGTTTTCTGAGATAGTACAGACTGTGTACTACCTGTCACTGTTTACGAAATTTCATTTGGAGCTTCCTAGCCCAAGATATGACCTTTTTCCCAAGGTCACCTGATTTTGACTCAGATCTTGAAGAGGCAGAAACCCTATATTGTACAGATCATAAATCACAAAGTACAACGAATTAGAGGTTTTCCTTTGGACACAAGATACCTGGAGATCTTAGCTTCGGCCTGTAACATTTTCAGATCCGAAAACTTCGTCAAAACGGATTTATAGCGAAAGTTCTACGATGACTGGTTTTTGCTATATCAAGCCCTAGCATCGTAAGTGCAACAAGTGTCATACATGCCATATCATGCCTTCTTTCAGGCTAGCTCTGATTCCATGTTAAATTTTCTGATTTTACTTCAATATGATCTAGGATCTTGACTGAGAGAACAACATGTACAGCATATCAATCATGGAGACAATAATGCAAGCACACAAGAGACACAAAGATTTACTTGGGGAAAACCATAAAGGTGAAAAACCCCAATAACTTCCTCAGAGATAGATAGAGCAATGATACAACCAACCATAAGAGATAGACACAACCTAGCAGCAGATCCTCCTCCTCCATAAGTGCACCACTCCTCCTTGAGTGCATATGTGAGAAGTGAGTGTGAGCAAATAGAGTGCCTCCCGCACTCTATTTATACTTGACTTGACTTGCCTTTTTACCTAACTCATGTAGGCTCGAACTTTACCACATAACATAATGCTGAGTGGGCCGACCCCCAATAGGGTGGTCTAATAACCCTTTGACCCACATGGCCGACCCCCAATAGAGTGGTCTAATAACCCTTTGACCCACATGACTTATACAGGGCCGACCCCAAATAAGGTGGTCTAATAACCCATCAAGTATAAGTTATGACACTTACAATATAAGTGACGACACTTCCTTATAGAGGAATAAAACCATCTCTATAGGAATACAATATACATATATGCGAAATACATTCCGAAGTTACATATACATCAACAAGATAGATGCATTGTATGATCAGGATGATCATGGATGTCAAGCTTCAGGATGTTGCTCCAGATGACATGCAACAGGATGTTGCAGTGATGATGATTAGGATGATCATGTGTACATCAAGATGATGTATGGTGAGTATTAGGTTGATACTCTATGGCCATGGATCAGGTTGTGCAGATGAGCATATAATTTGGCCCTGGGAGATTTGTAGATAGTCTTTCAAGGTCTTGCCTATGGCATGTAATTCGTTGCCCTGGGATATATGGAAAATGCTCTTTCGAGGTTTTGCTCTGGGAGGACATATAATCTGGCCCTGGGAGATTTGCAGATAGTCTTTCAAGGTTTTGCCTATGGCATGTAATTCATTGCCCTGGGATATCTGGCAGATGCTCTTTCGAGGTTTTGTCCTATGGCATATAATCTGTACCTGGGAGATCCGATAGGTTGGGCTGTGTGCCCGCAATCAGTCCTGGGATGCTCTTGCGAGGTTTTTCCATGACCACATGCAATTCGTGCCCTGGGAGATCCTATAGGTAGAGCTGTGTGCTCGTAACAGCCTGGGATGCTCTTGCGAGGTTTTGTGGTGACCACATGTAATTCATGCCCTGGGAGATCCTATAGGTAGAGCTGTGTGCTCGTAGCAGCCTGGGATGCTCTTGCAAGGTTTTGTGGTGAGGTCACATATAATATGGCCCTGGGATATTTGCAGATAGTCTTTCGAGGTTTTTCCTATGGCATGTAATTCGTGCCCTGGGATATCTGGCAGATGCTCTTTCGAGGTTTTGTGATACACGTAATAAGTCCTGAGGATTTCATAGTATGGCCAGTGATGACGAAGACCTGCAGGTGGTGGGCCTGCATCCAGTATGAAAAAGGACTGGCTCTGTAGAACTTTCTATGACGAGTAGATTCAGAGATTGATTGAGATAGCAGCAGTAGTGACGATGATGATGACTCGATGACAATTATCCAGTGACGATGATCCAGAGAAGAAGACTTGTGCTAGAAGACCTGTGCTGAGAAATACCTTCCTAGTTAAGAGGGAGTGTTGATGTATATGTAACTTCAGAAAGTATTTCATATATGTATGTTGTATGTACTCCTATAGAGATGGTATTATTCCTCTATACGAAAGTGTCGTCATTTATATTGTAAATGTCGTAACTTATACTTGATGGGTTATTAGACCACCTTGTTGGGGTCGGCCCTGTATAAGTCATGTGGATAACCGGGTTATTAGACCACCCTATTGGGGGTCGGCCATGTGGGTCGAAGGGTTATTAGACCACCCTATTGAGGGTCAACCCAGTCAGCATTATGTTATGTGGTTAAGTTTGAGCCTACATGATTTATGTAAAAGGCAAGTGAAGTCAAGTATAAATAGAGTGCGAGAGGCACTCTATTTGATCACTTACTTCTCACTCATGCACTCAAGGAGGAGTGGCACACTTATGGAGGAGGAGGATCTGCTTCTAGGATATGTCTATCTCTTGGTTGTATCATTGCTCTATCTATCTCTAAGGAAGTTATTGGGGTTTTTCACCTTTATGGTTTTCCCCAAGTAAATCTTTGTGTCTCTTGTGTGCTTGCATTATTGTCTCCATGATTGATATGTTGTAGATATGCTGTACATGTTGTTCTCTCAGTTAATATCCTATATCATATTGAAGTAAATTCTGAAAATTTAACACGTTCATATGCCACATTCTTGGAAATGGATAACATTAGATACTTTAGAAACCAATCTAAAAATATACAGTCATCCAGTTTGATCTTGCATAAACTTCAGCATCTATGCCACTCATGGATATGGTATGTGTTATGGGTGGTTGTATTTTGTCTAAAATAAAGAACAATCTCAACACCAGGGTCGTAACAAACTAGCATCTAGAAGAACTGCAAGAAATTCGAAGCGAGGGATGCAAAGGTGGAGTACATCCCATGGGGCTGGTCAATATGCCACTTTGCTGCAGTGCTATTGAAGGTTCATTGTAATATGCATAATAAAATAGAGTCATGCATTATGGAGTTAGAGAAACACCACAATTGGAAGGACATGATATGGTTATGGGGGTCCTCACACCTTTCCCCTTGAACTTCACAATGTATGAAGGGAGCTTGGTGGGCATGGGAGGCCACATAGGATCATGTCAGATGATGTCATTAGTCATGTTAACAAAAGAAAATTGGACACACACCAAATGACATGTTGTGGACCCTTATTTCCAAAGGATAAACCCATTTGTGCATAAAAACCCAAAAAACCCATTTGTCCTAAGTTATAAACCCCCTTTGGACAACCTCCACCTAAATAGGGAATATTCCCTAAAACGGAGGTGTCCACCAAAATAGGGGGGTTGTCCCAACAAAGACAAACTCCCACCTGAATTCAAAATTTACCGGCAACAAGATTCAAAAAAGAAAAAACCATAATTGGTTTTAGGGTTCCAAAACCCTAAACCACAATATATATGTAATATTTTTTGCCCAATTTGATAGAAATGATTCGATAACCTACCATTTGAACCTATCCCATATTTGGTACCATTTTACCATCTTTCATTATTCCATTCACACACACCTCCACCATCAATATCCCACTCTACAAATCCCCTTGGCTGGTTGAGCACCCTTGGCTCCCTGCTACCATTCAGGTTGATATATTGCATTTGGTTGAGATCGGTGGCCATTCAGAGGATGGAACCATCAACGGAGGATTTCTAGCTTCTCGACCGCAAGGGAACTTATACCCAGGGAGGTAACTGTTCATGTAACTCCATTTATTATAAATAATAAAAAATGATTCTTTCGTAGACATGGTTCATTGATGTGAATGAAAGGAAGTTTACATGTGTGCTTTGGTTTCACTATAGTATATGTTGGTTAAATTAAATAGTTATGGTTTTACCATTGATATTTACGATTGAGTTTTTGCATGTTAGTATTTGTATTCAGGGCTCATAAGCCATCCTAACTTAGGCTATATTCCCAGTTGCATATTTTAGTTCTTAGTTTACTGCTTTTTACCCAATTTTACTGCACATCCTTCACACAGAGCCGCGAGAGATATCTTCTTGCATGCTCTCTACCTCGGATTCCTCAAGTTTGTAGACTTCCCATTTTCATTTGTTGGAGTGTGAAAGCACATACAATAGAACTAGCGACCATACTGGGTCGATCCCTGCAGATCCCCAGTTAATTTTTATGTTTGTTTGAGTGTGTTTTAATGTAGATTTTTTGCTTGTTATATCTCTTAGTTAGAGTGTTTTTGAGTACTATTAGTCCCCTAGTTGAATTTTGGCTTGCAAAAATAGCCTAATCCAACCCTCAAACCCCTTCCTCAGCCTTTTCTGAGCTATTTTTCAATTTTTTTCAAACCCAGTTCTAAGTGGCATTTGTCTGCCAGTTAAGTCCTCCCTAGGGAACCCCTTTTTCCCAGTTAAGAGTTCTCCAGAGCACTCCTTTTCCCCCGAAAGGTGCGCTTTAGACCGGGAACTATCTGTTTTAGTTTTGCTCCTGTTTTTGCATAGTGTGCACCCTAGAATGCCTCTCTCCCTTAGGAAGAAGCACCCTGAGTCTAAATTTTAACCCTTTGATCCCTCTGTTTGTCCCCTTTCATGATTTGGATTGACTGTTTGGTTGTAGATTTGATTGATTGTAGCATGATTTTTACTATCTCTTCTTGTTGTTTTCAGCATGATCAGTCTCTCTTATTGATTCCTAGCAGTATCTTTCAATTTGAAATAAAATAATTTCAGTTCAGTTTCTTTCAAGTTATTAATTCTCTTTATTTCTTGATCATGTAGCATAGTTATACACACCACTCATGCACCCACTCACACCCTAAAGATCAAAGTGAGGATAAATTTTTTTAACTGAACAAACATCTAAACCCACTTGGATACTAGAAAGAATCTTATAGCTAGGTAGGGAACTGGGAGTAAGCATCCAAATAACCCGCCTTTGCCACTTTACACCTAAAACTTAGCATTTGTCTATTAGGGAACCAAAATCCCCTAGTACTTTTTGGAACAGTTAAAATTTGATTTGTCAAAAAGGGATTTCCCTTAGGAGGGAAAGTTGTGAGACTGGTTCCATAAGGCTAGGTGGACTGCTTCTCTCCACTTAGTTCTGAAGGACACCTACTCGTATTCCGGCCTTGTACCAGGGGTGTAGTGACCAAAGGGCTGAAATGTTGAATTTCCTTTTTAGATGTGTCATGAATGGGGTAGCCTAGTTTCAATTCTTCTAGGGATATTTTACTCAGGATCGCTCTTGGTAGAGGGATATCCATATATTTTAGGTACGCATTTGCATGCTTAGACACCCCTTAGGTTAGTGATTCTTTTCCATTTTTAGCTAGTGCTACTTATTGGCATTCTGGTCATTCCTTGCTACTCGCCTACTGTGACATGCGATCGTAGTAGAGTTTTAGAGTTTATTGTTGGCCTGAGCGCCACTTTGTTGAGACCTCTCCTTCTGCAGACATGACGACAGTTGGATTTTCGAGCGTTTTTATTTAAACTCCTCTACTCTCATGACATCAGTCATCATTTCTCCCATGAGATACTCCCATAAACTGCAGGTGTAGTCCCCACAACATGGTCCGTTAGACTGCACTCGTCCTGATCCCTTGAGATAAAAATTTTCCTCGCTGGATATTCATCGTGACACACCTTATTTCACATATGATTCTGAATCAGAGACACATGTATCTACAACACCATCTAGTGCCATGGCCGGCATGAACCCCAACTAGGTCTACGGAGGAATCGTTGGCGGTGGAAACGCTAGCGACCCTGCTACCACTACAACATCTATCTTGGTCGTGGTATCCACGGGACCCTCTATCCCTGATTCAACATGTGTTAAATTTTCAGAATTTACTTCAATCTGATCTAGGATCTTAACTGAGAGAACAACATGTACAACAAATCTACAGCATATCAATCATGGACACAATAATGCAAGCACACAAGAGACACAAAGTTTACTTGGGGAAAACCATAAAGGTGAAAAACCCCAATAACTTCCTCAGAGATAGATAGAGAAATGATACAACCATAATACAAGAGATAGTCTTCTCCTAGCAGCAGAGCCACCTCCTCCACAAGTGCGCCACTCTCCAAAGTGTGAGTGAGAGAATAGAATGTGTAAAATGAGAGAGACACACTCTCTATTTATACACTAACTTGACTTGACCTTTACTCAAGTAGGTCGGCCTCAACTTAACCACTTAACATAATGCTGACTGGGTCGACCCCCACTAGGGTGGTCTAATAACCCTTTGACCCACATGGTCGATCCCCAATAGGGTGGTCTAATAACCCTTTGACCCACATGACTTATACAGGGCCGACCCCAACAAGGTGGTCTAATAACCCATCAAGTATAAGTTACGACACTTACAATATAAATGACGACACTTCCGTATAGAGGAATAATAACATATCTATAGGAATACAACCACTTCCGTATAGAGGAATAATAACATCTCTATAGGAATACAATATACATATATGTGAAATACATTCCGAAGTTACATATACATCAACACTCCCTCTTAACTAGGGAGGTATTTCTCGACACAGGTTTTCTAGCACAAGTCATCTTCTCTAGATCATCGTCACTGCTGCTGTTATCTCAATCAATCTCTGAATCTACTTGTCATAGGAAGTTCGACAAAGCCAGTCCTTTTTCATACTGGATGTAGGCCCACTACCTGCAGGTCTTCGTCATCACTGGCCATACTGTGGAAATCTCAGGACTTATTACGTGCGTCACAAAACCTCGAAAGAGCATCCCAGGCTGTTACGAGCACATGGCTCTACCTATAGGATCTCCCAGCGCCATATTATATGTGACCTCACCACAAAACCTTGCAAGAGCATCCCAAGCTATTACGAGCACACAACTCTACCTATAGGATCTCCCAAGGACAGATTATACGTGGTCACCACAAAACCTCGCAAGAGCATCCTAGGCTGTTACGAGCACACAGCTCTACTTATAGGATTTCCCAGGGACAGATTATATGTGGTCATGGAAAAACCTCACAAGAGCATCCCAGGACTTATTACGAGCACACAGCCCAACCTATCAGATCTCCCAGGGACATATTATATGCCATAGGACAAAACCTCGAAAGAGCATCTTCCAGATATCCCGGGGCGAGATTATATGCCATAGGAAAAACCTCGAAAGACTATTTGCAGATCTCTTGGGGAAAAATTATATGTCCTCCCAGAGCAAAAACTCGAAAGAGCATTTTCCAGATATCCCAAGGTCAGACTACATGCCATAGGCAAAACCTCGAAAGACTATCTGCAAATCTCCCAGGGCCAAATTATATGCTCATCTGCACAACCTGATCCACGGCCATAGAGTATCAACCTGATACTCACCATACATCATCCTGATGTATACATGATCATCTTGATCATACAATGCATCCACCTGATGCATACCAAGTATCTACCTGATACATATCATCATACATGATCCACCTAATCATACAGTGTATCCACCTGATACAAATACAAATACATGATACATATCACCATACATGATCCATCTGATCATACAATGCATCTACCTAATGCATACCAAGTATCTACCTGATACATATCATCATACATGATCCACCCGATCATACAGTGTATCCACCTAATACAAATACAAATACATGATACATATCACCATACATGATCCACCTGATCATACAATGTATCCACCTGATACATATACATATACATGGTCCAAGCATCCAACATGATGCATATACAAAATACATACAAATGATCCAACCAATCATATCCAGCATCCAACATGATGCGTACATACATATACATATAAATGATCCAACTGATCATATCCAACATCCAACATGATGCGTACATATATAAATGATCCAACTGATCATATCCAACATCCAACATGATGCATATACAGAGCAGTAACTGGAGCATCGTCCTGATGCTCATCATCCAGCGCTTACATCCACAGCCATGTGAAGGATCCTCCTTCCAACATGCTTGGAATGGCTTCTGCAAATGTGTCCATCACTTCTTCCTCGAACTGTCATCAATCTGAAGAACACCAAGCCTCTCCCTAAAGTACTCAAACTTCACCCTGGCTAGTGGCTTCGTCAACACATCTGCAATCTGCTTGTCCATCGCAATGTACAGGAGCTTCACAGCTCCTCTCTGCACCATATTCCTGATATAGTGATATTTGATCTCTATGTGTTTCGACCTGTGATGAAACACTGGGTTCTCAGACAGCTTCACACAACTCTGGTTATCACAAAAGATACCAGTAGCATCCAATGGGAGATCAAATAACTCAGACAGTAGCTGCCTCACAACTAGCTGAACAGGCTGCAACATACTCTCCCTCAGCTATACTCAATGCTACGCAGGACTGCTTCCTGCTGAACCAAGAGATCACACTTGAACCCATAATGAAGTAGCACCCAGATGTGCTCTCCTATCTCCAGCACAACCTGCCCAATCTGAATCAACATAACGCTGCAGGTTAAAATTTTGATTCACATCATATTTGAGCCCATAATCAACTGTACCCTTCAGGTACCTCAGAATATGCTTTATAGCAACCAGGTGAACACTCCTCGGATCTGTCGAGAACTGGCTCAATGCGTTCACCGCAAAGCAAATATCTAGTCTCATGTTCGTCAGGTACATCAAGGACCCAATCATCTGACGATACATAGTGACATCAACCAGTTCAGATGAAGCATCACACAGAAGCTTCAGGTTCGATGCCATAGCCTCGTAGTCCATCATCCCGAACCTCTTCATGGTCTCTACTACATACTTCCCTTGTCCAAGGAAGATTCCATCTGCACTCTGCCAAACCTCCATACCTAAAAAGTGGTGCATCATACCCAAGTTCTGCACATATATGACTCCCTGGCATGTGTCTCAGAACCAAGTGGCTGCTCCACATACACTTCTTCTTCAACTACACCATTCAAGAAATTTGTCTTGAAATCCATCTGGTGTATCTTCTATTTCATCACTTTTATATTTCTCTATGTTTCCTTCTGCAACATGCTTGATCTTGATAGATCCATATGGAAGTCATAACAAACTTCCCTTCAGGTCTTGGGACTACATCCCAAACATCATTCTTCCTAATCGACGGATCATGGCATTCTTCCCATATCCTGGGAACTTCAATATGTTCAATAGATAATTTTGTTGCTGAACAAATGTTGTAGTTCTTCTTTTGTAGGTGATGGCATACGATCTTTCCTACACAACAAGTTAAATTGCATATTAGAAAACATCTCGTAGTTTTCAGAACAAATTCTTTCACATAAATAAATATGTCATATAGTCATGCAATTATCTTAGCCAATGCTTCAATACAACATTTATCCATATCCCGTAACTTTCTAGATGCCTTCCAATCTCTACCAGAACATTGTTAAGAGTGTGCACAACTCCCAACATGTCAGCAAAGAGGTTTCATTCTAGATAAGTAGCAATGGAATGTTGTACAATGCCATAGGCCACTTACCCATGCATATTAGTAGTATATTGTTCATCAATGAAACTATTCTAATATGCATAATACACAACCTAATTCTAGGAACATCAGTATATACATTATTGAACAATATTATTTAAACAATAAAATATGCAAGTAATGGCAATTCAAATACTTATCTTTGTATGTTTGTTGGGTTGAGTCCCTCTCAGTCTTTGCTTCTTTTCTGCAACTCCATTCTTATGTGGATTGTGAGAAGTGGTCAACTCCCTCTGAATATCTGCATCCTTGCAGAAACTACTGAAGTGTGCTCCTTTGCTTTCTTCAGGAACAACTGGAGTGTGCTCCCTCTTGATCTTTGCTTCATGGATTACCTATCCTTGAGCTTACATCCATCCTTAATCACTATGCATGCTTATTAGTATCATCATTGTGTTATCCTTGAGGTCTCATACATAATCACACATTTCTTACTATAATCTTAATACTATCAAAACACAATAATCTTAAACATGTATATTCATGATCATTCACAGATAATAAACATTAGTATTCAAGGTTTCAGGGAAGTCTTGTTTTACTCATACATATTCTTATTTGATCATAGGACTCTTCTGGTTAGTTGAATCATCAATCAAGATAAGAGATATAATATGCATAAAACCCGTGATTATTCAAACCTATACCTTCATGATTCTTCTGGTTAGTCATATCATCAATTATGGTAAGAAACATAATATCCATACAACCATGATTATTCAAACCTATGACTTCGTGAATAATCATTATCAACAACACAACAGTATAAGATCCTAACACAAGGTAGGATTCTAGCTTGATATAGGAAAAACATACCTGGATTAGCATGCTAGCTAGTTATGTCTAACATACCCGCATAATGTCTTCTGGTTCTCTTCAGTGACTTGTGCTAGTAACCTGCATGTCTCATAAGTTAACCATTGTAGAACCAAGTTATACATACCTCGAAAGTAGATCTTCTATGTGATCCATGAAAATGGATGAATCTTTGTCTTCATGTCACCATGAGCATATGTTCTTGAAGTAGAACATGATTTGACTTTCTTGGTGTACCTTTTGTGTTAGCAAACAACATAAACCTCATACAACATCACAATGCATTAGTACAATCATAAGTGTCAAAACCTTAATCAATGAATATTTTCTATTAAGGTGATATGACAAGTCCAGTAATTAATCAAGATTGTACTGTAATGATATGAAGACAAACATATGATAAACTTAACCATGAAACATACCTGTAAGCCATACCTATCAAGATTGCTTGTAATCTTCTTATGGAAGGCCTTAGCCTCATCTCCCTCTAAGACAGGAACTTCTTCACTTATCCAGGTGACCAATCCATCTTCTTCTAGGATCAACCCAATCCACTTGATTTGCAAGAACTGGACCTGGAGCTGGATTAGGGTTTGTCAAAGAAACCCAAAAAATTCAAACTTTTAATTTCAAACTTCCGAAAGGATAGAAATATGCGCCTTGATGAGCTGATCAAGTTGGTATATTCATAATTTGAAAACTGCAAAGTTTCACCCCTCAAAATTGCCTTTTAGATTTCTAGATTCACCAGGGAGGACCCTGAATTAGGGTTTGAGTTTCTCGGAGCTTCACCAAACCAAAAGATTTGAGTCAAAACTCTAAGCTTCAATTTTTTCTGAGGAGCTTCCAGCCGTGGTCACAGATTTCCAAAATTCCACTTTTTGCAGAAGCCCTAATTTTCCATCTTTCCGATCAAAGTCCCGAACTGGGGTTTGATCAAGCCCGGCCTTCTGCCCTACCAAAAAATCTGATCTTGGTCTCTAAATTTCGATTTTGATGAGTAGCATCCAGTCGTGGTCTCCAATTACAAAATTTCCAACTTTCTTCGAAGCCCTAAATTCCAGAAGCCATGAATGAAGGTACTAAAAAATAATCTTGTTTTGACATAAACATGTACCTGATTGTTTCTGGTGTAACTCCAAACTTTTTCATCCACAGGGTCTGAAAAATGTTTCTTAGATAACCCGACCTGTTGTCTTTCCATCCCGACATGTTTGAACTCAATTGGATTCTCTGAGAGAGAGTTATGCCAAGTGTCGCAACGTGACCTGTTTATCGCATAATACAGGAGAGCGAACTTGTACGGAGTGCCACGTGTCACTATTTCAATTTCGGCCTCTGAAAAATGTTCCTGAGACAGCCCGACCTGTTATATTTCCATCTCGATAGGTCTAAACTCAATTGGATTCTCTGAGAGAGATTTATGCCAAGTGTTGTAACGTGACCTGTTTATGGGATAATACAGTAGAGAGAACTTGTACGGCGTTCCACGTGTCACTGGTTCAACTTCAGCCTCTGAACACTTTTCCTGAGATAGTACATTCTGTGTACTACCTGTCACTTTTTACGAAATTGCATTTGGAGCTTTCTATCCCAAGTTATGACCTTTTTCCCAAGGTCACCTGATTTTGACTCAGATCTAGAAGAGGCAAAAACCCTATATTGTACAGATCATAAATTAGAGAGAATAGAATGTGAGTAAGAGAATAGAATGTGTAAAATGAGAGAGACACACTCTCTATTTATACACTAACTTGACTTGACCTTTACTCAAGTAGGTCGGCCTCAACTTAACCACTTAACATAATGCTGACTAGGCCAAACCCCACTAGGGTGGTCTAATAACCCTTTGACCCACATGTCCGACCCCCAATAGGGTGGTCTAACAACCCTTTGACCCACATGACTTATACAGGTCCGACCCCAACAAGGTGGTCTAATGACCCATCAAGTATAAGTTACGACACTTACAATATAAATAACGACACTTCCGTATAGAGGAATAATAACATCTCTATAGGAATACAACCACTTCCGTATAGAGGAATAATAACATATCTATAGGAATACAATATACATATATGTGAAATACATTCTGAAGTTACATATACATCAACAACAAGACCTACCCCTGGCAGCATTATGCATCCAGCCACTACATCCATACCCATAGGTATTGGTCCCATCCCGATAACCACATCCCCCTCGATTACTTGTAATAACCTTGGGGGAACCACCACTTCCTTTCAGATCCCTACCCCCAATATAGTGAGTTCCTCTATTCCCGTTACGACTAACACCCATGTACCCGCATTCAGTGGAGGTGGTGCCACGATAATCGCCATGGCTAGCACACAGGTCGGCCCATCCATGCCACATCATCCTACAAGTTTTCCATTCATGGCTAGTAACAACCTCCTTGACCTAGCTAGATTGGCCTACGACCCCATCCAACATGATCCTATGTGGCCTCCCATGCCTACCAAGCTCCCTTCGGACATACCCAAGTTCGAGGGGAAGGGTGGGGAAGAAACAAAGAACCACATCATGTCCTTCCACTTGTGGTGTTCCTATAAATCCATAGTGGATGAATCTATTTGACTATTCCTATTACAACAAACCTTCACTGGCGCTGCAACAAAGTGATACATTGACCAGCCCCATGAGACTCATTCAACCTTTGCATCCCTTGCTTTGAATTTCTTGGAGTTCTTCCAGCTATCAGTTCATTATGATGCTATTGTTGAGATCCTCCTATCTTGCAGAAAAAATATGGCTACCCTTATTACGAACCATATCCATGAATGGCGTAAATGCCACAGTTTGTGTAAGATTAAATTAGAAGACCACATATTTTTACATTTGTTCTTGAAATATGTTATACCAACCATCGCTAAGGATGTGGCATCCGAGCGACCCCAAACTGAAGAAAAGGATAATATCCTTAGATACCAACAGTTTGACCTTATCTAAGCCCAATCAAGCTACCTATATACCACATTACCTGATTCCCTGCACGCCGATACTTATCGGAAGGATGTACCGAGGGAATCCCATGCTACATATGGAATCATCGACCACATTGCGTCCACTAACTAACCCTGCGTGCATATGCCTCCAACATCCGCGAAACCCGCTATGATCTCACATACAACAAATCATTCTAGAGAAACACCTTCGTATGTGCCACCGACCCACAATTCCCAAACACATGGGCCCACATATGCGCTCCTGGCTATGGTAACCAATAAGCGTACCCACCTCCTACGACCCCATTGGCTTACTACCATCCATCTCCCTGTCTTGCTCCTCCCCAACCTCAATATCCCCCTACCTATTATTGGTACATAGTTCCCATATAGACCTTTGCTAATAATCCTTGCATAATATTCCAATAGTTCCCATCTAGACCTTTGCTAATAATCCTTGCATAATATTCCAAGTGTTTAATGTAAGTTGTTCCATGGTTTGGCTTCACAGTGCCTAGTCTAGGGGATTTGTCCACATACTAGACTAGTGGTTTGCCATTATAGCCAAGTTTCTCCATTTCCTTGTTATGGGGAGTCAAAGGCACCCAATTTAATGCATTTAATCAGGCAGGCACACCACTTCCCTGTTTTATGGGATAAGGTTGGACCAAGGGCATTAATGCACTAGAAATGGTCAAAATGCTCATTAATGGCCACTATGAAAGCCCTAAACCACATAATTCTCCCTCATAATGATTCCATCCACATTAATTGAATTTCCTAACTTCCTCATGGCCCTCATAGGTTCATTGGACCGAATTATGGCCCAATATAGGAGTTACACTTGGCACAATGTCATAGATTGGGAGAATTACTCCACTAAGCCTAACATTAATGTGAGCTACCCAACTGCCTACTAAGGCTCACGAATTTCTCTCTTGAGAATATTTATATATTGTACACATATTATTGAATAATAGAGAAGTGGATTTTACATCAATTGTGTTCTATCTCACATATTTATGTTTGAATATTTATTCTATTTTCTGCTAAACTCTGTGTAAATTCCTTGTGAGGACTAGTTTGTTTCTAGATCTTGGCTTCTAAAATTACTTCATGGCATCAAGGCCATCTAAATATCACATGGTATCAGATCTTAGGTGAGATGAGTGTAGCTTCTTCCAGTAGTGCACCAGAAGCAGTGGAGCAACCATGGAAATCCTTGGGGAAATTGCCTTGAAGACATTGGAGAAATCCTTTGGAGTCTACCAAGGTGTGATGCGCTCCCAAATGTGCCTATTGTCAAAGTAAGGAGCTCATATTGATCCAAATAGTCTTCCAGTATATTTTTTCAGATTTTGTTTTGTATGTACAACAACTTCTACATGGATTCGAAAGTTCCTCTTCTTACCCCATTCAATTATGCTGAGTGGAAGCCTAAAATGTGTGCATATCTCAGGAGACAAGGTCTCTATGATGTGTCCATTGGTGTTGAGAGTGAAACAAAGTCTTATGAAGAGAAAAATGATGGGATAAATGACCGTGATAGAGCATTCATATCTATGTGTCTAGCCATGTCTCCAAGTATGCACTACTTGATTGGTTTTGCAGACTATCCATTTGACCTATGGTCCAACTTCGACAAGGCTCTTGATAAGCAAAATAATAGTGCATGGAGTGAGCCTATGGAAACCTCAACATGTGCTCTCCCTCCTAATGTCCTGACCTCTACTCTCTTTGATGAAGTTGTTCATGAAGATCAAATGTCATAATCTTCAACACAAGTTCCTGTTCGTACAGATCTCTTTGATTCAAATGCTTCCTCTACATGTCATGAAGTAGAATGTGAAGCACAATATGTTACTGCTAATGATGAAGATACAACACATGGAGCTACCATTGTTGAACAATAAATCTCTCTCCACTCATTGTTCTCCTATCATACTTCTTCTACTTAGGATTCTCTATCAGTGATTGCTCTAGAAGATAAGCATTCTTCCTATGTGTTTGTTGATGTGCAAGATTGTGATTCCTTGGATTTTTTGGAGTCTAGATCAGATTATGGAGTTCATGAATTCATAGTCCTTGGTCCCATGCCTCCTATAAATTCCTACATGGTCACATGCTCACTGCCTCAAGATATTGTTGAAGTTGGAGATATAATGCACATCAAGCTTCATATGGTTCAAAGTTCAAGCATTTGGACCATCTACAAGCATCTGGAATTGATCTCCAAAATTCTTTGTTCTCTCATGAGTCTTCAAATTCGAATTCTGAGGATTATCAGTCACTTGTTGTAGCTCATTCACACTTAGATCCTCTCATTGGTTTGCAATTTGGTGTGGCATTGGATGCTATGGAGGCTAAATTTCAGTATGGATTTGTTGCATTCACTCTCACTGTCATGCTTCCTATCCACTTCATGATTATGATTGGCACTTGTTCTCAGATTTGCACAGAATATGGAGGACACTATCATTCACTTGGGATTGATTCTCAAGCTCATGAAGTCTCATTTGGATTTGTTCTAGCCACATTTGGTATGACGATCAAGTCTTAAGAGCACCTACTTGCGCTTGCTTCCACAGTTGCAGAGATCAAGCATCTGATCTAAGCATGGGAGCAACATCCACTTCTTCCAAAGAAGAAGGTTACTCCATACATATGATCAAGTTCACACCTACTTGAGTTTTGGAGTAGTTTAGTTTATTTTTGGTGTATTTCATGTCCATTTTAGAGGGAGGATTTTCCCCATGTGGTTTTGCCTCTTTCCTCAATTACATGGATTAATAAATTGTAAAGGGTAACAATAAGACTTTGTTGCTTGGGCCCTCATAATAATTTTCATTGATCACAACCATTTTGGCTTAAGGGGGGGTTTTGGAACATAATTTCCATATAGACCTTGGTTAATAATCCTTGCATAAGGTTCCAAGTGTTTAATGTAAGTTGTTCCATGGTTTGGCTGCATAGTGCCTAGTATAGGGGGTTTGTCCACATATTAGACTAGTGGTTTGTTATTATAGCCATGTTTGCACACAAGTGTGCCCATTTACTTGTTATGGGGGGTCAAAGGCACCCAATTTAATGCATTTACTGAGGTAGGTGCACCACTTCCCTACATTATGGGATACAGTTGGACCAAGGGCACTAATGCGCTAATTTGGTCAAATTACTCATTAATGGCCACTACCAAATCCCCAAACCACCTAATTCGACCTCATAATGATTCCATACACATTTATTGACTTTACTAACTTCCTCATGGTCCTCATAGGTTCATTGGGCCTCATTATGGTCCAATACAAGAGTCACACTTGGCACAATGTCATAGATTGGGGAATTACTCCACTAAGCCTAGCATTAATGTGAGCTACTCAACTGCATCCTAAGGATCACAAATTTATCTCTTGAGATGAATTATATATTGTACACATATTATTGAATAATAGAGAAGTGGAGTTTACATCAATTGTGTTCTATCTCATGTATTTATGTTTCAATATTTCTTCATATTTTCTGCTAAACTTTGTGTAAATTCTTTGTGAGGACTAGTGTGTTTCTAGATCTTTGCTTTTAAAATTATTGCATGGCATTAAGGCCATATAAATTTCACACCTGTTATCCACCGTAGGCGACCCCCACACTCTCCCAAGCTCAATCTCCCCTTGTTCCTTAACGACAGGTTTATGCTCGGCACAACCAACAACCAAACCAACCTGCCCCCAACAACCATCAAGGCCAAGAGGACAGAAGACGTAGATAGAATGGTGGAAAAAATCAACGCCAAGGGAGGGGAAGACCTCCTCCTAACTCCTTATTTAATAATGTCCCCAATACCATGAATCAAACCCCAATCAACCTCCTTGACAGGTTAAGAACCCAGAGTTGCGAACCAACCATCATTGTTCCTTTTGTAATGTTTATGGACACTACACTCACCATTGTCTCCACTTAGCAATAACCCTCCAGCTTTGAGACGAAGCTAACCACCACAACACTACCGCCACCCTATCAGAAAAAAATCAACCACCCCAAATGACACAACCTCCTATGGTGTTGCAAAACTCCTTACCCACGCAAGGGGTCGTCACGACCCAACCTATGAATTTGCAAAACCCCCTACCCACCCAAGGGGTGATCACCACACAACCAACCGCCACCTATGTCACATCCTCAAGTCAGGTCTTTGATTCTCGAGTTCACCACCTCCTAATGATTTTATCGATCGATGTCAATCTCCAAACTCATCGTAACCAATATGGTTCAGCTATGGAAACCATAACTGCAAACCACCCCACATGCACAACCTCAACCACTCCAAAAGACACAACCTCCTATGGTGTTGCAAAATCCTTTACCCACGCAAGGGGTCATCACGACACATCCTATGAAATTTCAAAACCCCCTACCCACCCGATCAGGGGTCACCTGTAACATCTTGAAAATTTACAAAAATTTAAATTTTTTTAAAGTAGCAATAAATACTGAAATTGCTAATGCGGAAAATCAAATAGATACTAATCTTTCAACTAATGACAATTTACGATAACTACAATTTATACATCATAACAAAAAATACACTTTTAGTTCTGCTTGTGTTTCATTGTAATCTACATGCTGTAATTAAGTATATCTGGTGACATATTTTCTTGATAAAGTACTGACAGTTTGCTTTTGGATGATGATGAAGGGGTCCTACAAGGTTCCCTGAGGTTTACTTAGCTATGTTAGCTAAATCATTTGAACATGTCTCTTTGTGCAGAAACGCAAGTAAGAGTAATACGACAAAAAAAGTTTTTAAGAGTAATTTTAAATATGTTATCAGTTACCGTCAATTCTCTACGATACTCTAAGTACTTCTTTGCATGAGGGTTATTAATGGTATGGATTTCTGTCTTAAATCTGTAAGTGTGACTTTGACCATACTTATAAGTCACAGAATTCGTAACTATTTATTTACACTAGGCTATTAGGGAACATCAAGAAAAGATACCTATACTTATGAATTAAGTGTTAGATTGCACTGTTTACGTGTTATTATGATCCTCTCATCATTCCTCCATTTTGTAAGGAGTGATAAATTATTACGTGAACGTTTCAATTTATGTGTTGTTATACACTATAGAAAACATGAACCAAATATTATTTCAATACGTGGATGGTTTGGAAATTATAAATACAACCTAAATAGTTTTATGCATTTCTTATTTTATAAATGTATGAAAAATCATACTAATATAGCAATGTTTATTATAATCCTACCATCATATTTATGATGATTCAAATGTGGAAAATGCAAAACTGTAGGGTTTAAAACATTTTTAATTTAATATTTATACATTGAATAATGCTATGTACCTTTGTAAAAAAAAGAGATGGCAATATGAAAACATATTATAATGTGCATAAGAATGAAATCTAACTATACCCTAAGTATCGAAGACCTTCTACGATATACGACCTTTTTCTTTTGTAAAACAATAAGCAATATAAACATAATCCATGCATTCGAATGACCAATACTTCAGAAAATGAAAAGAACTATACAATGTAACCTTATGTCTTGGCACCAACATGTCATAAGACAGAGTGTTGAATGGAATGGTGATATGAGTTGGAAGTCTGTCAAAACCGGTCTTGGCATTTAAGTCATCTACCCGCTAAGCGTAGTGGAAATCTTAGGAGGATTCCCTCGTTGTTAAAGGTCACGTGAATGAGTTTACAAACTTGTATTAACATGTCGATCTGTAGAATGCTTTGTCTCTTGGTTGATATAATTGGCAATAAGGTGGATGTGATAATAAATATGAATTAATGCAGTGGTTTCCCATATCTCGACGTGCCTGGTTGACAACATCTCCATCGTTGATCTCACTTTTTCTTGGGCTTTAGAAAGAAACCCTAGTATTTCATTGTATGTATCGTTGAAGTGTTTCTTTGGCCTTCATTTCTCATGGTAGTGGTAGAATGGAGAGGCCGAAAGCCTACTACAATGTAGGGTTTTAAAGTTAGGGTTCGGAGGACTCCTTCCTTGAGTTTGATCCTAGGACCTGTGGGAAAACTTGTTAGTTCCAGTTCTAAGTCTTCCTACAGAGAGGAACCACAAATGCAGACTTCGATGCTATTTAAGTAGAAGTTATTCAGAGTTTTCTGCTGGTGTTTTGGAGTATAGTTTTGAGCCAGAGATTAGTTATTTTGCATGAAGGCGATGGTGGTTCTTGGAGTCTGAAATTATTCTTCGTTGCATTTGTTAGATGATTCTCACTGTGTTTTCTATTGGCTTCTTGGTCCTGGTTTCTACATTACTCAGGTATTGATTGAACTATACTTATTTGCGCTACTTGATATAATTATTTATATTTCTGCGAAAACTAGGCTTAACTTCTGAAATACTTGAATGCAGGTAATACTTTCGTCAAAGGGATACGGGCTTGAGGCTAGGTGGGAGAAATGCTGCTCAACCATCGGTAAGCCTCGGTGGTTCTTAAACCTTGTAGGTTCTCCTGGAACACTATGGTCAGTGCTAGATGTTTGACAAGAGTTAGTATTGGTTCCTGGCAAGGTTTCTGGCCAGTGTTTGTAATTTGTTTTTTTTTTAGAGCTAAAGATAAGTATCCTGGGGTTAGAATCCTCGGCTTGTCTTGATACTATGCTCTGCAGCGTTTCGCTGTATCTCTTGTTGAAAAAGTAAACTTGTTGTAGATGTATTTTTCAAAGGGATGAACCCTCGAGCGAATTTAATGGAAGATACAGTGTTTTGATTAATAGTTTTGAGCTCAGAGATAAATCATTTTTTGGAAAAAAGAGTTCTAAGTTATAAGGTTTACCCCAATGTTTGAATGGGAATGTGAAGTTGAGTTTTATAATGAAACCAAACTTAATGTAGATTTGAATGGTTTCTAAAATCATGCAATTGAAATATTGACTAGGAAATGTTGTGTTGATTTTGGCCGAGAGTCGTAGACCAATTTATTTCACAACAAGTAATCCTCTGTTCATATTGTTTCAATTTAAAGTTTCGGATGGTGATGAAACTCATTAAATGGCAATGAACCATCACTTAATGAATATTACGATTGATAAAATAATAAAACTCAGGTCTAAGCTTGTCTGTAAAACATAGCTAACGTATCTGAGATAGTTGAAGAAAGTAACATTTTTGGTTTTGGGAAAACTAATGTAAAGATTTGATGGTTACACTTTTAAATGCTTGGCCTTAAACTGGCTATAATAAAGTCTTAGGGTTTTTAATAAATGAATACTGCAAGTGTCTGAAAATTTTTGTTTTAGCAGAACGATGAATGTTAAGAAAGGGAGTCAATATCTAGGGTTTCAAAAATTATGATAATACATTCTGATATTGATTTAAGAAGAATATTCTTACTATAAAAATCTGGGGTGCATGGAAAATTAAACGTAATTAAATAAAATGTTGTGTACATATATGAATCTATAGCATTCAAATATCATAGAAATATTAAGTTAATATTACAGTTATTCTTGAAGGTTTAAGTACTATAAAGAGAGGAAATGAAAAAGGGTTAAGAGACTGTGATAAGTACTTTTACTTCTATTTCTTTACAGCTTTTGAAAGAAATGATAGTAAAACTGTATGCATATTCTAAAGTGCAGTAGATGATCCATAATTGTAACCCTAGATTTCTATACAGAAATGAGGTATTTAAATTCTAACAGTAGATAAAAGAAAATATTAAGTTGCCTATAATCTTAACAGAATATACAGTTCAGCTAAACAATTTAATCAATAAGTCTTCAATATCAACCAGGAAATAAGGTTAGAGGTTAAGTAAAACAACTACATTCATTCAACTGAAATAAAACAAGATAGGATAGTAGAACCTATTGAATGCAGGAGAAACAAACAACCCAAGGAGCCTGTTCCACCCAACCTAGTCCTGAAGACAACCAAATTACTTGCCTTAGGACCCCCGAGCTTGTTCACTGAACCACTAGGAAGAATAAATTTGTAGAAGCTTTAGGTCTTCTACTTGCAACAACAAAGTAGTTCATCCAATCATATAGACTTAGCAGTCAAAGAGACCTGCACCAGCACCTTTGGTTCTCTTCTTAGAATATTTTTAGCAGCCTCACAATGCACTTCGAGCTAGCCTCCCTATTCGAATATCTTAGTGATCACCTGATGCACTTGAGGAATTATTTCTACAGAAAATAATGTTGGCTCCTTGCCCAATTCGAATTGCCTTATCTAGGATGCCTAGGCCTTTTAGTGGCTAACCTGGTCATTAATGAGCTAACAGCTCTGCTCCACCCACCTGGGGGATAACGCCACAATTTTAGGGGTTTTTGTCCCATAAGCAACAGATAGTGGTGGAGTGCAAATGATGACATCTATCCAATGCCATCTAACAACTTCCATTCCTTCTAGTGGGTCAGTGAACACTCATTTAACAGTTCCCTTGGGTGTTTGTCTCATGTTTTAATTTATTAAATAACAATAATATATCATTACAATAATTCTTGACCAGATTTGGTCATAATTACAAAACTTTGTAATTATAATTTAACATAATTTTTTTGCAAAATAAAATAAATAGTCTCAAAATTTGGGTAGGTGACAAACACCCCCCCTTAAGTCTCAACATCATCCTCGATGTTGTTCATTCACTTTCTGAGTGTTCCTGAAACAGAGCTGGGTATGCTACCTGCATACTACTCTCCAACTCCTAGGTTGCCTCTTCTGGGGTAAGGTGCTTCCATTGCACCTTTACCTGCCCAATGGTGTGATTCCAGAGTAGAGTTTCCCTCCTTTCGAGGATACAATCAGGTTCCACCTGAAAATCGCCATCTTGTTCCACCTGTACATGATTCCAATTTATAAAATGAGTAACATCATGTACATATTTCTTTAAAACTGAAATATGAAAAACATTATGTATTTTTAGATTTGGTGGAAAAGCTAGTTGATATGCCACGGGTCCCACCCTTGACAAAATTTTGAAAGGACCACAATCCCTGGGTGCCAGCTTGGCACAACTTTCCAATTTCAATGAGCTCTTTTTCGGTCTTACCTTAATGAAAAAATGCTCACCAAACTGGAACTCTTTATGAGTCCTCTTAAGATCTGCTTGACTCTTTTTCCTATCTTGGGAAACTTTAAGATTTCTTTGTACCTGTTGCACTAATAGTTTTATTTCCTTAAACAATTCAGGTCCTAAAATAACTCTACTAACTGGGTCATTCCAAGAAACTGGTGTATTACATTTCCTACCATGAAGAATTTCAAAAGGGCTAAGCCTGGATGATGCATGGTAATGGTTGTTATATGCAAATTCTGCTAAATGCAAGTAGTCCTCCCACTTACCAGGCTGGTCCTTAACATAGATCCTTATCATGTCTTCCAATATCTGATTCACTCTTTCTGTCTGTCCATCCGTTTGTGGATGAAATGTTGTGCTAAAGTTTAAGGTTGTATTCAACTCTTTAAATAAATATCTCCAGAAGTTTCCAGTAAACTTAGAATCACGGTCTAAAGCTATCACTTTTGGTATTCCATGCAATCGAAAAATCTGTTTCATGAAAATTTCTGCAATGTCTAGAGCCTTATGAGTAGTTTTTACTGGTATAAAATGTGCTGCCTTGCTGAGATTATCCACTACCACCATGATGGAATCATTTTGTTTTTGATTCTTGGGTAGTCCGGTAACAAAATCTATGCTTATGATCTCCCATTTCCAGCTAGGTATAGGTAATGGCTGTAACAATCCAGCTGGATGCTGATGTTCAACTTTTACTTTTTGACAAAGCATTTAGCTATATATTCTGCTATTTCATCCTTCATCGTGGGCCAATAATACTCTTTCTGTAACATAGTGATGGTTTTCTGATAACTTGGATGGCTAGAATAATGACTTTTGTGCATCTCATCTAAAATAAGAATTTTTATCTTTGGTATATTGGGCACATATAATCTGTTCTTGTACAGCAACAATCCATTTTATTTTAACCTATAGTCTGTCATAGAATTTTTAGAATTACTTTATGCTGTCCTTTCTTGTAAATTTCTATACTCTTCATCAGTTTTAATCCCTTCAAAAATCTGATTTTCTAAATCTGTTGTGTATGTACTGATGGCTGAAATAAAATTTAACTTTGCATTACGACATAAAGCATCAACAACCTTGTTCTCTTTACCTTTTATATGATGAATTTCAAAATCATATTCACTTAGAAAGGTTAGCCATCTAGCATGTCTAGCATTCAAATTCGTCTGATCTAGTAAATACTTCAGCCCCATGTTATCTGTCATCAAAGTAAATTTTCTACCAATAAGATGGTGACGCCACATTTTTAAGGTGTGTATTACTGCTAATAATTCCAGATCATACGTAGAGTAATTTTTCTCATGTATTTTCAGCTTTCTAGACTCATATGTAACAGCATGTCCTTCTTGTGTTAGGACTCCACCAAGTCCATCATTACATGTGTCAGTGCATACTATAAAATCTTTGTTAGGATCTGCAATTCTCAGAATAGGTGATGTAGTTAATAATTCCTTCAAATTCTTAAAACTGTCTGCACACTTTTGATCCCAAACAAACTTCTTCCCCTTCTTCTGTAATGAGGTTATGGGGTTTGCAATCTTTGAAAAACCTTCTATGAATTTTCTATAATATCCTGTAATCCCCATAAATGATCGAACATCCGTCACATATTTAGGAACTAGCCATTCATTAATGGATTTTATCTTATCGGGATCAATCGAAATTCCTTCCTAAGAGATTATGTGACCTAAATATTGAATCTTATCCTTGTGAAAGTCACACTTACTAAACTTAGCATATAACTGATGATCTCTCAGAACTTGTAAAATAATACGCAGATGTTCTTCCTTACTTTTAGAATATACCAGAATGTCATCTATGAACACAATGACGAACTTATCCAAATACTTGTGCAAAATATTATTCATTAAACACATAAATACTACCGGGGAATTAGTCAACCCAAATGGCATGACTACAAACTCATAATGTCCATATCGAGTTCTAAAGGATGTTTTAAAAATATCCTCATCCTTCACACGAACTTGATGATATCCTCACCTCAAATCAATCTTTGAAAATATTGTTTCTCCACGCAGCTGATCAAATAGATCGTCTATGCGGGGAAATGGATATCGATTCTTGATTGTCATCTTATTCAGTTGGCGATAATCTATGCAAAGTCTTAAAGTGCCATCCTTCTTCTTAACAAAAATAACCGGTGCTCCCCAAGGAGACACGCTGGGTCTTATATAGTTTTTATCAATCAGTTCCTTCAACTGTGATTTCAAATCATTTAATTCCAGTATATTCATCCCATATGGAGCTTTGGAGTTCGGCACCACACCTGCTATCAGCTCAATGGTAAAATCTAGATCTCTCTTTAGGGGTAACCCTGGAATCTCTTATGGAAAAACATCCTGGAATTCTTTTAGGACAGGTAAATCTTCTAGTTTCAATTTTTCCTCTTTTGTAATTGACTCCTCATGTACTACATTCACTACGAACATCTTACACCCTTTTCTAACTACTCTTTTTAGTTGCATAACTGAAATCTGTCTAAGTGATGTCTTTCTAGGAATACCTTTCACCTCTATTGTTTCTCCTTCATCATTTAGACAGGTAAAACTTTTCTCATAATAATTCAAAATAACATGATGTGCTTCTAACCAGTCCATTCCAATTAAGATGTCATAGTATACTAAAGGTAAAACATTTAACTTGGTCCGTGTCTTTAACTAATTCATAGATAAAACACAACTTTCAATAAAATCAGACACTTTTCTTTTTGTTCCTGTTGCTAGTCTAACTAACCAGGATTTATTAATTTTTTCTTTTTTCAGATTAAAATTTTCTACTATATCTGGAGATATATAACTCAGGCTAGCGCCTGGATCAATAAAAATAGAAACTGGGTGGTTTTGCAGCATACCTTCAATCTCTACCATAGAGACCTGATGCTCTACTTGCCTATTGTCTAGAGCTACATTAATTCTGGGCATATCTCTTTCCAAGTCTCCCACAATGGGTTCATCTTGAATGGAGTGAATATTATTGGTTGTCCGCTTCTTATTGGGATAGTGTGAAGCATAAAGAGGACCTTGACACTCAAAACATTTTATAGGTGTCCTCTGGTCATTAGTTCTAGTAACATTGGGTGTATTTCTAGGAGCTATAAAATTCTGCTATTGATTATTTCTAGGACTATTTCCTTGGAAATTCTGATTTGGAAAGTTTTTCTTTTGAAATCCAGAATTTCCATTGAATTTGAAATTATTCTTCTTCAACTCAAGGTTGTTGGGCTTATGATTTTTCTAGTTAGATATCCCTTCTCTTTTCCGGTTCGTATCATAGAAGAAAGTTGCTTTCCTCATGGCTTCTTCCAAGATCTTTGGATTATCATATTTTATTCTGTCCTTAATGTTGAAAGGTAGACAACTCAGATACCTCTGAATCTTTGGTTTCTCCTCCACAAGGTATGGCACATACCTTAGCAAATTTAAAAATTTGCTATTCAGCTCTTTCATGTTCATGGTTCCCAGTCTTAAATCATAAAATTCATTGGAATTTTCTTCGTAATATTGTTTAGATAGGAACTTCTTCTTGAAGTAACTCTTAAAAGTGCTCCAATTCACATCCTTGTCCTTGATGCCCTTCACTCTTTTGATGTCCTGCCACCAAATGTCTGCTTTCCCGATCAAGTTGTATATGGCCATCTTTGCTTTCAATGATTTTGAATAATCATAAATTTGAAAACATTTCTTCATGCCGGACAACCATGCTTCAGCTATCTCTCATTTCTTAGTTTCACCATTGAAGATTGGGGGCTTGATTTTCTTGAACTCCCCAGAAATCTGTTCATACTGTTTGTGGCTTTTTCTTCTTGGTTTGTACTCTCCTTCGCTGCTATCACTTGAATAATTACGTTTCTTTTTACATATCTCCTTTGTAGCTCCTGATGATGTTGAATTGTTATCATCAGTTTTTACTTTCTTATACATGTTTCCATGAGGTAAGTATTCAATCTTGGAGGTATTTTCAACCCTTCTATCTTGTTCATCCGTTGGACACTGATCGAACAGTACTTGGTTCAGTTCTTCTTGTGCCTTAAGAATTCTCTCATTATCTTGTTTAACAGATCTTATTTCTGCCTTCAACTCCTGAAAGGAACGTAACAATTCTGATGAATTTTCATTCAATTCACCATGGGCTTGTTCTTCATAATGTTGTCCAGTGCTATGACTGTTTGGTGAAATCTGTCCTCCAGGTGTTCAGCTGATCTTTCCATACCTGTAACTTAGAAACAATTTTATGTATACAAAATAATTTAATTACTAAATATTTTTGCTGTCATAAAATTTTGTGTTGCGTGTTCTTTGGACCTTTTCAGGCTGAGAGTTCGAACATGAGCTCTGATACCACATGTAACATCCCGAAAATTTACAAAAATTTAAAAATTCTTAAAGTAGCAATAAATACTGAAATTGCTATTGTAGAAAATCAAATAGATACTAATATTTCAACTAATGACAATTTATGATAACTACAATTTATACATCATATCAAAAAATAAACTTTTAGTTCTGCTTGTGTTTCATTGTAATCTACATGTTGTAATTAAGTATATTTGGTGACATATTTTCTTGATAAAGTACTGACAATTTGCTTTTCGATGATGACGAAGGGGTCCTATAAGGTTCCCCGAGGTTTACTTAGCTATGTTAGCTAAAGCATTTGAACCTGTATGTTTGTGCAGAAACGCAGGTAAGAGTAACACGGAAAAACAAGTGTTGAAGAGTAATTCTAAATATGTTATCAGTTACCATCAATGCTCTACGATACTCTAAGTACTTCTTTGCATGAGGGTTATTAATGGTATGGATTTCTATCTTAAATCTGTAAGTGTTACTTTGACCATACTTATAAGTCACAAAAGTCGTAACTATTTATTTACACTAGGCTCTTAGGGAACGTCAAGAAAATATACCTGTACTTATGAATTAAGTGTTAGATTGCAATGTTTATGTGTTATTATGATCCTCTCATCATTCCTCCATTTTGTAAGGAGTGATAAATTATTACGTGAACGTTTCAATTTATGTGTTGTTCTACACTATAGAAAACATGAACCAAATATTATTTCAATACGTGGATAAATTGGAAATTATAAATACAACCTAAATAGTTTTATGCATTTCTTATTTTATAAATGTATGAAAAATCATACTAATATAGCAATGTTTATTATAATCCTACCATCATATTTATGATGATTCAAATGTGGAAAATGCAAAACTATAGGGTTTAAAACATTTTTAATTTAATATTTATACATTGAATAATGCTATGTACCTTTGTAAAAATTAGAGATGGCAATATGAAAACATATTATAATGTGCATAAGAATGAAATCTAACTATACCCTAAGTATCGAAGACCTTCTACAATATACGACCTTTGTCTTTTGTAAAACAATAAGCAATATAAATATAATCCATGTATTCGAATGACCAATACTTCGGAAAATGAAAAGAACTATATGATGTAACCTTATGTCTTGGCATTGACAGGTGATAAGATAGAGTGTTGAATGGAATGGTGATATGAGCTAGCAGTCTGTCAAAACCGGTCTTGGCATTTAAGTCATCTACCTGCTAAGCGTATTGGAAATCTTAGGTGGATTCCCTCGTGGTTAAAGGTCACGTGAATGAGTTTACAAACTTGTATTAACATGCCTAGCTATAGAATGCTTTGTCTCTTGGTTGACTGAATTGGAAATAAGGTGGATGTGATAATAAATATGAATTAATGCAGTGGTTTCCCATCTCTTGACATGCCTGGTTGGCAACATCTCCATCATTGATATCACTTGTTCTTGGGCTTTGGAAAGAAACCCTAGTATTTCGTTGTATGTATCGTTGAAGTGTTTCTTTGGCCTTCATTTCGCATGGTAGTGGTAGAATGGAGAGGCCGATAGCCTGCTACAATGTAGGGTTTGGAAGTTAGGGTTCGGAGGACTCCTTCCTCGAGTTCGATCCTAGGACCTGTGGGAAAACTTGTTAGTTCCAATTCTAAGTCTTCCTACAGAGCCGAACCACAAATGCAGACTTCGATGCTGTTTAAGTAGAAGTTATTCAGAGTTTTCTTCTGGTCTTTTGGAGTATATTTTTGAACTAGAGATCAGTTCTTTTGCATGAAGATGACGGTGGTTCTTGTAGTCCGAAACTCTTCTTCGTTGCATTTGTTAGATGATTGTCACTATGTTTTCTATTGCCGTCTCGGTCCTGGGTGCTACATTACTCAGGTATTGATTGAACTACTTGATATAATTATTTTTATTTCTGCGAAAAATAGTTTTAACTTCTGAAAGATTTGAATGCAGGTAATACTTTCGTCAAAGGGATACGGGCTCGAGGCTCGGCAGGAGAAATGCTGCTCAACCACCGGTAAGCCTCGGTGGTTCTTAAACCTCGTAGGTTCTCCTGGCACGCTATGGCCGGTGCTAGATGTTTGACGAGAGTTAGTATTGGTTCCTGGCAAGGTTTCTTGCCAGTGTTTGTAATTTGTTTTTTTTTAGAGATAAAGATAAGTATCCCAGGGTTAGAATCCTCGACTTTTCTTGATACTACGCTCTGCAGCATTTCACTGTATCTCTTGTTGAAAAAGTAAACTTGTTGCAGATGTATTTTTCAAAGGGATGAACCCTCGGTCGAACTTAATGGAAGATACAGTGTTTTGATTAATAGTTTTGAGCTCAGAGATAAATCGTTTTTCGAAAAAAAGAGTTCTAACTTATAAGGTTTACTCGAATGTTTGAATTTTAATGTGAAGCTAAGTTTTATCATGAAACCAAACTTAATGTAGATTTGAATGGTTTCTAAAATCATGCAATTGAAAGATTGATTAGGAAATGTTGTGTTGATTTTGGCTGAGAGCCGTAGACCAATTTATTTCACAACGAGTAATCCTATGTTCATATCGTTTCAATTTAAAGTTTGGGATGGTGATTAAACTCAGTAAATGGTAATGAACCATCACTTAATCAATATTATGATTGATAAAATAATAAAACTCTAGTCTGAGCTTGTCTGTAAAAGATATCTAACGTATCTGAGATAGTTGAACAAAGTAACATTTTTGGTTTTGGGAAAACTGATGTAAATATTTGATGGTTAAACTTTTAAATGCTTAGCCTTAAACCGACTATAATATAGTATTAGGGTTTTTAATAAATGAGTACTGCAAGTGTCTGAAAAAATTTGTTTTAGTAGAATGATGAATGTTAAGAAAGGGAGTCAATATCTAGGGTTTCAAAAATTATGATAATACATTTTGATATTGATTTAAGAAGAATATTCTTACTATACAAATCTGGGGTGCATGGAAAATTAAATGTAATTAAATAAAATGTTGTGTATATATATGAATCTATAGCATTGAAATATCATAGAAATCTTAAGTTAATATTACAATTATTTTTGAAATTTTAAGTACTACAAAGAGAGGAAATGAAAAAGGGTTAAGAGACAGTGATAAGTATTTTTACTTCTATTTCTTTACAACTTTTGAAAGAAATGATAGTAAAACTGTATGCATATTCTGAAATGCAGTAGATGATTCAGAATTGTAACCCTAGATTTCTATACAGAAATGAGGTATTTAAATTCTAACAGTAGATAAAAGAAAATATTAAGCTGCCTATAGTATTAACAGAATATACAGTTCAGCTAAACAATTGAATCAATAAGTCTTCAATATCAACCAAGAAATAAGGTTAGAGGTTAAGTAAAACAACTACATTCATTCAACTGAAATAAAACAAGATAGGACAGTAGAACCTGTTGAATGCAGGAGAAACAAACAACCCAAGGAGTTTGTTCCACCCAACCTACTCCTGAAGACAGCCAAATTAATTGCCCTAGGACCCCCGAGATTGTTCACTGAACCACTAGGAAGAAGAAATCTGTAGAAGCTTTAGGTCATCTACTTGCAGCAACAAAGTAGTTCATCCAGTCATATAGACTTAGCAGTCAAATAGACCTGCACCAGCACCTCTGGTTCTCTTCTCAGACTATTTTTAGCAGCCTCACAATACACTTCCACTTAGCCTCCCTATTCGAATCTCTCAGTGATCACCTGATACACTTGAGGAATTAGTTCTGCAGAAAATAATGTAGTCTCCCTGCCCAATTCGAATTGCCTTATCTAGGCTGCCTAGGCCTTTTAATGGTTAACCTAGTCATTAATGAGATAACAACTCTGCTCCACCCACCTGGGGAATAATGCCACAATTTTAGGGGTTGTTGTCCCATAAACAACAGCTAGTGGTGGAGTGCAAATGCTGACATCTGTCCCATGCCTTCTAATAGCTTCCATTCCTCCTAGTGGGTAAGTGAACACTCATTTAACAGTTCCCTTAGGTGTTTGTCTCCTGTTTTAATTTATTAAATAATAATAATATATCATTACAATCATCCTTGACCAGATTTGGTCATAACTACAAAACTTTGTAATTATAATTTAACATAATGTTTTTGCAAAATAAAATAAATAATATCAAAATTTGGGTAGGTGAAATCACCACAGAACCACTCACCACCTATGGCGCATACTCAAGTCAGGTCTCTGAGTCTCAAGTTCACCACGTCTTAATGATGTTATCAGCCGATGTCAATCTCTAGAATCATCGTAACCAATATAGTTTGGCTATGGAAACCATACCTATATATAAGGTGACCGCGTCAACCCCTGTTGACGAGTCATTATTCCTACCAGTACCGTTGAACAAAGGAGATCCTAAATCCCCCAAACTCCCTTTGCACCGCATTACTAATAACCCCAACGCTCGCACCGCCCCTAATTATAACATCATGGATGACTTGGCCCAGTCCCCCATTGCCATGTCAGCCTTGGAAGTTCTAAAAAACTGTTCAGGACAACAAAAATAATTTCTATCCATGTTTGGTGCGACCGACCCTTCCAACTCACGACCGATGGCATTCGACTTAGATCAGTCAGAACCCCGCATGCCATCATACATTGCATTTCAAATCTCAGTTTCGATCTAAAACCTGGTTATACACCGATGCATAGTCGATAAGGGCTCCTTTACATGTGTCATGTCCACATTCATATCGAAAAAACTTGGATCCCCTCCTCTGTAAGAATCAATGATGGCCCTTTGAGCTTATGATGGCCGCGTAGCCCAACCGCAAGGCCTACTTGCCAATGTCCTCGTCCAACTAGTCGGAAAACCCATCTTGATTGACATCGAAGTTGTCAATTCTCAGCTGAATACAATCTTCTTTTAGGATGCAACTACAGTACGCAATGAAGGTCGTCGCCTCATCTATGTTTTGGATTATGATGTTATCCCATGAGGGACAGGTCATCAAACTTGACCAACTCACTTATTATTACCCTAATGCCCCTTCTACGCTAGAAAATTTTCTTCCCATGGTCAACAAACCTATTCTTGGCACACCCACTCCTTTGATTTCAACTGTAGGGCTGGGTCTGTACTCCAAGGCCTTGATGATTTCCACCTTTGTCTCCTTACCCCCACCCCCACTAACAGTCAAGATAGCATATTTGTACACTATTTCATTAGGTCAACGAGCTCCTGCAACATATCCTATAGCTCAAATGGTACCTCTACCGCAACTGCAGTGGCCACCTCAAACTCAACCGCTATCACTATGTAGACATGTGGGAGCCACCCCAATTCACACAATCCCTTTCTTGTTTTCCCCATCAGGATTCGTAAGCATGACGGTCATGGCAACATTAAACCTTTAGGGATTGAAATTATGGCTCCCTATCTGTTACCTACTTGCACCCAATCCTACACCAAACCCCTAGGTCATTATTCAATCGGTCCAACCTATCAAACTGCCAATCACCCACCTCTTGGTGTTTCGGCAACAACTTCCCACAACCCCGCCCCCCGGTCTTCCAAAAGAGTTGGGGGAAAAGCGACAAAAAATAACACCCCGAGAACTACAAACAAGGCTGTGAACCCCCTTCCTCAAGCACACACACCTATGAAATTTTATTTATGCGATACCTTGGGTCATGCTACCCATAACTGTCTACATCTACTCGACATTCGTTCCCATATGGAGTCATTGGATGATAGCGATAACATTCTAGTTGTTCAACTGTCAACCTCACCAACAAGCATGCAACAAATCACTGCACACCAATCAATTCTGCACATTTTGTGGCATCTATGGCCATTATTCCCACCACTTCCATGACTTACCAGAGTACCGGTTGGTGCTCCATGAGTTGCGACAATCATCCTTAGAGTCCTCAATTATTGTTATTTATGAGATCCACCCCCCAGAATCCTCGTCGGCTGAGGTAAACATCATTTATACTATTTCAACCATCGAAACCACACTCATGTCATCAAATTCAACTGATCCCTCCAACATATCTATTCGACCTTTTCGAATCAACGAGGAAATCACATGTCCACAACAGGGGGGGAAGCCCAAAATATTGCCTACTTGTCATCATAGTCATTATTGTCAGCGATATTGGGGGCATCCACCTTTCAAGGGGAATCCCCCATCATCATATCACCAATTTGGTTTAGAACCATGGCCAATAACCTCACGGTACACCCCCCTTCTAGTAGTTGGTCGATGCCCTATTGATCCCTCTCTGAGACAACATCCACACCACATTGACACCTCTAGGCTAGGGGGAATAATCAATTACCTCGACCTTGGGATAGGGGTCATGCTCAATCCTTTTGACCCTACCCCATCACATCTATCTCGGTATCTTAGTGATCCCATCACTCAACCCAACACATATATGATCCACACTCACAAACCCCATTCCCATAGCATGGGGGAAGGTCATTGACCCTACTCACTTTTACACATGCATGATCTCAGCCATTTCTGAGGTCACACGTCACTTGTATATTTGGTTTGATTTTCAGATTCACATTTTATGCTTTGGTATCGTTTCCATGTGTATAGGTGCAAGTCATGTTGGGATCCACTTGTTTTAGTCGACAATTGCACTACTACAAAATAGGACATTGGTGAGGAGCATGCTTGTGATGGGCCTTAAAGGGTCATCACCAATGTCACAAATGATGGCGAACCTTAAAAAAATGCCATTGTTATTGTATTTGGAGACATTCATTTAAGGTTTGTCACCAAAACGCTTTTCAGTGACACTTTTTGTGAGGGTTATTAAAGGCCCATTGCCAATTCCCTCTTTAGTGACACTTCTAGTGATGATCCTTCAATGGCCCTCATTAATATCCATTAGTGAGGGTCATGGTTGTGAGGGACCTTAAAGGGCCATCACCAATTTCACATATGATGATGGATCTTAAAGAACCATCATTATAATCGTCTTTGGAGACATTCCTTTAAGGTTTGTCACTAAATCCCTTTTCAATGACACTTTTGGTGAGGGTTGTTAAGGGCACGTTACAAATTCTCTCTTTGGTGACACTTCTAGTGACAATCCTTTAATGGCCCCCACTAATACATTTTTTGGTGACTTCTAGTCTTTCCTCGAAGTTTCCACTTCACTGCCTCCCTATTCGCCTTGCAATCTAGAGCCATGTTTTCACGGAGATGAAAGATAAATCTTTGGTATGTAATATAATGGGAAATAATGGTGTATTTATGAGATACAATGGATTCAGAGTCTGAGTCTAATGGGATGCAACTGAATCAAATCCAACCAATTAAATTTGTCAATTAAAATCAATTCAATTTCCAAGAGAAAGTCAACTTCCAAGAGAATCCATGGTCTCATCGACCTACATTTGAATCCTGCATCAGCCTCTCCATCTGTTACATGTGGACACCATGAGACATGAAATGCGATGTACATCTATAAGGATAACAAGAGGATACCATAACCAATGTAATTCATCCATTTCCATCCATCAAATGCATCCACTAATTTCAAGTCAACCTCGTTCAAAGTTACAATGTCACTAGGAGAGTCACATTAGGCATCACTATGGGAGACCATTAATAAAAGAAAAAAAATGATGTTGAAATCAAACCATACTTCTCATGACATTAGAGTAGACCATAATAAAGGGGATACAAAAAATTTCACCCTTCAAACACTTTTAAATCTTCATGGTCAAACTTGGTTCTTGTTGGTCTAAATATATACCATATATATGTCAACACTTAATTGTCAACCCGGGAAGGTAACCTTCAAGGAACCAACACCATATGTGCAGGGTTGGCTTCACACACATTCTACTCTATCCAAATTTACTTCAACTAGCTAAGTCGAGTAATTCAAAACTGTAATCATTGCTTCAACTTTAAATGGAAAAAAAATCCTATTTAACCACTCTTAAAGCAGACAAATCTTGTTGCCTTACTTATGCACAAAAGATAAGTTGAATTTGATATTCAATAATCCAATACAGAAACTCTGATCACCTAATGGACATTAACTAATACTTCAAGATTCCTATGTCCATCATTGTTCTCTACAATATTAATAATCAGAATTGTAGCTTTGAAAGATGATGCATTGAAATTATTTCTTAACTCCTTTCAAGACTTGATTTCCTTCTCTTAAAACTTATTAAGAATCTTTGGAAATGAATCCAAAAATAATCAAGAAAAGTGATCTTTCTTTCAATCTTTAAAACCCATCTTCAGTTTAATGAAATAACATTAATTCAAATTCAAATTGTTGTAACTCTGCTAATCTTTACTATTCATTTCTACCAATTGCTATGTTTTGCTCTTAACTGCAAATATATACTAAAATGTCATTTTACCACACCATTCCTCAAATAGGCTAAAATCTTGTAGAATGCTTGAAACTAACTGTGCAATTTATGCATCTCATATTATCCATTACAAAGTATTGAAAGCAAATCTTAAATCAATCCACTCTGTCTTAACTGAAATTTTCCAGAACACTCCTTACTCAAAACTATTGAATTGTAAAAATGCAACATAATTTGAAACTGTAAGAAATAATCAAAATGTTTCAAAACCTCAAATTGCAAAATCAAAAGCATATGTCAAGACAAGGGGCCCTTCTTGTCTTCAACAATGACTAGCTAATCAATTCATCACTTCATCACATGAAGGTCAGATAAAACTGAACTATGAAAATATGTATATATAATGATGCGCAGTCACTTTGGTTCATCTTTGTTTACAGAAATAAAAGAAACACTATCTATCGACATAAATGAAACTATCTATCAACTTGATGTTTTCTATCACCCCCCCCTTCCTTTCTTTTTGCAAAGCGCAGGACTGGTTCTTAAAGTTAGAACATTTATTACATAATAAACAGAAATCCCCCTTTTTAGAAACAGTTTTCAATTTTTTTACGTATAACAACTATTGACATAGAGAGGGATCAATCAACCATAATGGGGATTTCAAGGCCTTGTCCTCATGACACGAAGTGCATGAGGACAAGGCACTCGTTCTAGATATGAGCCAAGGATTAACATCTGGCAGTTATGAAGCATCATGCACCCCATATTTGACTGATCATTCATATTTATTTGGGAGTAGTTGAGGATGTATATGTAGGTTCACAACCATCTTGGGTCCTTGTTCTTCACCGCCTATATCCTCGAATTCCATCAAAACAACTGGATATATGAGAACCAATGATGGTGTAACTGAAATTACGATGTGTAGCCTAATCTGACCCGGGTAGCAGGAACTCAACTGTACAACAAGAACTAAGATCATAATATCATTAGCACATTAATTTTAAATTTCTTATCTAAATCATTAAAATCAAAGGAATTTAAGCAAAAATAATCATGATAATAACTTAATATACTTGCTTGGGAAAAGGTTGTATAATTACAAGAAAACGAGCAATATGTATAGTATATGAATGTCATATCTATATGGAGGAAGCCAAAAATTGAGGAGACAAAGGAGGAAGATATGCAAAATGATCATCCCAACATTCCCTCATGCCTTTTCATTTGCATGTCCTCATCTAACAAAATTCGTGCTATTACCCAAAATTAGGAATCAAAACTTCAATTCAAAATTTTGCTTAGCTAAGCTGTGCTGCCTCAACTAGGACATCCAAATTTCCTTCTGCCTTTGATTTATATCCCTTCTTATCATTTTCATTCAGAGTAGAAGCTTGATCTGCCACCTTAAACAGTTTCTGAACAAGTTTACGTAGTTGTCTATTCTGAGTAACTAGGTCTTCATTCCTTAAGAGAAACTTTTGATTTTGTTGTGATGATGCCTTTTTCGCAGCAAGTAATCCCTTATTTTCCTGTTTCAATTTCTCATTCTCATTTTTCATATGTTTTTCCAAGACCTTGTATTCCTTGAGTTCTTGCTTAAGCCGCTTATTATCTTCATTCTTTCTTTAAAGTTTTATGAGTAATTCAGAAACACAAACAACTTCCCCAAACTTTGTAAATGAAGAAATTCCTTCATTAATTGGATATGTTATTGGAATATTAGACTCAGAATTAGGGTCAGAAGGCATATATCTATTTGATGCTAACCTCTTCTTAGGAAGGAGTTTCATTTTCTAATTCAATGCATAGTGACACCAAAGCCATTGACTCTCTATATGTTTGGATAAATGAGGAGAAAAATGAAACCCTTCACCATTGTTGAGTGACATCAAAGATCCATGATTAACAACATGGAGTTGTTTTTCTCAACTCAAAAGATAATCTTGTCAAGATTCGCAAGTGTTTGGAGGAAATTCTATGAGAGGAAATGCCCTATGTGCTTCCCAAAGTAAAATTGGTTGTGTTGTTGGAATAAAATCATCCTTGTTATTTTCTCATTCGTTTTCCCTTTTATGTTGACTACAATTTTAAAGAGGTTAAGATTTATGGTTAGGGTTTAAGGGATTAGGGGGATAGGGGAATAAGGGGTTAGGGGTATATGGAGGTTTAGGTTTTAGGCTGTTAATCAAGGTTAGTGAGTTAAGGCCTTAAGGGTTAGGTGTAGTAGGGTCTCAGAGGTATAAGGGGTTGGGTTTTAGGGGCTTAAGGGGTTAGGGGTTAGCGGTAATGGGTTTTAGTGCTTAGGGGCCTTATTTTCATGTTATTCCATATGCATGAGTTGTGCAATATACATATTCACTATGGTCATAATATGGGATTTAGAAATTAGAAATCACTAAAAAATACACCATATGATAGCTTTGGGAGAGTCCATGGATAATTTTCAGTTATCTACCCACTTAAAAATGTAGTGTGCATGCATAATATTGAGCACGATTGGAATGCTAAACTATGGAGGGTTAGTTTTCCAAATTTCCTTGTAGTTTGGATGTGAGCAAATTTGGGCACATAGGTAAGTGGCTCAAGGTCGTAGTCATTCATTGCAACAACACTTTGAAATGGATTTTGATGACTTGAAAACAAAAGTGGATCCCTAAAAAGTTAAAAAATTGATGAGATGAAGCTATGCCTACCCCTATTGAGATAACTTGATAAGATAGTTAGGAATATGGCATGATTTAGTATCTCTTTTGAGGGGAGGGAAAAAATAATCAATCTCAATATTTAGTTTTAGTTTTTTGATTGAGGTACAATATAGAGAATTTTAATTTTAGGACTGACATATTTGGTATTTGGTAGATTTTGGATAGTTCTTGAGCTCGCTAGGATTTTCCAGTTTTTGGTTGATACATATTCATGTTGATGATCATGGATTATATTTGACACGTGGATGATTTCAAATATCCCTTGGGTTGAAGAATGAGTATCTTAGTACCCCATTGAAAGACATGATTTTTGACTTGAGCATTTCCAAATGTTTACCTAGAATAATTCTCTCTTGTGAGGATAGTTTGGTGTTAATGTGCTACTAATTGTGTTTTTACCAAATTTTAACACCAGGATACATGTTTCTTAGATACAATACCAAGGAGATAAGTTATTACACTTAATATGGACAAGCTGGTAGGTTTTTTGAAAGGAATGACAATTATATGATACATTGATACCTTATAAATATGTAACTAATTTGTACAAATACTAACAAGCATATACAAAACCACTTACCTAAGTGATATTAATGGGATAAGGCCATATTTGAATACCTTGATTGGATTTATCTTTATCTGATCTCCATCAACTATGAAACCTAAAAATAGAAATACTTGTCTACAAAAATATCACTTCTTCATGTTGAACTTCAACCTTTTGTGTTTTAGAGTCTCCAACACTTGTTTCAAATGGTCTAAGTTCTCCTTTCATTCCTTATTGTAAATGAGTATATAATCTCAATACACAATCAAAAGGGAATGGATGGATGGTATAATAACTTCATTTCTAAACTGTGTGAATGTTGTTAGTGTGTTAGTAAACTCAAATGGAATTACAACCATTCAAGCAACTCCTTTTCTCTTTTGAAAGGTCTCTTCCAAGAGTTTCTTGCTTTATTCTCATGTGATGATGAAAATTTAAGGTTTAAGTCGAAAAAGTATTGTTTTCCTTGTAAATGATCTAAAAATTCATTAATGCTAGGTGCATGATAACATTTTTTGTTGCGATCTTGTTTAGTGCTAAAAAATCAACACCCATCTATTAGTTCCAAACCTTCTTTTGCACCAAGAAAATCAAAGACACAAGGGGACACATTATGATTTATGATACCTTATCCAATAATTCTTGAATATACATATTAATATCCTCACTCTCCATGGTAAAAATTTGGTACAAACCAAGATATCGTAAAGGAGACTCTAACAAAAAATGTAGCTCATGCTCAATTGATCACTTGCTTGTGGGGTCCAACAATTGCATATCTACATCCATACCAACTCAAAACCCAATTTAAAATGGAGCATGATCGGTCACAAGAGAAGAGGGATCCCTGCACGAGTCATAGCAATCTACCAATCACTCTAATAGCTAAAATCCTCCTTTGTCTACCCTTCACATTTCTTCCTGGTGCATCCAGAACTTGCTTTGCATTTCATGAAATCATCAACTTGCCACAATTTTGAAGATTCTATGACCAACATAACAAGAAGTAGGGATGGATTATGATAGATAAACAATGGGGATCACTCTGCGATCCAGTTCTTTTATTCTATGACATCTCTCTCAATGAATGGCACACGGTTCCCATTTAGTCAGCCATCACAATATCTACTTAGCCATCACAATATCCATTGGTTCTTTATTGCCTTGCATTTAATATAATAGGAACTAGTCAATGTCAAAGAGGTGTATTGTAAAAGTAACCAAAGACAAAAAAGACAATTGTGAAATTGTATTGCGACGATAATCAATGAAAATGATGGATACCACATATCTTTCAACATCAAATTTTGGGTAAGCAGTGGTCTTCACATGAATTACTGATTATTTCATCAACAAGTTTTCCATTACCACCCAATTTTCACATTGTAATATTGGTGAAGTGGATTTAACTTGACACCCATAATGACAATTATCATCACATTGGAACAATAATACCAATGTTTGGATTATACATACAATGGTTAAACAATTATCACTAAAGGGTAGGGGAAAATACTTTAGGTCTAATAGGCTAGCTATAATATGCATTGCAAATTTGAGTTATGAAACCATTAATTGAAACCATTAATTGATAGTGAATACCACTAGATGAGCTAAGTTGTGTATCTATGGTATTTTAAAAATCTCTCCCACTACCTATAGACACTGTAATATGCCATTTTTTCCCAATTTCCTTTAACGTACGTGTAATACATAAAAATGAATTTTACCTAACATAAACATTATTTCATAAAAGAATCTTGATAATAAAGCTAACTAGGAGATATTACCACACATGGTGAAACAAAAGTTCATTGTTTACTCAATCCAAGGAAAATCAACTGCATTTGTGTCATTTTTATCCTTGAGTATCATGGTTTTCCCTATCGGACAAGGTCAATGAAAAAATCATCCAAATCGCATAAGGTCATAAGATCGAATCGCGTTAGTGTCAAATTGTAACTTGACTCTCGTCTCTATTTTCTTTTCAATAGTATCGAATCGCAGTGAGTAGGATTGGATTTGTGTTTTCTGCTTCTGCCTTGGCTCCGTTCATGAATTAAAATGGTTCGTTTCAGCAACAACATCATTGGAATCCTCAAATTCCTCACATTCGTGCTATCGATCTCGATCCTGGAAGCTGGAATATGGATGGCCATTAGGGAAAGCACCGACCGCGAAAATTTTCTTGAAAAGCCGGTGATAGCGATCGCGGTTTTCCTTATGGTGGTCTCCATCACCAACCTTATAGGGTCCTGCTGCAGGGTCTCATAGCTACTTTGGGTGTATCTAGTGGCCATTTTCTTGCTCATACTGCTACTCTTTTGCTTTACAGTCTTTGCATTCGTGGTGACCAACAAGGGCGCGGGGGAAGTTGTTTCAAACCGAGGATACAAAGAATACCACCTAGGAGACTATTCACACTGGCAGCAGAAGCGCATTGAGAATACATCCAACTGGAAAAAGATCAGGAGCTGCATTATAGATGCCAAGGTCTGCAAAATCCTCATCGACAATAGCGGAAACAAGGTTGTGACTAGTTTCTACCAGGAAAATTTATCGTCGATCCAGGTCTCCATTCTTCCCTTTCAATCGCTATTTTCCTTGTCTTATACTGCATTTAGGAAAATTTCATGTCTATGTAGCCAGATTTCATAAATATTTGGCGTCTTTTCCGTAATTTTTCTGGATTTTGTATTCATTGAAACAATCTTTGTGATTTTTTTAGGTTGTTTCTTTTATTTGGGCATTTAGGCATGTTTCTATTCAATTTGGCGGGTTTTCTTTTATATTTGGACGGATTTCATATTTATTTTGGCGTTTTTGCTCATTTATTTTGATAGATTTCATATGTAGTTGGGCATGTTTTCTCTTTTATTTGAGCAGATTTCCCGTATATTTTGGCGGTTTAGCCTGCTACTCATTTAATAAAGAATTTTCATTAGGTCGATTTCTTCGTTATTTAGGCAGTTTCCTTGATTTTAATGCGATTTGTACTTATGTAAAATCTTTTAAATTTACGTTGGTGGTATTAGTAAGGATGAGAAGATATCACTATTTTTGGCTGCAGTTATGGGCCTCCAACATGCATTGGCAATGGTTAGTATTTCAATTTTCAACCATACAATATACATTGAGTACACACTTATTTTTTGGTTTGTAGAAGGTCTAGAGAATCTTTTAATAACCCCTATTGTGAAAATCCATACCAAATTAGTTCGTAACAAATTGGTAACAGGTCTCTGACTCTAATGAATGTAAGGAAAATCCCAATTTCACAATTTCTTGGTTTTTTAGGAAAAAAAATTAATAGAAGGGTAATTTTTTTTATTAAAAGTTATATGCAGGGCAGTTTTAAAAACAAAACCATCAAAAAAAATTTCCATGATGGGTAAGGGTGCCCATTAAATTTAATCCCTGTAGAGCACTTATATTTAAGGCGCAGAGTGAGCTCATTCAGGTTGTATTTCTTAATTTCAATCTTAGTAGTTTGCATACCTGTAGCCAATGCTGACGAGATTTTCTTGTCCGGAAATACACCATAGAAAACTACATTGACTAGGATAAGGCATATCAACTTAGTGATGGTATTAATTATCTTAGGGTTAGTAGGAAACTTCAGTGTATCTTTCAGTACCATATGGTACTAGAACCTTATGAGACTTCACAGAGATAATCTTCGAACAATTTAATTCATCTTCATATCCATTCATTTTTTATGCTCAAGCTCATCACAATATGACTATTTTTTCAATCTCCTTTCCTGTAACTTTCAGTATTTGGTCTAGTGCAAACTGTTGATTTCCAACTTTCCACCCACTAGCTCCAAAATAATGGGTGAAGTGGACTATCATGCAGCACCTTTAAACTTCTGTTACCACTACTTTTCATTTGGAATGATCTCATCATTAAGGGTTATATCGTTGACTGCCAATAGTGCATTTATGTTGTGTTATAAATTACAGAACCTCTTTCTGCAACCTTTTTAAATGTCTCAACTTACCATGGTAGTTGTCTCCCCTACACTGTGCTTCCTCCATCCTATCATTTATTACCTTTACCTTTATATTTGGAAGCAAAATCACTTTTAGAAACTTCACTACCACTTCCGAACTACTTCTTCCAGCATTTATTCTACAACAATTGGCTTGATACCCTATCAAAATTTATCTCAATAATTTTGAAAGTAAAATTTAACATCTAAATAATTGAAAATTATTTAAGAGTGATAACCACTAGATCCTCCTCATCTACGTCCCTTCCAGTAGCAAACAAGTGGTCTCTAATGTTCTTCAATTTCAGCAAATGGTATGAAATTGAATCTCCTTCATGTAGCTTCGTAGAGTAAATCAAATTCTTGAGGTAAATAACCTTACATTTATCAGAAGTCTCATACAGATCCATCAAAATTCCTCCATAGACACTGCACTGGGAGCAACATCCTGTACCTATTGAAGCACATCATTTGTAACAAATAACTTAATCAACATCATATCCTCTCAATTTTTAGCAATATTATTCTTGTTTCTCCTCATCACCTGGATATCTTGTTACCTCACATGTCACAATTTTCAATAACTTTGTTTTCAAATATTGTTATCATCCTTTGCTTCTGTGCATTATCATTACTCCCATCGAATTGCTGGGATTTTGAAAGCATAATATGGTGTAAACTTGCCATTTTTTAAAACCAGCCTAGATCCAAATTGTAGGCTCTATCAAGCACTGAGAGGGATCAATCTCTTGAGGTGCAAACTTCTCCTTGAATATCTCCTTGAGTGCAATACCTGAGCCACCTAATCCTAAGCTCTAAAGTCTTTAGTTTAAGTCTCATATTTACTTTTTACTTTGTATTATTCTTTTTTGTTTATGGCCCACATAATATTTATTACTTTTTACTTTGTATTACTCTTTTTTGTTTACTTTGTATTATTTTGTTACTCAACAAACTCAACAAACACTGGAAAGTCTCATATTTACTTTTTACTTTGTATTATTATTTTTTGTTTATGACCGACATAATAGTTTAAGTCTCCTCTGCCTAGATCTCTTGTCTAATAATGAATTTGTTGCTTCAGATTTGTCCATGTGTCTCCATGTTATATATTCTTGTCATTCACTCATCCAATGTATCATTGGTGCAACCATGTGCCTTCCATCCAACCTCTTTTTCTCGTTGATTTTCATATACTCTACCTTTACTATCTGCTAGCCACAATGGTCATTGTTTTATGTCCCCCCATGTTGGTTTGAGCGACCATGTGAATAATTTGGTATCAGTGATTTCTTATGAAGGATACCCTTGATGAAAAATACTAATGTGAATTTTTTTTCTATCTTGTCACTATTGTCTGTGACTTGCTTGACTATCCTTTGAAAAAAAATCAAATTAAATTTCCCCAATTTTAGAAAATAAGCAAATTAAAAATTAAACATATCTAATCTACCATCTCTCTTTGGCCTTCTGTATGCCATTATTCCATCTCATTTCATCTATTTAATTTTTGTACCCTCCCATTTGTCATACTGTTGTGTATCTTACAACATGCTATTTCCTATTGTGTGGTCATGACCACTGTGTCTGATTACCATCAAACTCATAGCCTGTATTTGTGCCATTCATTTCCATCCCATTCCATTCTGCCTACTGCACGTGGTTGCTGTCTAATTCACATTTGGATTGATTGTTGTGTGCTTCTTGTATGGATCATGACTTTGTATGCATGTTGTTAAAGAAATTATAGATTGTTGCTCATGCCATCATGTCTGACAATTTGATATTAAGAAACTTCTCTAAGGTTATAATTATAGGAAATTTTAAAATGTTTAATCCCCTTGTTGTATTTATTCTAACCTCCCATCAATTTGGTATCATCCTATTTTCCATAGTTTCTTGGCCATGTTCTCTTTTGTCTTTGTGCCCACAATGCCTTTACTATTCATCATGACTTCCTAGATTCCCTAAAACCAACCTTCGATGCAAATGAAGCTTGGCTCTAATACCATATAAGATTACGTACACACAATATGTATGTGCATGTCTTCACAGACATGTGCAAAAAAAGAGAATAATATATTATCCCATATGAAAATGGGATGCATACTTGATAAGTCTCGAGAAAGAAATGAACTGTGATGACAACCAACATTATGCAACAAAATAGCTCGCATGTTTAAATCACTTCATTAGCCCCTATGTTGCTTAAAACTAAAAGTTAATTTATAGGTATTACTAAATCAAAAGTACTAAGTTACATATGATAAAGCACATTATGGATATGACCATTGCATTACATACATTTATATCCTCACCAACAAAAATGACATGATTGCATTTCATTGTATTATGGGGACTCTTTTTTTCATCTTCATTTTCATAGGAGATTTTTTATTCAAGAGAATTATGTTATTTAATATTTGGATTTGAAGCTAAGTCTTACTCTGTTCCAAGTTCCAATCTTTTGATGACATATTACTTTATTGAATTAATACTACATATATGAATCTTGTCACACTTGGCCAATTTATAACCTAGGGATTTATGCCTATCTAGGTCATGACCAATGTGTTTGGTTTCCATCAAACTCACAACATGTATTTGTGCCCCTCATTGCCATCCCATTCATGTCTGTCTATTGCACATGGTTCTTGTTCAATTCACATTTGGATCAATTGTTGTGTGCTTCATCTTTGGCTCATGACTTTGTATGCATGTTGTTAAAGAAATTGTAGATTGTTGCTCATGGCATCATGTCTAACAATTTAATATTACAGAACTTCTCTAAGGTTATAAGATAGTATAAGTACGATGATATGGAGAAAATGTCTTAGTTCTTGTAGAAACCATGAGAATATAGAGCTAGGAATACGTGCAATCAAACATGTCTCTAAATTTTAACCACATGATGATGCAACTATGTGTTGCTGTCAAATATGTATGCTAGTGCAGGAAAATGGGATGAACTGATAGAAGTTAGGAAATTGATGAAGGATACAGGGGTAAAAGAGGATCTTAGATGTAGCTGGATAGAAATCAAGAATAAAATACATTTATTTTTAGTGGGATAAAAATCATAGCCACAAATAGAGGAGACCTATGCAAAGTTGGATAGATTAACTCAATTAATAAAGGAAGCAGGTTATGTGCTTGACACAAGATATGCATTGCATGATGTGGAGTATGAGCAAAAAGAAGTCTCTCTCTTCCACCGTAGTGAGAAGTTTGCTATCGATTTATAATTATGAGATTTCCACCTTCAATGCCAATTTGAGTTGTGAAGAACCTTTGTGTGTGTGGATATTGACATAATGCCATCAATTTGATTCCAAATATTGTTATGCAAGAAATCATAGTAATATATTCCAACTGCTTTGATAATTTCAAAGATGGATTGTGTTCTTTTGGGGACTATTGGTGACTATAACTCAAAACAAATAATCGATGCTAGGTTAGATTCCATATCCTGTCATTTACAACTATCGTCAAAGGAAAGGAAGATGCCATATCCCAATCAATGAGTGGAAACCATCATATGATGTTTGGAAGAAAATAATGGATGTTATTTGTACCAATCAGAAGAGGCACATAAATTAGGTTGTGGAATTATTAGATAAGTCCAAAGGTACACAGTTGTTTTTTTACATTATGCTCTATTTGAATAACTACATAGGAATCTATAAACAACATAATTTGGGTCATCATTGAAGTTGTAATGAGATGGAGAAAACTATCAATCTGAGCTTGTGTGAAATTGTAATGTTGTCATTGTATCATTGTGAGGAATGGAGGAAGGAACTTTGCTGAGGGTTTCCACATTCCTAGCGATGCAATTATAAATAGTTGGCTCTGAATCAAAGTCCATTGGGAGAATAATGTCTTGCTACAATTTAGCTCAAATTCACGTATTTTTGAAATAATATGCTAGATGCAGTACCTCTATGTACCATTGTAATGGCCATTGTTAGGTATATTGATTTGTCATTAAGATTTCCAAGTGTGAGTTTGTATGGCTTCATCTCTATCCATATTTTTACCATAAAAACGTTGCTAGTTATGCATCAACTCATTCAATCTCGTTAGACATTTGAACTTTTTCTAAATTTTATGGTTTTATATATGAACATCCAAATCATCTATTAAAATCACAACCTCAAACACCGTGTACCTTCTCTTAAATTTATACTATGTTTGCAAGATTGGAGGAAATATGCTTGTAAACTGTTGATCGTCCTCAAGTACCTCGTTGAAAGGTGGATCAAGATGACCTTTAAGAAAGTTATACAGAGATTCAATCTTTACTGCAGCACTTGGATGTCCATTTCTTAAAATGTAATAATATAAACTCTCAATTTCTTACAGTTTGAAAAATCAAGGTCTCAACTGATCATAAGTATATGGAGGTAGACATTGTGCTTGTCTTTGAATGGTTGACTTTCTGGTCACTTCATCTTTCAGATTTGACCAAAAGTAACAAACTATAATAAAAACTTACAAAATTTAGTGATCATTTGGTAATGCACCAACCTTTGGTTTAGGTATATCAACATGTTGAGATATAAAATGACCTTGATACTGAATATTGTTGGAAAACATCCATGGGATGACCTCGTTCCATTATGTGCATGTCCAAAGTTCACCAAATTTTATACCTCTCGTATTTCTATTATTTGACAAGGAAGCATCAACTTTGACTCAATCAAATTTTGTACCTTTGAAGAATTTTCCTTTGTGTTCCAAACGACTCCATGTTTGCTGCATCAAGCTGTGACTATAAATTTGTCATGTGAAATTTGGTTATGATTTCCAACAGATCAGTTATCTGAGCTTGCATCCCTAATATCATGTCATCTCTTTTTCTCAGTTGTTCCCTCAACCTGTGTATGACATCACACTTACTAAACAGATCAGAGCTTGTATTTGATGTACATACTGATTCTGAGCTATTGGACTGCTGTAAATGCAAATTGGGAAGATCAAGTTGCTTTGGATGATACCCATAAATGGTTATTTGTTCTACTTTCAGAACAAATTTGAATTTTTGACAGTTTGCACTGCTTTGGGGATATTGTATGTCCCTTCACTCTGTCATTCTCAAATTGGAATTTAGCATACTTGGGTCCTAACTTCATCTTGGCTACACCAGCAGAAGTACCCTTATGGCATAAGCTTGCTTAGATTTGGCCCAAAATCATGCTCCTCATGTGAAAATAGGATATGCTTGATATAAACTAATATATCCTTAGAATGAGCTCATGGTATCATAATCTTAATTACTTAATATGAATAAACTTGATTATAGTGGGAAATGGGCCATGGTGGACACATCTTTCCAGTTTAAGAAAAGTATGCTTTAGAAGTATATCAAAATGAGGATCGAAGACTTCATATCAATGTTGACCACCAATAAAGTTATCAAGAATAATCACAACCCAAATTGGATTCATGATTCTAAAATGCTTTTTTCCCATCAGAGAGGCCTTGGACTAGGTATTTTGTGATTCTGAAAGGATTCCCTTGTTAGTATTAGTGAATAATTATGAGATACACTCAAAGCAGATAAATCAAAATTTGATTCCTTGCAACTTCAAGAACAAGGTATGCAAGTGGCCTATTCATCCTGTTTTCATAATTTTTTGTGGGATTTCCACTTTCTACATCAAGTATCCTAGGGACCACTTATGTTTTCAATGTGAACATTGGGATTTCATCCGTGTCGTCCACTCTATATTCACAAATTGTGATCAACTAGTCTTCTTTCATCACAAATTTATTTATCTAAGAAGCTCCCTATCTTCTTTCAGCAATGTCCCAAACAAAAAGTGACCGTCCATGTATGATGTCACTGGAAACAAATACACCGCCAACACTGGTTGCAAAAGAACAAAGTTTTCTTTGAAGTTTAATTGGTTATCCCTTTCCATATCAAGCTTCTTGGCAATATTCTGTTCTAGTCCAAGAAATCCCATTGCTATAAATACAATATTTGCTTCTATAATGTCCTATGTGCCCTCCATTTCTTGCAATTGGAATTTTCCACTCTCATCTTTTCCCATTTTACCCTAATCAATTCAATCCATTTAGCATTTCCATTGTCATTGGCTATAAACCTTTTTGTTAATACTTTGTATAACCTGGAATCTTTACTAAACTTGGTAATATCTTCCTGGTGGCCATAATACTTTGAAAACTCTAGGCCATTGTGTACAAGGATTGACAAAGCCAGGTCGACACCAACGTTTGCATTCATAACAAAATTAATGCATTCCTCTGCAATCAGATCAACACGTCATTGGACAATATCAAGCTTGTATGTTTTCATATTAGGAACTCCATACGTCAATAGGCATTCAATTCGGTCAGCACATTCATATATAGTGACAGAGTGCCCTTCTTTATTGAGCTGATAAGCTGCAACCAAACCAATTGGCCCACTACCCACTATAGACTTGGCTTAGTTTGTCTCTACTATGGTGTCTCACCTTTTAAAATCTCTTTGCACCTAATAAGCTGTCACCAACCCATTTTCCCGGGTTAGAAATTTATGTGATTTTTTTTCAAAAATATTTCACGATGATCAATTAATAATAAGATAGGGCTATCCAAATTTTCTTTAAACATCATGTTATTTAATAATCCCTCATAAATCAGGAGCATGTATGACCATAACAATAATAACATATGACCATAACAATAATAACATATGACCATAACAATAATAACATAAATGTATTTAATCCAATAAATGTATTTAGTGATTAAAATCTTAGTTAACATACTAAGACAATCATTTATCCTTATTACTAAAGCAAGTGTTTTATTTTGATATGTATGACAAGTCATCATACATTTAAGAGAATTATATTCACTCTTTCTTGATTTCTTACATATTCATACTCACAATCCTTTCCTTACATGATCTCCATACTCATTGGTGATAACCGAAATCATTGCCTATTCTTCCATGAAAATGTGAAACTATTAATGAGTTACATTTTATCTAAGAACATGTAAGGAAGTATGCAAATTAAATATTGACAAAACCCCAAGTTACACATGTGAGCGATATGCGGTAAATTGTTAAATTTTCAGAATTTACTTCAATCTAATCTAGGATCTTAACTGAGAGAACAACATGTACAACAAATCTACAACATATCAATCATGGACACAATAATGCAAGCACACAAGAGACACAGAGTTTACTTGGGGAAAACCATAAAGGTGAAAAACCCCAATAAATTTCTCAGAGATAGATAGAGCAATGATACAACCAGAATACAAGAGATAGTCTTCTCCTAGCAGCAGAGCCTCCTCCTCATAAGTGAGCTATTTTCCGAATGAGAGAAGTGTGTGAATGAATGACCAAATAGAGATCTCCCGATCTCTATTTATACTTGTTCTGTCCTTCCCAATAAACTAATGGGGCCTACATGTCTAGCTTAACCCATGGTTAACTTAATCCGGGCCGACCCCACACTTGGTGGTCTAATAACCATTTGACCCACATGGCCGACCCCCAATAGGGTGGTCTAATAACCCTTCGACCCACATGACTTATACAGGGCCGACCCCAACAAGGTGGTCTAATAACCCATCAAGTATAAGTTACGACACTTACAATATAAATGACAACACTTCCGTATAGAGGAATAATAACATCTCTATAGGAATACAAACACTTCCGTATAGAGGAATAATACCATCTCTATAGGAGTACAAAATACATATATGAAATACATGGCTGAAATACATTCCGAAGTTACATATACATCAACACTCCCTCTTAACTAGGAAGGTATTTCTCGACACAGATCTGCCAGCACAAGTCTTCTTCTCTGGATCATCATCCTCAAATCATCGTCATCGTCACTGTTGATGCTATCTCAATCAATCTTTGAATCTACTCGTCATAGGAAGTTCTACATAGCCAGTCCTTTTTCATACTGGATGTAGGCCCACCACCTGCAGGTCTTCATCATCACTGGCCATACTGTGGAATCCTTAGGACTTATTACGTGCGTCACAAAACCTTAAAAGAGTCTCTTGACTAGCAATAACCCTAAAGAGCATCCGAGGCCTTTTTCATCCTGTCCAGATCTCCAGGACTTATTACATGTGACTGTCACAAAACCTTAAAAGAGTGTCCCAGGAACGTTTATGTGCATAGCACGATCGACAAGAAATTTAAAGAGCATCCCAGGAACATTAATGTGCCTAAGCACGACCGACAAGATCTCCAGGACTGATTACATGTGACCTCTGCTACAAACCCTCGAAAGAGAATCCCAAGACTCATTACGGGCACACAACCCAACCTATCGGGTCTCCCAAGTCTTACATGTAGCAGCCCACCACAAACCCTCGAAAGAGCATCTCAGAACTTATTATGGGCACACAGCCCAACCTATCGGATCTCCCAGGTCTTACATGTGGCCCACTATCACAAACCCTCGAAAGACCATCCCAAGCAATTACGGGTACACAACTCCAACCTATAGGATCTCCCAGGTCTTACATGTGATACACAGTTCCAGTCCTTTTTCATACTGGATTTGACCTAGAACAAATCTAGGATTTCCTTTGCACAACCTGTCCACGGCCACAGAGTATCATCCTAATACTCATCATACATCATCCTGATGTACACATGATCATCCTGATCATCATCACTACAACATCCTGCTACATGTCATCTAAGAAACATCCTGAAGCTCGTCATTTATGATCATCCTGATCATACACTGCATCTACCTGATGCATACCAAGTATCTACCTGATACATATCATCATACATGATCCACTTGATCATACAATGTATCCACCTGATACAAATACAAATACATGATCCACCTGATCATACCTGATACATATCAACATATATGATCTACCTGATCATACAATGTATCCACCTGATACATATACAGATACATGGTCCAAGCATCCAACATGATGCATATACAAAATACATACAAATGATCCAACTGATCATATCCAGCATCAAACATGATGCGTACAACTACAGATACATATAGAGCAATAACTGGAGCATCGTCCTGATGCTCATCATCCATGATCCTACTGATCATCACATCATCGTCATCTTCAAATCATCTCATCGTCCACGAAGCACGACCCAGATGCACATCATCTAGTACTTACACCACCGACATGGGAGAACACATCTACCACCATTCGGGGAAGGCTCCATCCCTTACTTTTTGACCATGGGAGAACATATCTACCACCATGTGAAAAATGGCTTCAGCCCTTACATCTACACCATGGGAGAACACATCTACCACCATGTGAGAATGGCTCATCAATTACATCACGACCATGGGAGAACACATCAACCATGTCAGAAAAGATCATATGCATCTGCATCTTCCGGGCTCATCACTTCCCTTTGGAATGAACCTCGATCTGAGGTGCACCAAGCCTCTCTTTGAAGTACTCAAACTGCACTCTGGCCAATGGCTTGGTCAATACATCTGCAACCTGCTCATCCATCACAACATGTTCTGCTTCAGCTGTACTCAGTGCTACGTAGGACAGCTTCCTACTAAACCAAGAGATCACACCTGATCCCATACTGAAGCAACACCCAGAAGTGCTCTTCCTATCTGCAGCACTTCCTGCCCAATCAACATAACCCTGCAGGTTAAAATTTTGATTCGCATAACACTTAAGACCATAATCAACCGTACCCTTCAGGTACCTCAGCATATGATTTATAGCAACCAGGTGAACATCTCTCGGATCCATCAAGAATTGGCTCAATGTGTTCACTGCAAAGCAAATATCTGGTCTCATGTTCGTCAGGTACATAGAGGACCCAATCATCTGACAATATATCGCGACATCAATCGGATCAGATGAAGCATCACACAGAAGCTTCAGGTTTGATGCCATAGGTGTGGCCATGGCCTTGCAGTCCATCATCCTGAACCTCTTCAGGATCTCTACTGCATACTTCCCTTGTCCAAGGAAGATTTCATCTGCACTCTGCCACACCTCCATACCTAGAAAATAGTGCATAATCCATAAGTTCTTCATCTCGAACTCGGCAGCAAGCTTCCGCTTCATGTCAGAAATCAATCTATCCTCACCTGTTACAAACAGGTCATCCACATACAATAGTAGTATCACTGGATTGCCTTCCTCAACCTTGTAGTAAAGGTTGGAATCCGCTTTACTCTTAGTAAAGCCCAAACTAGATAGAAAGCTGTCTATCCTACCATACCAAGTTCTGCACATATATGACTCCTTGTCATGTGTCTTAGAACCAAGTGGCTTCTCCACATACACTTGTTCTTCAACTACACCATTCAAGAAGGTTGTCTTGAAATCCATCTGGTTTATCTTCCACTTCATCACTGTAGCCAAAGCAAGTACGGATCTAATAGAAGTGTATCTGGCTACAGGAGCAAAAGTCTCTATGCTACCACCTGCAGCATTCTTGATCTTGTAGATCCTCTTGGAAGTCACTACAGACTCTCCTTCAGGTCTTGGGACTGCATCCCAAACATCTTCATGATCGACTGGTACTCCTCGATCATGGCATTCTTCCCAGATCCTGGGAACTTCAATATCTTCAATAGATAACTTTGTTGCTTGAACAAATGTTGTAGTCCTTCTTTTCTAGGTGATGGTACACGATCTTTCCTACACAACAAGTTAAATTGCATGATTAGAAAACATCTCATCGTTTTCAGAACAAATTCTTACACATAAAGAAATATGTCATACAATCATGCAATTATTTTAGCCAATGCTTCAATACAACATTTATCCATATCCCGTAACTTTCTTTATGCCTTCCAATCTCTACCAGAACATTGTTAAGAGTGTGCACAACTCCCAACATGTCAGCAAAGAGGTTTCATTCTAGATAAGTAGCAATGGAATGTTGTACAGTGCCATAGGCTACTTACCCATCAAATGCATATTAGTAGTATACTGTTCATTAATGCAATCATTCTAATATGCACAATACATATCCTAAATCTAGGAACATAAGCCTATACATCATTGAACAATTTTATTTAAACAAACAAATATGTAAGAAATGGTAATTAAAATACTTATCTTTGTTTGTTTGTTGGGTGGACTCCCTCTGAGTCTTTGATTCCTTACAGGAGCTGCTGAAGTAGCTTCTTCTACACTTTTCTATTGTGGAATGCAGAAGGATGGTCAACTCCCTCTGGATATCTGCAACCTTGCAGACACTACTGGAGTGAGCTCCCTCTTGATCTTTGCTTCCTGGATTACCTGTCCTTGAACCTATATTCATCCTAGGTCCCTATGCATGCTTATTTGTATCATGATTGTGTTATCATTGTAATCTCATACATCATTAGTATATTCTTAATACTATCAAAACACAATAATCTTAAGCATGTATAGTCATGATCATTTCAAACAGAAATAATAAGCATTAGTATTCAAGGTTTCAGGGAAGTCTTCTTTTACTCGTGCATATTCTTATTTGATCATAGGACTCTTCTGGTTAGTTAAATCATCAATCAAGATAAGAGATATAATATGCATAAAACCCGTGATTACTCAAACCTATACCTTCATGATTCTTCTGGTTAGTCATATCATCAATTATGGTAAGAAACATAATATGCATACAACCATGACTATTCAAACCTATGACTTCATGAATAATCATTATCAACAACACAACAGTATAAGATCTTAACACAAGGTGGGATTCTAGCTTGATATAGGAAAAACATACCTGGATTAGCATGCTAGCTAGTTATGTCTAACATACCCGCATAATGTATTTTGGTTCTCTTCAATGACTTGTGCTAGTAACCTTCATGTCTCATAAGTTATCCATTGTAGGACCAAGTTATACATACCTCGTAAGTAGATCTTCTAAGCGATCCATGACAATGGATGAATCTTTATCCTCGTGTCATCATGATCATATGTTCTTGAACCAGAACATGATTTGTCTTTCTTGGTGTACCTTTTATGTTAGCAGACAACATAAACCTCATACAACACCATAATGCATTAGTACAATCATAAGTGTCAACACCCTAATCAATGAATATCTTCTATCGTGCATTCATAATTTTATTAAGGTGATATGACAAGTCTAGATTTAATCAAGATTGTACTAACCGTAATAATATGAAGACAAATATACCATAAACTTAATCATGAAAAAATTTCGAAACATACCTGGATAAGTCATACCTGTCGATATTGCTAGTAATCTTCTTATGTAAGGCCTTAGCCTCATCTCCCTCTGAAACATGAACTTCTTCACTTATGCAGGTGACCAATCCATCTTCTTCTAGGATTAACCCAATCCATTTGATTTGCAAGAACTGGATCTAGAGCTAGATTAGGGTTTGTCAGAGAAACCCCAAAAATTCAAACTTTGAATTTCAAACTTCCAAAAGTATAGAAATATGCGCCTTGATGAGCTGATCAAGCTGGTATGTTCAGAATTTGAAAACTGCAAAGTTTTACTCCTCAATTTTTCCTTTGAAGCTTCCGGATTCACTGGATGTGACCCCGAACTAGGGTTTGATGAAGCCCACTATTCTTCCCAATCAAAAGATCTGATCCAAAGCTCTAAGCTTCTATTTTTCTGAGGAGCTTCCAGTCGTGGTCACAAATTTCAAAAATTCCCATTTTTGCAGAAGCCCTAATTTTCCACTTTTCCAATCAAAGTCCTAAACTAGGGTCTGATCAAGCCCGGTCTTCTTCCCAACCAAAAATTCTGATCTTGGTCTCTAAATTTCTATTTTGATGAGTATCATTCAGCCGTAGTCTCCGATTACAAAAATTCCAACTTTCTCCGAAACCCTAGATTCTGGAAGCCATGAATGAAGGTGCTCAAAAATAATTTTGTTTTGACAGAAATATGTACTTGATTGTTTCTGGTGTAACTCCGTACTTTTCGATCCATAGGTTCTGAAAACTTTTTTTGTGGTATCCTGACCCGTCATCTTTCCATCTCGACAGGTTTGACCTCAATTGGATTCTCTGAGAGAGAGTTATGCCAAGTGTCGCAACGTGACCTGTTTATGGGATAAAATAGGAGAGAGAACTTGTACGACATGCCACGTGTCATTGGTTCAACTTCGGCCTCTAAAAACGTTTCCTGAGATAGTAAAGTCTGTGTACTACCTATCACTTTTTACAAAATTTCATTTGGAGCTTCCTAGCCCAAGGTATGACCTTTTTTCCAAGGTCACCTGTTTTTGACTCAGATCTGAAAGAGGCAGAAACCCTATATTGTACAAATCATAAATCACAAAGTACAACGAATTATAGGTTTTCCTTTGGACACAAGGTACATGGGGATATGATCTTCGACTTGTAAAAGTTTTAGATCCGAAAAATTTGCCAAAATGGATTTATAGTGAAACTTCTATGATGACTGTTTTTTGCTATATCAAGCCCTAGCATCATAAATGCAACAAGTGTCATACATGCCATATCGTGCCTTCTTTCAGGCTAGCTCTGATACTATGTTAAATTTTCAGAATTTACTTCAATCTGATCTAGGATCTTAACTGAGAGAAAAACATGTACAACAAATCTACAGCATATCAATCATGGACACAATAATGCAAGCACACAAGAGACACAGAGTTTACTTGGGGAAAACCATAATGGTGAAAAACCCCAATAACTTCCTTAGAGATAGATAGAGCAATGATACAACCAGAATATAAGAGATAGTCTTCTCCTAGCAGCAGAGCCTCCTCCTCATAAGTGATCCACTTTTCGAATGAGAGAAGTGTGTGAATGAATGACCAAATAGAGATCTCCCGATCTCTATTTATACTTGTTCTGTCCTTCCCAATAAACTAATGGGGCCTACATGTCTAGCTTAACCCATGGTTAACTTAATCCGGGCCGACCCCACACTTGGTGGTCTAATAACCCTTTGACCCACATGGACGACCCCCAATATGGTGGTCTAATAACCCTTCGACCCACATGACTTATACAGGGCCGACCCCAACAAGGTGGTCTAAGAACCCATCAAGTATAAGTTATGACACTTACAATATAAATGATGACACTTCCGTATAGAGGAATAATAACATCTCTATAGGAATACAAACACTTCCGTATAGAGGAATAATACCATCTCTATAGGAGTACAAAATACATTTATGAAATACATGGGTGAAAGACATTCCGAAGTTACATATACATCAACATAAATAGACATTCCAACAAATCTTATTCATACATATGAACAGGCCGAAATAGTCATAATGAGTCTAAGAAAGAGAGTCGAGTGTAAACATAAGAGACATAGTTTATAGTCCACATAAAATAACCACGTACTCATTCATCAACACATACCTTTTGCACGAGATATAACAACAAGCTCACATAATTAGTGACACATAATCAAGAGAATAAGATTTGGTGGTGACTACGTTTTTTACCAGGTTCAAAAATAAGAATAAGAATAAGAATAAGAATAATTAGTGACTACGTTTTTTACCAGGTTCAAAAATGCATACTAGCAGGGAAGGAGTGGTGGCCTAACGGAAGTTCTATGCTCCACTAAGATTTTTTTAGCTTCATTAATAACTAAATCTCATAACGGATTCCAAAATAATCGTGGAGACAAAATTGATGCTTCAACTATTGAAGTTGAGTTTCTTATTTAAATGAAGAATATTTCTTTCTATGATGATCAAGGTGCATAAGAGTCATTTATGCATAACCATCGAATAACACTATAATGGCTTCTAGAATATTTCAATGACTCATCCGGTTTATGCGATTATATAAATAACAACCCATTTTACATTAAAACACTCTCTTTTATTTAATCCTTAAAAGCTATCTATACTATGGTCCCTTCAATTAAGTAACCATAACCCTTTTCTATAGTTATGTGGCATTTCTCTTAATATTAACCTCATATTCAAATTTGACCGAAAAGTGGTATGGATAATTCCTAAGAATATATCATTTCAAATTTAGATAATAGAAATTTAGTTGGAACGTGAGACTATCCACTATTCCATTGTGAAAAGTTCCCTCTAGGCAAGTATATATATATATATATATATAATACCAAGTCATATTGGTATCATGTTATTTTCTTTTAAAATATTTTTTTTCATGTATTGTTTATTTACCTTAGGTTAAATAACAAGTGGAATTTTTATACTAAATTCTTGTTCACACATATCACCTCCTCTTTCAAAGGTTGTGGTAACTTATCTCTTTTTATTTTATATTCTTAGGCTAAGTATTAGACATCCTTTTAGTACTTATCATGGTCATCGGATTAGTTAAGATATCATCTAGGATTTTAAGCTATTGAGGGATCATCTTTAGTTTACTTAGGATTAATTAGTCCTAGCTATCTTCTTACTACAAGATAGATCTTATAAGTCTTTTGGAAAGTGGTGAGGAGTGACCATCTCTTCAACTACGACGTTGATACATTTACGGTTTACCCATAAACTTCACTCTTCCTCAAGTACTCTTGGCACTAAGATTATACCCATCAACTACAGTTAGCTTTTTTGGAAATCCATCTTGTTCTTCATCGTCTTCTTAGTGACTTCACCGGTTTGGCGCTTAGTTGCATCCGTCATTAATTTACAATTTACAAGTAATCACAACAATACTTTCATTGGTGGGGCCTTGGCCTTGAGCTCCTCACCATGGCCATTTACAAAATTCATAATTTAAACTACAAGAGTAATAACAATAGGGGTCAAATTGGAGGGATGTTACACACTCCACCCCTTAAAAATAACACCGTCCTCGGTGTTCGATAGTTTGTCTTTTGCAACCATTCATCATCTTCCGCTTACTTTTGTTCTTATGTTTTGGTCGTCTTCACATTTTTGCGATTTCCGCAAGCTCCTTTTTCCTTATAACCTACACATTGTACAACTTGTACAAGACTTTTCAATATTCTTCAGTATAACATAAGTATACAAAATTTCAAAACACTAAATGTTCATCATTCTTCCTCATCCTTGAGGAGATATTTGGTTATTCTAACATTCATATCATTCATGCATAAATACATCTCATAGTCTAGTTACAAGACAAATCATTAACACTTGCTTATATCATAAAACAATTCTTTCAACAGAACTTTGTTTGATCATCAAACTCTTTTGTACTTCAGCAATCATGGAGACTTGCATACAAAATGCTCTTTGTACTTCAGCAATCATGGAGACTTGCATACAAAACATGAGCCCCCTGAAAATTCAGCAAGAATACCATCTGCATATAGCATAAATATGATAGTCTTACTCTGCAACTCATTACATAGCTTCCCCTCATCGAATCTTCTTGTGGGCTCAATTCTAACACCACAAGGAAAAAGTTAAGTCTCCTGAGAGAACCTCTTGTGTGATCAGTTCTAGCAACACAAGGAAAAATTGTGAGCCCTTCCTCTGCTCAATTCGATGGATATAAAGTTTGCCTAGGACTTTTGGGTCAATATAACATTCAACGAGCCACCTGCTCTATTCGACTTCCATGGGGAACATGACCACAATTTAGGAAAGTTTCACCCTGCAACGACTAGTAAGTGAGTGCAAGATGCAGCCTCTACTTGAGTCCAGGAAATATTCTTTTCCCAACAAATCTTCTCATTTGAGTCCAGGAATTTTACTTGGTAATAGTCATTTAGTATTTCTTGCATGCCACATGCGACGTAATAGCAACAAAATATTTAACGAATATATCATATTCTATGCCTTTTGGTGATTATACATCATCAATCATATGTCTTATCACCAATCATGATTCATAAATCCCTGTAATCCAAATAAAAATGTAAAGTAAATTATTACTTACTCTTGAGCGATTTAGCTCAACTTATCTATATAAGTGGTTGTATAATCCATGTTCCTCTCGGATTATGACATTGGTCATGATCCAAAAATCACCTCCTGAAATGTTAGTATACAGGAAAATTTCTTTGCTTCAATTTCTCAACAGTTGAACACATTAGTTGCATAGCATTACACGCATGCTCATTCAATTAACTTGTGCATCCTCTTCAATTCATCCCGATGTAAACTCTTCAATATCCTAAGTATGAGGTCAATTCTGCTAATAACCAAACATGTTAGCATCATAATTTAAACATTTAGTTGCACATAGATTCATTTCAAATTGAGACTCATAATCTAAAGATTCTTTTCTCAATAATATTTTGATACTCCTTGTTCAAAAGATACCATGATATGATTTAATCATAACAAGGTTTAGGATTCTTCTTTTCCTAAAATCAACTATTTACAAAACCCTTTAACTTGATACACATTAATCTTTAGAAGGTATAACAGACCCTACCAGAATAATTAGAAATCATAATGCATTTCTAGGATAAGATTATATTAGGAAGATTGCTTGCAATTTCTTATATTTCCTAACTATACTACCTACAAAAGAAATACCTTGTTGTCCAAACTACTGCAATAATATCAGCTGCACTATTTCTCTCTTGTGCTACCTTTCCAATTGTTAACACCCAAAAAATGCTCACTTGCTCATCTCCCTAGTCACACGACCCATTTGTCCACTTTTCCTACCATTTTAGCCTCTAAAACCTTAAAAAACCATAAAATGGCCACCAAAAAGGTCAAAATCCATCTTTTTCTCCTCAAAATAATTAAATTTCCTCAAAAAATATCAAAAACCCTCCAAAGAGGTCCAAAATTCCCAAAAATCAATTAAAAGGGAATAAAATTGTTAAATATATTCAAAAAAAGAAAAAAGAGGGAAAAAGAGGAAAAGAAACCCTAGACCATTTTTACCAATACCATTGGTTACCTTAAACCATGGTTGTATCATCCATCACCCAAAAGCTATAAAAAGGTGATAGAGGCTCCCCATTATTGATCCATATTCTTGCCTATCCTTGTGCTGCCAAATTCATTCTTGACATCTTAAGCCCATCATTTGTGTTTAGATGCACCTTTGGAGTGAACCCTTTTGGCCAATCCCCATTTGCATTTGGAGAAGAGAAGGAACCATTGGAGCATTGGAGCAACTCATCCTTGCAGCTGCTCAAGCTCAACCAACCTCACCCTTGAGGTAATCTTTCATTTGTAAATCTATTTTTTATGAATAAAATTTGTTTTACATGGAATATCTGAATTCTTTACTATTTACTGCAAGTTTATTATGCACATGTTAGATTAGTTTTTACTTTTTACATTAGATTTTTACTATTTTATTGAAACTGCTACTACGAAGTTAGTAGGTGTCCATTTGCACAAGTTTGGGGAAAACCCAAGCAACAGTTTTTATTGTTATTTTACTTCAATATTGTAGATCTGATCAACCCTTAAGCCTACACCTTGTAACCCAAGCCCGTTGCTATTTCTGCAAGGCATGTAAACCCCATTTTTTAGTTTCGGCTATCGTTTTCGCACCGTCGATCGCAGGTTTTTTCCCCCAGAGCTGTGATCCAGATTGTGTCTGCCGAGCCTAAAACCGCAACTTAGATCGCTCTGGTACACCCTAAACCCGTGATCTATTAACCGGATCTTCATAACCCAACTGTGACTCAGATCACGCCTGCTTAGCATAAACCCGCGACCTAGATCACGCCTATTTGTCTCAGACCCGCGATATACAAACTGGATCTGCATGATCCGATTGCAACTGTCCAGCACATAACTGTGATCCCGATCATGACTGTATACCCAAAACCCGTGATCTACTATTCGACTTCTGAGTCCCGATCTCACCTTGTGGCCTCACAGCCGCGACCCAGATTGCCTCTATCAACCTTTTAGCCGCGCGCCAGAGTGCAAAATTTCGCCTGATACCCACGACCCAGATCCCTCGTTTCGGGCCGAAACCTACGATCTATTTTTTGAGATTTCTTGCCTATTTTTTGGCCCATATTTTTCTGCACTTTAGATAGCCACCTGTTTTGATCATAGCCCCAGCTATTCCTTCTATTTTTCTGTTATTTTCTTTACTGTACCATTTTATAGATTTTTTAGTAGTTTTATTGAAAAAGATTTTTTTTTAGCATCTACAGTTAAATTTCAGCATTTGCAATTAAATTCAGCACTTACATTTGATAGATTGTTTCCCAAGCATGGAATTTTATTAGATACATCATTTCACTTGCACACAATCTGTCACCATAATACGAGTGAGCCTTAAAATCTACTTAACTCAACCAACCTTCTAACCCCACTTGGGGAACATAAAAGAACTTTGTAGTTAGGCAGGACAGGGGGGATAAGTATCTAAATAACACCCCTCAGTCACTTTTCACTTGAAACATAGTTGTTTTCCATTAGGGTACCAAAATCCCTTAGTATTTTTTGACACGGTTATACACCAATTTATCGGAAAGGCCTCTCCCTTAGCAGGGTCGAAGTAGCAAGACTAGTTCCGGAAGCTTGAGTGGAATACCGCAATCCATTCAGTAACCGAAGGATACCTACTTGTTGTTCTCGTTGTACCACCCTTGTGGGAGTACAACGATGATAGAACATGAGCTGCAGATTTACCTTTCTGTACGTGTCATGAGCAAGGTATCTTAGTAGCCACTCTTCTAGGATTTCTTTACCTAGTGTCCCTCCTGGTAGGGGGACATTTATCCATTTGGTTCTACTTTTTGTATTGTCTGACTTGGATTTCATCACCTTGTAGAAGATACGTTTGGTTTGATCCAATATACATTTTAGTTAGGCATTTGCATGCTCTCTTACCTCTCCCTGGTTTAGTGAGTACACCACTTTTTATTTTAGGAGTCGTTTGCTTGTTGGTATTTTGACCACCTTTTCTTGTCACCTCCGCTTACCATACCATAGTTGTTATAGTGAGTGTTTTGAGTTTGTTGTTGGCCTGAGTGCCTTATTTTTTGCGCTCCCCTCCTGCACACTTGGTTTCATTAGGGTTTTTTGAGTTTTTCACTCACCACTACCTACTAGTTTTATTAGCCGTCTGTCACCATTGAGTCTCCGAGACGTTCTTAGTGCTTCCGGGGTGAACCCCCACAGTATTGTTCACTTGACACCACTCATCATAGACGTAGAGCCTTGTCACTTGACTCCACGCATCACCGACGTAGAGCCTTGTCACCTGATTCTGATGCCCCTCACTTCACATCTGACTCTGAGGAAGAATTAGAAAACCCCACATACACAACACCGACTAGACCCATGGCTGGCATGACTTCCAACCCCTTCTTTGTAGGGACTGCTAGTGGAGCATCTACCACCACCCCAGCTACCACATTAGCCACCACTACAACAACTACCCTGGGTATGCCCTCCATGGGACCCACACCTACCATTCTTGCCACTATTCTGATTCCAACAGCTACTGGACCCAATCCGAACCCATCTGTAACCCATGTTACACTTGGTGTTAGTTTTTCAGAATTTAATACATTCTGATCTAGGATCTTAACTGAAAGAACAAAATGTACAACATATCAAGCATAAGAGACAAGAGACACAAAACATTTCACCGGGGAAAACCAAGAAGGTGAAAAACCCCGCAACTTCCTCAGAGATAGAATAAGCATCAATACAATGATCACCATGATCAAACCCAAGAGATAGATATCTACAGCAGCATGATCCTTCTCCACTTGTGCGCATCCTCCTCTTCTCTCACTAATGCGAAGTGAATGAACAATAGAATGTGTAAAATGAGAGAGACACACTCTCTATTTGTACACTACATCACTTGACCTTTACTCAACTAGGTCAGCCCTAATTTAACCACATAACATAATGCTGACTAGACCGACCCCCCAATAGGGTGGTCTAATAACCCTTTGACCCACATGACTCATATAGGGCCGACCCCAATAGGGTGGTCTAATAACCCATCAAGTATAAGTTATGACACTTACAATATAACTTGTGACACTTGCAAGTACACATGACGACACTTCCAATCGGAGGAATAATACATCTCCATTGGGGATACAATAAAGTACAAATGTAATACATACAATATAAAAGTGAATATCTTCCGAAGTTACAAATACATCAACACTCCCTCTTAACTAGGAAGGTATTCTCTTGACACAAGTCATTAATACATATAGGCACAAGTCTTCAATATTGGAGCTGGATCATCATCACTAGATCACGGAGTATGATCGTCACTGCTGCTATACTCATCATCTCGATCACTGGTGCTATCTCATTATTCTTCTCGTCATAGGAAGTTCTACAGAGCTAGCCCTTTTTCATGCTGGATGTAGGCCCACCACCTGTAGGTCTTCATCATCACTAGCCATACTATGGAATCCTCAGGACTTATTACGTGCATCAACAAAACCTCAAAAGAGCATCCCAGGACTTTTATGAGCTCACTGATCAACCTATCGGATCTCCCAGGGTAATATTATATGTGACCTCCACAAAACCTCGAAAGATCATCCCAGGACTGATTACAAGCACACAACTCAACCTATAGGATCTCCCAGGGCAATATTACATGTGGTCATGGCAAAACCTCGAAAGAGCATCCCAACACTGATTACGAGCACACAGCTCAACCTATCAAATCTCCCAGGATCTTTTACATGCAACTGCACAAGCTGTCCAAGGCCACGGAGTATCATCCTGATACTCATTACATACTGATCATGTCATCTCAGCGAGCAAGCAATCAAGTAGGTACACCTCAGGACTGATTACATTGCCTCTATAAAACCTGCAAGATCTCCCAGGACTGATTACACTGCCTCTGCAAAACCTGCAAGAGCATCTCAGGACTGATTATATGCATCTGCAAAACCTGTGTACCATATTGTCACCTTATCGTCCACGAAGCACAACCCAGATGCACATCACACAGCACTTACACTCATCGGCATGGGAAGACACACTTCAACCATCTGTGAATGGCTCAACACTTATATCTACACCATGGGAAGACACACTGCAACCATTCGTTAATGGCTCAACACTTATATCTACACCATGGGAAGACACACTTCAACCATGCGAGAATGGCACAACACTTATATCGCAGCCATGGGAAGACACACTTCAACCATGCGAGAATGGAATAGCACTTATATCTCAGCCATGGGAAGACACACTTTAACCATGCTCGGCACAACACTTATATCGCAGCCATGGGAAGACACACTTCAACCATGCTCAAATGGAACATCACTTATATCGTAGCCATGGGAAGACACACTTCAACCATGCTCGAATGGCACAGCACTTATATCGCATCCATGGGAAGACACACTTCAACCATTCTTGAATGGCATATCTCTTACATCAATGACCATGGGAAGATACACTTCAACCATGTCGGAATGGCCCCAACCCTTATATCTACACCATGGGAGGACACACCTGCCACCATGTGAGAATAGCTCATGTGCATCTGTGTCTCTGGACTCATCACTTCCCCTTGGAAGGAATCTCGATCTGAAGTACACCAAGCTTATCTCTGAAGTACTCAAACTTCACTCTAGCTAGCGGCTTGGTCAACACATCGACTATCTCCTCGTCCGTCGCAAAATACAGGAGCTTCACTGCTCCTCTCTGCACCATATCCTTGATATAGTGATATTTGATCTCAATGTGCTTCGACCTGTCATGGAACACCGGGTTCTCAGACAGCTTCACACAACTCTGGTTGCCACAAAAGATACCAGTAGCATCCAACGGGAGATCAAATAACTCAGACAATAGCTTCCTCAGCCATACTGTCTCACAATGAGCTGAACAAGCTACGGCATACTCTGCTTTGGCTGTACTCAGTGCTATGCAGGAATGCTTCTTGCTAAACCAAGAGATCACACATGATCCCATACTGAAGCAGCACCCTGAAGTGCTCTTCCTATCTACAGCAATGGCTGTCCAATCTGAATCAAAATAACCCTACAAGTTAAACTTTTGATTCGCATCATACTTGAGCCCATAATCAATTGTACCCTTCAGGTACCTCAGAATATGCTTTACAACAACTAGGTGAACACCTCTCGAATCCATCAGGAACAGGCTCAATGTGTTCACCGCAAAGAAAATATCTGGTCTCATGTTCGTCAGGTACATAAAAGACCCAATCATCTGACGATACACAGTGACATCAACCAGAATAGATGAAGTATCACAGAAAAGCTTCGGGTTCGATTCCATAGGTGTGGCCATGGCCTTGTAGTCCATCATCCCGAACCTCTTCAATATCTCTACTGCATACTTCCCTTGTCCAAGGAAGATTCCATCTGCACTCTTCCACACCTCCATGCCTAGAAAATAGTGCATCATCCCCAAGTCCTTCATCTCAAACTCGACAGCAATCTTCCTCTTCGTATCGCCGTTCAATCTATCCTCACCTGTACCAAACAGGTCATCCACATACAGAAGTAGTATCACTAGATTTCCTTCCTCAACCTTGTAGTAAAGGTTGGAATCCGCTTTACTCTTGGTAAAGCCCAAACTGGATAGAAAGCTCTCTATCCTACCATACCAAGTCCTAGGAGCTTGCTTCAAGCCATACAAGGCTTTCTTCAATCTACACACATATGACTCCCTATCATGTGTCTCAAAACCAAGTGGCTGCTCCACATGCACTTCCTCCTCAACTACACCATTCAAGAATGCTGTCTTGACATCCATCTGGTGTATCTTCCATTTCATCACTCGCTTTGTATTTCTCTATGCTGCCATTTGCAGCATGCTTGATCTTATAGATCCACTTGGAAGTCACAACATACTTCCCTTCAGGTCTTGGGACCGCATCCCAAACATCATTCTTCATGATCAACTATTATTCCTTGATCATGGCATTCTTCCATTACTGCATCCTGAATCCTGGGAACTTTAGATTTCTTCAATAGATAGCTTTGTTGCTGGAATAAATGTTGTAGTCCTTCTTTTGTAGGTGATGGTATACGATCTTTCCTACAAGACAAGTTAAATTGCATGATTAGAAACATCTCATAGTTTTCAGAACAAATTCTTACACATAAAGAAATATGTCATATAGTCATGCAATTCTTTTAGCCAATGCTTCAATACAACATTTATCCATATCCCGTAACTTTCTAGATGCCTTCCAATCTCTACCAGAACATTGTTAAGAGTTTGCACTACTCCCAACATGTCAGCAAAGAGGTTTCATTCTAGATAAGTAGCAATGGAATGTTGTACAATGCCATAGGCCACTTACCCATCACATGCATATTAGTAGTATACTGTTCATTAATGCAATTATTCTAATATGCATAATACACACCCTAAGTCTAGGAACATAAGCATGTACATCATTAAACAATATTATTTACACAAACAAATATGCAAGAAATGACTATTCAAATACTTATCTTTATTTGGTTTGTAGGGTGGACTCCCTCTCAATATTTGCTTCCTTGTAGGAACTACTGGAGTGTGCTCCCTCTTGATCTTTGCTTCCTCGATTACTTGTCTTTGAACTTATATCCATCCTCAATCACTATGCATACTTACTAGTAACATCATTGTGTTATCGTCGAGGTCTCATACATACATTCATTAGTATAATCTTGATACTATCAAAAACATTATGATTCTAAGTAATCTTAAACATGTATGGTAAAGATCATTTCATACACAAATAATTTAACACAGTTCTTTTACTCATGCGTATTCCTATTTGACCATAGGACTTTTCTGGTTAGTCATATCATCAATCAAAGTAAGAAGCATAATATGCCTAAAACCATGATTACTCAAACCTATAACTTCATGAATAATCATTATCAATCATACCAAGTATACTTATACAAGAGATCGTATCACAAGGTAGGATTCTAACTTGATATAGGAAAAAACATACCTATATTAATATGTTAGTTGGTTATGTCTAACATACCCACATGGTGTCTTCTTGTTCTCTTAAATGACTTGTGCTAGTGACCTGCATATCTCAAAGGTTAACCATTATAGAACCAAATTATACATACCTCGTAAGTAGATATTCTATGTGATCCATGACAATGGATGAATCTTTGTCTTCATGTCACCATGGTCATATGTTCTTGAACTAGAACATGATTTGTCTTTCTTGATGTACCTTTCATGTTAGCGGACAACATCAACCTCATACAACACCACAATGCATTAGTAGAATCACAAGTGTCAAAACCCTAATCAATGAATATCTTCTATCATGCATTCATATTTTTAATAAGGTGATACGACAAGTCTAAAATTAATCAAGATTGTACTAATCTTAATGAAGACAATCATATCATAAACTTAATCATGAACAGATTTTGAAACATACCCGAAAGTCATACCTGTCGATTTTTCTTGTAATCTTCTTATGTAAGGCCTTAGCCTCATCTCCCTCTGGAACTTCTTCACTTATGCAGGTGACCAATCCATTCTCTTCTAGGATTAACCCAATCCACTTGATCTGCAGAAATTGGATCTGGAGCTGGATTAGGGTTTGTCAGGGAAACCCTAAAAATTCAAACTTTGAATTTCAAACTTCTGAAAGGATAGAAAGATGCACCTTGATGAGCTGATCAACCTGGTATACTCTGAATTTGAAAACTGCAAAGTTTCACCCCTCAATTTTGCTTTTCAATCTTCTGGATTCATTGGGAGGACCCTGAATTAGGGTTTGAGTTTCGTGGAGCTTCACCCAACCAAATAGTTTGATCCAAAGCTCTGAACTTCGATTTTTCCAAGGAGCTTCCAGTTATGGTCACAAATTTCAAAAATTCCCATTTTTGCAGAAGCCCTGATTTTTCACCTTTTCGATCAAAGTCCCAAACTAGGGTTTGATCAAGCCCAGCCTTCTTCCCAACCAAAAAATTCGATCTTGGTCTGTAAATTTCGATTTTGATGAGGAGCATTTAGCCGTGGTCTCCGATTACAAAAATTACAACTTTCTCCGAAACCCTAAATTCCCTTAGCCATGAATGAAGGTGCTCAAAATCCAATTCTCTTTTGACATAAATATGCACCTGCTTGTTTCTAGTGTAACTCTGAAATATTAGATCTACAGGGTATGAAAATTTGGACTATGGTAGCCTGACCTGTTATCCTTCCAACCCCACAGGTCTAACCTCAAATGGATTCTCTGAGAGAGATTTATGCCAAGTGTCGCAACGTGACCTTTTTATGGGATAAAACATGAGAGCAAACTTGTACGGAGTGCCACGTGTCACTGGTTCAATTTAGGCCTCTAAAAATCAGACCTGTGAAAGTAAAGTCCGTGCCCTACCTTCCACTTTTTACTAAATTTCATTTGGAGCTTCCTATCCCAAGTTGTGACCTTTTTTTCTTAGGTCACCTATTTATGACTCAGATCTGGAAGAGGCAGAAACCCTATATTGTACAGATCATAAATCTAAAAGTACAACGAATTAGAGTCTCTCCTTCGGACACAAGGTACATGGGAATCTTATATTCGACCTGTAATATTTTTCAGATCCTAAAACTTCGCCAAAATGAATTTATAGCGAAAGTGCTACGTTGATTGTTTTTTGCTATATCAAGCCCTAGCTTCACAAGTGCAACAAGTGTCATAAATGCCATACCATGCCTTCTTTTAGGCTAGCTCTGATACCATGTTAGTTTTTCAGAATTTAATACATTCTGATCTAGGATCTTAACTGAAAGAACAACATGTACAACATATCAAGCATAAGAGACAAGAGACAAGAGACACAAAACATTTCACCAGGGAAAACCAAGAAGGTGAAAAACCCCGCAACTTCCTCAGAGATAGAATAAGCATCAATACAATGATCACCATGATCAAACCCAAGAGATAGATATCTACAACAGCATGATCCTCCTCCACTTGTGCGCATCCTCCTCTTCTCTCACTAATGCGAAGTGAATGAACAATAGAATGTGTAAAATGAGAGAGACACGCTCTCTATTTGTACACTACATCACTTGACTTTTACTCAACTAGGTCGGCCCTAACTTAACCACATAACATAATGCTGACTGGGCCGACCCCCCAATAGGGTGGTCTAATAACCCTTTGACCCACATGACTCATATAGGGCCGACCTCAACAGGGTGGTCTAATAACTCGTAAACTATAAGTTACGACACTTACAATATAACTTGCGACACTTGCATGTACACATGATGACACTTTCAATCAGAGGAATAATACATCTCCGTTGGGGATACGATAAAGTACAAATGTAATACATACAATATACAAGTGAATATATTCTGAAGTTACAAATACATCAACACTTGGAGGCACAGGCCCCTCTCACACCAACCCAACACCTCTATTTGGGGGTCATATTCCCCTCACGACTCATATTCCCTTTGGGGGCAGCAGCCTGATCAACAATGCTACCAACAACACATATGCCCTGGTGACCATGTCACATTCTTCTACCAATTTTCCATTCATGGCTAGTCTCAACCTACCTGACCTGGAAATATTAACGAATGATCCCATGAGACATGATCCTACTTGGCCCCACGTGCCTACCAAACTCCCATCAAACATCCCTAAGTTTGAGGGGAAGGCTGGTGAGGATTCCCAAAATCACATCATGTCTTTTCATCTATGGTGTTGCTCCAACTCCATAGTAGATGACTCCATTCAACTACGCTTGTTGCAAAGGACTTTCACTGGCTTGGAAACAAAGTGGTATATCGAGCAACCTCACGGGATCCATCCCACTTTTACATCCCTCGCTTCAACCTTCCTGCAATTCTTTTAGCTACCCATCCGCTACGATGCGGGAGTAGAGATCCTATTGTCTTGCAGACAGAACATGACTACCCACATCACTGATCACATTGATGAGTGGCGTAAACGTCGAAGTCTATGAAAGATCAAGTTAGATGACTGTATTTTCCTAGATTGGTTCCTAAAATCTCTCCTTCCATCCATTGCCAAAGACGTGGCGTTTGAACGACCCCAGTCAGAAGAAGAAGCCATTTTCAAAGCCCAATAGTTTGATCTAATCTACGCCTAGTCTGGCTACTTGTACACCATCTTACCTAACACCCCTCACGACGAGCCATCCCATAATGATGTGTCGGGGGCATCACATGCCACCAATGACATCATTAGTCATGTTGTGTCACACAACCAACCTTTTTCAAATATGCCTAATAATACTGGCTCCGACCTTTTGCGGGCCACATCTCACTCCAGAGCTACAACTTGGTATGCTCCCATGGCACACTCCAACCACACTCATGGACCCTCATGTCCACCACAGTGTTACAGTCATGCACCTTTAGCTTATGCACCTCCTACGTATTATCACCAATATGCCACTCATGCTCTTGTTCAATCACAAGCCCCATTGGCTTATTACCCTCCACAAGCAACTCCTGTAGCACCACAACCTCCAGTCGCTCAGACTTACCAACAACCACAATCAACACCTGGACCACCTCCAACCCCACCTTCTTATTTCCAGCACAGCCTACTCCAACACCTACTCAACCTCAAAATCCCCCTACTTCCCAAGGGAAGGTGTATGCACAATAGAACCAACCTCAAAACCAGAACACCCAACGCAATCAAGGAGGCCAACATAACCGCAGAAGAGGATGCAACCGTGGAAACAACCAACCTCAAAACCAAGGTGGTCAGCCACCTAATCCTCCAAATAATAACAATGCCGCCCCCGCCAACCAAAACCCTGATCGACCACCAAAACAGGGAAAAAACCCAAATTTATGAACAAACCATCCATGTTCCATATGCGGCGTATACGGCCATTACACACACACTTTCTCCCATTTGGAGTGAGTGCACCAACTATAGACTGATGACTCCCAATGAAAAGGGCACGTGGCACAGCCAACGCCACCTACTCAACCAGAACCCATGGTGTTGCAGAATCCTTTACATACACAAGGAGTGGTGAAAACTCATCCGTTGGATCCCCCTCAAGGAACAACAACACCACAGCAGCAAATCACATATGCTGCAACTAATTACCAACATATGGATTCAGGCACTCACCATCTATTAATGATGTCATCGGCTGATGTCCACCTCCAAACATGCCGAAACCAATATGGCTCTACCCCTGAAGCCATGCCCACTGATCTAGCCACCAAAGCCCTCCCAAATTATCATCCATTAGGCATACCTACTACACTGTTAGAAGGGGGCCCTAAAGCCCCTCGCTTCCCACTACGACGGATCAACAATAATCCTAACACTCGTACCGCCTAAAATTATAATATTGCCGATGACTTAGCTTAGTCCCCTACTGCTATGTCTGCCTTGGAATTCCTAAATAATTGTCCTGCACAGATAAAAATATTGTTATCGACCATTGGTGCGATAGACCCTTTTGATTCATGAATGATGGCATTCGATTTGCACCAAGCCGAACCACGTTTGATTTCCACATTAGCATTCCAGGTTTCTGTATCTAGTCGGAACCTTGTGATTCATCGATGCATCATCGATGAAGGTGCCTCCACCTATGTAATGTTGACATTTGTCTGGAAGAAACTCATATCTTCCACACTACAACCATCCACCACCGCATTATGAACTTACGATGGCCATTCAGCTCAACTGCAAGGCCTTTGGCCAACGTTCTCGTTCAATTAGGTGGTAAAATGACACTTATAAACATAGAGGTCATCAATGCCCAACTTGATTACAACCTCTTACTAGGACGAAGTTACATGTATTCCATCAAGGTTGTCACTTAATCCGTCTTCCACACTATGATGTTCCCCCATGAGGGACGTGTGGTCAAAATTGATCAACTGACATACTACGATCCTAACACCCCCGTCGCACCTGAAAATGTTCTACCTATGATCGAACAACCCGTTTAAAGCGCACCCACATTGTTCGTCTCCACAATTGGACCCAACATATACTTAGATACACCCATGACTTCCACATTCCAATCCATTCCACCTCCTTTACAGACAGTTGAGATATCTGATTTGTGCACCCTTTCACACAATACACAGGAACCTAACTAACAACCCCCTTTACTACCACAACTGCCCTCAGTTCCCAGTCATGTCGAAGCCACACCAATCCACACTATCCCATTCCTATTCCCCCCTTCAGGAGCAGTTAGCACCCCAGTAATGGCTACACTCAATCTTCCAGGGTTAACATTAAGACTACCTGTGTGGTACCTGCCCGCCCCAAATCCTCCCCCAACACCAACTTTCATTTTACAAGTTGTTCAACCTATTAGTGTGATAAACCGACCACCTCCAGGGGTGAGAACCATATCAACATCTAGTAATGCACCTCCTCCACCCCGTTACACTGGGGGTAGAGGCCCACAAACCCACACTGCCCCACCTACTCCAAAGCTCGCAAAGAACTCCCCAACATTTCGTGCTCCCCCCAAACGCTCTTTGTGCATTACCCATCAGCCTCGCGATAAATCCATCAATGTCCACAACTACTAGCACTTCAGGAAAACATGCAAATGTTAAATGATGATGCTAACATCCCAGTTGTTAAACTTCACATTACCCATCAGCCTCGCGATAAATCCCTGCGTACCAATCACCCTTGTGCAATATGCGGTATTTATGGCCATTACTCACATCACTGCCTCGATCTCCCGTATTACAAAGCAACTCTCTATGAACTGAATAATGCCGACCTAGAGACGTCCCCTCCTCTTATTGAATAAATATATCCCCCAACATCTTCCCCCTCGGAAGAAATTAATACAATCTACATGATTTCATCCACTAGTGCACCTCAGTCAAACGATTTGACGACATAGTGCTTCCATAGTGATGAAGAAATACTTGAAGCACTTACCGCACCCGACTACCTCTGGGATTATATGCACCATCGATTGTATTTCATCCCTAAGGAATCTACCTCCTCCATGGAAAATAAATTCTCCGTCGAATCCAAAGATTTCCTTCCCACCAAGGTTGACTGGTTTAAAGATCCCATCCCAAGTCCTGATGCCTTTTAGGAAGGCAATATGGCCAATATTTCACCGATTATTAAAGTTGACATCTCTACCATGCCCAGAACACCCGAACTCATTTCTTTAGGCGCATCATGCACCGAGGATGAGGTACAAGCTTAGAAGAAGCTATTCCAAGAGTTTTGCGACGTCTTTGCATGGTCCTATATCGAGATGCTGGGTCTTGACCCTACTATTGTAGAACACTACATTGACACTTGTCCCAACATACCACCCATCCACCAAAAACAAAGCCCCGTCCACCCATTTAAGCTTCCCGCCGTCAAATCAGAAATCGAGAAGCTTTGTACAACTGGGTTCATTTACCCCATCGCCTACACCACCTGGGTTTCTAACCCGGTACCAGTTAACATAAAGCAAGGCACTATCCGTGTATGTACTGAATTCCATGACCTAAACCAAGCTTGTACAAAAGACAACTTCCCCACACCATTTATCGACTAGCTTATCGATGCATGTGCGGGGCATGAGATACTATCTTTCATGAATGGTTTCTCTGGGTATAACCAAATTCATATTCGCAAAGAACATCAGTACAAAACTATCTTCACCACCCCATGGGGCACCTTTGCTTACCGTGTTATGCCTTTTGGTCTTAAAAACGTTGGCGGCACCTTTCAATGGGCCATGACCTATTGTTTTCATGACTTGGTTAACATCATCCTGGTCTACCTTGACGACCTCACAGCTCGATCCAAAAAGCGGTCCGATAATCTACACGACCTCTGGCAAGTATTTCTGCGTTGCTGATATCAAGTCCGCTTGAACCCACTCAAGTGTGTATTTTGCGTTCCGACAAGCCGGTTGTTGGGTTTCATCATTTCACAAAAAGGAATTGTAGTCGATCCATTAAAGGTCCAAGCCATCTTAGACCTCCCATCAGCACGTACGCTTCAATGGTTACAGAGCCTTTAAGGGAAGGCAAATTTCCTCCACCGTTTCGTCCTCGATTATGCCATGATGGTTCATGGTTTCCTTCGTTTGCTCCATACCCACATCCATTTTGTGTGGGACAACCGAGTGCAAGGATCTTTTGAAGACCTGAAAAAGGATCTCACACATGCCAAATTGATCTCCCGTCTGGATTTCTCTAAAGATTTCATCCTTTACATTTCAACATCTGACTATGTCGTTTCTAGAGTTCTCGTTGAAGAAGACCCTACTCATCAAGAGCATGTCATCTATTATGTGAGCCAAACCTTATTAGGCCCACCGCTACATTATCCATACGAAGAGAAACTGGCCCTCGGCGTTATCTTTTCACTACAAAAGTTGTGACATTACATCCTCATAAGCCATACTATAGTTGTTGCAAATTCCAATCCCATGGTCTATCTCTTGAACCGTCGCCTTCTGCAAGGCCACGTTGCTAAATGGGTTATTATCCTACAAGAGTATGAACTAACTTTCAAAACCCCTAAGAGTACCAAAGCACTTGCACTTTCTCAACTCATGACATATTTACCATCCCTATCGCCATCACCCTCAGTCACTACTTGTCTAACTAACGACCATTTGTTTACCATTTCGTCAGATGACCCTTGGTACGAAGACATTTTAGTTTACCTCTGCACACAAAAGTTTTGAATCGATGTTGACCATCACGGACGCCGTCACATCTGTCACCATGCTTCCCGTTATCTCCTCCTAGGTTATGTCCTATATCGACGCGTGTTGACACCATCTTACGACGTTGCCTTTCACGAGAAGAAGCATAACAAGTTCTCAATGATTGTCATAGCGGTGCCTGCGGCGACCATTTTTCAGGAATGGCCACTGCCCAAAAGGTGATTCGCACAGGGTATTTTTGGCCCTCACTATTTACTGATTTCATCACAGCGGTCAAATAATTCTTCCTTGCCTCACCATTACTTTTGTTCAGTATAATTTTATCCCTTTTTCAGGCCGAGCAATTCCTTTACGAAAAAGGCCCTTAGCGAGTTTCTGTTAAGCTCTTTTATGACTCCTAAAACAATGAAAAGATCGTCGAGCAATATTGCTTCCTTTCATGCTCATTAAAAGTATTTGAAAGGGCGTCTACCTAGTATAAGTTTACCTCTTTTTCAGACCTTATAGACTAATTATGAAAAATGAATACTCTAGTCTTATGCTTTTTCGGGCCTTGGAGACTAACTAGCACACAAAAAAGAACCCTCGTGGATTCTACTTAATGCTTTTAGTCTCTCTAAAACTGAAAGAAACCACAAGTATGAACTGTCCTGGGATCGTACAAATCCACACGACAATACCATTGATAAGCACACTTTTTATCCCTTCTTCCAACTCCATAAACCATGAAGAAGGCCCCAACGGTGCCTCTCAGTGCCACAACAAAGCATATATAATCACACTATTATGGAAGCTTCCCCAATTTGGTCTCCTTTGTTCAGAGTATTCTGCAAAATGTCACCTTGAGAGTCTCCCGATACCATACATCAGTTTGTCCTTCTGAGTCTCTCCCACAGTAGTACTTACCCGTTATCCCTTAAGCTATGATCCCCATACCTAAATTTAGCTGTCAGTTCATCCATGTCATCATGCTCTGAACAAAGGAAGTTTGAGCCCCCCCCCCACTATAAGACCTTAGTTGTTCCCCATCTCCACAGTATGTTAGTCCCAACTTCAGTACTATCACCCTTTGTTTGTACACCTCGCACTCCTATCAAGGAAACATAATTTCCTTGATAGTTGCAAGTCTCCCTATGTCGACGCCAACCAATCTATTCCAGAGGATAGACCCAGAGGTCCCTGTTCCTTGGACTCATCACAATTAGTGGTGAGTGCCTACGGATCATTTTGAAAGGAGCCCTTGGTGCCTCTCCAAATGATTGTTTCTCACATGCTCGACGTCAACACCTTGATCGCATCGTTGAGATTCGCACAGGGCATCGGTCCTTTCATTTATTAGTCGAAGACCCCGGATGTCACCTGACTCTAGCACTTTATTGAATTCTACTTTAGGAACAATCAGTTATATGTTCTTGTGGATATGCGGGTTGCACTTGGCAACAGTATTCAGAAGTACCCCAGTTGTATACTTCTTCGGGTACACAATTCAGATACAGTTCAGTGTACCCTTGAGATTCTGACTCACAATTATTGAATCAATCTAGTTGTTGGATACCTTTAGATCCAACAGTTCATCAACCCTTCTGACACCACATTCAGAATGGAAGTTGCCTTTTTCCAGTCTATTAGTTCTTCAGATCAACGATGATATTAAACATGAGTATATCCCAGCTTTGTGTCCCCTCTGGACCATTATGATGTACACCGTAGTTCTCCATGTATTGTTTAGGTCCCCTTTTCTTGGCCTCATTGTTATTAATATTTCTTGATACGAGCATGGGTATGTCCGCCTCGTCCATATATTGATATTATTCCTCATTCACTATTGAGGACATGTATTTTTATTTTTTTGCAGTTTGTATGGGACCGTTTTTCCAGTCTCCAATTGGTCTCTTCTCTCCTCCAAAACCCCAGGGAAATGACAAAGAAACTATGATGCCTATTGGCCATACGATGAGCTCCTACCCTCACACATCAGGAGATAATCTGTTGACACCAAAAAAATGCTCACTTGCTCACCTCCCTAGTCACATGACCCATTTGTCCACTTTTCCTACCATTTTAGCCTCTAAAACCTTAAAAAACCATCAAATGGCCACCAAAAAGGCCAAAATCCATCTTTTTCTCCTCAAAATAATTAAATTTCCTCAAAAAATATCAAAAACCCTCCAAATGGGTCCACAATTCCCAAAAAGAAATTAAAAGGGAATAAAATTCAAAAATATAGTAAAAAACGGAAAAAAAAAAAGAGGGAAAAGAGGAAAAGAAACCCTAAACCATTTTTACCAATACCACTAGTTACCTTAAACCATGGTTGTATTCTCCATCACCCAAAAGCTATAAAAAGGTGATAGAGGCTCCCCATTATTGATCCATATTCTTGCCTATCCTTATGCTGCCAAATTCATTCTTGAGATCTTAAGCCCATCATTTGTATTTAGATCCACCTTTGGAGTGAACCCTTTTGGCCAATCCCCATTTGCATTTGGAGAAGAGAAGGAACCATTGGAGCATTGGAGAAACTTATCCCTGCAACTGCTCAACCTCAACCAACCTCACCCTTGAGGTAATCTTTCATTTGTAAATCTATTTTTTATGAATAAAATTTGTTTTGCATGGAAGATCTGAATTCTTTATTGTTTACTGCAAGTTTATTATGCACATGTTAGATTAGTTTTTACTTTTTACATTAGCTTTTTACTGTTTTATTGAAACTACTACTACGAAGTTAGTAGGTGCCCATTTGCACAAGCTTGGGTGAAAACCCAAGCAACACCAATAGTAAAAAAATAATTAGCAGATGCTCTAATTATACTAGGCATAGATCCAAAGAAGAAACTCGGGTTTCAACTCATTGCTATACATGCAATACTTTCCTTTTGACTTGAATGACATAACTTGACTTGAATAGAGACCTCACTTGTAACATCAGTTGGAACTTGACATGCAAACTTCGATTTTCACAACTCGTCTTGCAACTAAAATAGAAACTCGAATAGAATATTTTAGTTAGAGTATAGACACAAGGACAATGCATGCAATCGAGTTAGACAACTCGGAATAGACACTTGATTTCAATAAATTCGAAATAGACACTTGATTTCAATCACGAGTTCACACAAATGGCCGATGTATCAAAGGTTAGAACATAAGACATGCAACCTTGTGGTGAATGTTGGACCCGGGTCTAGATGGTGCTGGACTAGTGTATTTTCACTATTGTCATCCATTGCCTTGATGTTTCTGTTATTTCCTTGGCTATGGGTCATGGGCTTGATCGCATAGAGTAGCATCATCTGCAATTAGAAGCACTGGACAACCACCAATGTCATGCCAGAACAGAGGGACATTTAACATATAGGTTTGGGAAGTTGTGTTCCCCAACAAACAGTCTTCCTTATCAACAAATGAATAATGACCAATCAGATTACAAATCCACCATGATAGTGCTCTTCAGTGAGCTTTCCAAAACAAGTCTAGGCCTGATTGTACTACCTACAAAAGTAATACCATGCTATCCAAACTGCTGCAATAATATCAACTGCACTATTTATTAGAATTCTAATATTTGATATGTATATTTAATATCCACGTTCTCTCTAAGTTTCGCAATCTGCTTGTTTCAAGAAAAGTTGAGGATGCAAGCAAGGTTCAAACACTCATTTTTAGCGCAACAATGTTGGATTTGGTAAAGAAGGTAATGTTTATGAGAACATTAAGTGTTGGTTTGTGTTGTTTGTTGCAATAGATTGTACATATTTTATTTTTTTGTTTTATCCTTTATTTTCTCTCGATTTTTGTGAATATTGTTATGACAATGTAGAACCAAGATTCTTGATCTAGTTTTGCAGATTTTAATTGTAATGATGTTTGTTATCTTGGTATACTTGATGAATAGATTGCATCGAGGTTCTTGAAACTTGACAAAGAAACTATGGATCTTGTTGGAGATGATAAGATGAAAGCTATTAGAAGTGTGAGACACATCGTCCTTCCCTATTTTTATTCAGCAAAAGCACATGTTATACTAGATGGTTGAAGGCAAGAAAATTGTAGATGATTTAGAAAAACCTTTAAGTAACTAAAGTTTTGTCCTTTTCTATTGATTATGTGAATTATGAACATTGTATTGAATCTATATTGCTTTTGCAGGCATGGTTATTGTTAAATTTTTAGAATTTACTTCAATCTAATCTAGGATCTTAACTGAGAGAACAACATGTCCAGCAAATCTACAGCATATCAATCATGGACACAATAATGCAAGCACACAAGAGACACAGAGTTTAATTGGGGAAAACCATAAAGGTGAAAAACCCCAATAACTTCCTCAGAGATAGATAGAGAAATGATACAACCAGAATACAAGAGATAGTCTTCTCCTAGTAGCAGAGCCTCCTCCTCACAAGTGCACCACTTTCCGAATGAGAGAAGTGTGTGAATGAATGATCAAATAGAGATCTCTTGATCTCTATTTATACTTGTTCTATCCTGCCCAATAAACTAATGGGGCCTACATGTCTAGCTTAACCCATGGTTAACTTAATCCGGGACGACCCCACACTTGGTGGTCTAATAACCCTTTGACCCACATGGCCGACCCCTAATAGGGTGGTCTAATAACCCTTCGACCCACATGGCCGACCCCTAATAGGGTGGTCTAATAACCCTTTGACCCACATGACTTATACAGGGCCGACCCCAACAAGGTGGTCTAATAACCCATCAAGTATAAGTTACGATACTTATAATATAAATGACGACACTTCCGTATAGAGGAATAATAACATCTCTATAGGAATACAAACACTTCCGTATAGAGGAATAATGCCATCTCTATAGGAGTACAAAATACATATATGAAATACATGGGTGAAATACATTCCGAAGTTACGTATACATCAACACTCCCTCTTAACTAGGAAGGTATTTCTCGACACAGGTCTGCTAGCACAAGTCTTCTTCTCTAGATCATCATCATTGAATCATCATCCTCGAATCATCGTCATCGTCACTACTGCTGCTATCTCAATAAATCTCTAAATCTACTCGTCATAGGAAGTTCTATAGAGCCAGTCCTTTTTCATACTGGATGTAGGTCCACCACCTGCAGGTCTTCATCATCTGTGTGAACGGTCTGATAGAGGTTGTCTCTCAGGACTAATTTTATGTGCGGATGCAATACCAGAAAGAGCATCCCAGGAACATTTATGTGCCTAAGCACGACCGGCAAGATATCCCAGGACTGATTACATGCATCTCCTTCACAATACCTTTAAAGAGCATCCCAGGAACATTTATGTGCCGCAGCACGACCGACAAGATCTCTAAAGAGCATCCAAAGACTTATTATGAGCACACAACTCAACCTCTCGGATCTCTAGGACTGATTACATGTGAATAGACAATACCTTTAAAGAGCATCCCAGGAACATTTATGTGCCGCAACACGACTGGCAAGATCTGTAAAGAGCATCCCAAGACTTATTACAAGCACACAGCTCAACCTATCAGATCTTTAGGATTGATTACATGTCTCCGTAGTAATACCTCATCCCAGGACTGATTACGAGCACACAACTCAACCTATCGGATATCTGATGACTGATTACATACTACATAGCAATACCTCATCCTAGGACTGATTATGAGCACACAGCTCAACCTATCGGATATCTGAGGACTAATTACATGCTATTTGCACAACCTGCCACATATCATATCTGACCTCCAAGTATCAACCTAATACTCATGATCTAACGGATCATCATCACATGAAGCATCATCCTGATGCTCATGATCATACTGATCATCGTCACTATACCGTCCTAGTACATGTCATCTGGAGCAACATCCTGAAGCTCGTCATCATGATCATCCTGATCATACAATGCATCCACCTGATGCATACCAAGTATCTACCTAATACATATCATCATACATGATCCACTTGATCATACAATGTATCCACCTGATACATATATAGATTCATGATCCACAGAATGCATCTAACTGATATATATCAACATACATGATCTACCTGATCATACACAGTATCCACCTGATACATATCCAGATACATGGTCCAAGCATCCAACATGATGCATATACAAAATACATACAAATGATCCAACTAATCATATCCATCATCCAACATGATGCATACATACATAAATGATCCAACTGATCATATCCAGAATCCAACATGATGCATATATACATAAATGATCCAACTGATCATAACAATCATCCAACATGATGCCTATACATATACATAGTAGTAACTGGAGCATCATCCATGATCCTCCTGATCATCATAGCATCGTCCTGTTCAAATCATCTCATCATCCACGAAGCATAGCCCAGATGCACATAATCCAGCACTTACACCACCGACATGGGAGAACACATCTACCACCATTCGGGGAAGGCTCCAGCCCTTACATTTTCACCATGGGAGAATACATCTACCACACATCTACCACCATGTGAAAAATGGCTCAGCAATTACATCACGACCAAGGGAGAACACATCAACCATGTCAGAAAAGCTCATGTTCATCTGCATCTTCCGAACTCATCACTTCCCTTTGGAAGGAACCTCAATCTGAAGTGCACCAAGCCTCTCTTTGAAGTACTCAAACTGCACTTTGGCCAAAGGCTTGGTCAATACATCTGCAACTTGCTCATCCGTCGCAACATACTCTACTTCAATTGTACTTAGTGCTACGCAAGACTACTTCCTGCTAAACCAAGAGATCACACCTGATCCCATACTGAAGCAGCACCCAGATGTGCTCTTCCTATCTGAAGTACTGCTTTCCCAATCTGAATCAACATAACCCTGCAGGTTAAACTTTTGATTCGCATCATACTTGAGCCCATAATCAATTGTACCCTTTAGGTACCTTAGAATAATATTTACAGCAACCAGGTGAACACTCCTCGGATCCGTCAAAGACTAGCTCAATGTGTTCACCACAAAGAAAATATCTGGTCTTGTGTTCGTCAGGTACATCAAGGACCCAATCATTTGACGATACATAGAGACATCAACCGGCTCAGACAAAGCATCACATAGAAGCTTCAGATTCGATGCCATAGGTGTTGCCATATCCTTGCAGTCCATCATCTCGAACCTCTTCAGGATCTCTACTGCATACTTCCCTTGTCCAAGGAAGATTCCATCTGCACTCTGCCACACCTCCATGCCAAAAAGAAAATAGTGCATCATCCCCAAGTTCTTCATCTCGAACTCTGCAGCAAGCTTCCGTTGCATGTCGGCAATCAATCTATCCTCACCTGTTACAAACAGGTCATCCACATACAATAGTAGTATCACTGGATTGCCTTCCTCAACCTTGTAGTAAAGGTTGGAATCCGCTTTACTCTTGGTAAATCCCAAACTGGATAGAAAGATGTCTATCCTACCATACCAAGTTCTGCACATATATGACTCCCTGTCATGTGTCTCAGAACCAAGTGGCTTCTCCACATACACTTCTTCTTCAACTACACCATTCAAGAAGGCTGTCTTGAAATCCATCTAGTGTATCTTCCACTTCATCACTGCAGCCATAGCAAGTACGGATCTAATGGAAGTGTATCTGGCTACAGGAGCAGAAGTCTCTATGCTACCACCTGAAGCATGCTTGATCTTGTAGATCCTCTTGGAAGTCACTACAGACTACCCTTTGGGACTACATCCCAAACATCTTCATGATCGACTGAAACTCCTCGATCATGGCATTCTTCAATATCTTCAATATTTTCAATAGATAACTTTGTTGCTGAACAAATGTTGTAGTCCTTCTTTTGTAGGTGATGCTATATGATCTTTCCTACACAACAAGTTAAATTGCATGATTAGAAAACATCTCATAGTTTTTAGAACAAATTCTTACACATAAAGAAATATGTCATACAGTCATGCAATTATCTTAGCCAATGCTTCAATACAACATTTATCCATATTCCGTAACTTTCTAGATGCCTTCAAATCTCTACTAGAACATTGTTAAGAGTGCGCACAACTCCTAACATGTGAGCAAAGAGGTTTCATTCTAGATAAGTAGCAATGGAATGATGTACAGTTCCATAGGCCATTTACCCATGTATATTAGTAGTATATTGTTCATCAATGCAACTATTATAATATGCATAATACACAACCTAATTCTAGGAACATAAGCATATACATCATTGAATAACAACATGTAAGAAATGACAATTCAAATACTTATCTTTGTTTGGTTGTTGGGTGGACTCCCTCTGAATCTTTGTGACTCCATTCTGATGTGGATTGTGAGAAGTGTTCAACTCCCTCTGAATATCTGCATCCTTGCAGAAACTACTGAAGTGTGCTCCTTTGCTTTCTTGCAGGAACAACTGGAGTGTGCTCCCTCTTGATCTTTGCTTCCTGGATTACCTATTCTTGAACTTATATCCATCCTTAATCACTATGCATGCTTGTTAGTATCATCATTGTGTTATCCTTGACGTCTCATACATAATCACACATTTATTAGTATAATCACAATAATCTTAAACATGTATAGTCATGATCATTCACAGATAATAAACATTAGTATTCAAGTTTTCAGGGAAGTCTTCTTTTACTCATGCATATTCTTATTTGATCATAGGACTCTTCTGATTAGTTAAATCATCAATGCATAAACCCGTGATTACTCAAACCTATACCTTCATGATTCTTCTGGTTGTCATATCATCAATTATGGTAAGAAACATAATATGCTACAACCATGACTATTCAAACCTACGACTTCATGAATAATCATTATCAACACAACAGTATAAGATCCTAACACAAGGTAGGATTCTAGCTTGATATAGGAAAAACATACCTGGATTAGCATGCTAGCTAGTTATGTCTAACATACATGCACAATGTCTTCTGGTTCTCTTCAATGACTTGTGCTGGTAACCTGCATGTCTCATAAGTTAACCATTGTAGAACCAAGTTATGCATACCTCGTAAGTAGATCTTCTATGACAATCGATGAATCTTTGTCTTCATGTCACCATGATCATATGTTCTTGAAGTAGAACATGATTTGTCTTTCTTGGGGTACCCTTTATGTTAGCGAACAACATAAACCTCATACAACATCACAATGCATTAGTACAATCATAACTGTGAAAACCTTAATCAATGAATATCTTCTATTAAGGTGATATGACAAGTCTAGTAATTAATCAAGATTGTACTGTAATGATATGAAGACAAACATATCATAAGCTTAACCATGAAAAGAATTCGAAACATACCTGTAAGCCATACCTGTCAAGATTGCTTGTAATCTTCTTATGGAAAGCCTTAGGAACTTCTTCACTTATGCAGGTGACCAATCCATCTTCTTCTAGGATTAACCCAATCCACTTGATTTGCAAGAACTGGACCTAGAGCTGGATTAGGGTTTGTCAGAGAAACCCCAAAAATTAAAACTTTGAATTTCAAACTTCCGAAAGGATATAAATATGCGCCTTGATGAGCTAATCAAGATGGTATATTCAGAATTTGAAAACTGCAAAGTTTCACTCCTCAATTTTGCCTTTGAAACTTCCAGATTCACTGGACGTGACCCCGAACTAGGGTTTGATGAAGCCCATTCTTCTGCCCAATCAAAAGGTTTTATCCAAAGCTCTAAGCTTCTATTTTTTTGAGGAGCTTCCAGCCATGGTCACAGATTTAAAAAATTCTCATTTTTGCAGAAGCCCTAATTTTCCACTTTTCCAATCAAAGTCCCGAACTAGGGTCTGAGCAAGCCCAGTCTTCTGCCCAAAAAAAAATTCTGATATTGGTCTCTAAATTTCTATTTTGATGAGTAGCATTCATCCATAGTCTCTGATTACAAAAATTCCAACTTTCTCCGAAACTAATAGAGTGCGATATTCCATCACTCAAACTCACTCAAACTCACAGTCGAACTTCTTCTGAACACCACTACCAAGGAAGAATGTTTCCTTTACCTTGCAAAGATTGACGAGACCCGCCGCAATGCTGATCTTGCCAACGAGGCACATAAGAAGTGCATCAAGGCACAATACGATAGGTCAGTCAAACCCCGCATCTTTAATGAAGGTGATTTGGTCCTCACATACGACCAAAGGCACGATAAGCTGGGGGCAGTTAAGTTCGAGTCCATGTGGCACAGATCGTATATAGTGAAACGTGTTCTAGAAAAAGGAGCCTACAAACTAGAGGATTACGATGAGATATCTTTGGGTGAACCTTGCAATGGGATCTACCTGAAGAAGTACTATGCTTGAGTCTTTCACGCATAGACATCTTGTATATACTGTACATGGTGTGTTTGTTTTGTGTGGTGTGACGCTTTTGTTTTAGTGTGTCTAGGTCTTGTTTCATTTCTTATACCATGTTCTGTCTGCATGTGTAGATGGCAACTTGCTACGGATTTGCGAATGGTGCCAGCTGGCATACCCGTAACCTTGCTTCGAAAACATGGGTACTTTATTCTCCCACCAGCGAGCTTATCAGCTCAGGAGGAAGTTGTCTAGGATACGCAACCAATAACGCTGCAGGATATCAAGCAGTCATTGGAACCCTAACCAATGCTCTTTCCTTGGGTATGGACCACGTTGTTATCTATTTGGATTCACAACTAGTGGTCTCTAATCTTAACCGGATCTACTCTATCCGCAATCCTACGCTGCTCTGTCTCTTTAGACGAGTCCATCTTCTGGAAAGGTCCTTTGAATCTATTCAATACTTGCACATTCCATGAGACATGAACATAGTTGTCAACTCGATGGCCAACTTCATTCTAGATTGGTACATTGCACACACATAACATATTTATAAAATATAAAAGCATACATAACATGTAAATCATCCATTATATAATCAAACATATAAACAAGATCACATTAATCATCCATAGAACACATAATGTATAAATCCGCCGAAAATGTCTGTATATATATATATATAAGTCAAAATGGTAGTGCTGATACAAAATCTGAAGCATACTAGCTTTTAGTGAGTCTCTACAAACTCTGAAGCTCGCAAGATTTTAGTATACATGAGTAGAACATGAGCCTAAGTCTAAGGTCGCTCAGCCCTAGGCCTCGAAGCTCTTGGCTGCTGCCCATGAAAGTAGACTACGGCCCTCGCCACTTTAGCTAGCAGCGTGCCGAAACGGGTAAACACCCCGACGGTGTACTTCTGGTATCCTCGAGGTAGATCATGAACACCTGGCTCTAGGATATCCAAGGTCAGCCTCTAGAGGTTCTCATAAACCTCCTTCACCTCCTCGGTGACCTCTCGCACCGCGAGACCCACAACCGGTACCTCTCCTATCCTCGCAATGAGAGAGATCCCAACTAGTGGCGACAGACCCACATCTGCACACAACATCAAGTTATCAACACTACTCCAAAAAAATCATAAAATGTATAAAATGAAAAACACAAAAGTTGTTGTTCTTACCGATGTCTCCCCATTGTTCAGCCTTAGGAAGCACCAGTTCGAGATCACCTCTGAAGTTTGTTCCGCTGTAAGGGTAATCCTCAATCATGAGGAGTTGTCCCTCCAGCCAGGTAAAGAACCTAGTTCCATAACCTATGATGGGACCCCCACCACCGTGGTGGGCCATCACCTCTTCCCATCGAATCATATGTGGATCCGTGGCATCTCGGTCATCCAAGTCCACCTGTGGACACAGATGAGGTACTCGCTCTAGTAGAAAAGAGATCACCACGGACCCATATCCGAATTGTTTCAGCGCCCCGCGTCGACATTTGGTAAGCTGATTCTGGAGGTTGGTAAGGAGTCCCTCGCTCCGGTTGAATACCCTGGGATCCATGCACTCCTCCGTATATATCAATTGGGACTTGCTCGCAAGGTGAGCATACTGACTCCCTTCCACCCTCACTAGGGTGAAGAGCATGGCACATAAGGGACGGTCTCGAATCTCCTTAATGGGAATATTCCCACTAATAGCCGCAGTGCCTCTAGTGTAGTACTGAGTAATCATGTCATCCACAGTCAGATCACCTCCTCGTGACCCGGTAAGAGATACAGGTTCTCCCCTCCAATATAATCCTGTCAAAAAGTGTTAAAATTCAATATGATAAGACAGAAAATAGCAGCATTACATTCCATTTCACAATAATAGCATATACAGGATCACTGAAGAAACAACAAGCACAGCGTAAACACAAGAGACAGAGATTTATCCTGGGAAACCCTCATGGGGTAGAAAACCCAGCAAAGCTTCCTCAATATAGATGACCAGCAATATACAAAGATGAAACCCTGAGACATGATCTCCTCCTCCACAATAGCAGACCTCTCCTCCTCAAGTGTGCTATCCTCAAGTGTGTGAGTGTATCAAATGAGGAACACACCTCCTCTATTTATACACTACTCTGATATGTATTTTACACAAGTACATGTAGGCTCGTATTTAACCATTAGGTTAAATACCCCATTATAACTGACTGGGCCGACCCCCACATGGTGGGTCTAATAACCCTAGTTACCACACCCAACTCGGAGGAATAAACATCTCCGGATTTATAGTATAATCACATCGGAGGTATGGAACATCTCCGGAATAAATAATATACAAATATAATATTCTTTGAAGTTACAATATTTCAACACTCCCCCTTAACGAGAAGGATATTATAACAGTATCTGCACGAGCAAGGAGTCATCGACATCATACATGATACATCTATAAATCATTGGAAGCTTTCTCAACATCATCAGTAACTCAAGCAGTTACTGGAACATCTTCAATACTGGAACATCAACATCTTCAGTACTGAGTCTTTATCTTCTGCAACACTCGAACAACTACAACAACATCAACATCTGGATCCTCACGATCATCAGTATCGTCATCTCACGATCATCAACATCGTCATCACACGATCATCAGCATCGTCATCACACGATCATCAGCATCGTCATCACACGATCATCAGCATCGTCATCTCACGATCATCAGCATCGTCATCACACGATCATCAGCATCGTCATCTCACGATCATCAGCATCGTCATCACACGATCATCAGCATCGTCATCACACGATCATCAGCATCGTCATCTCACGATCATCAGCATCGTCATCACACGATCATCAGCATCGTCATCACACGATCATCAGTATCGTCATCACACGATCATCAGCATCGTCATCAACACAGGTATCCATAACAATACAAGTATCCACATCATTAGTACAATTATTCATGCCAATACAAGTATACATATCATCAATACAAGTATCCATACTGATACAAGTAATCATGTCATCAATACATGTATCCTACCAATACAAGTAACCACATCATCAATACAAGTATCCATACCGATACAAGTAACCACGTCATCAATACTAGTATCCTACCGATACAAGTAACCACATCATCAATACAAGTATCCTACCGATACAAGTAACCACATCATCAATACAAGTATCCTACCGATACAAGTAACCACATCATCAGTACAAGTATCCTACCGATACAAGTAACCACATCAAAAATCACTTTCTCGGAGACCATACGTCTACGAATCAATTCAGGGACCGAAGTCCGGGGATGATACAATCCCCACTTCTCGGAGACCTCACGTCTACGGATCAATTCAGGGACCGCAGTCCGGGGATGATACAATCCCCACTTCTCGGAGACCTCACGTCTACGGATCAATTCAGGGACCTAAGTCCGGGGATGATACAATCCCCACTTCTCGGAGACCTCACGTCTATGGATCAATTCAGGGACCTAAGTCCGGGGATGATACAATCCCCACTTCTCGGAGACCTCACGTCTACGGATCAATTCAGGGACCTAAGTCCGGGGATGATACAATCCCCACTTCTCGGAGACCTCACGTCTACGGATCAATTCAGGGACCTAAGTCCGGGGATGATACAATCCCCACTTCTCGGAGACCTCACGTCTACGAATCAATTCAGGGACCTAAGTCCGGGGATGATACAATCCCCACTTCTCGAAGACCTCACGTCTACGGATCAATTCAGGGACCTAAGTCCGGGGATGATACAATCCCCACTTCTCGGAGACCTCACGTCTACGGATCAATTCAGGGACCTAAGTCCGGGGATGATACAATCCCCACTTTTCGGAGACCAGGGATGATCCAATCCCCTCAACTGTCCACTAAGGACTTCATTCTCGGAGACCTCACGTCTACGGCTCTCTTTAGGACTGAAAGTTTAGGGATGATCCAATCCCCTCAACTGTCCACTAAGGACTTCATTCTCGGAGACCTCACGTCTACGGCTCTCTTTAGGACTGAAAGTCCAGGGATGATCCAATCCCCTCAACTGTCCACTAAGGACTTCATTCTCGGAGACCTCACGTCTACGGCTCTCTTTAGGACTGAAAGTCCAGGGATGATCCAATCCCCTCAACTGTCCACTAAGGACTTCATTCTCGGAGACCTCACGTCTACGGCTCTCTTTAGGACTGAAAGTCCAGGGATGATCCAATCCCCTACCTGTCCACTAAGGACTTCATTTTCGGAGACCATACGTCTACGGCTCACTTTAGAACATGTGTTCAAGGATGATACAATCCCCACATGTATTCTCATCAATACATCTATCATCAAAAGCATGTATTCTTACTAATACATATAACATCAAAAGCATGTATAAGTAAAACTAAGTATTCTAAGTATACGAGTCCTAAATCTAAATATTTCTAAGTATCTAGGTGTAGAGAACAGGTTACCTCATCATCGACCTTGTTGTTCGATGAGACAATCTCATCATCAGTGACTATACTACTCCCCCTTTCGAGGAGGGTCCTTTTGAGCTACACCAAGCTTGTCTCAAAAGTATTCAAATTTCACTCGAGACAGAGGCTTGGTTAGTATGTTGGTAACTTCTTCACTCGAGGTAGAGTTTTGGTTAGTACATCGGTAACCTGTTACAAATTCAAACTTTATAGTTCCTTTTTGTGTCATATCTTGTTAGATCCCTATGATCTTTGACTTATCATGGAACACTGGATTCTATGTCATCTTGATACAACTCTATTTGTCACATAGGATCACAGTTGGTTCTATCTCTAAGTCAAACAATCCTGAAGCCAAACTTCTTCACAACTAGCAGAGCAAACAGCCATATATTTTGCTTGTGCTGAGAGCCACACTAGACTGCTTCCAGCTAAACCACGAGATCATGGCTAATCCTAGACAATAACATCCTCTTGATGTGTTCTTCTTGTCTGATACACTTTCTGCCCAATCAGCATCTGAGTAGCCATCTGAAGTCATGATCTCCAAGATAACACAGATCAAAGTCTATCGTATCCTTTAGGTGCCTCATCACATGCTTTGCAACTATCAGGTGAAAACATCTAGTTTCCACTAGATACTGACTCAAGGTATTCACAACAAAGCATATATCTAGTATATGTTAGATACATCAATGACCCAATAATTTGACTGTACAGAGTTATATCCACTAACTCTGATGAGTTATCCCCTAACAGCTTCAAGTTGGAATCCATAAGAGTGGCCATTCCAACACCTCAAGTCATATTTCTCATCATACTTTCCCTGGTTGAGAAATATTCCTTCTGAGCCTTGCCATACTTCCAGACCTAGGAAGTAAAGCGTCAATTTGAGATCTTTCATTTTCATTTCTGCATTGAATGATCTTCTGCATATCTATCTGTGCCATCTCTCGTTAGATGGGTCTACTAATATGAGCCTTAATATCATTCGAACTCTGTGGTGAGTTCCTTCTTGCATCCATGTCATTTGTGTATAGAAATCATATTCAACCTTGTAGCAAAGGTTGAGATCCACATCACCCATGGTGATCATTAAGCTTATCAATTTATTATCGATCCTAGGTACCTATACAGAACTTGATTCACACTTCTTCTTTAATTACACCATACTTGGAGCAAACATCTTGTCGTGATTCTCTTCCCCTTTCTAAGAGAATCTTCTAGCCATGAGCCTTCTATATTTTGTTTGATTTGTAAATCTTCTTGTTTGAACATCCACCACTTGTACGGTGTCCATCATTCTTCATGACCTTTCCTACAAATCAAAATTAAGTACATGATTAGTAATACTTCATAATCATCAAATCATATTGACATGATAACCTATTATGCATACAAATATCATTTACATAGTGATGCAACTATTTTGACCAATACTTTGGCACAACACTTTCCCATATCCTGTATGCATACAGTGGCTATCTAGATGCCTTCCATCTCTACCAGAACATACTATCGAGAGTGTGCACAACTCTCAGCATGTCAGCAAAGAGGTTTCATTCTAGACAAGCAACAATGGAATGTTTGTCCAACTTACCAATCATATGCATATTAGTAGTATACTGTTCAATGTTCTATGAATATTTACACTCAGCATGATATATTATAGGAATACAAATATGCATACAACCTATTACAGGCAATATCATTACTATTTCAAATAACAACTCAAATACTTATCTTTTATGTTTGTGTGGCTGCCTCCCGCTTGATCTTCTGTATGTCTTTTGAACTTCTATTCATTCTGTACCACTGTTCATGCTCAAGAGTCATCCTCATGATCTCATACACAAACATACACTCATTAGTATATTCTAAATGCTATCAAAACATTATAGTACTAAATAATCTTGAAAATGTATAGTCATGATTATAGTTAATAAACATTAGTATTCAAGATTTCAGGGAAGTCTTCTTTTACTCATGCATATCATCAATCAAGATAAAAGATATAATATGCATAATCCCTTGATTACTAACTTTATGAATAAGCATAACCAATCATTCCAAGTATACTTATATAAGGGATCCTAACACAAGGAAAGATTCATGGGAAACATACCTGGATTAGTATACCTACTTGGTTATGTACAACATACCTAAACAATCTCTTCAATGATTTAGAGATCCTGAGCTAGAACCTGCATGTCTCATAGGTTAAGCATAATATAACAAAGTCATACATACCTCGTAAGTAGAACAAATATTATGGATGAGTCTTTGTCTTCATGTTTTCATGGTCATGGAGCCTGATTTGTCTTTTGTGATGTACCTGTATCTTGTTAGTAGACAACATCAACCTCACACAACATCATAATGCATTAGTACAATCATAAGTGTCAACACCCTAACCAATGAATATCTTCTATCATGCATTCAGAATTTTGTTAAGGTGATACAACAAATCTAAAATCAAGATTGTACTAACCGTAATAACATGAAGACAAACATACCATAAACTTAATCATGAACAAATCTCAAAACATACCTCGATGAGTCATACCTATCGAGATCGCTTGTAATCTCCTTATGTAAAGCCTTAGCCTCATCTCCCTCTGAAACAGTAACTCCTTCACTTATGCAGGTGACCAATCCATCTTCTTCTAGGATTAACCCTATCCACTTGATTTGCAAGAACTGGACCTGGAGCTGGATATGGGTTTGTCAGAGAAACCCCAAAAATTCAAACTTTGAATTTCAAACTTCCGAAAGGATAGAAATATGCGCCTTGATGAGCTGATCAAACTGATATATTCAGAATTTGAAAACTGCAAAGTTTCACTCCTCAATTTTGCCTTTGAAACTTCCGGATTCACTGGACGTGACCCTGAACTGGGGTTTGGTGAATCCCACTCTTTTTCCCAATCAAAATGTTTGATCCAAAGCTCTAAGCTTCTATTTTTCTGAGGAGCTTCCAGCCATGGTCACAGATTTCAAAAATTTCCATTTTTACAGAAGCCCTAATTTTCCACTTTTCTGATCAAAGTCCCGAACTAGGGTTTGATCAAGCCCTCCCTTCTGCCCAACCAAAAAATATGATCTTGGTCTCTAAATTTCTATTTTGATGAGTAGCATTCAGCCGTGGTCTCCGTTTACAAAAATTCCAACGTTCTTCAAAGCCCTAAATTCCGGAAGCCATGAATGAAGGTATTCAAAAATAATTATGTTTTGACAGAAATATGTACCTGATTGTTTCTGGTGTAACTCCAAACTTTTCAATTCACAGGGTCTGAAAAAGTTTTCTGAGATAGCCTGACCTGTTGTCTTTCCATCCTGACAGGTCTGACCTCAATTGGATTCTCTGAGAGAGAGTTATTTCAAATGTCGCAACGTGACCTGTTTTGGGATAAAACAGAAGAGCGAACTTGTACGGCGTGCCACGTGTCACTGTTTGAACTTCGGCCTCTGAAAAACTTTTCTGAGGTAGCTCGGCCTGTTATATTTCCATCCTGACAGGTCTGACCTCAATTGGACTCTCTGAGAGATAGTTATGCCAAGTGTCGCAACATGACCTGTTTATGGGATAATACAGGAGGGCGAACTTGTACGGAGTGCCACGTGTCACTGGTTCAACTTCGGCCTCTGAAAAATTTTTCTGAGATATTACAGACTGTGTACTACCTGTCACTTTTTACAAAATTTCATTTGGAGCTTCCTATCCCAAGATATGACCTTTTTCCCAAGGTCACCTGATTTTGACTCAGATCTGGAAGAGGCCGAAACCCTATATTGTACAGATCATAAATCACAAAGTACAACGAATTAGAGGTTGTACTTTGGACACAAGGTACCTGGAGATTTAATATTTGTCCTGTAACAATTTCCGATCCGAAAACTTCGCCAAAACGGATTTATAGTGAAAGTGCTACGATGACTAGTTTTTGCTATGTAAAACCCTAACCTTTAAATTGTCGTAAGTAAAGCAAGTGTCTTTAGTGCCATACCTTGTCTTCCTTCAGGTTAGCTCTGATACCATGTTAAAATTCAATATGATAAGACAGAAAATAGCAGCATTACATTCCATTTCACAATAATAGCATATACAGGATCACTGAAGAAACAACAAGCACAGCATAAACACAAGAGACAGAGATTTATCCTGGGAAACCCTCATGGGGTAGAAAACCCAGCAAAGCTTCCTCAATATAGATGACCAGCAATATACAAAGATGAAACCCTGAGACATGATCTCCTCCTCCACAATAGCAGACCTCTCCTCCTCAAGTGTGCTATCCTCAAGTGTGTGAGTGTATCAAATGAGGAACACACCTCCTCTATTTATACACTACTCTGATATGTATTTTACACAAGTACATGTAGGCTCGTATTTAACCATTAGGTTAAATACCCCATTATAACTGACTGGGCCGACCCCCACATGGTGGGTCTAATAACCCTAGTTACCACACCCAACTCGGAGGAATAAACATCTCCGGATTTATAGTATAATCACATCGGAGGTATGGAACATCTCCGGAATAAATAATATACAAATATAATATTCTTTGAAGTTACAATATTTCAACAAAAAGTAGATGTCCTCGACATCTATACTCAACGTATGCACCCCCATCTCAAAGTGTTGTTGCACTGGATCCCAACATCGGATCATATGTGTCAACAATGGAACTTGGGCCCTCATGCCCAGCACTCAAAATTATTTGAGAAGTCCACAGTTCCTCAATGCAGCAATGCATTGAGGGTCATTTTCAAACTGAGCATCATCCAACTCGTGTTCTCATTCTCTCCACATGATGACCATGTTTATCACCGTGAACCTATCAAGAAGGACAAATAAGAAACATTAGAACTCACCCCATGCATTAAAACTTTTTCTTTTGGGTTGGGAAATGAGTTGTACGTGGACGTTTCCATTTTCACAGGATTTCCTTGCAAACAGCGTGACATCTTCGCAAACGACCCTTACGAGATTTGTGATAGTGCATGGCCATTGCAGTTCCTATAAGGATGGATTGCGCTGACCCGTGGGCGCATTTCCACCAAGCAAAACAACTCAAAACCTTGAAAATCAAGCAAAAAACATAAAACTAATCCACTGGAAAGTTGCATAGATGAGTTTAGGCCTACCTGCTTCTGACGGCTCGCGAAATGGTGGACTGTAGCTCTCGAAATCAATAGTTGTAATTTGGCTCCAAATGGCTCTCCACACTCTCCAAACTTGGTAAAAAACAATTGTAATTTCTTTTCACTATTTCACCTATTTTATAACAAAAAAATGGAATATTCCTTTTATAATTTGATGCTTTAGTGGGTTTTTTGCTATAGTTTGGATTATTTACTGCATTTAAATACTTGGTTAACTGTTTTTGACCTAGTCTTTAAGTTGCAAGAGAACTTGAGTGCCTACTTAATGCCATTTTTCGCCATGATGATCATTTCGTAAGTATTATCAAGTATGAACAACTTCTTCGAGCGTCTTTTTGTATTATTTCGCTCATTAAATTCAATTATTAATGATACCAAGCTTACTCTTTGTTCTTTCTCGTGCTCGTAAAACGATGAGAATAAGTCACTGAGTTATAGTTTATCACTTTTTTGGGCTTGTTAAACTCCTACGAAAAAGGAACCCCCGGAGTCTCTCTTTAATATCTTTTCAGGCTCCCTAAATACGAAAAGATCACCAAGCGAACTTGATGCGTTCACGCTTGTAAAAGTACTTGAATGATCCTCTCCCTGGTGATAGTTTACCCCTTTTTCGGATTAGGAGGCACTACGTATGAAAAAGGAATACTCCAACCAATCATGACTAGAAGAGTCCTCTCTCGCGTTGTTTTACCCTTTTCCAGGCGAAGACTCTAACCTTATGAAAAAGGACCTTTGGATTCTTCTTTGGTTCTTTTCAGACTCTCTAAACATGAAATGACACCGAATTTACCTTCTATGGACTCGTTAAAATTCAACATAGAAGGGACCGCCATGGGACGAACCCCTCCTTTCTCAGGTTCGGAAAATATTTGGGATTTACTCATCTATGAGATGAGCTATACCGAGCATGTAGTTACCCTCATCAAGCTCATCAAAAACACATGAGGCACTCATCAGTCATGATGGGGAAAAATAAAAGTTTTTGTATTACACCTTAATTAGTGGCAGTACTTAATCATTCTTGAACATGGCACTCATTTGCATTTGCATACAATACTTGGGTCATTTGTTTGTCCTCGAGTTTTTCCTACTTCCTGAGTCTTGTTACTCCTTTGGGTCATCCAAAGAATACTTCCATCATCGGTTTCATTAGGAGTTGGCGTCATTCTCGTCATGTCAATACTGCCAAGTCATGCCATGCCCATGTTCAAGAATACATTCACCGCTCATCATTTGTAGTCAATACACCCTCAACCATGTCGGTCTACTATGAGTCAGTCTTGCATGTTACTGTACCATCTGATCTACTCCAAACATCTATTATCGAGTTTCGTGTCGTTGATGGGGGATTCATCATGGCCCTCCTTCGATGGATTCATCCTTGTCGACCTCAACACATCATCCAAGGATTGAATCTAGAAACCAACCAAGTACCTTGGGCCTACATGCCTCAATGGTAGGTTATATCGCTTTCGTCATGAGTTTGCATCATTGACTCCCGATCAAAATATTTCATCCAGCATTCGACTTCAACTCATTTATTCACGCTTGATGATATGTACTATGATACCTTGGGAATCATTGACATTAATGGTGATTTACCTCGCGCTTGTTAATGATATACATCAATGACCGGTAATCAAGTGGTTTCTACCATGTTTGACGTCGAGACATTTGTAATCACATGGATAGATTCGTATCATTGCGGGTTCAGCTTGAAAACCCTGGGGAGTCATTTTTTACCCAGGTTGCGATGGATATTGTTTTGAGTCATATTACATGGATCCACTTTTGTATTGGTCGTGGCTATGTTATCATCTCATCATGGATCTACGCTTGTGTCTAGTAGCCATGATTGTGTTCAGTTGGTCATTACTACCATGGATCTGCAATGTATTAGTCAGCAGCCATGTTGTGAGTCATATGAGACTGTGTTCTCAGAGTTAGTTGTACTGCAACAACATCCTTCGTCCGACAAGTCCTTGCCAATCCTTCTGTCAAATCATTTCACTTGTCAAGTTCCAACAGCTTCATGCTTTGGGGGGCATTTTGTTACATCTAAATCTTGCCACCTTAAGACTCAGTGTAAACCTCCCTGAAGTCCCCATGACTAAGACATCAAATTGGAAGAGATACTGGCCTATTTCCATAGGGTTTAGTAAGGTCATCGCAAGTCACCCTTGTGCATTCTGCGACGATGTCAGTTAAATGGATAAAAGGGCATCTTCGAGCCATTTCTCGAAGGTGTGTGATGTGGATCTCTATCCCTAGCCTATAAGGGAGCTGGCATTCGGTTCCCTAGCCCTTTGGGAGGATCCCTTAACCCTTTCCCACTATATCTCAACCTACCCTATCCTCTTAGTCCTATATATATGAATCTCATTCCCATTCCAAAGGGAGGAAGTCTATAGTACTTGCATGTTGGTGAAATTAGATTAGGAGATCTCTACTCATCTCTTGGGAGACCTATACTTCCTTTGGAGGCTTTGGCATTGGCTTGTTGGAGGAGGATTGCGACGTTAAGCTTTGGTTGTAATCATCTCTCTCTTTGTAATTCCCTTCTTTAATATAGTAATATAAACTCTTTCCACCAAATGTTGTTGTGTTAATAATGTTTGTGTAGTTTACTTTCTTAACCATTTACTTAGATTTGTTATTGTTTAGATGTGTTTTACTGCTTATATTGTTCTGTATGTATTGACAGGTCTTGCAGCTGAAATCTGACGACCGTGAAGCTTGGAGCAACATCAGGGAAAAAGGATCTATGATCTAAAGGTAAGACATCTAATCACTCGATCTTTAACTAGATCTAGGAAAGCAGTTTCATATTCTGTCCCACTTGTTCTAGATTCATGTTGAACTAGGGATATCATACCTTAAGTCCGCTTTCGGTAGATTGTCCGGTAACACATGGAGCGATTGTTGCTATGTTGAGGGAAAGCCACTCAGTATTTTTCTATCTTTGTTGAAATTCCATCATTTGATCTGCTATAGATTCTTTGGAAGAGTGTTTCATTCAAATTTTCTTAGGTAATTCATTGGTACATGGTGGTGATCCATCTCGGGGGGGTGAAGTTGGACAAGCAGAGTGGTTGTCCGCTTCTATGGTGGGAGGAACTGAAAGACTCCAAGTGTTTTTCCAGTTGATTTCAAGTAAGTAAATTTTATTTTGTGTGTGCTTAATAATTTTATCAATAACATAAAGTATTTTTCTTAGATGTTTACTATGGATCTGTCACCAGTGGCATCTTTTATTTTCATGGTTTTTGTTTATATTGGATTAAAGCAATGAGTGGTAGCTAAGATCCATAAAGTAGATTATAGTAGCATAGTTTGTTTATGTCGAATTTAGACACGTTACACATTGTTTATAAAAATAATAGGATTTTATCAACTATTAGAAGAACAACTATTGTGAGTAAATAAAAGTAATCAAGCAAGCCAAAGGACTTTATATATATATATATATATATATATATCTGTGTGTGTGTGTGTGTGTGTGTGTGTGGCTAAAGTGATATCCAAGTAAATTGCTTTGTTTTTTAGTTAAAGTAATTTGAATGGGGTTGAAATTTACTTTGTTATTTTAAATGATTTGGTAATAACAACACAAAAATAGTGGTTTTGATTTATTTTCCAGCATTGAGGTTTTAAGAATCCTTTAGGAGATGTTTTCTCAATATAATTTGTGAATTATCAATTATTTGAATGTTTTCTTTTGTGTTGAGTTGAATTTTATGATTTTATGTAAATGTTTCTAGTAAAATGGTTGCAAAAGTGAGAGTGTTGTCTAAGAAAGTAGGGTTTTGATTATATTTATACTTAATACCAATCACTAATAATATTAAATGAATTTTCATTTAATTATTTGTGGTCAAATTTTCACTTGGGAGGGAAATAAGTGGGTAAAGGGCGGGCGCACAAAGATGGTCCCCATTTTTGTTGCAATTGCGGTGTGCTAGCAGAAAATAAAAATGGCACGTACACACCTAAGGAAATGCGCACGCGTCGCTAGGTTCGGTACTAAACCGAGGCACGTGCACATGGCTGGAGCGTGCAGGCAACGGTGGCGTGCACGCACCTCTGTAAAAAAAAAAAATAGAGCACAATTTTTCCATTGTTCCATTTGGCCGAGCACGTCCTCCTCCTCCGCATGTGCGTCGATTCAACCACCAAAGGAGGCCAAATCGACTCCAAAACCACCCAACAACACCCACAAACTCATCAACACTTCGATTAATAGGTAAATATCACCTTTTTCATTTTATTCATTATTTGTATCAATTTTTTTTTTTTTTTGTTTATTTAATTGTAAATAATTTCCAATTTTTGAAAACAATGAACCAATTTTCTATTGCAGATTGTAAACTGAGACAATGAGTGAACAAGATGTTAACCCCGAGTCCGGTGGAACACAAGAAAACCCAAACCTTGGACCCAATGCCGAAGAAAACCGTGAACACAATCCAAATGCCGAACAAAACCAAAACCCCCAACCCAATTTTGAACAAGATGACCTTAACCATTATGTAAATGAAATGCGAGTGCACACTCGCGAACATAGAAACTCGGGGGAACCATCTCGATTGTCTCTTTCCATGCCAATTGAGAACTCAATTGACTCCCTCATCCATGCACACCAGCAATTGACCAACATGACTCAATTTAGAGTTAGGATGCGGGAGTACTACTCCACGGGCATCTCAAAGGAAGCAATAAAAGATTTGAACATTACAAAATCCCAATTATATAGTATGTTCACCGATCCGAAAACAAACCAACCACCGAACATTACAAAGCCATGTGTCTGCATGGATTGGTGTCATTACCAACCGTGGAGGGACAATTGGATGCGGAGGTGGTTCATGGTGTACGATAAACCTCCCTGCAATAATAGGGAGGTTCCACAGTACTTCCTTCATCAACTGTGGGCTGAGTTTTGCCCCGGTTTACATGTCAACTATTTTGACATAACCGAGTTCCAGGGTGTTGGGTGTGGCTCTGCCCAAGATGGACCTGCTTCCAGGAGGAACCCACTGAGAGGGCCACCAGCTCCGAGGTGCGACCCCAACCCCTCTTTCTAGCCACCTCAGTTTCCCCAGAAGCTTGATCAAATCGAGGTGGCAATGAGGAATGTTGCACGTGGACTCCTTAGACACACCTCCTTTGTAGCAATGACTACAGTGGAGAGGTCGGGTGACCTTGATAGAGATCCAGTTGCAAGGCCTCCGCGACAAGGCCAGGATAGACCCATGACCGATGGTATCCATGCTAGGCATTCCAGTTCGATGGGGACAATGCCACATCTTTGTCCCTATTGCGGGCACACTTTCCCTGGCCCAATCGAGCGCTGTTATATGGATCAGGTCAACAATTTTTTTAATGTGTTTTCAATCATCACTTGATAACTTGTAAAGTATTTCTGTTTGACTTAAACTATTATTTTAATGTACAATTATTCAGAGTTGATACACCAAGATGGGAGAACATAGGATCTCCCAACCTAGATGCAGCAATGGCAGCTGCAACTGAAATTGCGACACCCCCACACGGAGGTATTTTCAGTACCTGACACAATATTTTTATTACTTATGTCATTTATATTACTCAAGTATTTATATTTATGGCATACACATTGATAGTTCGTACAATGTTTTTGAATATCTTGATTTCCTAGATAATGACTTGTTTAACATGTTCATAACATGCATGCATTTTGTTGTCCACAGGTGTTCCGTGACTACGGTGATCAACCACCCCCACCAAGGATTGGCACATCACCATATACACAGGTACAATGTGTAGTTATAAGCATGGTTTTAATTTGATTTGTTACGACTTACTATGGTTTAATTTATTGTTTGTTTACTAAATTGTGATATTACAAATGTATATGTAGGTGCCACCAATAGCTGCGTCTCCCCATTTTAGTTCTATGTATCCACCCTCTCCCATGAGTCCCCTCCCTCACTTCCATCTAGACCCCTCCCTACATCCACCCCCTCCGTTCCATCCAGCCCCCGCTCTCCGGCCATACTCCCCCCTCCATCCATCCTCCCCCACTTTCCCCCCACAACGTCCATACATCCTCCCCAATTTATCCATTCCCCCATATCTATCCATCCTCCCCCATTCGTCCATGCCCCCCCTTCCTTCCACCTTCCCCTCTTCATCAACAACCTCCCATTTGTCCATCCTCCTCCCTCCATGTAGGAATTCCCTCCCATGCACCATCCCTCAACATCCCCCCTAGCCCTTTTCATTCGATACCCTCTATCCTACAACCAGTAGGGGTTCATCATCCACATGGTCCTCCTCCACCCCATACCACCGTGTCTTCTCCCACCATATCATCCCCACTTCCTGCTACTATTGTGGCATCTACTCTTCCAATATCCTCATAAGTATCTCCAGTGGTTGCACCTATAGTGGTTGCCACTACTCTGCACCCCCCCCCCCATCACTGCATCGGAGCTAGTTGTCTGGCCATCTACTCCACCTGCTAGCCCAGAATCCCAGCCATGTCCATCGTCGGAGGTGTTCACGGTGAGAATGAAGCTAATTTATGAAAATATTTTGATCATATCATGATTATCATCATCATGTTCATCATCGTCGTCATCATCATCATTGTGAGGACGAGCATGCAGATGATGATGATGATGATGATGATGATGATGATGATGACGATGATGATGAAGATGATGATGATGATGATGACTAATGGAGGTGATGATGATGATGAAGATGATGACAAATATGAATCACATCATCCTCATCATCATCATCATCTTCATCATCATCAACAACATGATCATCATCATCACCATCATCATTGTCATCATCTTCATCATCATCATCATTGTGAGGACGAGGATGATGATGATTATGATGGTGGTGGTGGTGGTGGATAATGATGAAAATGAGTACGATGAGGAAGATGATGATGATGATGATGAATATGATCATCATCATCAAAATAATCATATTCATCATCATCATCTTCATTAGTCATCATCATCACCATCTTCATCATCCTCACCATCATCATCTTCATTAGTCATCATCATCACCATCTTCATCATCCTCACCATCATCATCATATGATCATGGTCACGATGATCATTGTCTTCGTCATCATAATCGGCATCTTCATCATCCTCATCATACTCGTCATAGCCATATTCATCATCATCATCATCATCATCATCATGGTGATGATGATGATGAGGATGATGTGCAGCATATTCGTCATCATCTTCATCATCAACATCATCATCATCTCTAGTCATCATCATCATCATCATCATCACCATCTTCATCGTCATCATCATCATCACCATCTTCATCATTGTCGTCATCATCATCATCATCATCTTCGTCATGATGGTGATGATGATGATGAAGATCATGATGATGATGAAGATCATGATGATGATGATGCTGGTGATGATGATGATGTTGATGATGATGATGATGACGATGATGACTAATTGAGATGATGATGATGATGATTTTGATGATGAAGATGATGGCTAATATGCAACACATCATCATCCACAACATGATCCACAGCATGATCATCATCATCTTCATCATCATCATCATCATCATCATCATCATCATCATCATTGTGAGGACGAGCATGAGGATGATGATGATGACGACGATGATGATGATGATGATGATGACGATGATGATGATGACGATGACGAAGATGTTGTTGTAGATGATGACGAATATGTAGCACATCATCATCATCATCATCGTCTTTGTCGTGATGATATGATAATGATGATGATGATGATGATGATGGTGGTGGTGGTGGTGGTGGTGGTGGTGGTGGTGGTGGATGATGGTGGATGATGATGAATATGAGTACGATGATGATGATGAATAATTTGAGATGATGATGATGACGTTGATGATGATGATGGTGATGAAGATGACAAGGAATATGCAGCACATCATCAACATCTTCATCATCATCATCATTGTGAGGACGCAGATGATGAAGAGGATGATGAAGATGATGATCATATGATGATGATGATGATGATGACAGTCATCATAATAGTCATCTTCATCATCCTCATCATACTCGTCATCACCATCATCCTTATAATCATCATCATCATCATCATGATCTTCGTCATGATGATGATGATGATGATGATGACGATGACAATGATGATGAAGATGGTGATGATGATGATGACTAATGGAGATGATGATGATGATGATGATGATGATTATGTTGATGATGAATATGATGACGAATATGCAGCACATCATCCTCATCCTCATCATCATCTTCATCATCATCAACAACATGATCATCATCATCACCATCATCATCGTCATCATCATCATTGTGAGGACGAGGATGATGATGATGATGATGATGATGATATGATGATGATGGTGGTGGTGGTGGATGATGATGAATATGAGTACGATGATGAAGATGATGATGATGAATATGATCATCATCATCAAAATCATCATATTCATCATCATCATCTTCATTAGTCATCATCATCGCCATCTCCATCATCCTCACCACCATCATCATCATCATATGATCATGGTCACGATGATCATTGTCTTCGTCATCATAATCGTCATCTTTATCATCCTCATCATACTTGTCATCATCGTCTTCATCATCATCATGGTGTTGATGATGATGAAGATAATCATGATGATGAGGATGATGTGTTGCACATTCATCATCATCTTCATCATCAACATCATCATCATCTCCATTAGTCATCATCATCATCATCATCACCATCTTCATCGTCATCATCATCATCCACAACATGAACCACAACATGATCATCATCATCATCTCCATCATCATCGTCATCATCATCATCATTGTGAGGACGAGCATGAGGATGATGATGATGATGATGATGATGATGATGAAGATGATGACGAATATGCAGCACATCATCCTCATCATCATCGGCATCTTCATCATCATCAACAACATTATCATCATCATCATCATCATTCTAAGGATGAGGATGATGATGATGATGATGGTGGTGGATGATGATGAATATGAGTATGATGATGAAGATGATGATGATGGTGGTGGTGGTGGATGATGATGAATATGAGTACGATGATGAAGATGATGATGATGATGATGATGATGATCATCATCATCATCAAAATCATCATATTCGTCATCATCATCTTCATTAGTCATCATCATCGCCATCTTCATCATCCTCACCATCATCATTATCATCATATGATCATGGTCACGATGATCATTGTCTTCGTCATCATAATTGTCATCTTCATCATCCTCATCATACTCGTCATTGCCATCTTCATCATCATCATCTTCGTATTGTCATCATCATCATTGATGATGATGATGATGATGACGACGAAGATGTTGTTGATGATGATGATGAGGAAGAGGGTGATGACGAAGATGATGATGATGATGATGGTGGTGGTGGTGGATGATGATGAATATGAGTACGATGATGATAATGTTGATGATCATCGTACTCATCATCAACATCATCATCATCATCACCATCAATGTTGATGATGAGGATGATAATGATGATGATGATGACATTGACGATGAAGATGATGACCTAGATGTTGACGAAGATGAGGAAGAAGGACGATGATGATGATGGTGTTGATGATGACGATGATGATGATGACGAAGATGATGATGATGATAGTGATGAGGATGAAGAAGATGATGATGATGGAGATGAAGATGTTGATGTTGATGACGATGGTGATGAAGATGATGATGATGATGATGATGATGAAGGTGGTGATGATGAAGATGATGATGATGGTGGATATGTTGATGAGGAAGGGGGAGATGACAATGATGATGATGGTGATGGTGATGATCATGATCATGATCATCGGCATCATCGGCATCAGCATCATCATCATCATCATCATATTCATTATGATCATGATCATATTCATCATGATAATGATCATCTTCATCACCATCATGATCATCATCCTCATCACCACCATCATCATCATCATCATCATCATCATCACCATCATCCTCATCATCATCATCATCGTCATCTTCATCACCATTCTCGTCATCATCATCACCATCATCTCATCATCATCATCATCATCATCAACATCTTCAACATCATTGTCATCTATCCCTTCCTCATCAACATCTCCATCATCGTCATCTTCTTCGTCATCACATCTTCATCAACTTCATGTATCCCCTTAACAAAGGAAATTAAATAAACCATACAAAGGCATACAATAGCGCGTACGCGCAAAGACGCGTGCGCACTGTTATTAACGCGTGCACACTGTCAGTAACGTGTGTGCATAGTTACGTGCACACGTTCCTGAATTCAAATTGTTTTTGGCGCCCTTGCAAGCTTGGAATTAGTTTCGGATTGCACCTTGAGGCTCGGTCTGATTTATGCCTAATTTATGGCAGAAAACATCAAATGCTGTAACTTTCGGTTTTTCACAACTAGTTCCACATAAGCTCCATGAGTGCACTGCAGATGAAATTGCACATACTTGTCGAGCTCTATGTGCAGATTCTAAATATATAATTTTTTAATAGATCTATTGTTGTTTTCTATTTTTAATTCATTTTTAACTGCACTCATGTCAAATTTGTAAAAAGCATAGGTCATTTATTTGGCCTATAACTTTTGATTGGCTTACCTATTTTGAAAACAGAGGAGAATCCGCACAAGAGCTCGAAAATACCTACAACCTAAAAAAAAAGTATTTTGATTATTTTTAGGCCATGATATGGTGGCTCAACACTTGACCATGTCATTTTAGGGCTTCACTGACTTCGGTAATTTAAAAAAAATATAAAATTGACTTTTAAAATTTTGGAAAAATAGCCCTACACAAGATTCTTCTGTTGCCTACACCTCTACATATTTTTTTTCTTGTAAATTGAAAATTTACATAGCAAACGGGTGGCTCAACAAAAACATGTGCATTATGTTTGAGAAAAAGAATAACATACCAATCTTCGAATAATGACATTTTGGGGTGGTTATACCACTTTTCCATAAATAAAAGTTATATATCCCGGAAGGTCATCCGTTTTTCTACGTTTCATCTATTTACACCTAATCCAAAAAAGTTTTGTAGGTATCTCTAATAATTCATTTTAATGATAATATTTCTGTTTTTCCAGAATGTCATTGCAACTAATGTGTCATAATTGGGTATCATTACCTTGCACCAGTCCTAAAATTATGAATAATTTCCATTTAAATCATTGAGCCTCAACACTAGCCAACGTGTTCTTGGAACAATGATGCCATATACCTTTAAACACAAAACATATATAAAGAAAATGTTATTTTAAAATTATTGTTCATTTTTCATTCTTATATCCTCTTAATTTTTTGTTTTTATAGTCATTAGTTATTTCAATTTATTTATTCTAGATTTTCTTAAATTAATATAAATATAAATTTACCACTTTGATCAAAATATGATAACCTACAATTTCATATAAACAAGATATGTAGATAAATACTTTATATATATAGATGCTATATAAACTAGATCCAAAAACATGTTTGTGGATATACCATTTAAATCTACCACAAAATCATTAAAGAGAAAAAGAGTTCAAAACTCAAAATTGGTGAATTTTCTCACTTTTATCATAAATTGTCTTATCATTTTGAAATATGTGAGTTTTTCCTTTCCACCATACCTATCATATTTACCTTGTTTCTAATCATATTGCAATATCAAAATATTTTATGTGTTCTATATAATAGTACTTTGCCTTAAATTTGAAATCTAAAATCTTTCATTTTTCTATAAAAAAAAGTGAATAATGCCGAAAAAACATCACATGAATAGGAAGAAAAATTAATCGTAATAGCTTCTTAACAAATAATGAATAGAGTGCATAATTAATAAAAAGATTTAGAATTTTATATAACAATTTAAATAATAATTAATAAATAGATTTAATGCTTGTAATAGAAGAAACAACTTAACAATGTGAGTATCCGTTCAATGTATATTTGTGGAATCTTCTTTATATTGAGTTTCATGGTCTTTTTGTTATTTAAGTTTCTTTGGTTTTTTTTTCCTATGAGTGTAGTTTACTTTGTGCATAGATACCTAAGTAAGCTTCATTGCCGATATTCAATTATATTTTTTACTTTTTCCATTTCATTTAATAAAAGTGTTAGTACACATACAATTTTTAAACTTATAAAACTTAATTTTTTTTATCAAAATCATATTACCAACATACGAACCTCCAAATGTATTATAAACAAGAGCCACAAGGTGGCGATGTCCCCAACATTGCTAGTGGGGGCATTGTTAAGTGTATATGAAATTGTCATTAATTGATAAAAGCGATTTTTTTGGCAAAAGGATTTTTCTTAGTCAAGTAAGGTAGTAAATAGCTTTTAATTTAAATGCCTATATAAAATGCAATATAGAAAAAAAAAGAGGCAGTTCTTTTGCATGATAAAAAAGAGAGAAAATAATTTCGGAACTTGAATAGAAAATTGTAATCATATACCTATTACATACTTGCATTTACAAGTGATGGAGTTTAACATTAATACGAAATGAAATTAAGAGGACCCGTTATGAATTGGACACGCTCTCTACGCAAACGCTTAAACTTCATCTGAAACTCGCCAATGTCATACGCTCTGACCTCTGGGCCCTCGTGGATGCATGCACGGTGCTTAACGCTGAGAGGAAAGGAGTCATTATCAAAGATAAGCAGATTAAGAAGTTTGGAAAGTTGCTAAGACAACAACCATCAGCTGAGAACCACCCGGCCAACCACTTAATTGATAATCGCACAGCTATCCACACAAACGCAGAGACTTCTGACAGAATAACATTAGACAACCACGCTGCTCACATTAACGCAGAAGTAAACCCTAGCAATAACGCGGACACCATAAACGAAATTGAAAACAAAAAAGTGGTGCATTTATCAAATCATACGCTGACTAGGGTTGAGTTTAACGTACTGCAGAAAGGAATGGGCTTCAACATAGCCTCGAGATCAGTTCCCAAAGAAGAGATTATCTGCGCAATAGAAGATGGCATCAAAACTTTAGATGAAACAGAAAAGGAATTAATCAGACAAGAGTGCGTGGCTATCCTGAAGAAGTCCAAACCACCCCGAACCAACATAGACAGGAATGAATTATTGGCACTTAAGAATCTGAAGAATAATGAAAATCTTATTATCCTTAAAGCTGACAAAGGAGGAGCAACGGTATTAATGAATAAACAGGATTATGAAGACAAGATGTTGGAACATCTCAATTCCAGTGGGAGTTATAAAAAACTAAACAAGAACCCCATCTTAAAAATAATAAGAGAAGTAAAAAATGCCATCAACCAATCAAGCCTAGATGACAGAACCAAAAAGAGACTCTACCTGGTTAGGGAAATTACCCCAAGAATCTATGGCTTACCTAAGATACACAAAGACGGGGTCCCCTTACGACCAATTGTCAATACAATTGGCTCACCCACTTATGAGCTTGCTAAGCATGTAGCAAAGCTATTAGGCCCTCTCGTTGGGAATAGGGACTCCTACATAAAAGACTCCAATGACTTTGTCCAGATCATAAAAGAAGAAAAGTTAGATAAAAATGAATGTCTTGCCAGCTTTGATGTTGTCCAACTTTTCACAAAAACCCCCCTTGATAAAGCAATCCAAATCATTAATGACATTATAGATCCTCAGACAGCTAGGTTAGCAGAAGTCTGCCTTAGGTCAACCTTCTTTAGTTTTAGAGGAAACTTTTATGAACAAACTAGTGGTGTAGCCATGGGTTCCCCTCTTTCCCCCATAGTCGCAAACCTCTTTACGGAAAATTTTGAGAGGAAGGCCCTTAACTCATATCATTTAAAACCAATTAGATGGAAAAGATTTGTTGATGACACAAACGTCAGATGGCCCCATGGAATGGAGGAACTTAACAAATTCCTTGAACATCTTAACAACCAGTTAGATAGTGAGATTAAATTTACAATGGAGTTGGAAAACAATGGTAGGATTCCGTTTCTTGATGTCCTCATTTTAAAAAAGGATGACAGGACTCTTGGACATCAAGTCTACAGGAAGAAAACCCATACAGAAAGTTATCTACATGCAAGTTCACACCATCCCCCTTCTCAAAAAGTAGGTATACTCAACACTTTAGCAATTAGGGCTATAAGAATATCTGACAATGAACATGTTGAACAAGAAAAAGACCACCTTTCCAAAGTCTTTCAAAACATTGGTTACAAAAAGAAAGACATTAGGAGGGCTATAGTCAGGGCAGAAAACACACCTAAACCCCATAATCGACCCGACACTTTGAAAGCCTACCTCCCTTACATCGAAGGAGTCATGGACAAAATTAAAAGAGTCTTAAAGAAAAAGAATATTTCAACCTCATTTAAACCAACCATGACCATAAGAAGCAAAATTAGGTCTGTCAAAGATCCCATAGACCAACTCCAACACCAAGGAGTTTATAAGGCCCCTTGTTCCTGTGGAGATTGCTACATTGGAGAGACAGGACGCTCCTTCCAAGTTAGAATTAAAGAACATGAAGCAGACATCCGTCACGAGAGAACCCGCACCTCTGCATTAGCTGAACACTCCATCAACACTAAACACCACATTTGTCTTGAGAACACTGAAATTCCCGCAAGGGAAAACCATTACTTTAAACGCAAAATTAGAGAAGCCATAGAGATAGCCAAGCATCCTAATAACCTAAATAGAGACGGTGGCCTTGAAATTAGCAATACCTGGCTCCCCCTCATCAAGAAGAATTAGGTCGCATAATGTCTCGATAAGCCTCATAATCTCTTAAAATTAAAATTAGTAAGTCTAAGACCTAGATATTAATTTATAAGGTTATAACAAATCGACATCTAGAAGTTATTATCAGTTGATTCAACTTAGTTAAATTAAAAATCAACCATTATTAACTTTAAGTAATTAACTAATAATTAATTATATTAATCTTTTGCTTCTAAAGAAAAATTTTATTCAACTTAGTAAATTATTAAATTTATTAATTAATTGTCTAAATTTATAAATTAATTAATTATATTAAAATATTCAAACCAATTTAGAAAATATTTTTTGAAACATTATGAATAAAACTTTTAAATTTACAATGTTCTAATTAAAAATCTTATATTTAAAAAACAAAAAATTATTTTATTAATCTTAATTTATTAATATTATTTGATTTTACAAAAAAAATTTGACACATTACGAATAAACTAAAGTTATGAGTTAAAAAAATTTACAATATTCTAATAAAACTCTTATATTTAATAAATTGATATTATGTTATTAATCTTAATATATTAATATTAAAAAAATTTAAACATTATAAATAAACTAAATTTATCGACTATATTATAATAATTATTTCCTTTAATCAATTTTATAATTTAGTAAATAATTAAATGAACTACATCTAGGTTAGGGTTTTTGGCCGACACTTCCTGGATCTCAGCTCTCTCAAAACAAACAAACATCAATGAATATTTATGCTATGTTTTTGCTATCCTCACCTTGACTCATTGTCCTGATGATGAACCGTGATTAAGGTTCGAAACGTAGACTTTTCATAATGAGTACTGCGTTATCCCCGAGCACTTCACTAAACACTCAACGCAGGAATCTTCGTGAATTCTTTTTTTTATTACATACCTAGATTGTATTATAGAACATGAAAATAATATGCTTGCTATGCGACAAGCATTTTGTTTGAAAGGCCATGAACTAGTGCATCTATGAAGCAAATATAGAGAGACATCAAAACACTTCAAATTTCTTTACAATGTTCATGTTAATGCATTTTTCTGTTTAAAATCTAATTAAATCTACATTTTCCTTAGACTAGCAAAAAAAAGCTAAAATCTTGAAATTCTTACAAATTTTGCAAGAGAAAAATAGGCCGATCAATGAAGTCTCATTATGAATGGAATGAAAATCATGTGGATTCCATTAAATCCCTTTCTTCTTTTAAAAGACATTAAATAGAAACATTTATATATATATAAAATCCATATATATTTGCAATACTTTTAAAATATGTATTTACAATAAATCGATTAACTTATATATATATATATATATATATATATATATATATTATCAAGTTAATTATTTGGTTTAATATTATGAAGCATTGTACAATTTGTTTTAGACCATGTTATAAGCAAGTTAAATTTGGAACAATATTGGACAAAGTTATATTGCTCATGGTAAAAGATGGAGGTGGTTGCAACAAAAAAGGGAAAAAATCCAAATAATTTAGTTCTTCATTCAACATGATCATGAAAATAGACTTAGTTGGAGAAAAGAGGCAAAATACTATGTGTCTTGTTGACATACATATAAGCAATATTAAAAACAGGTTCAACAATCTTTGCAAAAGAGAAGCAGGTGTTGCTAGTGAAGTTATTCAAAACATAGAGCAACTTGCTGTAGAAGTTTTATATGTAGTACAAAAGGCAAGGAAGACACAATGTCTTCGACAAAAACAACAAAAACTACATTCATAGATCTGTTGGAGCCATAGCATATGCACTCTGCTCAAAAGGTCGAGGGAGGATGCCCTGTAGCAAAATCTGCAACATTGGTAAGATAAGCCATATTGGAATACCACGTGCAATGTCTGTCATCCCTGCAGATGTGGATTATTTTCAGTGAAATTGGAGAGACAATAAATGTAATTACTAAATACAAAAGAAAACAGTCAACTGTGGGGTCATTGAGACTCGACATTTGCAGGAAAACAACTCGTCTAAAGTAGTTGGAGGATCACCGAGACTCTAGTGTATGCAACTTGCATGGGATCTATTTTTTTATTGCAAACACAAGTTGTGACCACTAAAGGCAGGAAACATTTAAGTGCAATATGAAGGGCTTGAATTGAAGCCATGTGATTTTAACAAAATGGATGACACTAAGCAAACAAAAAGTTGACAGAGAAACATAATGCTCAGATGAGGAAACAAAAAGTTGACAGAGAAACATAATGCTCAGATGAGGAAATAACTCACGGTGTAATTAGAAATATGGCAGAGCTGGTTGAATATTAATATAAATTCAAAGTATTTTGACCACTAACTAATTCAACTACATTCCATCCGTGATAAACAAACGCATTGAAAACAAGATCACAAAAGCTTCTTGCTTTTGCATCCTACAAATGTATATCCAAATATCCAATAGTGAATTTACATTGAACTTTCTACCCTTGGGAAATGCCCCCAAGTCCAAAAAGCATTCCTCTGATTCATCATCAAGGACATTTATACTTGTTTCTAAACAATTACGATCCGATACTTTGAAGTAATATATTAACCATGCACCTTGGATAAGCTTTACTACAAATCTCAGTCATCTGAAGTGCCCAGCAAACAAAAGCTTTTGAAGACAAAGGAGATTTATCGAATTCCATTTGGCAAAAACAAAGTTGCATAGAGACTTGAGGAATGTTCCCAGACATAAAGGGCATATGATATATCTGCATTATATGCATTTAGGTCCTCTCAACTTGTATAATTTGAGTGGGCATTAGTATTGCATTCATTCAGGGGTTTGTAATCACCAAGAGAGAGAAGGTTCTGTTTAGAAAACATGCATGTGTCGAAAAAACTGCTTATTTCAATATGCAAATGACTACAATCCTCTTATTCAGAGTGTTAAAACTCAATAGAGTGAAGACAGCTAAGCACCGGCATGTATCCTTAAAATGGAATCCACAGGACAAACAGGCCTAACCATTGTTGAGAATCCTTGAACACCATATCCAGATTGGCATCAAGATAATCACTTAATAGGGAAATGCAACTCGACTTCAAAGCTATTAATAGGTTGTGAAAAGTCACTTGTGTAGCTATACAATGCAATTCTTACCGCTGCGAATTAGGATAAAGCAATGCATTTGATAAGCTCTCTAAACTTATATGAATGCGCATGAAACAATAGTATAAGCAAGAAATATAATAGCTTTCGGATGAGTCGCCATGGGCTAACACATCTTCCAACAGTGGTCACTGAAGCTTTGTATGAGAAGGCCAAGCGCTTGACACATAATGATGCAGAACTTGGGAACAGAGTAAATAATCCATACGTTCTAGTGAAGGAATTGACATGGGATGTTTTTGGCAAATGGAAAAGTAGACAAGACTTAGACTTACCTGGCTATAACCACTGATACCTTCCCCGATGTTTCTATTACATTTTCATGAATATCAACCTAGGCCAAGGATTAAAGCTTGAAAAACACTGCCTGTCCCTATCCATTGGCAAGAGAGATAAAACGAGCAAACCAAGAAAACGCAACTCGGGGAGCTGTAAACCATTCAAAACAACCATCTGACAGAGACATGGTTTATACTTCCAAAAACCTTCGCAAGTTCGTGTTTTCTCTGGGAAATGTATATATGGTCCAGAAATAGAGCTAATTTATGCAGAAATCCTAAATTGATTGCTGAGCTGAATTAAGCATCAAATCTCCTATGAATTCTTAATCACTTAAATTTACTAATCATATATTAAAACTTGAAAGCCATCTAAGAAGGGTTCAGATCCATACCAACATGTCATATGGAAGCAACCATGTGTGAGCTCAATCATTCGCCTGCATTCCTGACAACGTCTCCACTGTCTATTTTGTGCAAGACAATGCAATGTGACATCGTCAGAGTTTCTCTCATCAGCTAGTAGGCTCTGGTATTCTTCACAACTCATTGATGAATGCCATGGCACACAACAGTCGGCACAAAAGAGTCTGTGACATTCTGGGCATTCAACACATCTGATTATGGTATCCTCAGGATGGCTGGATGAGCTTGCCCTTGCTGATGCATCTTGTCCCTTGTCAAACATTGCAGAACAATTTGGGAAAGGACAATACACCCTTTTCGAATCATGGATGTTTGCCTCTGCAAGAGCTTTTAATAAAGCTTCAAAGCAAGCATCTGGAAGAAAGACTTTGCACTCCTCAGCAGCCATGTAATGTTCACAACCAATTTGAGGACACCGTATTGGAACTTGGGAAGTCTGCAACTTGCTATCTACATATCTTACCAGCGGCAGTGAGAGCAAAATTTGTGAAAACATTTCACTGTAACCATCTCCCATGGTGCCTTATCTTCACAACAAATCAAGCAATTTTCTGTTACAGATGCATCTCTAAGATAAACTCTCTTTGATGGAGCTCTCAGCATGTCAATTGCTTCTTTTGCCAAAAACTGAGCTTTTTTGATGTCATAGTTAGGAATAAGTGTCAAGACAAAGTTGTCTAATTTCTGAACATGTTCCAGAATGCGTTGCCTCATAGCTATCAAAAGTTGATTCTGAAGCTTTTGGCCTCGAGCTATCTGATCAATGTAATCATGCCAACAAGATGTAATCAATTATGTATCTTAAAAGCAATCTACATATGCATATTTAATTTAGTGCATGTTCATTAGGATAAATTTAGCTATTCCACTAACAAAATAGTCTGCAGAGGAATCAAACACGATCCACCAGCAACATGATATGTTGAGCTTAAGACCTCAGCAATTATATATTATGGATTTCAACTAGCCAATGCCATCAATGGCATAAATTCAGCTTAGTTCTCAGCAGAGCTATCATGAATTTTAACTAGACACGCTAACTATGACAAATTCAGCTTATGAATTGCGAAAACAGCCTATTATAGATTTTAATTATTTGATCCGAACCATGACAAATTGAGTCTAGAAACTCAGCAGAGACCATTATGGAATTCAATTTAAGATCTTCAACTAGTCTTTGATGGACTTCAACTAGTCAACATGGACCTTTATAATTCAGTTTAAAATCTCAGTAGACACTGGAATGTGGATTTTCCACTAGTCAATACTGACCATGGTAAATCCAGAGAAAATAGCTAAAGCTGGGGATCTCGCCAACAGTATCAGTTCACTTATGAGGTCGACATAGTATTAATCCATCCACTAGGTTTTATTTTCCTGATGCTCTGTCTCAGATCCCACCCTAGAGGCATGGTTCCCAAATGGATGAGAAGCCCCTGGCGATTTGACAGAATAACTAATCACCTAGTACCTATGCCAAAGGAAGTCTGTTCTATGGGGTGCAACCCATCGGGTGTGTTTCTCGAAACACTTCCATAAATAGAAGTTTGCTCTATATATGAGTCATTTTCTCATCCAGAACAATCACAATGATTTCACCTGCAGCTTTTGAAATCTAACCATAAGAGTTTTACTCAGCCATAGATATCGTTACAAACTCACCTACACAATCTACATGTCTTTTATTCGGGCCAAGTGGGTCATGAACAGATCAGTTGAACTTTTCAGAAAAAATGTACCAGTGTCTATACTCTATTCTATGTGAATCAGCTTAGCATTCAAAAACAACTTACATATAAATTTGATCCTTAGTACAGGAAAATCATAACACATTTGGTGAAATCTTTTTGGAAAGCAATCTAGTGATGGATTTTTTCATAAAGTTTTTTTATGAGCAAATGTTTTCACAGATGTCTGTGAAACAGATTTTCTATATTAATGGCCATAAGGATAAAGCCTGCCCTCTCAACAAGGTATGAAAAGAGATTTATGGGATTTTACCATTTAATACTCCCCTTCCTTTCCCTTCCTTTTGAGGGACTTTGTTGGTTCTTTGAGGGAGGGTGGTTTGGAAAGTCCCATGGTGCCATGGTGATTTGGAGAGTGCTAATGGTATGAGCGAAATCATAATTGGATAATCCGTGATGACTAAAAATTCACAAGTGGCCAGTGGTTACCTCCTCGACTACAGTGAAAATGTGGGTGCCTACTAAGCATGGAGTTCTGATTATGTTTCGCCAGAGCTTTACCAGTACAAAATAATATTAAAAAAAGAAGGAAAAGAACATGGGCTTTTTTCAGATGGGTTTCCATGACACATATCTTACAAATGAGATTCTGCATAATGATCTTCGCATTTGGACATTCTTCTCATCGATTAGGGATTTCTTAAAAATTGGACTTTCGCCTATAAATTCCTACAAAGTGGTTTTTACAGAAATATCTTCAACAGAGTTTCCACAGATGGGTTCTTCACAAATGCATTTTTACATTGATTTTTACAAACGCATTGAAAACAAGATCACAAAAGCTTCTTGCTTTTGCATCCTACAAATGTATATCCAAATATCCAATAGTGAATTTACATTGAACTTTCTACCCTTGGGAAATGCCCCCAAGTCCAAAAAGCATTCCTCCGATTCATCATCAAGGACATTTATACTTGTTTCTAAACAATTACGAAGCTCCTTTCTATGATATTGTGATATAGATTCTGCTCTTGAAAGTTTCCTAGCATTTTCACAAATTTGCTGGGTCTCATTGCCCAAAGAGCTCCCAATCACCTTGAGGGCAAGTGGTAAACCCTTGCTTTGTATTTGAACACCCAAAAATGCCAGCCATTTTCAAAATTGCATTTTGCAGTGGCATAATCGGTGCTATGGCAGAATTGGCAATGTTTTTTTCCTGCACATTGCAAAAGGATAATGAGCAACTATGTTTGCATGGTTTTTGCAATTGACCGTAAACTGAATTTGCAAGGAAGCTTATCTCTTTTGATTGAAAAACACATTATGTCTTAAACATTGGTATGCTCATTTAAACAAGTATGTAATCATAGCTTATCATTATCAAAACATTCAGCAAGAAATTTATATATTCTCAAAAGAAATAATTGAAAACGTGGAGATCATCAGTGTACAGAATCCTAGCTTCATGAAGTAATCAAGTGAATTTGGCATACCTGGAAGTACAAAAATATTCAAGAGATGACATAAAAGTGATAATGACCTCCTGCTGGGTAAACATAGAGTATCCTTGGCTTCTGTTCCAACGGGTGACCACTACCTTCAAAGTCATCGAAAGGAATTTAGCATTCGAGTTACATAATGAATAACAAATACAAAATTATAAATAATAAGTAGAATGAACTGAAAAAGACTTTTTTACCTGAACAAGTCTTAAGGAGGTGGAATAGTCACAATTGGTTGTATAATGCTGAAGCGTTAAGCCATGCAAATTCCTGTAAGGTTACCAAGTAACCGAGACAAATGATGAACTGCTTCATATGTTAAATATTAAACTAGCAATGCAGCACCCTGCTCAAGTTTGCTTTTGCACCTGCACTACGCGTTTCAGCATATGTAGATGCAATATGTTCTGATGGCTGTAGGTTATTGCCATACAAACACTGTCATTCAGTAAGATTATTTGATTCCATTTGGCATTGAAAATATAAGAACACAATTATAAGACATAAATAAATGTATAGGTACAAGTTTGAGATAGAAAATGACCTTATCTTTGAGCAGAGGTTGATGTCTGCCTTTAAAATAATAATGTACTTCTTCAAGAATTTAACAATGAGGTTCTCATTTTTTGAATGCCTTGTTTTCTTCTCATCATGTAGTAGATCGTTGTAGTTCACAAAAATAGATGTTGCCAAGTCTGCATCATCTTCTTCTGCCTGTCTTGAATTGTTGTCAGCTATGATCATACCTGCAGAAATTGTCTTTGCATGGTTTTTCACTAAAACCAAGGATCTTAAACTCCATATTAGTCTGTACTGTTACAATGCGGAGTCCTTTCAGGACTTGTTTTGTTTGAAATTAGGCAACAGAATTTGACATTCCAATTGTTAAAAATAAAAATAAAAGTTGCATGACATAAATCCAAGGTAAGCATGTCTCGAGTTACATTTTATGTTTTACCTTAGCCCAATTAATCTTCCATCGATTGTCAACACCTTGATTCGGCAACAAAAAATCAATGACAACACTTTGATTGATGAGCATTGTTGTTGACAGATGTGCACAAAATGGTAACAAGGCAGTAAAACTTCAAATACAATTCCTGCAGTAACTCTAAAAGGCGTAAAACATAAGAAATCATATTGATCATGATTGAATGTATACGTAAATTAGAAGACATAAATAAGTGTATACGTACAAATTTGAGATAGAAAATGACCTTATCTGTCAGCACATGTTGATGTCCGGTTTTAGAATAATGAATGTACTTCTTCAAGAATTTAACAGTGATGTTCTCATTTTTGGAATGCGTTGTTTTCCTCTGACCATGCAGCAGACCATTGTATTTCACAAAAATACATGTTGCTAACTCTGCATCATCTTCTTGTGCCTGTTTTGAATTGTTGTCAGTCACCACAATAGCTGCAGAAATTGACATCTAGAGAAATATCATTTCAGTAGTCTCTACTCAGAAATATTATCAAGTGCAAGGAATAAATGTCTTAATCATCTTAGCAGAGCAGAATGCTGAGCAGCATGTTCACCTGAATAGCAATAACAATGCATGTGTAAAACATGTTCAGATAATCGGCGATCAACATCAGGATCCATTTGATCAAGCACAATAAATACTAGATCAAAACGAGAGAATAAAGAATCTGGAAGACCAATATTCTTGGTTGGAGTAAGGGAGCGGTCATACTGAACAAACAAAATTATTAAGAGAATATTAGTTCAAAAGGTATTGACAAATGCAATTACCATGGAATGCAAACAAATTATATACAACACAATATCTTGGTCAAGAATATTAACTGATGAATAATAGCTTGTGCAGAAAAAGGAAAATAGCTTGACAATTCAATGCATATATGCAATTGTTGTTATTGTGCATTAAAAATGTGGAAAAGACTTACTGTGACATATACAGGATTTGCAGCATCATCCATACCACAATGTGCATTAAGTGATGCATGAATATTAGCTTTAGGAATTGTTACTGTCTGTCGTTCCATAATCTTGTCAATGGACATACAATCTTGATCAGTCATCTTATCAAATTCATCAATACAAACAACACCATGGTCGGCCAAAACGATTGCTCTAGCTTCGATCCGGTGTTTATCTGAATTGGTTACAGGCAGTTAGTTAAGGACTTCAGATCATTATTTACCAGAAAATGTAGTGATAAGATGTATGCAGAAAGTATTTACCAGTCTCTTGGTCAGAAGTAACAACTGCTTTCAAGTTTGTGATTCCTTACTAAGAGAAGCCACAAATCCATAATCAAATTTTACCTCATGTAACCGTATGACATTTGGATGCTTGATCAATTTCATGGTAGAAATTTCCCGCTTGATCTGCACAAATGAAAGATTTATTTCAACACAAATTGGAGAAAAAATAACATAGCCTTTCCTGACAAATAACATCCTTTTAGTGTCAAAAATGCTTAAACCTATGTGATAACATTATTTGAAACCAGTAGACTAAAACCCTGCCAAATAGCAAGGAATTATTCGTAGTAAGCGGTGATTAGTAAGCAACGTGTAGTACTATTGATAGCAAAGGCAGATATGTTTATAAGAAGTTGCCATAACCAAACATGTAGGTATCTTAAATGTGAAGTCCATTCATGTAAGCAGGAAAATAATCATCATAAAAAAAAAATGAGAAAGCCCTATAATGGAGATCAAACCATTGTTTGAAAACTATGACCCTTTGTTATTTGGAATCCATTATAGCTCTTCTATGAAGAATCTTCAAAAAGGATCTATAAACCCATATGCCAATTTCACTGTCTTACTTATGATGTCTTTTAATGCTATGAGATTTGAACTTTAGAGCCCAGTGATCATTCAACCAGCAAACCATTTCCCACTTAACCAAGTAGCATTCAGTACAATAGCCTATATACAGTTCTCTGCTTGGGCGAGAGTCGAGACAATGCTGCAGGTTGTAAGGGGAAAATTTTGTGCAATAACAAAGGACTGAAGATATTATCCCACCAAACTCATGTATCGCCACAGTGATGGCTTTTTGTTTGACATTGTGGATTTATGCATCAACGGTTAGCGATCTAAATTTGCAATTTCATTTGGCTTCAGAAACAGAAGTCCTGAAAGCAAAGCATAGACATGGCAAGAAAAAGGTTAAGTTCTCTATTAATAAAGTTTCACCTTGCATTAATTTAGACCCTATATATAACTGCAACAAGTCACAGAAGCTTTGGACCTTGAAATGGATGCTCTGTGTGCCGGTTGCGCATTTTCAATCCGGGAGGAAAATTCAAAATTGATGCCGCTACACAGAAAATGTCCAAGATTCCAACATATCTTATAAATTGCTGACAACAGGTCTAAGATCTCGAAATTTGTGTAGTGCAGTAAAAAATTGGGCATTCTGTTGGCTTTGGCTGCAACCAAACCCCGAGATACCAAAGACTCTAAGAACAATCCCTATACAGATTTTATTTTGACTAGTTGCTTTCATCTTGGCTTTGCACTATCTAAAGCCAATGACAAAATTCATGCTCAAACTTATGATCCTCGATACTGAAGGCGGAACTTGAGCTATGATATCACAGCACTAACCAAAGGAACCTTGTCAATAATAACTTGATACAGACCAAGCTTCTAAAACATAAAAGATATTACACTCTAAATGGAAGTATAGTAAACTAGGGTTTCAAAATATTATGGAGACGCAAGAACCCTATTCTCGGGTGTCCGCCTCTGTAATCATCAGGGCCTATGTTATGTATGCACTTGCAGTGACAATTAGTTATCATGACCAAGAAATTGAATCCCGTGTAGGGCATACCTAGAAGCCCATTCATCCAAATGGGAAGGAAAGCTCCTCTGCATTGAAGCTCGAATTATGAAAAATTGTGATTTTCCATGCTAAGCTTTCCTCTTTCTCCAGCATATGAATAAATCGCACAGGAGTCTTGAGTCCCGAGACCACCAACCTCATTTAAACCGGCAAACGTCACCCCGCGCCATACTGCATTAACACCACGAAACCATGCACCATACCGCATCAATACACCAACTGCAACACCGTTTAAACCCCTGGAACACCTCAACCCGACGCTAGCAGGCGCACAATAGAGCTCGACGAAAGGGACGATAAATCGACTTAACACCACGAAACCCTGGACCATACCGCATCAATATGCCAACTGCAACAGCGTTTAAACCCCTGCAACACGTCAACCCGACGCTAGTGGGCGCACAACAGAGCTCGACAAAAGGGACAATAAATCGACAAGACAGGAGTCTTGAGTCCCGAGACCACCGTCACCCCGCGCCATACTGCATTAACACCACCAAACCCTGGACCATACCACATGAATACGCAACACCTCAACCCGACGCAGAGCTCGACGAAAGGGACGATAAATGGACAAGACTGGTGAATAAATCGCACAGGAGTCTTGAGTCCCGAGACCACCAACCTCATTTAAAATGGCAAACGTCACCCCGCCTCCGGGGCCTGGGGCACACAGCCCTAGGCCAACGTCACTGCGTCCGGATCAAACCACAACCACGTAAAATGAAGTTTTAAAAAATACAAAAAATATAAACTTTAACAAAAACTTTGCAATTTCATATCCGCGATTTTTGCCACCCCAACTAATACCACCCAACTCAAAACTATATGTCGGGGACATAATAAATGTGACTTCCTCTTATAATCAACTGTAAAATAACATATAAATATAATATCTTACCGTTAAATTATATGATATGAACTAATTCTAAACTTAAACCTAAAAGTTTCTCATTTATATATTCCTCTTATTTATATTTATATATATATACATCCAAACTAGTTTTTGCATTATGATAAAAACACTTATAAAATATGTTTTCCATTCATATATAACATATTAACATTTGATAGCTATGTTTAACTTGTCGTGAGACATTTTTAAGATTAAAAAACCTCTAAACCACGTGATTTTTGGTATAATATTAATTTTTATTTATTAAAGATAATATTAATTTGTTTAAATAAATTTATATTTAATTATGATTTTAATTTATAATCTTTACAATAAAAATAATTAAATTTTTATATTAATATATATATTAAATATTAAATAACATTATTTTTTATTAAAAAAATAATAAATTTTATCAATAAGTACTTATTATTATATTTTAAAAATTTAGTAAATTATATTAATATATGTATTTGTTTGAGTTTATAGCAATTTAATATATAATTATAATAACAAATTATAACAAAGAAATCATAATTTATCATATTTTAATTTTTTTAATTAAATATATTAAAATAAAAAATTACAAATTCTCATTTTAAAGTAAATATTTTGTAAACACGAGATATACTATTAAAAAACTTGAGATGTTTGATGAGAACACAATAAAATGGTTATTCTACATGTTCCACTTCTCTCATGGTACCAATTCAATATAAAAAATTAAAAAATAACCATTTATATACATCATAATATTAATTTTTTTTTAAATGTTTTAATTTAAAAAAATAGAATTCAAAATGTCATCTATTTGAATATCAAAAGCCAATGGTTAAACAAAAGCATATGGTTAAAAAGCGAGTCAAGATAATTTTGAACTTAATTCTAGTTTTGTTATGATCTCTTTTCCTCTCTCAAAAGGAACTTGTTTCTTGTGGTTATTGTTTTTTTTAATGTGTATATATGATGTGAGTGAGTTGTGTGAGGTAGAGGTGGATTATAAAGAAACATGAAAACATATCAATCAGCTTACTTGTTGCATGCATTGGTGGGTTTGATTATGTGTAAAATATTCATTATGACAATTTATGCAATTGAAAATAGACAAGATTGATGATCTTTCCCATATAAATAGATGTTTTTGAACTTAGATGGCAAAGGAAATAAATTCCTAGGATTAAATATAAGGATGAATAAATTGCTTTTAATTCCACTTTGCTTGTTTTTTTGGAATATTATAACCATCTCATATTGGTTTTGCATGCATGCATTCCATGTAGTGGTAGGTGAGTCTCTTAGAACCTAGTCCTTATCCCCCCCCAGACCTTAACCTTAGCCATCATTATCCTTCTTATCCACTATGAGTGCCTTGGTTACTTCACTATAGTCCAAAGGCACCCTCATGAATGATTTTAGGAGAATCTAAGTCAGTTACCTTGATTTAAGGCGCTTGTCTTCAATCACCACTAGTTAACTGACCACCAGTCCTTGGTTTCATGAGTCTAAGTACTTATTGAGCCCCGATGACCATAACAACTCACTAATGCGCCCTTACGCTATTAGTTAGACTTATTTAAATCCCTAATGTTCCCTTATGCCTACCTACTATCAATTAGACTCAGTTAGAGTCAATTAACTGGCCAACTGAAACTACCATCACAAGTTACAACTAGCACTCTATTCTAGTGATGGGAATATTTCCTATCTAATCCTGCCACATGTCTAGATTCATTATGCCTCTAAGGATCATGAATTTCTCCTTTGGAAATGTATTATTTATGTACACATTTACTAAATAATAATGTAATTGTTCAGTTTTTCCAATTGTTCTTCATTCTCTTGTGTTGTAACATAGTTTTCTCTTCTCTATTTTTCCTGCTCAATTCTTTTGATCTTTGTTAGAATTAATGTGAATTTTATCTTTGTCTCTATATCTCTGTGAGAATCTCACAAAATATCACATGGTATCAGATCTTTGCTGAGCAAAGTAACTTCCGAAGAGTTTTCTAGGTCATGTTTGTGCAGCTATTCTACAACAGCTTCCATGAATCTGAAAGCAATTCCTCCTCTCTCTCCATTCAACTATGATGAGTGGAAACCAAAGATGATAGCATATTTGAAGAGATAGGGTCTTTTAAATATGTGTATTGGTGTTATGAGATCTTTTTCTTCTTATGAAGAGGAGAACCATTGGCTAAATGAATGTGACAGAGCCTTTGTAGCAATGTGTATTGCTATGTCTCCTAGTATGCACTACCTCATTGATACTATTGAATATCCAAGTGATCTATGGACCAATTTCGATAGAGAATTTGGAAAGTAGAAGGAAGATGACCATGCTAGCCATTTGGAGAACAAGTCCATTGATACCTCCTCAATTTTTCTCTTTGATTATGTATCAGCCTCAAGCATCTCTCATGATGAAGAAGAAATTGCAGATTCAACACAGAAAGTTCCCATTGAAGAAATTCCTTGCTCTATTTCTCTAGAAGTTGAAGACATTTTTTAATTGTCCCCTTCCCATGTAGTTGATGCAGATGAAAGTGATACAACTAATGAAAGTGATATTTTTGGAGAGATTATCCATTCCTCATTCATGTTCTCAATGTCTTCTATTTCGAAGTCTAAGTAAGATATGTCAATTACTACACTAGAGGTTGAAGAGAGTTTCGAATTCTCTAATTCCCATGAGTTTGTTGGTGTACAGAATGATGATCTAATGAATATTTTGGAGGTAAAGCATTCACCCAAGCCTTTATCACATGCTTCCTATGAACTTCTATTTGATCATTGGCACATGTTCTTAGAGTTTCAATGAAGATGGAGGACACTACCATTCGCTTGGGTTCAAGTCTCAGGCATATTTTCATGATTTTGGTTTTGACCTCACCCCTGCTGGTTCAAAGGAGATCACAAGAAACCATCTATCAATTCTTGGAGCTAATTTAACTTCCACTGATCAAAAGTTCAACTTTCAAGAGAAATTAGATCTAATTGGAGATGATCCTACCTCAGTTTGTTCGAAGTTCAAGTTCCAGAATGGTCTACATATTCATGGATTTGTTCTGATCAAGTTTGGTTCAAAGAGCAAATTCATAAAACCTCCACATTCACTTGCATCCACTGAAGGAGAGTGCAAGAACATGTTTTTCGAGCATGATCCACTTCTTCCTAAGAGGAATATACCTCTATACATATGATCAATCATCACACCTACTTGAGTTTGGAGCAATTAATTTTTTGGTGTGTTTCATGTCCATCTTGAGGGGGGGATTTGTTCCCACAAGGTTTTCCCTCTTTCCTCACTTAAATGGACTAATAAATTTGTAAAGGGTGACCTTTGGTCTCAGTTACCAGGGCCCAATTTCTGATCTTTCCTCACATCGTCAGGCTTAAAGGGGGGTGTTGGAATATTATAATCATATCATCTTTTTTTTTCATGCATTTTGCATGCATGCATGCAATGAATGCATCTTGCATGTATTCCATGCAGTGGTAGGTGAGTCTCCTAGAACCTATTCCTTATCCCCCCCCCTAAAGCTTAACCTTGGCCATCATTAGCCATATTATCCACTATGATCACCTTGGTTACATCACTGAAGTCCAAAGGCGCCCTGATGAATTATTTTAGGATAATCTATGTCAGTTACCTCGATTTAAGGCGCTTATCTTCAATCACCACTAGTTAACTCACCAACAATCCTTGATTTCATGAGTTTGAGTACTTATTGAGCCCCAATGAGCCCAACAACTCACTAATGTGCCCTTCCACTATTTTTTAGACTTAGTTAACTCCCTAATGCATCCTTAGGCCTACCTACTATCAGTTAGACTCAGTTAGACTTTGTTAGACTCAGTTAACTGGACAACTGACACTACTATCAGGAGTTACAACTAGTTCTCTAGTCTAGTGATGGGAATCTTTCCTATCTAAGCCTGCCACATGTCTAGATTCATTATGCCTATTGCCTCATGAATTTCTCTTTTAGATATGTAGTATTTATGTACACATTTACTGAATAATAATGTAACGGAATTTTTTCCAATTGTTCTTCATTCTCTTGTGTTGTAACACATTTTTATCTTCTCTATTTTTCCTGCTCAATTCTTTTAATCTCTGTTAGACTTAGTGTGAATTTTATCTTTGTCTCTAGATCTCCATGAAAATCTCACAAAATATCACATGTTTTTCTTTTGAGGCTATGATTTTCTTTCATGAACCCATCCATAGTGTTGTCTAAAGTTTTGTTACATATCTTTTTATCATAGAAAAGTCTTGATTTGTTTGTGCTACTACTCTTAGTATTGAATTTAGAGGAAATGGGAATCTGTATATTATTGTGGAAATAAATAAAATGCCATAAAAACCCTTGAGTTGTTTAAGTAATAATAATGTCGATTTTGATGATAATAGTATTTGAATCTACCTAAATATGGGTATTCTGCTTAACACTCCATTAGATGTGAGCCCATCAAATAAAAAAAATCTAAGGTACTCACCCTATGGCTTTAATGACTGTTGTCCTTAATTCTTAATCAATCATTTTTTCTAAGCATTTAAAATAAAGAGAATTGGAAATGAGGCTAAAGATTGATTGTTGTTTGTGGCATGTGATGTTTGGGGAGGGATATATGTGGATGTAGTCAGGTGCTGGGTAAATAATAATTGACATATTCCACTGCTAGATGAGGTGCAACGCTAATGGAGTAATTTATGTCATAGAAATGTTGAATTTCATGATATTCTCTTTCTAGTTGACACAAACGTGCATATTTTCCTAAACACTCAATTAGAGGCCAACCATTCCTTCTCTTCCATTCATTGCATTGCTAATTTATTCCCTTCTAAAATCCTATGAACTATAAACGATTATGACCCCACTTAAACTGAAAGCGATTAATTTCATTTTGTAATTGATTCACTCTTACTAGTTTGGATTTCCATTAATCATCAAGTTTCCCAACACAATCATAGCTACACAGAGTCATAAGGGTACCAACCTATTCTTGAAGGGAATTTGAAATTATTTCATCATATTTGTAACCAATTTTCCTCTTATATTTCTAATTGTCTAATCCATTCTCTTCTCATATTTGTAACCAATTTCCCTCTTAGATTTATAATTTCCAACCCACATTTTTTTACATTCGATAGGATTTCATCAATCAAATTTGTTATGACTGGCATGCATTTTTGGGTGAAATATTAGAATTCTCTCATACACTTCTTTGTTAATTCTTTTGAGTCATAAAATATGTTTAGTTTCCCAGCCGAGTTATGTTGCTTCATAATCATACTCCATATGTTGTTTCGCATAGAAAAATCATTTTGGATTTTCGACAAAATCATTATTATCAGCATATCCCTCTATTTACTTTCTAATGAAAATGTGATGCATAGCTTTGGTCCACCTATAAAACTACAAAATCAAACAATATCGATGTGAGGCTTAAAACTCTACTTTCAACTCCAAAAATTCAAATATGTAACCTAGGATCTCCACCCGAATATGCTATGGTCGTGAAAGAGAAGATATTTTTTGTTAAAAGCAATTATAAGAGCTCTTCCATTGGTTTCCTTAATTTGTTATTTAATATACTAGGAAATGAGTAACCGTCTTTCCTTTGTCTTCCTCATGCAGAGGGAAATCTATATAAAAAAATTGGAGTAATAATTAATACTCAAATTTACAGATAAGACATATAGTTAAGAGTGATGCACATGTCAATAGCCAATGATTTGTAAAAAGAAAAAGAAAAAAAAACAATAATGGACCGATGCTATATTAAGAATTTGATTTTATTTACGTAATCTCATATAAATCACTTTAATTATTTTTCTTTCATTTATTTAATGTTTACCTTATATGTATTTTTCTTTCATTTTTTATTGTTTTTCCTATATGGGGGAGTAGGTTCACACAAAAACATGATTTATTTTTGCAGTATTATATGCAAATCAATGTGGTGGAAAATATTCCCACCATTTATAATTCTTATGGGATGGGATATTTGATCAAAGTTAAGTTGTTTCTTTTCATCCATTTAAATGGGAAAATTAAAGGGTAAATAAAGGGTTTATTGCAATTAAGTAATGCATGAATTTATTTGATGTATTTAATTATATAAATTACGATATTTTTAAATTGCATTTTCTATATTTGTTCTATTTTATTCACACTTCTTGTTTTTGTTATGATGTTGTAATATGCTAGTGTAAGTTGGTTCAAAATATATGTTGGTGTTAGATTTTTTAATACATTTTTTTTATTATTAATTTGTATTTAATAATATATATAATATATTTCCTTTCAATAGGTTATAGGTTAATATCTTAATAAAAAGGGGCATATACAAATGACTATGTGAAGAAGGTCATTTGTCTAAAAAAGTTTCATACACCAAAATTTGATGTATAACAAACATCCTCATATTAAAGTTAATTATTATTATTATCATTGTTGTTGTTTATTTTATCTATATTGAATATCCAATATTAATAAAAAAAATTAAAAATAGAATAATATTAATTGATATTAAATTTAAATTGTAAAAAAATTAGGAGTTTCAATTTTAATAGCATGATAACATGAGATAATTTATATAGTGAGATGGATGATATACATAAACAAGAGCCATGAGATGGCAATGTCCCTGACATTGCCAACATGTGTTCCTATAAGATGAAATGACAATAAGCTATTAGCAAAGAAAAAATCCTTTTGTATAAGGCCACTAGCAATTATTTAGCAACATGGATGCATACAATTAATGCCTTTATCAAGGGATAGCATAAATAATTTCAACCTCTAACTAAGTTATGAGCTTTGAGACCTTAAGTCATTGTAATGAATCCTAAGAGGAAGGTGGGGACATAGGTCCAGTTGGCATATTTCGTTGAAGAAGGTAAAAGAAAAATACTTTTGTTAACATAATCCTTCCATGATGGAGGCCTTTGAATTTACCAAATATGTTCTTTAATTACGGTATAGGCATTTACATATTATCTTAGATTTTGGACTTCCTTTAGGGGATCAACAAGATTAACCTGAGTGTAACACATGTATAGAGGGGATTCATTTTAATGCCATTGTATCTTGGTACACTTAAATGCATCTTGATTGAGTTTTAAATAAGCTTAAGTTAAGCAATGGTTAAAAAGGGGATATGTTTTTTAAATAATATTTGTTTTGTGTGTATATTAATTAGTTTAATGTTTATGTTAGTTTAATGTTTATATTAGTTAGTTTAATGTTTATCATTTGTTTAAAAACCATCCATCTCCATTTTAATTTGTTATAAGAAGCTTAAGTGGTGGTTAAAAAAATGGATATGTTTACTAAGCAATATTTGTTTTATGTTTATATTAATTAGTTTAATGTTTAGATTTTATTTAACATAAATCCATCTTCGATGTTCACTTTACTTATGGTTATGCTAGTAAATATAAAAGATATAAAAGTGTATATCTAATGCACTAATAAAATAAACCATTTATATTATATGGAAAGGAGATATGAGTTCGAATTTTGGGAATGCAAAACAAAAGCCATAATAAAAAATAAAACCATATGCTTACATAACCTCACCCACGAGGAATGGGTCAAGGATAAGAGTTTTATAAATATTCATTCAAATTGTAAATGTTTAGAAATTTCAATAGTCAATACAAGGGGTTATGAGTAAACAAGCAAGTAGTTGTTCCTATATAAATTAATGATTGAAACTACCATGACTAATATTATTACCAACCCAGGAAAAACCCCATAATTTGTACCTCTCTTACAAACAAATATATTTCCATGTTTTATATATTCATATTGTTAGCATAAAATTTCACTCAAGAGGTTTGAACTAACAATTTAAATCATAGTATGGGGTAAGCCCATAACCCCATGAACATATTACAAAAGATAATGAAAATAAGGGGAGGCTTAATCTACATGCGAAGAGTTACATACTTGGCTCAATCCAAGTTGTGGCTAAGTCATTTAGTAGTTATCAAATGGTTTCCATCGTACCTGTTCCCATATCGACGGTGACCCAATGAAGTGATTTTTCCAAGTGTTAAGAACCGAAGGGGTTGGTTCCATTCACAACACCCGTGAACATTAACAAAACGTTAGCAAGGAATGTAAGGAAACCTATATGGTGAAAACTCTACAATAACCTAGAATAGTACCAAATCTATTTACCAAGTGCTTTAAGGGATAAAACTAGAAAATATAGATGGAATAATGTGGCTCCTTTCGCATCAACGTCACCTACACAAAAAAAAAAAATGTTGACGCAGGAAATATATATAATATGTATAACCTTCATCCTCCATTAAAAAATGAATTTCAAGTTACAGAAAGATAAACAATATAACTAAGTATATCTATCCTTAGGGTTAGAACATTATTACACCTAGGATTATAGTCTACAAGTTAATATGGTGGTTATTGGTCCAAAATATGGTTAATGATGATAATCCAAGGTTAAATTAACCATATTTTGGACCAATAACCACTAGATTAAATTGTAGACTATGGTGCTAGGTGTAATAATGTTCTAAAACCTCCCCTTAAGCTAGACTTGTGTAGCCAATAACAAAAATGAGGCCTTGGAAACTAAGGTTGAAGTCACCTCTTACAATAACAATTTTTATTAGTCCATGTAACCAAGGTAAGGAGGAAAACCACATGGGAAATAAAACCTTCCCTCTAAAATGGACATGAAACAAATATGGAAAATGTACCAGTCTTTACCATGCATCACTCACCCCAAGGAGTAATCTAAGGTAAGTGAAGGTCTTCTCAGTGAAAATATTGGTGAAGATATCAGCAGTTTGCTTAGCAGATGGGAAATACTGCAAGGCAATAATCTAGTCATGCACCAAGCCTATGATGTAGTGCATGTGAATCTCTATGTGGTTGGTCCTCTGCCTCTGTACTGGATTAGTGGAGATATTGATTTCACTTTTATTATCACACCAAATGACTGCGGGTGAATAAAATGAAAATCCAAACTCTCTAAGAATACCTTGCAACCACACACATTGTGTAGCTGCATTCATTGCTCCCCTATATTCATCCTCAGCTAAATATAAGGAAATAGTGTGTTGCTTCTTGCTAGACCAGCAAATGGGACTATGTGAAATCATAAAGGCATAACAAGAAGTGGACTTCTAGTCATTTCCTTTCTCCAGCCCAATCTGAATCAGTAAAACCAACTAGCTCAAGTGATGAACCAGCTGCATAGTGTATCCCAAACTGCTTGGTTCCTTGCACATAATGCAAGATCCTTTCGGAAGCATTCCAATGGATCTCATGAGGCTCTTGAATGTACCTTGAAACAACAACTAATGCATAATCCAAATCTGGTTGAGAGTGAGTGAGATACAACAAGCTCCCAACTAGCTGTCTATACAACGAACTATCAACCAATGGTGAGGAACCCCAATCATGAAGCTTTACCCCTGAAAGGAAAAGGAACTCGGTAGCCTTACATTCAATCATGTTGAAATTCTTTATCATATATGAAGCATAATTTTATTGTTAAACTTTGATCCCTTCATCAGATTGATCAATCTCCAAACCAAGAAATTGTTTCAACAATCCTAGATATGACATGGAAAATGCACTATGTAATGCAACTTTAACTGAGCCTAGTTCTTTAATGAAACTACTAGTGATCAAGAGATCATCAAAATACATTACAATAATCAAAATAAGGTCACTAACATTCTTCATGCAAACATTTGGATCAGATTTGCATCTCTCAAAACCTTGTGATAACATAAAATTTTCCATCTTGGCATACCAAGCTCTTGGAGCTTGCTTGAGACTGTAGAGGGACTTCTTCAACCTGCAAAAAAGTGAGAGATCATCAATGAAAACTTCAGGCTGCTGCATATAGATCTCCTCATGAAGATCCCCATGAAGAAAATCACTCTTCACATCGATGTGATGAACCTCCCATTGCTTGGAAGTTGCAATGGCAAAAACTAGCTTGATTGAGTCCATCTTTGCCACAGGTACAAATGTCTCTATGTATTCCAATCCATGGACTTGAGAGAAGACTTTAGCTACCAATATGTCCTTATACTTCATATCATAACCATCAGCATCTATCTTGGTCCTATACACCCACTTGCATTGCACTAGCTTCCTCTTAGAAGGAAGAGGGACCAACTCCCAAGCTTCATTGTCATGGAGAGACTTCATCTCTTCTTGCACATCTGTTTTCCATCTTGGATCATGTGATGCTTCTTCATATGAATGTGTATCATATCCAACCATGAGAAAACACCTCCCATGAATATTTGAATCACAAATAAACAATGCATTGTTAAACTGTGATCTAGTCTTCCTTGGTTCTTTTGGATCGCCTGCAAGTTCACCAGCTGCTTGTATGGTTTTCTCAGCCCACTTGGGCCTTGTAGGAGGGTCATTATATGCATGCATGTCATCATCTTCATCCTTGACATCAGAATCATAAATATCATAATATGAATCATCACTTACATTCTCTTTAGGTGGGGGTTTGAGCATTCTCCTTCTTCTTGGTCAGCTGCATGCATGGGCTCTTCTTCGAACTAAACACTCCTCTCAATGAAATTCCTTTGAGATGAGGGGTCAAATAGCTTGTATCCCTTTGCATATTCTACATATCCAACCATAATGGACTCCTTGATTTGGGGATGCAAGGCCTTACTTTTGTTTGGAGGTATTCTAGCTGATGATCTTGAACCAAAAACCCTGAAGTGAGACACATCAGCCTTGTGTCCCATCCAAGCCTCAAATGGAGTCATGCATTCCAAATATTTGTGTGGTGCTCTTTTCTAAACATATGAAACACAGTTAATGGCTTCATCCCATATTTTAGGAGACAAAGTCTTAGCCTCCATCATATAGGTATCCATCTCCTTCAATGCTCTATTCTTGCGCTCTACTACACCATTCTGCTGGGGTGTGTAAGGAACATAATGTTGCATTTGAATGCCATATTATTCACATAGCTACTGTAAGTCCTTATTGACATATTCCCTTCCATTATCAGTCCTTAAGACCTTCATCTTCCTCCCACTGAAGCTTTGAAAACTTTGAATGACTAGAAGACTTCATATTTTTGCTTAAGAAAGAACACCCAACCATATCTTGAAAACTAATCAATGAATGTTAGGGAATACTTTGAGTTTCCATAGGAGGGTGTAGGAAGATTCCTATCACATTTGAATGGACCAAACCAAGAGGATGAGTAGCTCTCCTTGCCTTCCCCTTCTCATACTTGCGCTATGCATGTTGTTAATTTTTCGATAATTTCATTCAATATTATCTAGGATCACTAAGAGAATAACAAGCACAGCATAACAATCACAAGAGACAATGGACACAAAGCATTTCACCGGGAAAAACCAAGAAGGTGAAAAACATCGCAACTTCCTTAGAGATAGAATGAGCACCAATACAAAGATCACAAAGATCAAACCCCAAAAGATAGATGTGTCTAGAATCTACTCCTCCTCCACTTGTGTGCACTTCTCTCTCTCAACTATGCGAGTTGGATGAGTGAATGAATGAGCAAATAGAGAGAGACACACTCTCTATTTATACAACAACTTAACCTGCCTTTAACCCTAATTGGGATGACTTCCTAAGGAAGCCTAATAACCCATCCACATGACTCATGCAGGGCCGACCCCACCAAGGTGGTCTAATAACCCATCAAATATAAGTTGTGACACTTACAATAATACTTGCGACTCTTACAATAATACTTGCGACACTTACAAATACAAATGACGACACTTCTGACTGGAGGAATAATACATCTCCAACAGGAATACAATAAATTACAAGTGTAATACATGGAAGAATATCTTCCAAAGTTACAAATACATCAACACTCCCTCTTAACTAGGAAGTTATTATCTTGACACGGGTCATCAATACATATTGGCATAAGTCTTCAATTATGGAGTTGGATCATCGTCACTAGATCATGGAGCATCATCGTCACTGTTGTCGTACTCTTCATCTCGATCACTGGTTCTATCTCTCAATTCTTCTCATCATAGGAAGTTCTATAGAGCCAACCTTTTTTCATGTTGGATGCAGGCCTAGCCTCCTGTAGGTCTTCATCATCTCTACAAGCAGCCTGATAGAGGTGGAATATCAAGATTGATTATGTGCGACTGCAAAACCTGACAAGAGCATCCCAAGATCCTTTATGTGCCTAAGCATGACCGACAAGATCTCCCAGGACTAATTACATGCAGTCTCTGCAAAACCTGACAAGAGCATCTTAGGATCCTTTATGTGCCTTAGCACGACCAGCAAGATCTCCCAGGAATGATTACATGCATTCTTCAAAAAACCTTTAAATAGAATCCCAGGAACTTTTATGTGCCTAGCACGACCGACAAGATCTCTAAAGAGCATCCCAGGACTTTTACGTGCCTAACACAACCTATCGGATCTCCAGGACTGATTACATGTGAATAGGAAAAACCTTAAAAGAGCATCCCAGGAACATTTATGTGCCTAACATGACCAACAAGATCTATAAAGAGAATCCCAGGACTTTTACGTGCCTATCACAACCTATCGGATCTCCAGGACTGATTACATGCCTCCCTCATAAAACCTCGAAAGAGCATCCTAGGACTAATTATGAGCTTACTGCTCAACCTATCGGATCTCCCAGGGAGCTATTACATGCTACTGCACAACCTGCCACATATCCACAGCCTCGAAGTATCACCCTGATACTCATGATCAACCTGATCATCCTTGCACAAAGCATCATCCTGATGCTCATGATCATACTGATCATCATACAGTGCATCATCCTGATGCACATCATCGTCACATGATCATCCTGATCATCATCATAGCATCGTCCTGATGCATATCATCATCACATGATCATCCTGATCATCATCATAGCATCATCGTGATCCATATCATCTGGAGCATCATCCTGATGCTCTTCACACATGATCATCCTGATCATCATCATACATAGCATCATCTAGATCATCATCGTGACGCTCATCAAACAACACTTACATCCACAGCCATTGGAAGGATCCTCCTACCACCATACTTGGAATGGCTCCTGCAAATGTGTCCTGTCACTTCCTCCTCGAAGTATCTTCTATCTGAATATTACCAAACATCTCTCTAAAGTACTCGAACTTCACTCTGGCTAGTGGTTTGGTCAACACATCTGCAATCTGCTCATCCGTCGCAACATACAGGAGCTTCACTGCTCCTCTTCGCACCATATCACTGATATAGTGATATTTGATGTTGATGTGTTTCGACTTGTCATGGAACACAGGGTTCTCTGACAACTTCACACAACTCTAGTTGTCACAATAGATACAAGTAGCATCCAACTGGAGGTCAAATAAATCAGACAATATCTTCCTTAGCAATACTGCCTCAAAACTAGCTGAACAAGCTACGACATACTCTGCTTCGGCTGTACTCAGTGCTACATAGGATTGCTTCCTGCTAAACCAAGAGATCACACCTAATCCCATACTGAAGCAGCACCCCAAAGTGCTCTTCCTATCTGCATCACTACCTGCCCAATCTGAATCGACATAACCCTCTAGGTTGAACTTTTGATTCGCATCATACTTGAGCCCATAATCAACCGTACCCTTTAGGTATCTCAGCATATGCTTTACAACAATCAAGTGAACATGTCTAGGATCTGTCAGGAAATAGCTCAAAGTGTTCACCGCAAAGAAAATATATGGTCTCGTGTTCGTCAGGTACATCCAGGACCCAATCATCTGATGATCCGGATTTATGTGGGAACGAAACAAAAGATAGCATATACAGAATCATATACAGAGATATATTGCAAATAACACAGTGATACAGTAAACACATATTCTATTAAAAAGCGGAAATAGAACAGACTGTAAAATACAATAGCTAGAATGGTGGTAGCTATCTCTGAGAAGAGATGTGGCCGCTATGCTCATTCGTGCCAAGATGAATACAAAGAGAGGCCGAAAGGGCCTATTTATCATAAGCATGAGGGAAAGAATCCCAAACATCCAAAAACCTAACCCTAGAAGATGAACCCTCATAAAGTTTGCGGCCCCAAGGTGGTTAGTTGAACAGTCAACTTCCCGGGGTCATAACTTTTGCATATGATCTCCGTTTGGGGCGCTCGGTAGCCCGTTGGGAAGGTCTATCCGAGATTTAAAACTTTCGATTGGGCCCAAATGCATGCTGGGGGCAGCCATTTGGTCCCCCAAATCGCCAAAAAAATGTCGTTTAGGGCCTCAAAATGGCTCAGGATTCATATACAGCATGACGCTTCCACATATATGGCTGTCCTAAGAGAACATCACATACTTCAAGTGGGGCCACATCACACAATACCTCATCTTTGAAGGGCTTGATGCCATATGGTAGGCGACATTTGTGACTGACACGGATCCTTCGTCCTTGGCTTAGCCATCCAATGGTGTATGGTTGTGGGTGTGGCGTTATTGGTAGCTCCAATCTCTTGATGACTTCTTCTGAGATCAGATTCTTCTGGCTGCCGCTGTCCACAACAAAGTGTAGGGGAATTCCCTTCACCCACATCTGTGAGTGGAAAAGGCGCTCCTCTGCCTCCGACTCTTCAGGCTCCTTTGGCTGAATCTGTGTGGTGGAAACAACGGCACTGGGTTCTTCATCAATGATCTGCTTCCCTTTTTGTGCGGCTGTGAAATTAGGTTCCGAGTCAGAATCGAAACTGGGATCTGATTCTGAAGCTTTGATCTCAGCCACCAATGATTGTTTTGAGCGACAATCAGCAGTGTTGTGCCAGGGGCTTTTGTGGAACTCGCACCACTTCCCGGTTTCCTTCTTTGTCTTTTCTTTACCCTTCTTCGCCTGTGGTTGGGACTGGTTGTCCTTTTCTTGCCCCATGCTCTGCGAGCCAGAGTTTCCCTTTCCCTGCTTCTGCGCAGGTCCGAAGTCATGCTTGTTCTTTTGCTGAAATTTCTGCTCAATTTTGACAGCATATCGATAGGCGGATCCGAGTGAAGAGATTTCCAGGAAATCCATCTCTGTTCGGATGTACCGGTGTAGGCCACTGCGATATTTCAGTACTAGGTGCCGCTCGGAGTCCTTGATACCTAGCTTTGTGCGCAAGATATGAAATTTGTTGGTGTACTCCGACACCGTTTGGTCCCTCTCTTGATGCAGAATGGTCCATTTTGTGTACTGGTCATCATAGTTTCCAACAGGGTAATATTGTTCCTTGACGGCATCTATAAAAGAGGCCCAAGTGGGATTGGAATATTCAAACAATTCGGACTCGTCTGATGAGTTTTGCTCACAATAAGTTTCCCACCAATTTTTGACATGGGGGACGGCCTTAAGGAGCGCAAAGATGATCTTTTCCGTGTCGAAAAATTGGTGGACAGAGAAATACCCTTCTAGTAGATTCAACCATTTATCTAGAGCATCGGCATCGATTTGGCCTTCAAATAAAGGGATATCAAAATTAACTTGTACCTTGAAGGGAGTCGTATCTCCGAAATGGCTTCTCGTTGAGGGTGCATTTGCCGTTGTTGGCATGCGTTGAAGGATTTGGGCAAAATTATCCATCATCTCGTTCCTCTGTCGCCCGAGGGCTTCCTCGAGCAACAACTTGATAGGATCTACTGCTCCGTCGTCTCTCTTTTCTTCCGCCATGGGTGGCCGTTTGGGGCGGCGAGAGTAGTCTTCCCCAAGTGAAACTAGTTCGAGACCCAACTCTCTATATCCCGACCTCGTTGGGGACATGCACCGAGAAACAATCAAAGAGCAGACTGCTCTGATACCACTGATCCGGATTTATGTGGGAACGAAACAAAAGATAGCATATACAAAATCATATACAGAGATATATTGCAAATAACACAATGATACAGTAAACACATATTCTATTAAATAGCGGAAATAGAACAGACTATAAAATACAATAGCTAGAATGGTGGTAGCTATCTCTGAGAAGAGATGTGGCCGCTATGCTCATTCGTGCCAAGATGAATACAAAGAGAGGCCGAAAGGGCCTATTTATCATAAGCATGAGGGAAAGAATCCCAAACATCCAAAAACCTAACCCTAGAAGATGAACCGTCATAAAGTTTGCGGCCCCAAGGTAGTTAGTTGAGCAATCAACTTCCCGGGGTCATAACTTTTGCATATGATCTCCGTTTGGGGCACTCAGTAGCCCGTTGGGAAGGTCTATCCGATATTTACAACTTTTGACTGGTCCCAAATGCATGCCGAGGGAAGTAATTTGGCTCCCCAAATCGCCAAAAAATGTCGTTTAGGGCCTCAAGATGTCTCCGGAAGTTCAGGACCTGAAAAACTGCTAAAAATAGTAATTTACCAAAATTGCCAGAAGACTGTTTTGAGCCAGTTGGAAGAGGTGGGCCGCCACCGATATCCACCTGGATCAATCCTCCCTCCTTAGGAAGCAATGGTCTCCATTGCATTAAATCCCTTATCATATGTCGAGTTGTGTGTCGATTTGAGCTCTTGGTGCGACATTTGCTGAAGTGGAAAGGTTGCCTTACTTTGACATCTTCAGAGGGTTGTAATTGTTGTTGATGGATGCGCTGGAGCTGTTCAATAGTTTTGGTTGTTGTGGTATCCTTGGTATGCACCGGTGTGGATGGTTTCTTTTTGGAAGGGCCCCTTGAATGCGTGGCCTTGCACTGTAGAGGTACCCGAATAGGCGATGCTGCACTAACTTTGTGTTTTTCTTGTTTCTGCTGAGTAGAAGGATAATCTGCAGAGGTTGTGGATGTCTCTGCGATCTGATGTTCACCTTTAGTGGCAGTTGCGAATAGGGAAAATTTCCCAGTGTGGGAGATTATCTTCCTTCCCTGCTCGTTTGGGGTAGGTGCAACTATCTCTGGTGTCCGATAGAGTTGTCCTCCCAAAGTGACAATGACACTGCGAGGTCGGGATTCATATACAGCATGACGCTTCCACATATATGGCTGTCCTAAGAGAACATCACATACTTCAAGTGGGGCCACATCACACAATACCTCATCTTTGAAGGGCTTGATGCCATATGGTAGGCGACATTGGTGACTGACACGGATCCTTCGTCCTTGGCTTAGCCATCTAATGGTGTATGGTTGTGGGTGTGGCGTTATTGGTAGCTCCAATCTCTTGATGACTTCTTCTGAGATCAGATTCTTCCGGCTGCCGCTGTCCACAACAAAGTGTAGGGGAATTCCCTTCACCCACATCTGTGAGTGGAAAAGGCACTCCTCTGCCTCCGACTCTTTAGGATCCTCTGGCCGAATCTGTGTGGTGGCAACAACGGCACTGGGTTCTGCATCAATGATCTGCTTCCCTTTTTGTGCGGCTTTGAAATTAGGTTCCGAGTCAGAATCGAAACTGGGATCTGATTCTGAAGCTTTGATCTTAGCCACCAATGACTGTTTTGAGCGACAATCAGCAGTGTTGTGCCAGGGGCTTTTGTGGAACTCGCACCACTTCCCAGTTTCCTTCTTTGTCTTTTCTTTACCCTTCTTCGCCTGTGGTTGGGACTTGTTGTCCCTTTCTTGCCCCATGCTCTGCGAGCCAGAGTTTCCCTTTCCCTGCTTCTACGCAGGTCCGAAGTCACGCTTGTTCTTTTGCTAAAATTTCTGCTCAATTTTGACAGCATATCGATAGGCGGATCCGAGTGAAGAGATTTCCAGGAAATCCATCTCTGTTCGGATGTACCGGTGTAGGCCACTGCGATATTTCAGTACTAGGTTCCGCTCGGAGTCCTTGATACCTAGCTTTGTGCGCAAGATATGAAATTTGTTGGTGTACTCCGACACGGTTTGGTCCCTCTCTTGATGCAGAATGGTCCATTTTGTGTACTGGTCATCATAGTTTCCAACAGGGTAATATTGTTCCTTGACGACATCTATAAAAGAGGCCCAAGTGGGATTGGAATATTCAAACAATCTAGACTCGTCTGATGAGTTTTGCTCACAATAAGTTTCCCACCAATTTTTGACATGGGGGACGACCTTAAGGAGCGCAAAGATGATCTTTTCCCTGTCAGAAAATTGGTGGACAGAGAAATACCCTTCTAGTAGATTCAACCATTTATCTAGAGCATCGACATCGATTTGGCCTTCAAATAAATGGATATCAAAATTAATTTGTACCTTGAAGGGAGTCGTATCTCCGAAATGACTACTCGTTGAGGGTGCATTTGCCGCTGTTGGCATGCGTTGAAGGATTTGGGCGAAATTATCCATCATCTCGTTCCTCTGTCGCGTGAGGGCTTCCTCGAGCAACAACATGATAGGATCTACTGCTCCGTCGTCTCTCTTTTCTTCCGCCATGGGAGGCCGTTTGGGGCGGCGAGAGTAGTCTTCCCCAAGTGAAACTAGTTCGAGACCCAACTCTCTATATCCCGACCTCATCGGGGACATGCACCGAGAAACAATCAAAGAGCAGACTGCTCTGATAACACTGATCCGGATTTATGTGGGAACGAAACAAAAGATAGCATATACAGAATCATATACAAAGATATCTTGCAAATAACACAGTGATACAGTAAACACATATTCTATTAAATAGCGGAAATAGAACAGACTGTAAAACACAATAGCTAGAATGGTGGTAGCTATCTCTAAGAAGAGATGTGGCCGCTATGCTCATTCGTGCCAAGATGAATACAAAGAGAGGCCGAAAGGGCCTATTTATCATAAGCATGAGGGAAAGAATCCCAAACATCCAAAAACCTAACCCTAGAAGATGAACCGTCATAAAGTTTGCGGCCCCAAGGTGGTTAGTTGAACAGTCAACTTCCCGAGGTCATAACTTTTGCATATGATCTCCGTTTGGGGCGCTCGGTAGCCTGTTGGGAAGGTCTATCCGAGATTTACAACTTTTGACTAGGCCCAAATGCATGCCGGAGGCAGCCATTTGGTCCCCCAAATCGCAAAAAAATGTCGTTTAGGGCCTCAAAATGGCTCCGGAAGTTCAGGACCTGAAAAACTGCTAAAAATAGTAATTTACCAAAATTGCCAGAAGACTGTTTTGAGCCAGTTGGAAGAGGTGGGCCGCCACCGATATCCACCTGGATCAATCCTCCCTCCTTAGGAAGCAATGGTCTCCATTACGTTAAATCCCTTATCATATGTCGAGCTGTGTGTCGATTTGAGCTCTTGGTGCGACATTTGCTGAAGTGGAAAGGTTTCCTTACTTTGACATCTTCAGAGGGTTGTAATTGTTGTTGATGGATGCGCTGGAGCTGTTCAATAGTTTTGGTTGTTGTGGTATCCTTGGTATGCACCGGTGTGGATGGTTTCTTTTTGGAGGGGCCCCTTGAATGCGTGGCCTTGCACTGTAGAGGTACCCGAATAGGCGATGCTGCACTAACTTTGTGTTTTTCTTGTTTCTGCTGAGTAGAAGGATAATCTGCAGAGGTTGTGGATGTCTCCGCGATCTGATGTTCACCTTTAGTGGCGATTGCGAATAGGGAAAATTTCCCAGTGTGGGAGATTATCTTCCTTCCCTGCTCGTTTGGGGTAGGTGCAACTATCTCTGGTATTCGATAAAGTTGTCCTCCCAAAGTGACAATGACACTGCGAGGTTGGGATTCATATACAGCATGACGCTTCCACATATATGGCTGTCTTAAGAGAACATCACATACTTCAAGTGGGGCCACATCACACAATACCTCATCTTTGAAGGGCTTGATGCCATATGGTAGGTGACATTTGTGACTGACACGGATCCTTCGTCCTTGGCTTAGCCATCCAATGGTGTACGGTTGTGGGTGTGGCTTTATTGGTAGCTCCAATCTCTTGATGACTTCTTCTGAGATCAGATTCTTCTGGCTGCCGCTGTCCACAACAAAGTGTAGGGGAATTCCCTTCACCCACATCTGTGAGTGGAAAAGGCGCTCCTCTGCCTCCGACTCTTCAGGCTCCTCTGGCTGAATCTGTGTTGTGGCAACAACGGCACTGGGTTCTGCATCAATGATCTGCTTCCCTTTTTGTGCGGCTGTGAAATTAGGTTCCGAGTCAGAATCGAAACTAGGATCTGATTCTGAAGCTTTGATCTCAGCCACCAATGACTGTTTTGAGCGACAATCAGCAGTGTTGTGCCAGGGGCTTTTGTGGAACTCGCACCACTTCCCGGTTTCCTTCTTTGTCTTTTCTTTACCCTTCTTCGCCTGTGGTTGGGACTGGTTGTCCTTTTCTTGCCCCATGTTCTGCGAGCCAGAGTTTCCCTTTCCCTGCTTCTGCGCAGGTCCGAAGTCACGCTTGTTCTTTTGCTGAAATTTCTGCTCAATTTTGACAGCATATCGATAGGCGGATCCGAGTGAAGAGATTTCCAGGAAATCCATCTTTGTTCGGATGTACCGGTGTAGGCCACTGCGATATTTCAGTACTAGGTGCCGCTCGGAGTCCTTGATACCTAGCTTTGTGCGCAAGATATGAAATTTGTTGGTGTACTCCGACACCGTTTGGTCCCTCTCTTGATGCAGAATGGTCCATTTTGTGTACTGGTCATCATAGTTTTCAACAGGGTAATATTGTTCCTTGACGGCATCTATAAAAGAGGCCCAAGTGGGATTGGAATATTCAAACAATCCAGACTCGTCTGATGAGTTTTGCTCACAATAAGTTTCCCACCAATTTTTGACATGGGGGACGGCCTTAAGGAGCGCAAAGATGATCTTTTCCCTGTCGAAAAATTGGTGGACAGAGAAATACCCTTCTAGTAGATTCAACCATTTATCTAGAGCATCGGCATCGATTTGGCCTTCAAATAAAGGGATATCAAAATTAACTTGTACCTTGAAGGGAGTCGTATCTCCGAAATGGCTGCTCGTTGAGGGTGCATTTGTTGTCATGCGTTGAAGGATTTGGGCGAAATTATCCATCATCTCGTTCCTCTGTCGTGCGAGGGCTTCCTTGAGCAACAACTTGATAGGATCTACTGCTCCGTCGTCTCTCTTTTCTTCCGCCATGGGAGGCCGTTTGGGGCGGCGAGAGTGGTCTTCCCCAAGTGAAACTAGTTCGAGACCCAACTCTCTATATCCCGACCTCGTCGGGGACATGCACCGAGAAACAATCAAACAGCAGACTGCTCTGATACCACTGATCCCGATTTATGTGGGAACGAAACAAAAGATAGCATATACATAATCATATACAGAGATATATTGCAAATAACACAGTGATATAGTAAACACATATTCTATTAAATAGCGGAAATAGAAGAGACTGTAAAATACAATAGCTAGAATGGTGGTAGCTATCTCTGAGAAGAGATGTGGCCGCTATTCTCATTCGTGCCAAGATGAATACAAAGAGAGGCTGAAAGGGCCTATTTATCATAAGCATGAGGGAAAGAATCCCAAACATCCAAAAACCTAACCCTAGAAGATGAACCGTCATAAAGTTTGCGGCCCCAAGGTGGTTAGTTGAACAGTCAACTTCCCGGGGTCATAACTTTTGCATATGATCTCCGTTTGGGGCGCTCGGTAGCCCGTTGGGAAGTTCTATCCGAGATTTACAACTTTTGACTAGGCCCAAATGCATGCCGAAGGAAACCATTTGGTCCCCCAAATCGCCAAAAAATGTCGTTTAGGGCCTCAAAATGGCTCCGGAAGTTCAGGACCTGAAAAACTGCTAAAAATAGTAATTTACCAAAATTGCCAGAAGACTGTTTTGAGCCAGTTGGAAGAGGTGGGACGCCACCGATATCCGCCTGGATCATCTAATGATACATCGTAGCATCAATTGACTCTGATGAAGCATCACTCAATAGCTTAAGGTTCGATGCCATAGGTGTGGCCATGGCCTTGTAGTCCATCATCCCAAACCGCTTCAGGATCTCTACTGCATACTTCCCTTGTCCAAGCAAGATTCCATCTGCACTCTACCACACCTCCATACCTAGAAAGTAATGGATCATACCCAATTCCTTCATCTTGAACTCGGAAGCAAGCTTCCTCTTTGTGTCATAAATCAACCTATCCTCACTTGTCACAAACAGGTTATCCACATACAATAGGAGTATCACTGGATTGCCCTCCTCAACCTTGTAGTAAAGGTTGGAATCTGCTTTACTCTTGGTAAATCCCAAATTGGACAGGAAGCTATCTATCTTTCCGTACCATGTTTTGGGTGCTTGCTTCAAGCCATACAGGGCTTTCTTTAACTTGCACGCATATGACTCCATGTCATGTGTCTCAAACCTGAGTGGTTTCGCTACATACATTTCCTCTTCGACTACACCATTCAAGAAAGTTGTCTTGACATCCATCTAGTGTATCTTCCACTTCATTATTGCAGCCCGAGCAAGTACTATTCTGATGGAAGTGTATCTGGATATAGGTGCAAAAGTCTCTTCATAATCTATCCCTTCTTTCTGGGAGAAGCCACGAGCCACAAACCTTGTCTTTTATTTCTCTATGCTACCATCTGCAACATGCTTGATCTTGTAGATCCACTTGGAAGTCACAACAGACTTCCCTTCTGGTCTTGGGACCACATCCAAAACATCATTCTTCATGATCGACTGGTATTCCTCGACCATGGCATCCTTCCATTCTTTCTTCTCTACTGCTTCTTCATAGCTGGAAGGTTCTTTGTTCATTATGTCACAGAGTAAGGCAACATAGTTGGTGTGTGACCTTGTCCTTTTTCTTTCTTTGTGTTCTTCTTCTGGAATACCATACCTTTCTGCATATTGGATGAGCTCTCTAGCCCATGATGGTTTCCTCTTGTGAGAGTTCTTCTCACGAGGTGGATCTACAGGTTCTTGTGGATCTTCTATTTCACGATCCTCTTATGTAATTACTTCATTCATGGTGGTGTCTTGTATTCTGGGTACTCTTGGTTCTTCATTTTCTTCAACAGGTGTCTTCCTTGATTTTATATATGTTAAGACTTCATCAAAAGTCACATCCCTACTGATGTCAATCTTCTTGAACCTTGGAAAGTAGATTTTGTATGCCTTCGAGCTTTCACTGTAACCCACAAATATACCCTTCTATCCTGAAGTAAAGCTTTGTTCTCTTTTCTTTTGGATGTGTGTGTATACTAGACACCCAAATATCCTGAGATGGCTAACTTCTGGTTTCTAACCAGAGAAAACTTCTTCTGGTGTCTTGTTGTCAAGCATCTTGTGAGGTGTTCTATTTTACACATATACAACTGTCCTTGCTACTTCTGCCCATATATGCATGGGTATATCTTGGCCATGGAGCATTTCCCGTGCTGCTTCCATGATTGTTCTATTCTTCCTTTCTGCAACTCCATTTTGTTGTGGATTGTAAGGAGTGGTCAACTCCCTCTTAATTTCCGAATCACTGCATAACTTCTGGAAGTCTCCTGAAGTGAACTCTCCGCCATTGTTGGATCTAAAGGTATTGATCTTCTTATTAGTTTGGTTTTCTATCAAGGCTTTGAATTCCTTGAACTTATCAAACACTTCATCTTTATTCTTCAAGAAATAAACCCAAGTCTTCCTAGATAAATCATCAATGAAAGAAACATAATATACATACCCACTCAGAGAACTGGATGACATTGGACCGCATACATCGGAGTGGATAATCTCCAAGATTCCTTTTGCCTTGATTTCACTGCTTGGAAAAGCCTTCTTTGTGTTCTTTCCTTGTGCACATCCTTTGCAAACACCTTCATGTTTTGACTGGATTTCAGGAAGACCTTCTACTGCTTTTCTTTCAATTGGTAGTGCTCTATAGTGCACATGTGCAAGCCTTTTGTGCCAGAGTTCACTTGGCTCCATGGATTCATGTACCATGGCATGTTCAGGTTGTCCCTTCAATTTGTACAATCCTCCCTATTGCTCTCCAATCACTACTGCATCATCTATGGTCTTACCTTTTGGCCACATAAGTACTTGGCCATCCACAAATGAAACTCTCATCCCCTTTGCATCCAAAGATGATATGGAGATAAGATTCTTCTTGAGTCCAGGTACATATAGAACATCTTTCATCTTTAAAGACTTCCCAGAGTCTAATTTGTAGGAGGATTCACCACTTCCTTTTATAGGGCATTGGTAGTCATCCCTAAGTTTCACCTTATGAGGTACGACTCATGTTCAAATAGGTCCATAAGAGATTATTTAAATCCTGTCATATGTTTGGAAGCCCCACTATCAATAAGCCAATCATTACACCCATGTGTAACAGTACCTATGAGAGCAGAGATTAGAACATACTCTTCGTCACTTGAAGAGTCTTCACTTTCTACCTTAGTCTTCTTCTTGGGAGGTTCATCATCCTCAGCAGCATGAGCATGATATCTCTTCTTGTTGCTCTTGTTGTTGTTGTTGTTGAAGTCTTTTCTTCTCTTGGGACATTCTGAGGCAAAGTTTCCCTTCTCATTACAAGTGACGCATCTCAGATCTTTCTTCTCTCTTTGATGGTGGTGAGAATATTTCTTGTGATGATATTGCTCCCTCTTGAACTTACTTCTCTTGGTGTGTGCTGTGAGAGCTTGATCTTCATTTTCCATCTTTTCTTCTCAGGCCACAAGTCTAGCTTCTTCTTGTGAACAATCCTCCCACAGTCTACTAAAAGAGATCAATTTCTTTCTTGCACAAATAACTTGAATGAAGGAGCCCCATGACCTAGGTAGGCCATTCAATGTGGTCATCACAATCTCTCCATTCTTCACTACTTCATCCATAGCTTCAAGTTGTTCTTTGATTTGAGAGACCTTGGTAAAGTAGGATAGGATGGTCTCTCCATTATGGATCTTTACCCCTTTCAATTGGTTCCGCAGTGTCATCTTTCGATTTATATTCTTTCGTTCAAACAACTTGGTCAAGGAGTCAAACATCTCCTTAGGTGTCTTTAGGGAAGACACATGGGGAATGAGATGGTATTTTATAGAATCAGCAATGATTCTCTTGGCCTTGACCAAGTTCTTCTTGTGTAAGGCCTTAGCCTCATCTCCCTCTAGAACTAGAACCTCTTCTCTTATGTAGGTGTCTAATTCATTCTCTTCTAGGATTAACCCAATCCTATACTTCCATGCTTCGAATTTATTAGCCCCTTCAATCTTATCCTCAAGCTTGGTGCGGTGAGATGTCTCAATGAGAAACTCAAATGGAAATAAAATATTTAGGTCTTAACACTAGATTTGTTGAAACTGGATCTAGAGCTGGATTAGGGTTTGTTAAAGAAACCCTAAAAATTCAAACTTTGAATTTCAAACTTCTGATTTGATGGAATGATGCACCTTGATGAGCTGATCAAGCTGGTATACTTCAATTTTGAAATCTACAAAATTTGACCCCTCAAAAATGACTTTGAAACTTTCAAATCTGTAGTTTCTCGTTTTCTGGTCAAAATCCCAAACTAGGGTTTGAAAGTGCCCGGGGTTCTTCCCAGCCAAAAAGTTCGATCTTGGTCTCTAAACTTCAATTTTTCTGAGGAGCATTCAGCCGTGGTCTCAGATTCCAAAAATTCCAACTTTCTCTGAAACCCTAATTTCCCATAGCAGTGACAGGCCAGAAATTGAAAAATGCTCAGAATTGAATTTCGTCTCGATAGAAAGATGCGCCCTTGCTAGGAGAGTCAGTCTATCCTCCTACCTTTGATGAACTGTGGAGAGAAACCCAAAAATTAAGAAGCCCTAGCTTCCGCAACTACACAATGTCTTCTTCTTAGTACCGCTCTGATACCATGTTAATTTTTCAATAATTTCATTCAATATTATCTAGGATCACTAAGAGAATAAAAATCACAGCATAACAATCGCAAGAGACAATGGACACAAAGCATTTCACCGAGGAAAACTAAGAAGGTGAAAAACCCCGGAACTTCCTCAGAGATAGAATGAGCACCAATACAAAGATCACAAAGATCAAACCCCAAAAGATAGATGTCTCCAGTACCTACTCCTCCTCCACTTGTGCGCACTTCTCTCTCTCTACTATGTGAGTTGGATGAGCAAATAGAGAGAGTTACACTCTCTATTTATACAACTTAACCTGCCTTTAACCCTAACTGGGCCGACTTCCTAAGGAAGCCTAATAACTCATCCACATGACTCATGCAGGGTCGACCCCACCAAGGTGGTCTAATAACCCATCAAATATAAGTTGTGACACTTACAATAATACTTGCGACACTTACAAATACAAATGACGACACTTCTGAATGGAGGAATAATACATCTCCAACATGAATACAATAAAGTACAAGTGTAATACATGGAGTAATATCTTCCGAAGTTACAAATACATCAACACATGCTTCCCAACAATGCACCCCTTGCAGGTAGCTTTTGAAAATTTGGTGCTTGGAAGTCTTTCAACCATGTCTTCTTTTCTCAATGCATGAAGATATATGTAGTTTAGGTGTCCAAAACTCTCATGCCAAAGTCTACTGACCTCATTAGATTGTGACAGAAGAGCATTAGGAGATGAGTAAGAAAGAAAGTGTGAGAACTTGTACATTCTTAACTCATGATCTGCAACACCAACTGCTACCACTTTTCCTATAGAAACTTCATAAATTTCCACATCATCTTGAGTGAAAATCACTCTCTTGGCCAAACCAGTGTGGGTCATTTGCTAAACAAAGAGGATATTTGCTGCAAGATCAGGCACATATAGTACATTATTGAAGTATCCATTTTCTAGATTGATCTTCCCAATGCCTCTCGCTAGGATCTATGAATCATCACCCATGAGAATGGAAGGATCACTGTAAGGTGATAGAGAAGAGAAATTTTCTCTTGCAGATGCCATGTGCCTTGAGGCACCTGGATCTATGATGAAAGAAGTGGATTTTGAGGTACTAGCCATCAATGTATGGCATCTCTCCTTGTCTTCGGACACACCCTCCTTCTTCTTTGAACTTTCTGGAAGAGGAATGTTATTTTTTTGGAGGAGATGGGTCAACATATTAATTGTCTTCTTCATGCATGCAATTTTAGGGTGCCAACCCTTTTGATAGTAAGTGGATTCAGTATTCTCTTTCTTCTTTCCTTTCTCCTTGACATGATTTGAACCCCCATCAGAACATTTGGGCTTCTCCTTGTCTTTCTTCTTCTCTTGTTTCTTCGAACCCTTTGGCTTTCTCTTTCCTCTTGCTTGCTTCAAATCCCCATATGCAAGAAATTGATCCTTTTGCTTGATGGAACCCATTAGGAACAACTTATCTTGTTCTTGTGTAAGCATCTCCATGAAATATTCCAAAGATCGCATCTTCCAGTTTTGAATAGTGATCTTGGTGGAATGAAATGTAGAAACAAATACAGAGTACTCAGGACCCAACTTCGAAAGTATGGACAACACCAGCTGTTCGTCCTTCTTCTCAATGCCACATTGCTTGAGTTGCAAGACCAAGGATTTGAACTTGTTGAAGAATTCTTGGATAGTTTTGAAACTGCTTTGGATCAGTGAGACCAACTCATTCTCAAGTTGATGGCCCCTCATCTAATAAGTCTTCCCAAATAATGACTCAAACTTGAGCCACACTTCATTTGGAGAAGTAAGAATGCCAATATGGAATACGAGGTCTCTTAAAATGCTGAGACAAAGAAAGCCAAAAGCTTCATCCATTCTGTTGAGGAACTTCGACTTCTCTACTACAGAATTTGGCTCAATTTCAATCCCCATGGTAACTCTGAAGAGACCCTTGGATCTTAGTTGGATTATCATTTCATCCTTTCACTCAAAGTAGTTGAATGGAGTGAGCAAGATGACATGATACTGCTCCATTATGTAGTTTGCGCACTAGGTGACAAAGAACATTGTAAACCTGCAATGCAAACACTCAATCACTCAGGAGGGGATCCTAACTAGCTAATCCGTACCATGCATTGACAGAAGGCACATTCGGTAGCGCGTCACACCCTGGGTAGACTCCAAAGGATTGCTCCAATGGATTCAAGGAAATGGCCCTGGGGACTTTTGTGGTTGCTCCACTGCTTCTGGAGAACTTCTGAAGCAGTCTTGGTTCGACTAGAAGCTCCAATAGCTTTGATACCATGTGAAATTTATCTCACAGTAGGATTTACTAGCTAACGATATCCTCACAATTAAGAAATTTGACTAAGTATGCATAAAATGGTGTAAAAGAAGCATTCTGGACACTTAATAATAAACATGCTATTTGATCATTTGTGTCTGGTTTTTTATTATTTGTGTGTCCAAAATGCTTCTTTTACACTATTTTCTGCATACTTAGTCACATTTCTTAATTGTGAGGATATCCTTAGCTAGTAGATCCCACTGTGAGTTAAATTTCACACTTAGTTGGACGATATCTCCAATTCGTTTGCAAGGAGAGATAACCCAATGTTTGCTTCGATGGATAAGGAGAGAAGGACTCTAGAAACATCATGAGCATGAAACCCTCTCATTTCACATAGGAGAAAGACACCACAAGAAAGTTCTAGAACCAAATAAAATGGGCCAAGCTAGACCCTAAACCTTTTAGCTACCTCACTTTGGAAAGGATGCAAAGTAAAAGTTTATGTACCGAACGATAGATGACAAATGGACCAAGTGACGAGTTGATCACTTTCACCAACCCGCATACACCTCAACAGTTAGACAATAAATGTGTAGGTACAAGAATCAAACATAACATTACTATCTAGCAAGCGAATTGAGTTGTATATTCATAACCACAAAGTTCTCACTTAATATTGCTATCCACCAATGGTTTTGACATGGCCAATATAACATAGAACCATTAACTTAAACATATTAATATAGTTCCCTAAAGGACCTTTCATTTCTACAGTGCAAATAGTTGATGACTTACCATTCCATTCCATAACTTGAATGAACAAATAAGGGAAGGGTTAAGTATTTACTAGTGAAGGTACTCTTACTAGACCAAGTATGACACATAAATTCATATCCCTCTAGCCTTGATACGAGGCACCATTACTAATATTAATTTCACTCTAGCCTCTAGCCTCAATATACAGCATGATCGCAACCCCGAATTAATCTGCTTATGCCATTCATATATGTCCCTAGTCAAGGACATAACAATATAAAGAGATTAAAATATATAAAAATTTAAAAGTTTTGGATTCATTGTTTAAGGCAATGAATACAAACTTAATAAGTTTACATATAATGAGACAAACCCTTAGTGTCAAACATGATTAAATGAATGTATTTTTGCAATATTATATGTTAATTGGTTTAGTGGAAAAGATGGCTTAGATTTCTAATTACTATGGGATGGGATATTTTATCCATGTTAAGTTATTTCTTTTCATCCATATAAATGGAAAAAAGTGTTTATTGCACTTTAGTATTCCATACATTTATTTGATGTATTTAATTATACAAATTATCACATTTTTAAGTCTCATTTTCTATATTTGTTCTATTTAATAATATATATAATATGTTTCTTCTTAAGAGATTATAGGTTCAAATCTTGAGAAAATAGAGCATATACAAATGACTATTTGAAGAAGATCATTTATTTAATAAAAGAGTTTCATACAACAAAATTTGATATATAACTAAACTTTTATCTTAAAGTTAAATTATTATTATTTATATATGTTGAATATAAAATACTAAAAAATCATTTTTAAAAATAAAATAAAAATAATTATACTAAATTGTACAAAAAAAAAAAAATATGACTTTCATTTTTAATACCATTAAATAAATAATTAATACACATAAACAATATAAAAAATCAAAAATTTTATCCTAAGGATAGGAAAAGCACCAAATAATCTTCAAAAGTATGAATATTCTTTTAAAAAAGTTTCCTCCTAAGGATAGGAAAAGCACCAAATAATCCTCAAAAATATGAATATTCTTTTAAGAAAGAGAAACTTAATACTTTGAATGACATTACATCTTAAAAGCCGAGAGTTGTAGTTAATTTTGAAAGTTATAATTGGTCCTCGGGGAATTCTATTTGGATTCAATGACTAGTATTTGGATTTATTGATTAATTAAGATAATGAATCCAAACTCAATAAATTCCTTAAAGTCAAACTTCACTCCATCGGTGTTTCAAACTTGACTCCATCGGTGTTTCAAGATTGTTGAAATATTTTAATTACAATCAACTTTTTTCCTTTTCTTCATCTCAATTTAAATTTCATAAGTTTCATTTTAAAGTGTAATCAAACCACAATGAAAGCTATAGTTATAAAACAATGTCAAATTAAAGTTAAAGGCTATCATTGTAGTTTCCAACGGCTCCTTGCAAGATGGCAAATGGCTCCTTGCAAGATGATGGTGGTATATGTTTGGGCGATGGTTTTTGTATTTTTGGGCGGCGGATTTTAGATTTCTTACAAAGGATTTTATATTTCTGGACGATTTTTTTAAAGCAGTTCGATGACAATGAAGGCGATGGATTCTTATTTGTTTTTTTCAATCCAATTAATTATCGTGTCTTCTCTCCTCTCCGTTCATGCTTCATGAGGTTGTGTGTGGTCTGAATATTCTATATGCATTTAAAAATCATATTAAACTTAGAATATTCAATATTTTGTTATATATTTTTAATGCATTTAATTTTGTTATTATAAATATTATGTTTTATTTGTATACCCATTTAATAAACATTAAATATTCAATTCAACTTTATGTCTAGACGTAAAAGAAGTCTTTTATTTATTTGCTTCTTTATGGATGATTCTTCATTTTATTTATTTGCTTCATTACGGATGATTCTTCATTCCCATGTCTATTTTTATTTTTATTTGAATTCTTTCGCGGGTTCTTCCCAAGTTTAAAGAATAAGAATAGTTGGTCATCCGTTTTAATGTTTAGAACCCAATTGACGAGTCATTTGGACGAGGAAATATTGTTTCCACATGGTTGAGAGCGGGAGGATGATAGAGAAGAGGATCGTGCATTGCCAAGCTATTTGTAGAGATAGATAAGGTAGATTCCTCTAGGAAGATTTATTGTCATTTTTTTTTGCTTTTGTTAAAAAATTAAAATCATTTGGATCTAATAAGAGTTAATTAAGTCATATTTAGTTTGATTTTTTATCTTAAATATTTGTTTACAAAAGTATTTTTAATTTTTGTTTTTTTGTGTTGTGATTATTAAGGTGATTTAATATATTGTATTTATTTTTCATTGCAAGTGATTTATAGGGTACCCGTACGAAGCTGGTACCAAAAATAACCGCAACAAGAGTGTGTGAGCGGAAAAAAAAAGGACACGCACGCGCCTCCAAAGACGCGCACGCGTCCCTACTTCGGCAATGCCGAACTTCCACGTGATTCAACCCACGTGGACAAAAAGGGCACGCACACACCCTTGATGTGTACGCACATATTGGTGCGCACGTGTTAGTGACGCGTGCGCACCTCTGTTTTTTTATAAAAAAAAACAGAGCTCACGGGTTTTGTCATTTTCGACAGACCCGTGAGCTAAATTACCAACCCGCGAGCACACCTTCAACCCCACGAACACGTCCTCGTGTACCCCCGTCATCATCAACACCAAGCAGTCGCCCCTACACCACGGTGTCGTCCGTTTCTCCAGGTAAGTGCTCCTCAAAGCACAAATTTGTCTTTATTTTTGTTTTCCATTTTAAATTTTTTTTTTTTTTTAATTTACAATCCATTAAAAAACCAAGGAAATATAATTGCAGGCCATCTACACACCTAACAAGATGTCAGACCCACCACCACCATCCGATGAAACCCGACCTCCAGAAGAGAATATGGGAATCGACAATGAACCCAATGAAAACCCTGAAGATCAATTACACCAAGACTTAAATCAATTGAGGGCACTAAGTAATGAATTGAACAGTACCAGGGAACCCTCTCGGGTTTCCTTGGCTTCATCACTTCAAAACATTATTGAATCAATCAATATTGCACACAGTGAGATAAAAAACTTAAGCCAATAAGGGCTCGAATGAGGGAACACTACTCCACTGGGTTGTCCAAAGAGCAAATAAAAGACCTCAACATCAGCAAAGCCCAGTTGTATAGCAAGTTCATAGTTCCCTCAACCGACAGCCTCCAGCTTTGACGAGACCTCGGGTTTGCATGGACTGGTGCATTTACCAGCCATGGAGATATAACTAGAGACAGAGGTGGTTCATGGTGTTTGACACGCCCCCGTGCAACAATTTGTAGGTCCCATAGTATTTCCTTCGGAAATTGTGGGCTGAGTTTGAGCTAGGGTACCATGTCAACTATTTTGACATCACTGAGTTTCAATGTGTCAGTCTTGGCTTTGCCCAAGATCGGCCTCAGGCACACCGCAACCCGCTTAGAGGACCTCTTGCACCCAGGAGAGAGCCAAACCCCCCTCCTCGACCACCCGGGTTTGGTAGCTGTCTAGATGAGATTCACGACTCCGTCAGACGTGCCACACATAACTTGCTTAGACATACCAAATTTGTGGCCATGTCTTCCCAGATCCGGGAGGACATCGATGAGACACAGACAGCTGCACAGTCTATGGGTGGTGGCCGAGACATGCCGGGTACAGGTGGAACCCAGGCGGGGCCTTCTAGTTCTGTTGGAACACCGGCACATCATTGTTCTCACTGTGGTCATTCTTTCCATGGTGATACGCAACAGCATGCCATAGGGAGCTTCATGGATCAGGTTTGCTATTGTTTTATTTAATGTTCAAGTATTTGTTATATTTTATTTGATATCGTATTGTTTAATATATTTAACTTTGAATTACACATTGTTGACTTTACTTGTTTTAATGTTCAATTATTGGGTGTCGGGTCTCCACCCCCTAGGTGGGAGGACGTCGGTCCCTTTGACCTCGATGGAGCCATGGCGGCAGCAAAGGAGATTGCGACACCATACACACATGTAACTTCTTTACTTTGAATAATTAGATCCAGTTACGAGTAATTTGTGTTTAGTAATTACAAATTAATTAGCATTGAGTAATTACCATATTATCATCATAGTTTACAGTTGTGTTTATAATACTGTCTAATTTATTTGAGAGATATAAATTCGTATAATCCCACCCAAAAAAAATGAAACCTTATCAAACATGAAAACCTAACAAAACTATAAACATTTGTGTTAGACACAATGCTCACTGAGAGGGGGGGTGAATCAGTGAACCTATACTTTATTTAATTTCAACTTCAATCACCAACTCTTATATCATCATTTCACATTCACATCATATTCATTAATGAACTAACTATCAACTAATGAAACACATCAACACATAATACGAGACTAGATATAGTTTTTGTAATCTTTTTTATTTGGTTCAACGGCTACAATCGTGAGGCAATTCAGCACCAACTGATACAATGAGCACCAACTCATCATCTAGGACCCAGCCTAGTTTTTCTTAGATCCTACTAAGAAAATGGATACAAGACCCTGCTTGTATTTACGATTACATAGTTGTTACATATTATACATATCACAGTCATGTCATTATTCACATCATCTCATTCATCAATCTGTTGCCAGCACCTTGTCTTCAATCATCATTCTGTCCCTGTTTCATCATGTCCAGCATCTTCTCAAACATATTGATATTCTATCTACATTCACATCTTTAACCTCTCATCAAACTGTCATTAACCATAGGCAAATTATCATTCTGCTGTCAAGATATCAAACATATCCACATTTATATCACTTTCTACTCATCATCACTCTGTCATAATTTTAACCAGGATATACACAAATACATCATTCTCTCCTTTCACCAAACTGTTTCCCAAAATATCATTAGTCTCTTCATACTGTCTAGATCGTCATGTCTTTCTGTTGTACATGCACATCATATCACATGATATTCAATCGACCTGTCTATGTAATTTCCATTTTATTTTTATTTTTAATTGTTGAGCTAACTTTGTCCTTTGAATGGACACATAATAGTTCACATACAATGTTTTATTTGCATGCTTGTTTCGGTTTGACTTCACACAACCACATCAAAGGCCACATTATAAAATTAGGGCTTCCTCATTTTTTTTGTGGGCTTCTACATCATCATGTTTAAATACTTCAGCATCAATGGTTTCATCAAGCAATTATAAGGGAAGGGCTCCATCACACCCACAACAATAAACCACAAACAATTCCAAGAACCCCAAGGAAACAATACATTATGTCTTCATCACCATACATCAAGGATTCCACATATGGACATCTTCAAGGTTCAAGGGCTTCAACATCCATCGTAAGTGCCATTCGATAAGGGCTGATTCAATTTGTATGTGGGTTTCAATGTGGGTTCCACCATCAAGAGTCAATCATTTAGTATTTAATCAACATGCTTTCAATGGACATCAATCCCATCATCAAATAGTAGCATGGACCATCACCAAGGGTTCCACTACCCCATCAAACCACAAATGACCACATAATGGGTCATTTGGCTCATTAGGTGTTCCAATGGCTCCAATGCCCACCTCCATGGTTCTTCATGCCATGTGTGTTCTTCAAGCCATCCACATCATCATCTTCTTTTCCATTCCTCAATCCTTTGTCATTAATGTTGTCACCACCATCACCATCACCGTCAACGTCTTCATAGTGGCCAAAAGAGAATCATAATGGCCAAGCTTCTAGAAATTCAAGAACATGATGTTTCTCATGTCCTTATTACCCTAGTTTATTATCACAGGATTTCCAATTTATTCTAATACTTGAGACTAAAAGTAATCATACTACTACTCCTAGAACATGCTATTAGGAAAGACATATAAACAACGTAAAACAACTTATCACATGTATTGTCACTAAAGTTTTTGAAAATGATGTAAGGCCCATAAGGAAGAGCGATAATCTTACAAATATGGTCTATGGGGCCTTGCTATTATCTTGATTCAAATTCAACTCGATAAAAGATTTGGCATCAAGAATACTCATTTAACTCATTTCACTCAAGATTTCTTTGATTTAAATCAAGTGATATCATTCTGACAACATAGCTATTCAATCAAGAACACATAATTACTCATTCAATGCAAAAGAACATGGCACATTCAAGCTTGTAAGTAAGTTAACCATGAAAAAAGATTTCTCTTTCTTCCTTTTTCTAACGATCAACACTCTAAAGTGTATTAAATAACATGCACACTAACTTAACTACTATTTAGCACCTCTTTGCAAATTTAAACAATGAGATGCCATTTTATTTGATGATGTAAATGTTATGGAAATAAAGGGACTCAAGATCCTCGCTCTAGGGATGCAAATACTTTTCCACTAGGTGAATCAAGCTTCTAGGAAACTACAAATCTATAAGAAGACATCAAAACCTAGGAACTCTTCACCAAGAACCCAAACACATTACATAGGTTTCCAATTCAAATTTGTAAATGGACATGCATTCCATTTACTTATAAGACACTGCACATCTCTCTAGGGCCAAAGGAAAAGCTCACCTACTCATGGGGATGACTCTAGAAAAGGAAAATCTCACCTACTCATGGAGATGACTCTAGAAAAGGAAAAGCTCACCATGTCACCTTCTATGCCCTCTCACCTTATTTAATTTTAATTTCATGCCATGCCACCTTCTATCCTTTCAGAATACTGGATATCATCTAACTTGAATATAAATTTATTGCAGTCATGTTTTCTAAGTACAATCATTGTCATTCTCATTTTCATTGTGTTTAATATTGTTAATATTGTTTTTATAAATTCAATCTAAAAATTGTAGTGTCTGCAGGCTCTAGCGACTAGCCACCACCACCGAGGACCAGCAGTTCTCCTCGTGCACAGGTATTGTGTGTATTAAAGCATAAATTTAATTTCAAAATGCGATGACTTGTCTGTGTATATTTATATTTTTGTATATTAAACCATGAAGTTATAAATGTGTATGCAGGTGCGAGCACCTCGACCTGCCAGTGCCGTTATTCCTCCCTCCTCAACCTTTCGGCCACCCTATATGCCAGCTGTATCCCCTGGAATACATGCCCCATTCCCCAACCCCTTCCATCCAGCCCCCCCCTCCTATATAGCACCACAATTCCATCCAACTCCCCCTTACGCATCATATCCAGCTCCACCTCCATATCAGTTTCCCATGTTCCCACCCTCCCCCATCCGACCATGGAAAACCACCCATCCCTCTACTGCAACACAGAGCTCGCCCCCCTCCACATTCCCCCACCACACTCGCTTCCCCTTCCAGGGTGCGCCCATCCATACTACAGCTAGTTGGGGTTTATAGCCCTAGACGTACATCTCCACTTCCCCCACCCTAGTCCATTCCTCCTCCTTCCACACCCCCTTCTTCCAATGTTACCCCCAGCGGTGTAGCCACCATTGATGTGGCTACACCCTCCCCTTTACCGTCCACCCTAGAATCGCAGCAGGCTGTCCAATCGACTGCTCCATTTTCCAGCCCCGAAGACCAGCCGATTTTGTTCACGGTGAGATTAACTAGTTTATCATTTAACTCTCGTTCAATTTTAACAAAAAATTACTATATGCATCTAGTTTCAGCATTGATCTGATTGTTCTAAATGTTGTAGGGTGGCATTTCCGAGATACTTGGATCATGGAGGAGGGAGACCCCCTCACGACTTACAGTCTTGCATGCGGTGAGTTATCCAAGATTTTAAAACTATTTTTAGTTTGAAATTATGTTTTATACTTGTATAATTGCCAGGAAAAGTTGACATATTATTGTTGTCATTTCAAGGCTCATGGGGGACATGGTCAAAGACGCTGGAAGGACCCAGCTTCCTCTAGCATGAAGAAGAGGAATATTGATTTTGGAGATGCGCCTGGGAGCTCCGAGGGTGGGTAGGAGGATTGAGAGACCCTCCTATGTACAGTAGCCATGATGTGGCATTTTCAGCACGAGTTGCCATATTTTGTACAGGGCACCATGGGCCATATTTTGTATAGGGCACGAGTTTCCTTTTTTTGTATGGGGCATGAGTTGCCATTATATAGACGCTGGGAACGATGTTCCATTTTTCCAAAAATTGTACATGATTGGATCATTTTTGCATATTAATAGATGGATTTGCACTTGTGTATATGAGTTTGTCCTTGATTACATTTTTGCATACATGATTTTGACTTCGATTCATAACTCTCATCTGTGGATCATAGTGTTAATTGCATGTTATTTGAATGGTTATTATTTCACAAATTTGTCTTAAGAAATTACACACAACATATCCTAAATGTTTATGGTTCATTGAATGAATGTTTAAAATCATCTAATCATTTACATAATATGTACCATGATGCTAACTTGGTCTGAATGGTAGTATTGACTCTGGATTTCATTTTGTGGCTGAAGGGTGTAATTTTCTGCAAAATCTACAATTGACACTATGGTTCCAATGGGAAATGTGTCCCTGCATTTTCTGTACTACTCATCTTGCCATCCCACTACATGCACATGTTGAACATACTACTTGGTTTTCTCGTAGAATTCCGTCAAGAAGTCACATACCGGTACCTGTTACCATGGAAACAAGGGAAATATTACAATGTGGCCTTTGGAAAAATGGATATGCCATAAATTGAACGTATAATATGAAAAAGATGCAATATTCATTTGTACCTGTGACTTTACCAATGCAATCTTTTTACATTCTCTGACACTGTCTAATTGATAGGTCACGTACTTGAAGCTCTGCATCTCCACACCCATCATGCCAAATTCTGTGTCCTTGCTTTCATGAATGCAACGGTTCAAAAGAGAAAACCCACTGCACATAGAACATGTCCCATATAGACACGATTTTTTATAATACTTTTGTCCTTCGGGCCTTGGACACATGATGTTGTGGATAAAGTCTCTTGATGCATTCGGTGGTAGTATGGATTCATTGCAGCCCTGCACAATGTTAGTATGCAAATCCCAAAATGTATGTTTATATGTGTCATAATAATATTCATATTCTACGTGGTATCTACAACAACAAGTGTTCCGATCAATGCATATACGAACGTACCATGGTTTGCATTTCTCAAAGGACCTTTGGACAAGGTTCAATTGTGTGTGCTCGTTCTTGAATCTCTCATAGAGTTCAATCTGTGTGGTGTCAAGGAAGTGTTTAACATGGAGCTCACGTTCAGTAGAACCTTTTCTCAGTTTTAGCACGTCTCTTTGGTTTGATGAAGGTCTAGTATGATCATGCCAAAACTTTTGTACTAACTCCTTAACATCATCAATTAGCTTCCTATCTACACGAGGCAACCTACCAACAAAATCCCAACAATCGTTTCCACCCGGAGTGTCAATATTTTCTCTTATAACAGAGTACTTTTTAATAGTTTTTCTATTTAATTTGAGTATGTGAGAAGTGTGTGATAGCAGGCGACGTTGCCTTGTGGACTTGCTTACAACTGATTTCGCTAAAACAAAATGAGCCGTAGAAAGATCTTTTGTACGAGACTTCTTCCCAATCGCATTAAATGCAGATTAGAGATTTCTAACAATATGACTGTTGGCCTCTGAAATTTTAACCATCTTTATTCCCAAAATTCTCCTAACAACAGCTAAAGAACGTGACTTTAAAAAACATAGCAATAATTGACATTTACCTACATCACCTTTGGATTCAAAATATTCTTTCACAATTTTGTTGCATTGCCATTCGATAGTGCATTTTGGCAACTTGCCTTCAAGCCTCGACATAGCACTCTCATCCACATGAATACGTCTAGGAGTTCTTCTTCTTGCACTGGATAGTCGAGGTAGGGAGGGTGGACATGAGACATGAATGCCGGAGCTTGTTTGTTGTGGTGCTTCGTTCATAGATTGGGCCATAATGGGAGTGTGGTCGATAGGGTTGTGGTCTTCTTGGGGAGATTGAAAATTAAGCAAGGCTTGTATGTCCATCTCTACACATGCAGCATCTCCCAAAATTATTGTGCCGTGAGGAACTTCAGAATGACTCGTTCATGGATTATTGGTTGGAGATTGTGTTGATGTTGGAATTTGAGTTGGGTCCGTTGGACGCGACCGCTTTACCCGTGGTTCTGAACAAGAGGTTGTCATGTCAAAAACTGTGTTAGTATCAGTGGCAGGATCTGGGGAAATGATAGGACCATGTCTCAATCTTTCCATTCCCAACCTGGCCTTTTCTCTTAAGTCATTGACCTTTTCAATGGGCAGATTCCTTCTATTTTTTTTTTTTGCGTTTCGTGAGTTTCCCATCTCCAAAAGTATCTTTAACACAACCATCAGGCCTACCCCTGCAAAAGAAACAAAAAAAAGATATTAGTGCCATTATACAATGAACCTGACACATTCCAACATAGCTTACCACTTTACAAATTAACATATACAACTACAGACTGTGTCGGTTTATTTGTGTTCGAATAAACATCATTATCCCTTACAATTCCAATCAATATAGATGATGTTTGGTCAAGTGTAGAGAGGAGAAACTAGTGTCTTGCCTGGCCATGAATTCATAAAAATTATGGTAGTAACACCCTACAACAGAGATGGCTAGAGATGCCTTGGGAATAGTTTGATAGTTTTTCTACATCAAATAAGGTAACCTTAATTAATTGCATTTTTTGTTTTCTCCCTTAATGTTATCAATTCTAGGACTTTGCACCTAGTTTGATTGCTTTGTCTTCCTAGTGGAATGGTATATCCTTCCATTTGAGGCAATGTCCTTCACCATCGTAAATTACTAGGTTATATAACACATTAAGGAGTTGAAGAAACAACAACAAACTATTTCCTTAGATCTATAAACCTTGAGATGATAGAATGTGGTTTTGAGTTTAAAATACCCATGGTTGAATTCAACAATGCATCACAATAGAATGAATGTATACCTTGTTTTGTGCAAAACCTTTAGGAGGATGCAAAGGTTTCTAACAAAGATCATGGTCTTGGGAAGGGTGATTAGGAGAAATATAATTTGACCTTTCAATGTGCAATATCTAGGGTGGGGAGGTGTTGGAGAGTGGGGAACTAGGGACTATACCAACAATCATCATGTTGAATAGAGCATGAAGTGGGGAAGTCTTGGTTTTTGGAAAAAAAATCATTGTTAGAGGTGAGGGAATATTGTAAGGATGCTAAATATGGATGAAAATTATCATATTTGGATTCATAGAGAAAGGAAAGGTGCATATTCTTACAGATATCCTCATTCCATACAATGGTATTGAATAAGAGATGAGAGAGTTGAGGTTTTGTGGATGAGTTGAAGTGATATTTTTAGTTATGTTTAGTGAGTGTGTGGTTTTTTTTGCTAGCATAATATGAGGTGAAAAGAACAAAGTTAACTTGGGAACTAATTACACAATGAGCAGGTTGCATACTTCATCTTGTCTAGTGTTCATATGAGTTTTTTTAGATGTGAACTTGGGAAATCTTCTTGTCAAATTCATTGTTTTCTATGCATGGATATTATTGTGGGAATATGAAAAAAACAAAAAGGCATGGTCTCATCTCAAATCTTGTGAATGAAAAGACTCATTTACAATTCACCATACCTCTATAGAAATGATCTCCACTTGCAATGGAAACTGGTAGCTTGAATGAATCCACTAGATTCCAAGAACACTGAATATGTTTGATAGATTCCAAGGGTGATTTTGTGTCCAATAGATCAAAGAGTGTCCAAAATATCAATGAGTGTGAGCCAATGAGCAACCTGTGAGAGCTTGAAAGCCGCGGAAGAAGTGAAACCCGTGATTTTGGTAGAATTCCCGGGAAATAGAGAGCTCTGTTTTTTTTAATTGGTAACAGGGCTGCGCACGCGTGTTAAAACATGCGCATGCATGTTTTTCGCGCGTACACGTGAGGAGCGCACACGCACCCAAACCCACATACGCGCCCTTGTACAACATATAAACCATTTATTCCCCAACGTTTACACCATTTAGTGCCAAACCTTCCCCCCACTTTGAAAATATTTGCATAAATTGGACTCGGTGATTAAGTTTGAAGGGTGGGTCTTAATTTTTATTGGAAAGGCTTACTCTTTGACACATTTGATAATTTATGGTTGTCTATGCGCCTAGACCCAATTGACATTGTAAGGTGAGGATGTGCATGCATAATAATCCTTATTTATTACTATGCGACGAGGATTTAAAAGGAAGAGGATGTAAAGACGTGTTATTTTTATACGTATTTTGATGGCGAGTGTCGAAGAGAAACGTGGTGATAAACCACAATTCCTGAGCCAATTTTTTTTTTTAATTTTATTAATAAGCATTGTGGTACTTTGGTTCAAATGTTTTTTCTAACTCATTGTTTCTCCATATTGTCTGCCTACTGCCACCTCTCTATATCAGTGCATAAAATCAACCTCTTCTTGGTTTGTGGTTATAGTTGCATGCCATTAAGTGTTGTTTAGAGTTTCTGTGAGTCTGTGACATTCATGCAATAAATGAAGTCTTGTAGAGGAGGATTCATCAAAGAGGCAAATTGAATTTCATTTTGACAAAACACATCTTTTGTAAAGATCGAATGCCATGAATGCATCCTCAGCCTACCATGCAAGACCGTGGATATGTTGAAAAGCATTGAACATCATCGAAGAATGAAAACTGGTTCCTCGAGATCTTATTGAACCATATTGAGCTCAATTGAATTCCACCTAGGCTTTAATTAAAAATTCTAGACCTCACGCATCATCAATAACACATAGAATCCATGACACTATCCCTCTACAAGGAGCCTCCTCCTCCTCCTCATCATCATCATAATCATCTTCTTCATCGTCAACATCATCATCATCATCATCATCATCATCATCATCCTCATCATCGTCATCATCCTCGTCATCATCATCATCATCATCGTTATCACCCATTTCCTCATCATCATCCTCATCCTCCTCCTCCTCCTCAACATCATCTTGGTCATCATCTTTATCATCATCTTCATCATCAACATCATCATCATCGGCATCATCATCATCCATCATCATATTCATCATATTCATCATCTTCGTCATCATCATCATTATCGATGATGATGATGACGAAGATGATGGATGATGATGTAGATGAGTACGGAGATGAAGATGATGATGTTGATGATGACGAATATGATCACCATCATCATCCTCATCCTCCTCCTCCTCCTCCTCATCATCATCATTATCATCTTCATCACCATCATCCTCATCGTCATCATCCACGTCATCATCATCATTTCCATAGTCATCATCATCGTTATCCCCCACTTCCTCGTCATCATCCCCATCCTCATCATCATCACCATCATCATCTTGGCCATCATCTTCATCATCATCATCTTCATCATCATCCATCATCTTCTTCATCATGATCATCATCATCTTCATCATCATCATCACTATCAATGGTGACATCATCATCATCATCTTCGTCATCATCATCATTAATGATGGATGATGGTGCAGATGAGTACAAAGATGAAGATGTTGATGTTGATGATGACGAATATGATCACCATCATCATCCTCATCATCGTCCTCCTCATCATCATCATCATAATCATCTTCATCATCATCATCCTCATCATCATCATCCTCGTCATCATCATCATCATCCTCGTCATCATCATCATCATCATCATTTCCATCAATATCATAATCATCTTCACCATCATCATCATCATCTTCGTCATCATCAACATTATCAAGATGATGATGAATATGATCACCATCACAATGATGATGATGATGAAGATGATGGATGATGATGCAGATGAGTATGAAGATGAAGATGATGATGTTGATGATGACGAATATGATCACCATCATCATCCTCATCATCCTCCTCCTCATCATCATCATCATAATCATTTTCGTCATCATCAACTTCATCATTATCATCCTCGTCATCGTCATCATCCACGTCATCATCATCATTTCCATAGTCATCATCATTGTTATCCCCCACTTCCTCGTCATCATCCCCATCCTCATCATCATCACCACCATCATCTTGGCCATCATCATCATCATCATCAACGTCATCATCATCATCATCTTCATCATCATCCATCATCTTCATCATCATCATCATTATCATCTTCGTCATCATCATCATTATCAATGATGACATCATCATCATCATCTTCGTCATCATCATCATTATCAATGATGATGATGATGAAGATGATGGATGGTGATGCAGATGAGTACGAAGATCGAGATGATGATGTTGATGATGACGAATATGATGATGATGACCCACTTGCTCATCATCATCATCATCATCATCATCATCATCGCCATGATCATCATCATCATCACCATCTTGGTCATTTTCTTCATCATCAACATCATCATCATCGTCATCATCATCGTCATCATCATCATCATCACCCACTTGCTCATCATCATCCTCATCCTCATCCCCATCATCATCATCATCGTCATCTTGGTCATCGTCTTCATCATTAACATCATCATCATCTTCATCGTTAACATCATCATCATCGTCGTCATCATCATCATCATCATCTCCATCATCATCATCGTCGTCATCACCCTGTTCCTCATCATCATCAACATCATCATCATTGTCATCATCATCATCATCATCATCATCTTCTTCTTCGTCATCATCATCATTATCAATCGTCATCATCATCGTCAACATCATCATCTTCAATCGTCATCATCATTGTCAACATCATCATCATCTTCTTCATCATCATCATTGATAATGATGATGATGACAAAGATGATGATGATGAGGATGATGATGAAGATGAGTACGAAGATGAAGATGATGGTGCTGATGATGACGAATATGATCATCATCGTCCTCGTCCTTGTCATCATCTACATCATCATTATCATCTCCATCGTCATCGTCATAATCATATTCGTCATCATCAGCATCATCATCCTCATTCTCATCATCAACATCATTGTCATCATCCCCATCATCCTCATCATCATCATCCCCATCATCATCATCAACATCATCGTCATCATCCCCATCCTCCTCCTCCTCATCATCATATAAATTTAATTTAATTCAATTTAAAACATTATTAATTATTAAAAAATATATATTTTATAAAATAATTTAATCAATATGGAAATTTTCAAACTTTAGTAAAAACAACGCGCACGCACCATTTTGCACGTGCGTGCATTTGGACGCGTATGCGTTCTTGGATGCATGCATGCCATTTTGTGCGTACGCGCTTTTTAAATACACGTGCACGCGCAAGTTTAGTTTTTAAATTTTGGCGGGTAATTTGTTTCCCACCAACGTGGTCGATGACTTGGCTGCTATGTTTTTAGGTTCGGGTTGCCAAAATACATATAATAATATAAAAAAATACATCTTATAACAAAATACATCTTATTCTATAACTTCAACTATTTCGAGCATGATTGTGCATATGCTACACTTGTACACTACAAATGAAATTGCACACACTTGTAGAACTATGTGTGCAAATTCCGAATATGTAATTTTTTATTAAAACTATTATTTGTTCCTATTTTTTAGTTAATTTCAATTGCACTAACGTCAGTCTTACACAAAGAGTAGGTTATTTCTTTCGTCTATAACTTTTTATTGGCTCACCTATTTTGAAAACAGAAAAGAACCCACACAAGTACACACAAAAACATACATCCAAAAAAAAAAAAGTGTTGATTGATTAGGTTAAGACCATGATATCAAGGGCTAACGCTGGGCCTCATCATTTTAGGGATGGGTTGACTTCCTTAATTAAAAAATAAATAAAATTGACATAAATAAATATGGAAAAATAACGCCGCACTAGAATGGCCTGTTATCTACAACTGTATATAATTTTTTTAACAAAAATCCACCATTTGAATACCAAACCAGAGGGCTAACGCAAACATATTCATTATATTTTCTTAAAAAAATAACATGCCAACCTTAGGAGAACCCCATTTTTTGGGAGTTATACTTAATTTCCATAAATAATATTTATATATTCCGGAAGGTAATCCGATTTTCTACGTTTGATCTTCTTGCACCACATTCCAAAAAGTTGTGTAGGTAGCTCTAATATTGCTTTTTGACGTTCAGATTTCTGTTTTTCCAGAAGTCCATTGCGACTAACGCATCATGAGTGGCCAGCATTAACTTGCACCAGCCCCATAATAAAAAAATAAAAGTAAATAATTATGTTCTTCAATCCCATGTTTGTTTATAAGGTGGGTACTTACTTTAATTTCATTTTAGTAATAATTTTATAAATTTCATTTTTATCATAATTATTTTTAAATTTTTTGTTAAAAAAATATTCCTTACTTATTTTACCTCTCTCTTTCATTTTGTCATAATTATTTGGTGCTCTCTTCCTTACCTACTCTATCCCTCATTTTGTCATAATTTTTTTGATGTTCTCAACATAAAAAGTACCCTTCCCCTTCATTTTGTTATAATTATTTGGTGCTCTCTTCCTTACCTACTTTACCCCTCATTTTGTCATAATTATTTGGTGTTCTCCACATAAAGCTTAAATGGTAGATCGATTTAGTAGACATAGAATATTCAATTTGATTTAATTATTTGTTTTTGTTAAAATTTATATTTTTTATATTTTTATAAATTTTTGTAGGTTAATGCCTTTTAGGAAATTGACTTATTTCGGAAATCATTTTGTTCTTTAGTAGTTTAATTAGGTTTATGCTGTAAAAAAAAGTTTAGGGTTTTGTTTTTATCTGAATTCTTGATGTAAAGGAAGTCATTTTTTCCATGTAAAGGAAGTTTAACAATTTGTTTATTCAAAATTCTTGATGTAAAGGAAGTATTTTTCCCAGTTCTAAATATTTTATGGTCAAGGAAGTTGATTTAAGTTCGCGTGCTTATCCTGAAAGGAAAACGTAGGTTGATTATTAGTTAAATTATTAACCATTTACTGTTAATTATTAATTATTACTACATTACATACACTAGTTTCTTAATAGATTACAGTTACATAATGCAATAATATTTAATACCAATAACATAATTACCTGTACCATATTTTTTAATAATGGGATACCATATACACAAGGTAACAGAAACTACTCATTTGCCGTGAGGTAGGAGGATTGTTAGATAGACAAAATGCCCCTAGGGCTGTATGTTGTTAAGTAGTTTAATGTCCCTGGGGCTGTATGTTGTAAGCTGTCTACCTCATTTACTTCGAGAAAAATCTAGGTCATAACATCTCTGCAGTTTGCTAACCAAAATTGGTTCGCTTAATTATACGCAGGACAAACACAGTAAAGGAATGAATATAAGATTTACACGAATGGTTTTTCTGTCTTAAATTTTCCAATCGATAGGTTGCCAGTCAGAATCTGACTCTTATCACTTATTTGATTTAATTTAAGTATCGGACGTATCGGTGATATTGTCATGGCTATATTATATGATTTAATTAAGCTTGACATGTTCTAGTATTGGATTTTGATATTTTTATTTTTAACAATCGATCCTCCAGGCATATGAGTGGAGAATTGCCTTGACAATCGGGTGTTGGATTGGGATTTATCTCATAGACATATGAATTACTATAACAACAGACGCTTATAAAATAGTATAAAATATGAAAATTAGCATATATTTTTTATTTCTTTAATTTTAATATGCAGCATGCAGTGTGCTATTTTGACTTATTTCTTATATCAGTTATATGTATTAAATAGTTTTATATGTAATGTATAAATATTATTTTAATATTTGTAATTATTTTTATTTTTTTATTATATTAGGTTTAAGTTTTAATTGGAATATACTTTTCTCTGCACTTTGATATTGATTTATTGATTATAGAAGCTTAGGTATATGGAAGTTAAATTTTTTCTAACTAAAATCATCTATTTTTTATATTTTGTTGAGAAATTTTACTAAACTTGTTATCTTGTATTAATATTGGTTTGTAGCAAATATAGCCAAAAGCAAAAAGCACAGTAAAGTTCAATGAGAGAAATTTTGATAAAAACATGGATACTAAGTTTAATGATACTAGAGGAATATTCTCAAGTAGATACCTTTTCTAAGCTTCATTTTAGTCATATTTTTTATAATTACCTTTTTGTTATAATTACTTTTGTCTTTAGGATGTCTACTTCATAGACCTTACATAACATTGTTAATACATATGTCACAATCTTCAAATTAAATTTATTAGAGAAATTTTTAGTATTTTTATTTTATTTATTTACATTTATTTTACTTAAAATTAATATAAATTTAAATGTATAAAGATTAAAAAAAATTAAAGTACAAAACATTGAAATCCCAATCCCAATTTCTATAACTCGAGAACTCCTTTAGCTTATTGCAGCATTGCACTCACAAACTTCAGTCTCAGGAATTCTGCCAGCGCTCATCCCATTTTTATATTTCTTAGTTTCATATGATTTGCATTAAAGTGTTGTTTTATCCTTTCTTTCTTTTTTTAGAATTTTAACTGTTCTCTACAAATTATCCTTTGGCTTTGTAGTAAAATAGTTATTTATATAAGTGATTACTTGTTAGTTATTTCTTTTCTATTAATCTTTGTTTTACATTTGTAATTTTTACCATTTCTCAAATTACAATTTATGTTAATTATTTTTATATATTTTTATATATTTTTATTTTTTTAAATAACTAAATTTCAGTATACTACCAAAACTTAGACTGTAGCACGATGTGATTGATTACCATGCATTCTTGGCACCGCCATTTAATATCTACAATTATGAGCAAAACTTTTCTATTCTCTGTCATATATGTCTAGAGCGCTTCTTCTTAATTCAATTTACTTTATGTTTTTTTAATTCAATAAATAATTTTTATGTTTATTTTGTAAATTTAGTTTTTTACCTATATTTTATAAGTGTATTTAGTTTTTTTCTTTATAGTTTTTTAATAATTATAAATCTAGTTTAATTATATTTCTTAATTCAATAAATAAATTTTGTGTTTATTTTATTTTTACTTATTTTTCATACTTTTATCAAGCATTGTGAAATTTTCATAATTTTCTTTTACAAATTTTAAAAATGAACTTAATTTTATATATTGTTTTAGTGTATAGAATTTTATGAATTGTGAAATGTAAATTTTCTTGTAATTAGTGCTATGATGTGGTACATAAAGCTTTGTTGTATATTTTTTTATGAATGTTATTCTTAATAATTTAGATTTTTTCCCTATTAAAATAGTTAGGGTTAATAATTTTGAAATAGTTTAGAGTTCAAGTTAATAATGATGAGTTTGTTGAAATAGTTTAGAGTTTTTTCTTAGTTTAAAGTTTTGTTAGATTAATTACTATTTTGTTTATTTTTGATAAATTGTTTTTAGTGTCTTTCATGGTTATATGTATAAATTTAATTGAGATATTTAAACGAGAATAATATTGTAGAAAATATTTGCTTTTATAAATATTTAATTGTATACATTTGTTTATATTGTTTGCATTAGTATGTTGACCATAGGGGTTCTATTGAAAGTCTTGTATAGAGTGTTTTCAAAGGACCATTTTGGGAAATTGCTTGGAAACAATTTTCTAACTCGGCATCTTGACACATGTACCTTTGTTGTAGCTAGAAACTGGGACGTTGTTGTGCTAGTAATAGGTGGAGGGAGGTAACTCCCAAAGAAGCCCTCCTAGTACACCCCAAGTTGGGTGGTCGACCATGTATACACAAGGCTTTTAAAGTGGTCTAACGAGGGACCCCCCTTTGTTGACACTCTATTCATGCAACCTAGGAGTTAGGATCTCTTTCTTTGTTAATTCCAACTTTCACCTCCTCTAAACCTTAGCTATTTTACCCACTCTAATCCAACCCATATAACTTATAACCACTAACTTTCACAACATAACACTTATAAATCAAACAAACCGCTAACTCCCGATATCTCTTTCTCTCTAAATTCCTTATCCCAAATCTCTCTCTCTCTCTCTCTCTCCACACCTAATCATCAATCTCTTTCTCTTTAAACCCCTAACCCTCTCTCTCTCTCTCTCTCTCTCTCTCTCTTTAAACCTCGAACCCCTAATCTATCTCTCTCTCTCCAAACACCTAAAACCTAATCTCTCTCAATCCCTCTCTCTCTCTCTCTCTCTCACCCCCAATATCTCTCTCTCTCTCTCTCTCTCTCTCTACACACCTAATCCTCAATCTCTTTCTCTCTAAACCCCTAACCCCCAATCTCTCTCTCTCTCTCTTTAAACCTCGAACCCCTAATCTATCTATCTCTCTCCAAACACCTAAAACCTAATCTCTCTCTATCTCTCTCACCCCCAATCTCTCTCTCTCTCTCTCTCTCTCTCTCTCTAAACACCTAATCCCCAATCTCTCTGTCTCTCTAAATCCCCAACCTCCAATCTCTATCTCTTTCTCTCTCTCTAAATCCATAACATCCAATCTCTCTCTCTCTCTATGTCTCTCTCTCTAAACCCCTAACCTACAATATCTCTCTCTCCCACTCTCACTTTCTTTCTATCTCTCTCTAAACTCTTAACCCCCAATCTCTATCTTCTCTCTCTCCCACTCTCACTTTCTTTCTATCTCTCTCTAAACTCTTAACCCCCAATATCTATCTCTCTCTCTATATAAACCCCTAACCTCTCTCTCTCTCTCTCTCTCTCTCTCTCTCTCTAAAACCTTAACCCCCAATATATCTATTTCTCCTTAAATCCCTCACCCTCTCTCTCTCTATAAATACCTAACCCCCAATCTCTCTCTCTCTCTCTCTCTGCAAACCCCTAACCCCCAATCTCTTTTTCTCTAAACCTCAATATCTCTCTCTCACACTAAACCCCTAACCTCCAATCTCTCTCTCTCTCAGAACACCTAAACCCTAAACACTAGTATATCCCTCCCTCTCCCTAAATACCTAACCCCTCCTCTCTTTCTATAAACCCCTAACCCCCCCTCTCTCTCTTTCCAAACCCCAAACCCCAAACCCTCATTCCCTCTCGATGTATTTCTCTCTCTCTCTCTCTCTCTCTCTCTCTCTCTCTCTCCAAATCCATCTCATCACCCACCTACCACTCTCCCCACTCCATCTCTCCATCCCATCCACCACTAACCCTCCATACAACCCCCACGATCTCTCTCTATCTCTAAATACCTTTTAACCCCAAATCTCTCTCTCTATCTAAACCCCTAATCCCTAGTATCCCTCTTTTTAAACCCCTAACCACCAATATATATCTCTCTATAAACCCCTAACCCCTAATCTCTCTCTCTCTCTCTCTCTCTGTAAAACCCTTAGCTCCAATCTCTCTCTCTCTCTCTCTCTCTCTCTCTCTAAACCCCTAACCTCCATCTCTCTCTCCCTCTAAACCCCTCTATCTCTCTCTATCTAAACCACTTACCCCCAATATCCATATCTCTCTCTCTCTTAACCCCTAATCTGAAATCTCTCTCTCTCTCTCTCTCTCTCTCTCTCTCTCTCACACACACACACACACACACACACAACCCATAAACCCAAGCTCTTAACCCTCAAACTCTCTCTCTAAACACCTAATCCTATATCTCTCTCCCTCCCTCCCTCTCTCTAAACCACTAACCCCCAACCTCTCCCCCTTTCTCACTCAATCTCTCTAAACCCCTCCTCTCTCTCTCTCTCTCTCTCCAAATCCCAAACACCCACTTCTCACCTAGCTACTCGCCCCCCTCTCTTTGTCTCTCTCCTCACCAAAAATAAATGTCCATACACAATCCATAATCTCTCTCTCTATCACTAAACTCCTATTAACCCATAATCTCTCTCCCTCAAAACCCTTAATCCCAATTTATCCCTCTCTCCCTAAACCTGGAACCTCCAATATATTTCTCTCTCTGTCTCTTTATATCCCTCTCTAAACCCATAACCTCCAATATCTCTCTCTCTTTGAACCTCGAATCCCTAGTCTCTCTCTCTCTCTCTCTCTCTCTCTCTCTCTCTCTCTCAAAAACTCTAACTGCAATATCTCTCTCTCTCTAAACATTTAACCCTCAATATCTCTTTCTCTCTAAACTCCTTATCTGTTATAACTTGAAATGACACCTCTCCGTCCGTGACGACACTTGTTTTCCTTGGTCGCATGACGACACTTCTTGAGATCAAGTTTAGTCACACAACAGGACATTTGCGGATGGAGGAGTCATTTGGGACACTAAAAATGGTTGAAATTACCTCATTCGTGACCCATTTGATGTATATGACCCTTAGGAACATTTTTCCAGACCAAACCATCTCCTGAAAATGAGCAGAAAAGCCTGTTTTTGGCCATTTTCAATATGAGCGCAACTCCACTGTTGAAATAGTAGCGTGTGTACGCGATTTTGTCTCATTTAAAGTAGCGCCCATTGACATGTGTACGCGGCTTTGTCTACTATAGAGTAGCGTACACCCCTATTTTGGTCAAAATCTCGAAATCCGAGTAAGCTAAGTTGGTTGGGAAACCTCTTGAGCGGTTGTAACTTCTTTTCCTCTTCCTCACTGACTATATAAGGAGGGTAGAAGGGTCATGTGAGGGGAGGAAGCCCAATTACGAAGTTATGCTGGAGGAATGGAGACCCTCATCCCCCTCTCTTGTGCTTCAGTTTTGGTAAACCCTAGTACAATTGCTTAGAGGCCGGGATCCTTGGAGAACAGAAGCAGGAGACCTTGAATCTAGGTTTCGTGAAGTGCCAAGCTTGAAAGAAGGTATAACTTTATGTACTTGCTTTCATTCATTAATAAAGATCAGACGTTCTTCTCTTTCCAAAAATGACTCATTAATGTGTCTTAGATTTGATTACAATTTAATGTCTCTTTCTATTATGAATATCAGTCTTATATATGTAGTCAAATGTGTTTGAGAAAGGTATCAAGTTGTTTTGCAGGTCTGGGCATTGCGACACTGGATAAGCATTGAAGAGTGAGGGAGGCAAAGCTAGGATCAACCTTCTGAATAAGGTGCCTACATCTCTAAACCCTAATCTCTTCATTTATTTGTTGTACTTGCAGAATGCTTGTAAGTCTATCTTTATCACCGTAAGTTGGTAGTTTCTCCCCTGAACTATAGGTGCATTTTCCCCACAACATTATCCAAATCTCTATCTTTCTCTTTCTCTCTTTAAACACTTAATCCTCAACCTCTTTCTCTCTAAACCCCTAACCCCTCTCTCTCTCTCTCTCTCTCCAAATCCCTACAACCCAATCTCTCTCTCACTTTATCTAAACACCTAATCCCCTATATATATCTCTCTCTAAACACCTAACCCACAAAATCTCTCTCTAAACTTCTAACCCCCAATCTCTCTCTCTCTCTCTAAATCCCTAACATCTAATCTCTCTCTCTCTCTAAATCCTTAAACCCCAAGATATCTCTCTCTCTTTCTCTCTCTCTCTCTCTCTCTAAATCCCTAACCTCCAATCTCTCTCTCTCTCCCACTATCACACTTTTTCTATCTCTCTAAAATTCTTAACCCCCAATCTCTATCTCTCTCTCTCCCTCTCTCTCTCTCTCTATAAACCCCTAACCTCTCTCCCTCTCTCTCTCTCTCTCTTCGAATGCTTAAACCCTAACCCCTAGTCTCTTTCTCTCTCTTTCTTTCTCCCTCTCTCTCTCTAAATCCCTAACCCCCAATCTCTATGACTCTCCTTAAATCTCTCACCCTCGTTCTCTCGCCCCCCTCTCTCTATAAATATCTAACCCCCAATCTCTCTCTCTCTCTCTCTCTCTAAACCCCTAACCCCCAATGTCTCTCTCACACACTAAACCCCTAACCTCCAATCTCTTCCTCTTACTCTCACTCTTTGTGTATCTCTCTCTAAACCCTTAACCCCCAAAATCTCTCTCTCTCTCTCTCTCTCTCTCTCTCTCTCTCTCTCTAAACCCCTAAGCCATATTCTCTCTCTTTTTAAACCCCTAATCACCAATATATCTCTCTCTCTCAAACCCTAACCTCCAATATCTCGTTCTCTCTCTCTCTCTCAACCCCTAACCCCCAATCTCTCTCCCTCTCTCTCTCTAAACCCCTAACACCCAATTGATCTCTTTGTGTAACTGCCTCCTCCTCTCTCTCTCTATAAACCCCTTAGCTCCAATCTCTCTCTTTCTTTCTCTCTCCCTCTAAACCACTAAACTCTCTCTCTTTCTTTCTCTCTCTCTCTAAAACACTAACCCCAAACCCCTAATCTATTTATCTCTCTAAACCCCTAACCCCTAATCTCTCTATCTCTAAAGCACTAAAAAACAATCTCTGTCTCTATCTCTTTCCAAACCCCTAACCTCCATATGGCTCTCTCTCTAAACCCCTCTATCTCTCTATCTAAACCACTAACCCCTAATATCCATCCCTCTCTCTCTCTCACTCACTCTCTCTCTCTCTCTTAACCTCTAATAAAATCTCTCTCACACTCTCTCTCTAAACCCATAAACCATAGCAAGTAACCCTCAATATCTCTCTCTAAACACCTAATCCCCAATCTGTCTCCCTCCCTCCCTCTCTCTAAACCAATAACCCCCCAACCTCTCTCTCTCTCACTCTCAATCTCTCTAAATCCCTCTCTCTCTCTCTCTCTCTCTCTCTCTCTCTCTCTCTCTCTATCTATCTATCTATCTCTAAACCCCTATTAACCCACAATCTCTATCTCTCTCTCTCTCTATGTTAAAACCCTTAACCCCAATTTCTCCCTCTCTCTATTTAAACCCAAAACCTCCAATCTGTTTGTCTCTATGTCTCTCTCTCTCTCTTTTTGAACCCCTAATCCCCAATCTCTCTCTCTCTCTCTCTCTCTCTCTCTGCACCCCCGACACCCAATCAATATTTCTCTCTAACCTCCAATCTCTCTCCCTCTCTTAAACCTTAAACCCAAATCTCTCTCTCTCTCTCTCTCTCTCTACATCCCTAACCCACAATCTCTCTCTCTCTCTCTCTTGAAACCCATAACCACCAATCTCTCTATTTCTAGTGATCTATCTATGTCTCCCTCACCCTCAATCTCTCTCTCTCTCACTAAATCCCCAACCCCCATTCTCTCTCTCTCAGTAAATCCTCAACCCCCATTCTCTCTCTCTCTAATCCCCTAACCCAAAATGTTTGTCTCTCTCTCTAAACCCCTAACCTTCGACCACTCTCTCTCTCTAAACCCCTAACCCCCAAACTCTCTTTCTCTCTAAACCACCAAGCTCCAATCTCTCTCTCTCTCTCTCTCTAAAAACCTAACCCCAAATCTCTCTCTCTCTCAAATACTAACCCCAATCTCTCTTCTTTCTATCTCTCTCTATCTAAACCCCTAACCTCCAATCTCTCTCTCTCTCTCAATCCCTAATCACCCTCTATCTCTAAACCATGAACCCCCAATCTCTCTCTCTCTAAATCCCCAACCTCCAATCTCTCTCTCTAAATCCCTAAACCCTAATCTCTCTCTCTCTCTAAACCCATAACCTCCAATCTCTCTCTCTATAAACCCATAACCCCCAATATATCTCTGTAAACCCCTAATCTCCAATATATCTCTCTCTCACTCTCCCGCCAACCTTAAATCTCTCTCTAAATGATCAACCCTCTCTCTCTCTCTCAACCCCTAAAATCCAATCTCTCTCTCTCTATACCCCTAACCTTCAATCTCTCTCTTTCTCTCTCTCTGCAAACCCCTAACACCTAACCCCTCTCTCTCTCTCTTTGCAAACCACTAACACCTAACCCCTCTCTCTCTCTCTCTCTCTCTCTCTCTCTCTAGACCCCTAAACCCTACTCTCTTTCTCTTTAAACCCCTAACCCCAAATCTCTCTCTCTCTCTCTCTACTCAACTTCCCAACCACCTAACTATCGTCTACGCCTCTATCTCTCTCCTAGCCAACACTAACCATCCATACAACCCCTGCTTTCTCTCTCTATATATAAAAACCCTATAACCCCCAATATCTCTATCTCCCTGTCTAAAACCCTAACCCTTAGTATGACTCTTCCTAAACCCCTAACCACAAATCCCTCTTTCTTAACAAACCCCTAACCTACAATCTCTCTCTCTTCCTCTCTCTCTCTCTCTAAACCTCTAATCCCCATTCACACACACTCTCTCTCTAGTGAACTAAAACCCAATCGATATCTCTTTTCTCTAACCTCCATTCTCTCTCTCTCTCTCTCTAAAACTCTTACCCTCAATGTCTCTCTTTCTTTCTGCATCTCTAAACCCTCTCTCTCTCTCTAAGCCACTAGTCCCTAGTCCCTAATCCCAAACACCTAACCCGTAAACCCTAGTCCCTAACCCCTAACTCCTATTCTCTCTCTCTCTCTCTCTAAACCCCCAACAACCAATATTTCTCTCTCTAAACCCCTAACCACCAATATATCTCTCCCTCTAAACCACTAACCTCCAAGATATATCTCTCTCTAAACCCCTCTGTCTCGCTCTCTATGTATCTAAACCTGTAATCCCCTAACCCCTAACTCCCATTCTCTCCCTCTCTCTAAAACCATAACAACCAATATCTTTGTATCTAAACCCCTAACCACAAATATATCTCTTCCTCCAAACTCTTAACCTCCAACATCTCTCTCTCTCTCTCTCTTTGTATATAAACCTGTAACCCCCAATCTGTCTCTCTAATCCACTAACATCAAATCTCTCTCTATCTAAACCATAAACCCTAACCCCTAACACCCAATATATATTTCTCTCTCTCTAAAAACTTGACCCCCAATCTCTCTCTCTCTAAACACCTAACCCCTAAACCCTAATCTCTCTCTCTCTAAACACCTAACCCATAAACCCCAATCTCTTTCTCTCTCTCTCTCTCCCTCTCTCTCTGTCTCTCTCTCTCTCTTGAAACCCTTACTCATCACACACATCCCCCTCCCACATATCTATGTCTCTCTCCTCAGAATCACTAACCATACATACACCTCTCGTGATCTCTCTCTATATCTAACCCCTATTAAACCCCAATCTCTCTCTCTCTCTCTAAACCCCTAACGCTAATCTATCTCTTTCTAAACCCCTAACCTCAATTATCTCTCTATCTCTCTCTAAAACCCTAACCTCTCTCTCTCTCTCTAAACCCCTAAACCCTAATCTCAGTCTTTCTATCTCTCCATCTCTCTAAACATCTAAAACCCAATCGATATTTCTCTCTAACCTCCAATCTCTCTCAGCTCTCTCTCTCTCTCTACATACCCCTTACCAGCAATATCTCTCTCTCTCTCTCTCTAAATTCCTAACCCTAAATATTTCTCTCTCTCTAAAACCATAACCTCATTCTCTCTCTCTCCCTTTAAACCCCTAACCTCCAATATCTCTCTCTCTAGATCTAAACTCCCCTCTCTCTATCTATTTATTTAATACTCTAACCCCCAATATTTCTCTCTCTCTCTCTCAAAACCCCTACCACCAATCTCTCTCTCTCTATCTCTCTCTCTAAACCCCTAACCCCCAATATCTCTATCTCTCTCTAAACTCGCAAAGCCCAATCTTTCACTCTCTCTAAACCCATCACCCCCTAACTTCTTTGTTTCTATCTCTCTCTTTCTAAGCCCCTAAACAGCAATCTCTCTCTCTCTAATCCCCTAACATCAAATCTCTCTCTCTCTAAACCATAAACCCTAACCCATAACACCCAACATAACTCTCTCTCTCTCTAAACACCCAATCCCTAACCCCCAATCTCTCTCTCTCTCTCTCTATTTTGCATGCTCTCTCTCTCTCTAAAACCATAACCCCCCCCCTCTCTCTCTCTCTCTTGAAACCACCACTCCTCATGCACATCCACCTCCCACATCTCTTTGTCTCTCTCCTCACAATCACTAAGCATACATACACCTCCCTTGATCTCTCTCTATCTATAAACCACTATTAAACCCCAATCTCTCTCTCTCTCTAAACCCATAACCCTAATCTCTCTCTTTCTAAACCCCTAACCACAATTTTATATATATATATATATATCCCTCTAAAACCCTAACCTCCTCTATCTCTTTCTCTCTCTATTCAAACCCCTAAACCCTAATCTCATTCTTTCTATCTCTCCATCTCTCTAAACATCAAACACCCAATCGATATTTCTCTCTAACCTCCAATCTCTCTATATCTCTACACACCCACCACCAATCTCTTACTCTCCCCCTCTCTCTCTCTAAATCCCTAACCCTAAATCTTTCTCTTTCTCTAAAAGCATAAGCTCGTTATCTTTCTCCCTCCAAGCCCCTAACCTCCAATATCTCTCTGTCTTTAAAACCCCCCACTCTGTATCTATTTATTTAATGCTCTAATTCCCATTCTCTCTCTTTCTCTCTAAACCCCTACCACCAATATCTCTCTTTCTATCTCTCTCTCTCTAAACCCCTAACCCCAAATACCTCTACCTCTCTCTAAACCACCAAATCCTAATCTCTCACTCAGAGAGCCAAACCCATCACCTCTAAGTTCTCTATTTCTATCTCTCTCTTTCTCTCTCTAAAGCAATAACCCCCAATCTCTCTCTCTCTCTCTCTAAACCCCTAACCACTAATATATATATATATATATATATATATATAAACCTCTGACCTCCAATATCTCTTTCTCTCTCTCTCCCTAAACCACTAACCCCTAATCTCTCTCCCTTTCTCTCTCTCTAAACCTCTAACAACCAATCAATCTCCCTGCCTAACCTCCCCTCTATCTCTCTTTGTAAACCCCTTAGGTCCAATCTCTCTCTCTCTCTCTCTCTCTCTCTCTCTCTCTCTCTCTCTCTCTCTCTTCAAACCACTAAACCCCAATCTCTCTCTCTCTCTTTAAACCACTAAACCCCAATCTCTCTCTCTCTAAACCCCTAACCCCTAATCTCTCTATCTCTGTAAACCCTAACCATTAATCTCTTTATCTCTGAAGCACTAAAAACCAATCTCTCTCTCTATCTCTCTCTAAACCCCTAACCTCCATCTCTCTCTCTAAAATCCCACTATCTCTCTCTATATAAATTGCTAACCCCCAATCCGCATCTCTCTCTCTCGATCGCTATCTATCTCTCTCTCTCGCTCTAAACCCATAAACCCTAGCTCATAAACCTCATTCTTTCTCTCTAAACACCTAATCCCCAATCTATCTCCCTCTCTCTCTCTCTAAACCACTAACCCCCAACCTCTCTCTCACACAATCAATCTCTTTAACCCCCCCTCTCTCTCTCTCCAAATCCCAAACATCCACTTCTCACATAGTTACTCGTTCCCCCTCTCTTTGTCTCTCTCCCTCCCCACACTGACCATGCATACACCACCCATTATTTCTCTCTATCTCTAAATACCTATTAACCCCCAATCTCCCTCTCTCTCTCTAAACCCCTAACCCCTAGTCCCTCTTTTTTTAAACCCCTAACCACTAATATCTCTATCTCTCTAAATCCCTAACCTACAATATCTCTTTATCTCTCTCTCTCTAAACACCTAACCCCTAATCTCTCTCTCTCTAAACCCCTAACACCCAATCGATCTCTCTACCTAACCTCATCTCTCTCTTTTTCTATAAACCCCTTAACTCCAATATCTCTATTTCTCTCTCTCTCCCTCTAAACCCCAATATATCTCTCTCTATCTCTCTAAACCCCTAACCCTTAATCTCTCTATCTCTCTAATCCCCTAACCCCTAATATCTCTATGTCTAAAGCACTAAAAACCAATCCCTCTCTCTATCTCTCTAAACCCCTTTATTTCTCTCTATATAAACCACTAATCCCCAATCTCCATCTCCCTCTCTCTCTTAACCCCTAAAATCAAATCTCTCTCTCTCTTTGTATCTCTCTCTCATCCCATAAACCCTAGCTCATAACCCTCAAACTCTCTCTAAACACCTAATCCCCAATCTCTTGCTCTCCCTCTCTCTCTCTCTAAACCACTAACCCCTAACCTCTCTCTCTCTCTCTCTCTCTCTCTCTAAACCACTAAACCCCAATATATCTCTCTTTTTCTCTAAACCCCTAACCCCTAATCTCTCTATCTCTAAAGCACTAAAAACCAATCTCTCCCTCTCTCTCTATCTCTCTCTAAACCCCTGACCTCCATCTCTCTCTCTCTCAACCCCTGACCTCCATCTCTCTCTCTCTATCTAAACCACTAACCCCCAATCTCCATCTCTCTCTATATCTTAACCCCTAATCTCTCTCTCTCTCTCTCTCTCTCTCAACCCATAAACCCTATCTCATTACCCTCAAACTCTCTCTCTAAACACCTAATCCCCAATATCTCTCCCTCCCTCTCTCTCTCTAAACCACTAACCCCAAACCTCTCTCCCTTTCTCACTCTCAATATCTCTAAACTCCTAACTCTCTCTCTCTCTCTCTCAAAGCCATTAATCCCAATTTCTCCTCCCCTCTCTTTAAACCCAGAACCTCCAATATATTTCTCTCTTTGTCTCTCTATGTCCCTCTCTAAACCCCTAACCTCCAATCTATCTCTCTCTTTGAACCCGCTCTATAAACCCCCAATGATCCGGATTTATGTGGGAATGAAACAAAAGATAGCATATACAGAGATATATTGCAAATAACACAGTGATACAGTAAATACATATTCTATTAAATAGCGGAAATAGAACAAACTATAAAATACAATAACTAGAATGGTGGTAGCTATCTCTGAGAAGAGATGTGGCCTCTATGCTCATTCGTGCCAAGATGAATACAAAGAGATTCTGAAAGGGCCTATTTATCATAAGCATGAGGGAAAGAATCCCAAACATCCAAAAACCTAACCCTAGAAGATGAACCGTCATAAAGTTTGTGGCCCCAAGGTGGTTAGTTGAACAGTCAACTTCCCGAGGTCATAACTTTTGCATACGATCTTCGTTTGGGGCGCTCGGTAGCCCATTGGAAAGGTCTATCCGAGATTTAAAACTTTTGAATGAACCCAAATGCATGCCGTTGGAAAACCATTTTGTCCCCCAAATCGCAAAAAAAATGTCGTTTAGGGCCTCAAAATGGCTCCAGAAGTTCAGGACCCAAAAAACTGCTAAAAATAGTAATTTACCAAAATTGCCAAAAGACTGTTTTGAGCCAGTTCGAAGAGGTGGGCCACCACCGATATCCACCTGGATCACCCAACACCCAACCGATATTTCTCTCTAAACTCCAAGCTCTATCTCTCTCTTAACCATTAACCCTGAATCTCTTTTGCTCTCTCTAAACACCTAACCTATAATTTCTATTTCTCTCTCTAAACCTCAAACACCTAGTCTCTCTCTCTCTAAACCTCTAACCCCCAATATCTCTTTCTCTCTAAATACCTTATCCCAAATCTCTCTCTCTCTCTCTCTCTCAACACCTAATCCTCAATCTCTTTCTCTCTAAATTCCTAACCCCCCAATCTCTCTCTCTCTCTAAACCTCTAAGCCCTAACCCCTCTCTCTCTCTCTCTCTCTCTAAACACCTAACCCCTAATCTCTCTCTCTCTCTTTCTATAACCCAAAATATATATCTCTCTTTCCCTCTCTAAATCCCTACACCCCAATCTCTCTCTCTAAACACCTAACCCATAATCTCTCTCTCTAAACCCCTAACTCCCAATCTCTCTCTATCTCTCTAAATCCCTAACATCCAATCTCTCTTTCTCTCTCTCTCTCTCTAAACCCCTAAATCCTAAGCTCTCTCTCTCTCTCTCTCTCTCTCTCTCTCTATGTGTGTGTGTGTAAACCCCTAATGTCCAATCTCTGTCTCTCTCCCACTATCACTCTCTTTCTATCTCTCTAAAACTCTTAACCCCCAATCTCTATCATTGTCTCCCTCTCTCTCTCTCTATAAACCCCTAACCTCTCTCTCTCTCTCTCTCTCTCTCTCTCTCTCTTCAAAAGCCTAACCCCTAATCTCTTTCTCTCTCTTTCTTTCTCCCTCTCTCTCTCTATAAAACCATAACCCCCAATCTCTATCTCTTCTTAAATACCTCACCCTCGTTCTCTCTCTCTCTATATATATATAAATACCTAACCCCCAATCACTCTCTTTCTATATATATATATATATCCTGAACACCCAATATCTCTCTCTCAACACCCAAGATCTCTCTCTCAACATCGAGATCTCTCTCTCACACTAAACCCCTGACCTCCAATCTCTCCCTCTTACTATCACTCTCTTTGTATCTCTCTCTAAATGCTTAACCCCCAATATCGCTATCTCTCTCTCTCTCCTAGAACACCTAAACCCTAACCCCTAATATATCCCTCCCTCTCTCTAAATACCTAACCACCCCTCTCTCTCTCTCAACCCCTAACCCCCCCTCTCTTTTTCAGAACCTCTAACCCCCACTCCCTCGATGTATTTCTCTCTCTCTCTCTCTAAACCTCTCAAACCCAATCTCTCTCTCTCTCTCTCCAAACCCCTACTCATCACCCACCTACCCCTCCCCCCACTCTATGTCTCTCTCCCCCTCCACCACTAACTATCCATACAACTTCCATGATCTCTCTTTATTTATAAATACCTATGAACCCACAATCTCCCTCTCTCTCTCTCTCTCTCTCTCTCTCTAAACCCCTACCAACCAATATCTCTCTCTTTCTCTAAAAACCTAACCTCCAATATCTCGTTCTCTCTCTTTATCTTAACCCCTAACCCCCAATCTCTCTCCCTCTCTCTCTCTTTCTAAACCCCTAACACCCAATTGATCTCTCTACCTAACCTCCTCCCTCTATCTCTCTTTCTAAACCCCTTAGCTCCAATATTTCTCATTCTTTCTCTCTCCCTATAAATCACTGAACCCCAATCTTTCTCTCTCTAAACCACTAACCCCTAACCCCTAATCTCTCTATCTCTCTAAACCCCTAACCCATATCTCTCTATCTCTCTAAACCCATAACCTCTATATTTATCTCTCTCTAAACCCCTCTATCTCTCTCTATCTAAACCACTAACCACCAATCTCCATCTCTCTCTCTTAAACCCTAATAAAAAATATATCTCTCTCTCTAAACCCATAAACCCTTGCACAACCCTCAATCTCTCTCTCTAAAAACCTAATCCCCAATCTCTCTCCCTCCCTCTCTATAAACCACTAACCCCAAACCTATCTCTTTTTCACTCTCAATCTCTCTAAACCCCCCCCTTATCTCTCTCTCTCTCAAAATACCAAACACCCACTTCTCCCCTAGCTACTCGTATCCCCTCTCTTTGTCTCTCTCCTCCCCAACACGAGCCATCCATACACCACCCACGATCTCTCTCTCTCTCTCTCTCTAAAACCCTATTAACCCATAATCTCTCTCTCTCAAAACCCTTAACCCCAATTTCTCTCTCTCTCTCTCTAAACCTAGAAAATCCAATATCTTTGTCTCTATTTCTCTCTCTCTATCTATCTAGACCCCTAACCTCCAATTTATTTCTCTCTTTGAACCCTCATCCCCAATCTCTCTTTCTCTCTCTCTCTCTCTAAACCCCCAACACCCAATTGATCTTTCTCTCTCCCTCTGTTAACCCTTAACCCCAAATCTCTCTCTCTATAAACACCTAACCTGTAATATCTCTCTCTCTCTAAACACCTAACTCCCAATCTCTCTCTCTCTCTCTACACCCCTAGCCCCCAATCTCTCTCTCTCTCAAAACCCATAACCCCCAATCTCTCTATTTCTAGTGATCTATCTATCTCTAAACCTTGAACCTCCAATCTCTCTCTCTCTCTCCCTCTCCCTCTCTCTGCCTCTCTCTCTCAACCACCAACCCCCATTCCATCTCTCTCTCTCTCTAAATATCTAACCCAAATCTCTCTCTCTAAGCACCTAACCCCCAATTCCTCTCTCTCTCTATAAACCTCTATCCTCCAATCTCTCTCTCTCTCTAAACTCCTATCCCCCAATCTCTTTCTCTCTAAACACCTAACCCCTAATCTTACTCTCTTTCTAAACACCTAACACCGACACTCTGTCTTTCTATCTCTCTCAATCTATAGAACCCTAACTTATAATCTATATCTCTCTAAATCCATAATTCCCAATCTATTTCTTTCTAAACCCCTAAACCCCAATTTATTTCTCTGTCTAAATCCCTAACAACCAATCGATCTTTCTATCTAACTTCCAATATCTCTCCCTCTCCTAACCCTTAACAATGAATCTCTCTCTCTCTCTAAACACCTAACCTACAATCTCTCTCTCTCTCTCTAAACACCTAATCCTCAATCTCTCTCTCTACACCCCTAACCCCCAATCTCTCTATTTCTAGTGATCTATCTATGTCTAAAACTTGAACCTCCAATCTCTCTCTCACAACCACCAACCCCCATTCCATCTCTCTCTCTCTCTCTCTCTCTCTCTCTCTCTCTCTCTCTCTCTCTCTCTATATATATATATATATATATATATATATATATATATATATATATATAAATCCCTAACCGAAATCTCTCTCTCTAAACCCCTAACCCCCAATTCGTCTCTCTCACTCTCTAAACCCCTATCCCCCAATCTATCTCTATCTCTCTCTAAACCCATATCCCCCAATCTATCTCTCTCTAAACACCTATCCCCTAATCTCTTTCTCTCTAAACACCTAACCCCCAATCTTGCTATCTTTCTAAAGACCTAACACCGACACTATGTCTTCCTATCTCTCCCAATCTATAGAACCCTAACTTATAATCTCTATCTCTCTAAATCCATAATCCCCAATCTATTTCTTTCTAAACCACTAAGCCCCAGTCTATTTCTCTATCTAAATCTCTAGCCCCCAATCTCTCTCTGTCTCTCTAAATCCATCACCCCCAATCTCTCTCTCTCTTGCTAAACCCATAATCTCTTTTTCTCTAAGCCCCTAACCCCCAATCTATGCTTCTCTCTCTAAACCCCTAACCTCTAGTCACTCTCTCTCTCTCTCTAAACCACCAACCTCCAATCTATCTCTCTCTCTCTCTTAAACACCTAACACCAAATCTCTCTCTCTAAACTCATAACCCCAATATCTGTTCTTTCTATCTCTCTATATATAAACTCCTAACCTCCAATCTCTCTCTCTGAATCCCTAACCTCCAATCTTTCTCTCTAAACCCCTAAACCCCTAGACCCCAATACCTCTCTCTCTATATATAAACCACTAACCTCCAATATCTCTCTCTATAAATCCATAACTTCCAATTTATCTTTGTAAACCCCTAAGCTCCAATTATCTCTCTCTCACTATTCCACCAACCTTCAATCTCTCTCTAAATGATTAACCCTTTCTCTCTCTCAACCCCTAAAAATCCAATCTCTCTCTATATGTATACCCATAGCCTTCAATCTCTCTCTTTCTCTTTCTCTGCAAACCCCTAACACCTAACCCTTAGTCTCTCTATCTCTCTCTCCCTCTAAAAACCTAACCTCCAATCTCTTTCTCTCTCTCTCTCTCTCTCTCTCTCTCTCTCTAGACCCCTAAACCCTAATATCTCTCTCTCTAAACCCCTAACCCAAATCTCTCTCTCTCTCTCTCTCTCTCTCTCTCTCTCTCTACACCCAACTTCCCACCCACGTAACCCCTGTCTATGTCTTTGTCTCCCTCCTACCCAACACTAACCATTTATACACCCCCCGTGATCTCTCCCTATCTATAAAACCCTATTAACCTCCAATATCTCTCTCTCCCTGTCTAAACCCCTAACCACGAATCTCTCTTTCTCGCCAAACCCCCAACCTACAATCTCTCTCTCTCTCTATCTATCTAAACCATTAATCCCCCTTCACCCTCTCTCTCTCTAAAGACCTAAAACCCAATCGATCTCTGTCTCTAACCTCCATTCTCTCTCTCTCTCTAAACCCCTAGTCCCTAGTCCCTAGTCCCCAACACCTAAACCCTAAACCTAAGTCCCTAACCATGAACCCCTAACTCCTATTCTCTCTCTCTCTCTCTAAACCCCTAACAACCAATATTTTTCTCTCTAAACCCCTAACCACCAATATATCTCCCCCTCTAAAACCCTAACTTTCAATATATCTCTCTCTAAACCCCCCCCTCTCTCTCTGTATCTAAACCTATAACCCCCCTAACCCCTGACCCCTAACTCCCATTCTCTCTCTCTCTCTCTCTAAACCCCCCCCTCTCTCTCTGTATCTAAACCTATAACCCCCCTAACCCCTGACCCCTAACTCCCATTCTCTCTCTCTCTCTCTCTCTCTAAACCCCTAACAACCAATATATTTGTCTCTAAACCCCTAACCATCAATATATCTCTCCCTCTAAACCCTTAACCTCTAACATATCTCTCTCTTTGAACCCTTCTCTCTCTCTTTGTATATAAACCTGGAACCCCCAATCTCTCTCTCTCTAATTCCCTAACATCAAATCCCTATCTCTCTAAACCATAAATCCTAACCCCTAACACCCAATATATCTTTCTCTCTCTCTAAACACTTAACCCCCAATCTCTCTCTCTAAACACCTAATCCCTAACTCCCAATCTCTCTCTCTCTCTCTTGAAACCCCCACTCGTCACGCACGTCCCCCTCCCACATGTCTATGTCTCTCTCCTCACAATCTCTAACCATACATACACCTCCCTTGATCTCTCTCTATCTCTAAACCCCTATTAAACCCCAATCTCTCTCTCTCTCTCTCTCTAAACCTCTAACCCTAATCTATCACTTTCTAAGCCCCTAACCTTAATTATCTCTCTCTCTCTCAAACCCTAACTTCCAATCTCTCTCTCTCTCTCTCTCTCTCTCTCTCTCTCTCTCTCTCTCGTTAAACCCCTAACCCCTAATCTCACTATTATCTCTCCATCTCTCTAAACATCTAACACTCAATTGATATTTCTCTCTAACCTCCAATCTCTCTCTCTCTCTCTCTAAACCCCTAACATCCAATATATCTCTCTCTAGATCTAAACCCCCCCTCTCTATCTATTTATTTAATACTCTAACTCCCAATCTCTCTCTCTCTCTAAACCCATACCACCAATCTCTCTCTTTCTATCTTTCTCTCTCTCTAAACCCCTAACCCCTAATATCTCTATCTCTCTCTAAACTCCCAAAGCCCAATCACTCACTCTCTCTTTCTAAGCCCCTAAACACAAATCCCTCTCTCTCTCTCTGTATCTAAACCTATAACCCCCAATATCTCTTTCTCGAATTCCCTAACATCAAATATCTTTCTCTCTAAACCATAAACCCCAACCCCTAACACCCAACATATCTTTCTCTCTCTCTAAACACTTAACCCCCAATCTCTCTTTCTCTAAAAACCTAACCCCTAAGTCCCCAATCTCTTTCTCTCTCTTGTTTTCTCATGCTCTCTCTCTCTCTGTAAAACCATAACCCCCCCCCCTCTCTCTCTCTCTCAACCCCCACTCCTCATGCACATCCCCCTCCCGCATCTCTATGTCTCTCTCCTCACAATCACAAACCATACATACACCTACCTTGATTTCTCTCTATCTCTAAACCCCTATTAAACCCCAATCTATCTCTCTTTCTCAACCCCTAACCCTAATCTCTCTCTTTCTAAGCCCCTAACCACAATTATCTCTCTTTCTCTCTCTAAGACCCTAACCTCCAATATATATATCTCTCTGTTTAAACCCATAAAACCTAATCTCACTCTTTATATCGCTCCATCTCTCTAAACATCAAACACCCAATTGATATTTCTCTCTAACCTCCAATCTGTCTCTCTCTACACACCCACAACCAATATTTTTCTCTCATACTCTCCCTCTCTCTCTACACACCCACCACCAATCATCCCCTAAACATCAATCTCTCTCTCTCTCTCTTTCAAACAATAACCCCAATCTCTCTCTCTCTCTCCCTCTCTCTCTCTACGCCCTTAACCCCTAGTCTCTCTCTTTTTAAACCCCTAACCACCAATATCTCTCTCTCTCTAAACCCCTAACCCCCGATCTCTCTCTCTCTCTCTAAACCTCTAACACCCAGTCGATCTCCCTACCCAACCTCCCCTCTCTCTCTAAAAACCCCTTGGGTCCAATCTCCCTCTCTCTCTCTCTCTCAACCACTAAACCACAATCTCTCTCTCTCTCTCTCTAAACCCCTAACCCCTAATCTCTCTATCTCTCTAAACCCCTAACCCCTAACCCTTAATATCTCTATCTCTAAAGCACTAAAAAGCAATCTCTCTTTAGATCTTTCTCTAAACTCATAACCTCCATCCCTCTCTCTCTAAACGCCATTATCTCTCTTAATATAAACTGCTAACCCCCAATATCCATCTCTCTCTCTCTTTCTTTTAACCCCTAATCACTCTCTCTCTCTCTCTAAACACCTAATCCTCAATCTATCTCCTACCCTCTCTCTCTCTAAACCACTAACCCTCATCCTCTCTCTCTCTCTCTCACAATCAATCTCTCGAAACACCCTCCCTCTCTCTCCAAATCCCAAACATCCACTTCTCACATGCAGCTACTCACCCCCCTTCTCTTTGTCTCTCTCCTCCCCAATACTAACCATCCATACAAAACCCATGATCTCTCTCTATCTCTATCTCTAAACCCCTATTAACTCACAACCACTCTCTCTCTCTCTCTCAAAACCCTTAACCCCAATTTCTCCCTCTCTCTCTAGACCCAAAACATTGAATCTATTTGTCTCTTTGTCTCTCTATCTCTCTCTCTAAACACCCAACCTCCATCTCTCTCTCTCTCTAAACCCCTCTTTCTCTCTCTATCTAAACCACTAACCCCCAATCTCTCTCTCTCTCTCTCTCTCTTAACCCCTAATAAAAAATATATATCTCTCTCTCTAAACCCATAAACCCTAGCACAACCCTCAATCTCTCTCTCTAAAAACCTAATCCCCAATCTCTCTCCCTCCCTCCCTCTCTATAAACCACTAACCCCAAACCTCTCTCTCTCTCTCTCCAAATACCAAACACCCGCTTCTCACTTAGCTACTCATCTTCCCTCTCTTTGTCTCTCTCCTCCCCAACATGAGACAACCATACACTACCCATGATCTCTCTCTCTCTATCTATCTATCTCTAAACCCCTATTAACCCATAATCCCTCTCCCTCTCTCTCTCTCTCTCTCTCTCAAAACCCTTAACCACAATTTCTCCCACTCTCTCTCTAAACCCAGAACCTCCATTCTCTTTGTCTCTCTCTCTCTATCTATCTATATATATATAGAACCCTAACCTCCAATATTTCTCTCTTTGAACCCCTAATCCCCAATCTCTCTCTCTCTCTCTCTCTCTAAACCCCCAACACCTAATCGATCTTTCTCTCTAACATCCAATCTCTCTCCCTCTCTTAACCCTCAACCCAAAATCTCTCTCTCTCTCAACACCTAACCTGCAATCTCTCTCTCTCTCTATCTAAACCTCTAACCCCCAATATCTCTCTTTCTCTCTCTGCATCCCTAGCCCCCAATATCTCTCTCCCTCGAAACCCATAACCCCCAATCTCTCTATTTCTAGTGATCTATCTATCTCTAAACCCTGAACCTCCAATCTCTCTCTCTCTCTCTCTCAACCACCAACTCCCATTCCATCTCTCTCTCTAAACACCTAACCCAAATCTCTCTCTCTAATCCCCTAACCCCCAATCCCTCTCTCTCTAAACCCATATCCCACAATATCTCTCTCTAAACTCCTATCCCCAAATCTCTTTCTCTCTAAATACCTAACCCCCAATATTGCTCTCTTTCTAAACACCTAACACTGACACTATGTCTTTCTATCTCTCTCAATATATAGAACCCTAACTTATAATCTCTATCTCTCTAAATCCATAATCCCCAATCTCTTTCTTTCTAAACCCCTAAACCCCAATCTATCTCTCTATCTAAATCCCTAACCCACAATCTCTCTCTATCTCTCTAAATCTCTCACCCCCAATCTTTCTCTCTCTCACTAAACCTCTAACCCCCAATCTCTCTCTCTCTCTAAGCCCCTAACCCCCAATATTTGTTTCTCTATCTTAACCCCTAACCTCTAGTCACTCTCTCTCTCTAAACCACCAACCTCCAATCTCTCTCTCTCTCTCTAAACACCTAACCCCAAATCTCTCTCTCTCTCTAAACTCATAACCCCAATCTCTATTCTTTCTATCTCTCTCTATATAAAACCATTAACCTCCAATCTCTCTCTCTCTCTCTCTCTAAATCCCTAACCTCCAATATTTCTCTCTAAAACCCTAAACCCCAATCTCTCTCTCTCTCTCTATAAACCACTAACCTCCAATCTCTCTCTATAAACTCATAACCGCCAATCTATCTCTGTAAACCCCTAAGATCCATTATATCACTCTCTCACTCTCCCACCAACCTGCAATCTCTCTCTAAATGATTAAACCTCTCTCTCTCTCTCAACCCTTAAACTCCAATCTCTCTCTCTATATACCCATAGCCTTCAATCTCTCTCTTTCTCTCTCTCTGCAAACCCCTGACACCTAACCCCTAATCTCTCTATATCTCTCTCTAAAAACCTAACCTACAGTCTCTCTCTCTCTTTAGAAACCTAAACCCTAATCTCTCTCTCTCTCTAAACCCCTAACCCCAAATCTCTCTCTCCCTCTCTCTCTACCTGACTTCCCACCTACATAACCCTCGTCTGTGTCTTTGTCTCCCTCCTACCCAACACTAACCATCCATACACCCCTTGTGATCTCTCTCTACCTATAAAACCCTATTAACCCCCAATATCTCTCTCTCCCTATCTAAAACCCTAACCCTTAGTTTGACTCTCCCTAAACCCCTAACCACCAATCTCTTTTTCTTGCCAAACCCCTAACCTACAATCAACTCTCTCTCTCTCTCTCTCTCTCTCTCTAAAACCACTAATCCCTATTCACCCTCTCTCTTGCTAAAGACCTAAACCCCAATCGATCTCTCTCTCTAAGCTCCATTCTCTCTCTCTCTCTCTCTCTCTCTCTCTCTCTCTCCATCTCTCTCTCTCTCTCTCTATGTAAAACCCTTACCCTCAATGTCTCTCTTTCTCTTTACATCTCTAAATCCCTAACCCCAATCTCTCTCTCTCTCTCTCCTCTCTCTCTCTCTCTCTCTCTCTCTCTAAACCCCTAGTCCCTAGTCCCCAACACCTAAACCCTAAACCTAAGTCTGTAACCGTGAACTCCAAACTCCTATTCTCTCTCTCTCTAAACCCCTAACAATCAATATTTCTCCCTCTAAACCTCTAACCCCCTAACCCCTAACTCTCATTCTCTCTCTCTCTCTAAACCCCTAACAACTAATATCTTTGTCTCTAAACCCCTAACCACCAATATATCTCTCCCTCTAAACCCTTAACCTCCAACATATCTCTCTCTCTTTGTATATAAACCCATAACCCCCAATCTCTCTCTCTAATCCCCTAACATCAAATCTCTCTCTCTCTCTCTCCTCTCTCTCTCTCTCTCTCTCAACCATAAACCCTAACCCCTAACACCCAATATATCTTTCTCTCTCTCTAAACACTTAACCCCCCAATCTCTCTCTCTAAAAACCTAATCCCTAACCCGTAATCTATTTCTCTCTCTCTATTTATCACTATCTCTCTCTCTCTCTAAAACCATAACCCCAATCTCTCTCTCTCTCTCTAAAACCATAACCCCCAATCTCTCTCTCTAAAACCATAACCTCTCTCTCTCTCTCTCTCTCTTAAAACCCCCACTCGTCACGCACATCCCCCTCTAACATCTTTATGTCTCTTTCCTCATAATCTCTAACCATACATACACCTCCCTTGATCTCTCTCTATCTCTAAACCCCAATCTCTCTCTCTCTCTCTCTCTCTAAAACCCTATTAAACCCCAATCTCTCTCTCTCTCTCTCTCTCTCTCTCTAAACCCCTATTAAACCCCAATCTCTCTCTCTCTCTCTCTAACCCCTAACCCTAATATATCTCTTTCTAAGCCCCTAACCTTAAGTATCTCTCTCTCTCTCTCTAAAACCCTAACCTCCAGTATCTCTTTCTCACTCTCACTCTCACTCTCTCTCCCTCTTTAAACCCCTAATCTCACTATTATCTCTCCATCGCTCTAAACATCTAACACCCAATCAATATTTCTCTCTAACCTCCAATCTCTCTATCTCTCTCTCTCTACACACCTCTTACCACCAATCTCTTTCTCTCTACCTCTCTCTCTCTCTCTCTAAAACCATAACCTTATTCTCTCTCTCTCTCCCTCTAAACCCCTAACCTCCAATATCTCACTCTCTAGCTCTAAACCCCCCCTCTCTCTATCTATTTATTTAATACTCTAACCCCCAATCTCTCTCTCTTTCTAAACCCATACCACCAATCTCTCTCTTTCTATATCTCTCTCTCTAAACCCCTAACCCCCAATATCTCTATTTCTCTCTGAACACCCAAATCCCAAATCACTCACTCTCTCTTTCTAAGCCCATAAATACCAATCCCTCTCTCTCTCTATGTATCTAAACCTATAACCCCCAATCTCTCTTTCTTGAATTTCCTAACATCAAATCTCTCTCTCTCTAAACTATAGATACTAACCCCTAACACCCAACATATATTTATCTCTCTAAACACTTAACCCCCAATCTCTCTCTTTCTAAACACCTAACCCGTAAGCCCCAATATATTTCTCTCTCTATGAATTTCTCATGCTCTCACTCTCTAAATCCATAACCCCCCCTTCTCTCTCTCTCTCTCTCTCTCTCTCTCTCTCTCTCAACCCCCACTACTGGCACACGTCCCCCTCCCAGAAACTCTATGTCTCTCTCCTCACAATCACTAACCATACATACACCTCCCTTGATCTATCTCTATCTCTAAACCCCTATTAAACCCCAATCTATATCTCTCTTTCAACCCCTAACCCTAATCTATCTCTTTCTAAACCCCTAACCACAATTATCTCTCTCTCTCTCTCTAAAACCCTAGCCTCTAATATCTCTCTCTCTCACTTTCTCTTTCTCTGTTTAAACCCCTAAACCATAATCTCACACTTTATATCGCTCCATCTCTCTAAACATCAAACACCCAATCGATATTTCTCTCTAACCTCCAATATCTCTCTCTCTCTACACACCCACCACCAATCTCTTTCTCTCTTACTCTCCCTCTCTCTCTTTAAATCCCTAACCCTAAATATTTCTCTTTCTCTAAAACCATAACCTCATTCTCTCTCTCTACCTCTAAACCCCTAACCAACAATATCTCTCTTTCTCTGTCTCTAAACACCCCCCCTCTATATCTATTTATTTAATCCTCTAACCCTCAATCTCTCTCTCTCTCTCTCTCTCTAAACCCATACCACCAATCTCTCTCTCTCTCTCAACCCCTAACCCCCAATATCTCTATCTCTCTCTGAACTCGTTAATCCTAATCTCTCACTCTCTCTAAAAACCATCACCCCTAACTTCTCTATTTCTATCTCTCTCTTTCTAAGCCCCTAAACACCAATCTCTCTCTCTCTCTCTCTCTCTCTCTCTCTAACTTAATAACCCTCAATCCCTCTCTCTTTCTCTCTCTCTAAACCCCTAACTCCTCGTCTCTCTCTTATTAAACCCCTAACCACCAATATCTCTATCTCTCTAGCCCCCAACTTCCAATCTTTCTCTCTCTCTCTGAACCCCTAACCGCCAATATCTATTCCTCTCTCTCTCTCTAACCTCTAACATGCAATTGATCTCCCTACCTAACCTCCACTCTCTCTCTCTCTCTCTCTCTCTATAAACCCCTTAGGTCCAATCTCTCTCTCTCTCTCTCTCTCTCTCTAAACCCTCGACACCCCAATCGATCTTCCTCTCTACCTCCAATCTCTCTCCCTCGCTTAACTCTTAACCTAGAATCTCTCTCTCACTCTAAACACCTACCCTCCAATCTCTCTCTCTCTCTCTCCCTAAACCTCCAATCTCTCTCTCTCTCTCTAAACATCTAACCCCCAATCTCTCTCTCTCTAAACATCTAACCCCCAATCTCTCTCTCTCTCTCTCTAAACCACTAAACCCCAATCTCTCTCTCTCTAAACCCCTAACCCCTAATCTCTCTATCTCTGTAAACCCTAACCATCAATCTCTTTATCTCTAAAGCACTAAAGACCAATCTCTCTCTCTATCTCTCTCTAAACCCCTAACCTCCATCTCTCTCTCTAAAATCCCACTATCTCTCTCTATATAAATTGCTAACCCCCCAATCCACATCTCTCTCTCTCTCTCTCTTTCTAAACCCATAAACCCTAGCTCATAAACCTCATTCTCTCTCTCTAAACACCTAATCCCCAATCTATCTCCCTCTCTCTCTCTCTCTCTAAACCACTAACCCCCAACCTCTCTCTCTCACAATCAATCTCTCTAACCCCCCCTCTCTCTCTCTCCAAATCCCAAACATCCACTTCTCACATAGTTACTCGTTCCCCCTCTCTTTGTCTCTCTCCCTCCCCACACTAACCATGCATACACCACCCATTATCTCTCTCTATCTCTAAATACCTATTAACCCCCAATCTCCCTCTCTCTCTCTAAACCCCTAACCCCTAGTCCCTCTTTTTTTAAACCCCCTAACCACGAATATCTCTGTCTCTTTAAATCCCTAACCTACAATATCTCTTTATCTCTCTCTCTCTAAGCACCTAACCCCTAATCTCTCTCTCTCTCTCTAAACCCCTAACACCCAATCGATCTCTCTACCTAGCCTCATCTCTCTCTCTGTCTATAAACCCCTTAACTCCAATATCTCTATTTCTCTCTCTCTCCCTCTAAACCACTAAACCCCAATATATCTCTCTTTATCTCTCTAAACCCCTAACCCTTAATCTCTCCATCTCTCTAATCCCCTAACCCCTAATATCTCTATCTCTAAAGCACTAAAAACCAATCCCTCTCTCTATCTCTCTAAACCCCTAACATCCATCTCTCTCCCTCTCTAAACCCCTTTATTTCTCTCTATATAAACCACTAATCCCCAATCTCCATCTCCCTCTCTCTCTTAACACCTAAAATCAAATCTATCTCTCTCTCTCTGTATCTCTCTCTCAACCCATAAACCCTAGCTCATAACCCTCAAACTCTCTCTAAATGCCTAATCCCCAATCTCTTGCTCTCCCTCGCTCTCTCTCTCTAAACCACTAACCCCTAACCTCTCTCTCTCTCTCTCTCTCTCTCTCTCTCCCTCTAAACCACTAAACCCAATATATCTCTCTTTTTCTCTAAACCCCTCACCCCTAATCTTTGTATCTCTAAAGCACTAAAAACCAATCTCTCCCTCTCTCTCTATCTCTCTCTAAACCCCTGACCTCCATCTCTCTCTCTCTCAACCTCTCTATCTCTCTCTCTATCTAAACCACTAACCCCCAATCTCCATCTCTCTCTATATCTTAACCCCTAATCTCTCTCTCTCTCTCTCTCTCAACCCATAAACCCTATCTCGTTATCCTCAAACTCTCTCTCTAAACACCTAATCCCCAATATCTCTCCCTCTCTCTCTCTCTCTAAACCACTAACCTCGAACCTCTCTCCATTTCTCACTCTCTATCTCTCAGAACTCCTAACTCTCTCTCTCTCTCTCTCTCTCTCTCTCTCTCAAACCCTTAACCCCAATTTCTCCCCCCCTCTCTCTAAACCCAGAACCTCCAATATCTTTCTCTCTTTGTCTCTCTATGTCCCTATCTAAACCCCTAACCTCCAATCTATCTCTCTCTTTCAACCCGCTCTCTAAACCACCAACACCCAACCGATCTTTCTCTCTAAACTCCAAGCTCTATCTCTCTCTTAACCATTAACCCTGAATCTCTTTCGCTCTCTCTAAACACCTAACCTACAATCTCTATTTCTCTCTCTAAACCTCAAACTCCTAGTCTCTCTCTCTCTAAACCTCTAACCCCCAATATATCTTTCTCTCTAAATACCTTATCCCAAATCTCTCTCTCTCTCTCTCTCTCTCTCTCTCTCCTCTCTCTCTCTAAACACCTAATCCTCAATCTCTTTCTCTCTAAAACCCTAACCCCCAAACTCTCTCTCTCTCTAAACCTCTAAGCCCTAACCTCTCTCTCTCTCTCTAAACACCTAACCCCTAATCTCTCTCTCTCTCTTTCTATAACCCAAAATATATCTCTCTCTCTCCCTCTCTAAATCCCTACACCCCAACCTCTCTCTCTCTCTCTCTCTCTCTCTCTCTCTAAACACCTAACCCATAATATCTCTCTCTAAACCCTTAACTCCCAATCTCTCTCTCTCTCTCTCTAAATCCCTAACATCCAATTTCTCTTTCTCTCTCTCTATAAACCCCTAAATCCTAAGCTCTGTGTGTGTGTGTGTGTGTGTGTGTGTGTGTGTAAACCCCTAATGTCCAATCTTTCTCTCTCTCCCACTATCACTCTCTTTCTATCTCTCTAAAACTCTTAACCCCCAATCTCTATCTTTGTCTCCCTCTCTCTCTCTCTATAAACCCCTAACCTCTCTCTCTGTCTCTCTCTCTCTCTCTCTCTTCAAACGCCTGACCCCTAATCTCTTTCTCTCTCTTTCTTTCTCCCCTCTCTCTCTCTATAAAACCATAACCCCTAATCTCTATCTCTTCTTAAATACCTCACCCTCATTCTCTCTCTCTATATATATATAAATACCTAACCCCCAATCTCTCTCTTTCTATATATATATATCCTGAACACCCAATATCTCTCTCTCAACACCCAAGATCTCTCTCTCAACATCGAGATCTCTCTCTCACACTAAACCCCTAACCTCCAATCTCTCCCTCTTACTATCACTCTCTTTGTATCTCTCTCTAAACCCTTAACCCCCAATATCACTCTCTCTCTCTCTCTCCTAGAACACCTAAACCCTAACCCCTATTATATCCCTCCCTCTCTCTAAATACCTAACCACCCCTCTCTCTCTCTAAACCCCTAACCCCCCATCTCTTTTTCAGAACCTCTAACCCCCACTCCCTCGATGTATTTCTCTCTCTCTCTCTCTCTCTCTCTAAACCTCTCAAACCCAATCTCTCTCTCTCTCTCTCTCTCTCTCTCTCTCTCCAAACCCCTACTCATCACCCACCTACCCCTCCCCCCACTCTATGTCTCTCTCCCCTCCACCACTAACTATCCATACAACCTCCATGATCTCTCTTTATTTATAAATACCTATGAACACACAATCTCCCTCTCTCTCTCTCTCTAAAAACCTAACCTCCAATATCTCATTCTCTCTCTTTCTCTTAACCCCTAACCCCCAATCTCTCTCCCTCTCTCTCTCTCTCTTTCTAAACCCCTATTACCCAATTGATCTCTCTACCTAACCTCCTCCCTCTATCTCTCTTTCTAAACCCCTTAGCTCCAATATTTCTCATTCTTTCTCTCTCCCTATAAATTACTAAACCCCAATCTCTCTCTCTCTCTAAACCACTAACCCTTAACACCTAATCTCTCTATCTCTCAAAACCCCTAACCCCTATCTCTCTATCTCTCTAAACCCATAACCTCTATATTTATCTCTCTCTATCTAAACCACTAACCACCAATCTCCATCTCTCTCTCTTAAACCCTAATAAAAACTCTCTCTCTCTCTAAACCCATAAACCCTAGCACAACCCTCAATCTCTCTCTCTAAAAACCTAATCCCCAATCTCCCTCCCTCCCTCTCTATAAACCACTAACCCCAAACCTATCGCTTTCTCACTCTCAATCTCTCTAACCCCCCCCCTTCTCTCTCTCTCTCTCTAAATACCAAACACCCACTTCTCCCCTAGCTACTCGTATCCCCTCTCTTTGTCTCTCTCCTCCCTAACACGAGCCATCCATACACCACCCATGATCTCTCTCTCTCTCTCTCTCTCTCTCTCTCTCTCTCTCTCAAAACCCTTAACCCCAATTTCTCTCTCTCACTCTCTAAACCCAGAACCTCCAATATATTGGTCTCTATTTCTCTCTCTTTATATCTAGACCCCTAACCTCCAATTTATTTCTCTCTTTGAACCCTAATCCCCAATCTCTCTTTCTCTCTCTCTCTCTACACCCCTAGCCCCCAATCTCTCTCTCTCTCGAAACCCATAACCCCCAATCTCTCTATTTCTAGTGATCTATCTATGTCTAAACCTTGAACCTCCAATATCTCTCTCTCTCTCCCTCTCCCTCTCTCTGCCTCTCTCTCTCAACCACCAACCCCCATTCCATCTCTCTCTCTCTCTCTAAAAATATCTAACCCAAATCTCTCTCTCTAAGCCCCTAACCCCCAATTCCTCTCTCTCTCTCTAAACCCCTATCCCCCAATCTCTCTCTCTCTCTAAACTCCTATCCCCCAATCTCTTTCTCTCTAAACACCTAACACCCAATCTTGCTCTCTTTCTAAACACCTAACACCGACACTCTGTCTTTCTATCTCTCTCAATCTATAGAACCCTAACTTATAATCTCTATCTCTCTAAATCCATAATCCCCAATCTATTTCTTTCTAAACACCTAAACCCCAGTCTATTTCTCTGTCTAAATCCCTAACAACCAATCGATCTTTCCATCTAACTTCCAATCTCTCTCCCTCTCCTAACCCTTAACAACGAATCTCTCTCTCTCTCTAAACACCTAACCTGTAATCTCGCTCTCTCTCTAAACACCTAATCCCCAATCTCTCTCTCTCTACACCCGTAACCCCCAATCTCTCTCTCTCTTGAAACCCATAACTCCAAATCTCTCTATTTCTAGTGATCTATCTATGTCTAAAACTTGAACCTCCATTCTCTCTCTCTCAACCACCAACCCCCATTCTCTCTCTCTCTCTCTCTCTCTATATATATATATATATATATATATATATATATATATATATATATATCTAAATACCTAACCGAAATCTCTCTCTCTAAGCCCCTAACCACCAATTCCTCTCTCTAACTCTCTAAACCCCTATCCCCAAATCTATCTCTCTCTCTCTAAACCCATATCCCCCAATCTATCTCTCTCTAAACATATATCCCCCAATCTTTTCTCTATAAACACCTAACCCCCAATCTTGCTATCTTTCTAAAGACTTAACACCGACACTATGTCTTTCTATCTCTCTCAATCTATAGAACCCTAACTTATAATCTCTATCTCTCTAAATCCATAATCCCCAATCTATTTCTTTCTAAACCACTAATCCCCAATCTATTTCTCTATATAAATATCTAACCCCCAATCTCTCTCTTTCTCTCTAAATCCATCACCCCCAATCTCTCTATCTCTCTTGCTAAACCCACAATCTCTCTCTCTCTAAGCCCATAACCCCCAATCTATGCTTCTCTCTCTAAACCCCTAACCTCTAGTCACTCACTCTCTCTCTCTCTCTCTAAACCACCAACCTCCAATCTCTCTCTCTCTCTCTAAACTAACAACCTCCAATCTCTCTCTCTCTCTCTCTCTCTCTTAAATACTAACACCAAATCTCTCTCTCTAAACTCACAACCCCAATATCTATTCTTTCTATCTCTCTCTATATAAACTCCTAACCTCCAATCTCTCTCTCTATCTCTCTCTCTCTCTGAATCCCTAACCTCCAATCTTTCTCTCTAAACCCCTAGACCCCAATACCTCTCTCTATATATATAAACCACTAACCTCCAATATCTCTCTCTATAAACCCATCACTTCCAATTTATCTCTGTAAACCCATAAGCCCCAATTTATCTCTCTCTCACTATTCCACCAACCTTCAATCTCTCTCTAAATGATTAAACCTCTCTCTCTCTCAACCCCTAAAAATCCAATCTCTCTCTATATGTATACCCATAGCCTTCAATCTCTCTCTTTCTCTCTCTCTGCAAACCCCTAACACCTAACCCTTAGTCTCTCTATCTCTCTCTCCCTCTAAAAACCTAACCTCCAATCTCTCTCTCTCTCTCTCTCTCTCTCGACCCCTAAACCCTAATATCTCTCTCTCTAAACCCCTAACCCAAATCCCTCTCTATCTCTCTACCCAACTTCCCACCCACCTAACCCCCGTCTATGTCTTTGTCTCCCTCCTACCCAACACTAACCATTTATACACCCCCCGTGATCTCTCCCTATCTATAAAACCCTATTAACCTCCAATATCTCTCTCTCCTTGTCTAAACCCCTAACCACGAATCTCTCTTTCTCGTCGAACCCCCAACCTAAAATCTCTCTCTCTCTCTCTCTCTCTCTCTCTAAACCATTAATCCCCCTTCACCATCTCTCTCTCTAAAGACCTGAAACCCAATCGCTCTCTCTCTCTAACCTCCATTCTCTCTCTCTCTCTCTCTCTAAACCCCTAGTCCCTAGTCCCTAATCCCCAACACCTAAACCCTAAACCTGAGTCCCTAACCATGAACCCCTAACTCCTATTCTCTATCTCTCTCTCTCTAAACCCCTAACAACCAATATTTCTCTCTCTAAACCCTTAACAACCAATATATCTCCCCCTCTAAAACCTTAACTTCTAATATATCTCTCTCTGAACCCCCCCCTCTCTCTCTGTATCTAAACCTATAACCCCCCTAACCCCTAACCCCTAACTCCCATTCTCTCTCTCTCTAAACCCCTAACAACCAATATATTTGTCTCTAAACCCCTAACCATCAATATATTTCTCCCTCTAAACCCTTAACCTCCAACATATCTCTCTCTTTGAACCCTTCTCTCTCTCTTTGTATATAAATCTGGAACCCCCAATCTCTCTCTCTAATTCCCTAACATCAAATCCCTATCTCTCTAAACCATAAACCCTAACCCCTAACACCCACTATATCTTTCTCTCTCTCTAAACACTTAACCCCCAATCTCTTTCTCTAGACACCTAATCCCTAACCCCCAATCTCTCTTTCTCTCTCTTGAAACCCCCACTCGTCATGCACGTCCCCCTCCCACATGTCTATGTCTCTCTCCTCACAATCTCTAACCATACATACACCTCCCTTGATCTCTCTCTATCTCCAAACCCCTATTAAACCCCAATATCTCTCTCCTCTCTCTCTCTCTCTCTAAACCCCTAACCCTAATCTATCACTTTCTAAGCCCCTAACCTTAATTATCTCTATCTCTCAAAACCCTAGCTTCCAATCTCTCTCTCTCTCTCTTTGAACCCCTAACCCCTAATCTCACTATTATCTCTCCATCTCTCTAAACATCTAACACCCAATCGATATTTATCTCTAACCTCCAATCTCTCTCTCTCTCTCTCTCTCTCTCTCTCTCTCTCTCTCTCCCCCTAACATCCAATATATCTCTCTCTAGATCTAAACCGCCCCTCTCTATCTATTTATTTAATACTCTAACTCCCAATCTCTCTCTCTCTCTAAACCCATACCACCAATCTCTCTCTCTCTCTCTAAACCCCTAACCCCCAATATCTCTATCTCTCTCTGAACTCGCAAATCCCAATCACTCACTCTCTCTTTCTAAGCCCCTAAACACCAATCCCTCTCTCTCTCTGTGTATCTAAACCTATAACCCCCCCTTATCTCTTTCTTGAATTTCCTAACATTAAATCTCTTTCTCTCTAAACCATAAACCCCAACCCCTAACACCCAACATATATTTCTCTCTCTCTAAACACTTGACCCCCAATCTCTCTTTCTCTAAACAACTAACCCCTAAGTCCCCAATCTCTTTCTCTCTCTTGTTTTTTCATGCTCTCTCTCTCTCTGTAAAACCATAACCCCCCCCCTCTCCTCTCTCTCTCAACTCCCACTCCTCATGCACATCCCCCTCCCATATCTCTATGTCTCTCTCCTCACAATCACAAACCATACATAAACCTCCCTTGATTTCTCTCTATCTCTAAACCCCTATTAAACCCCAATCTATCTCTCTCTCTCAACCCCTAACCCTAATCTCTCTCTTTCTAAACCCCTAACCACAATTATCTCTCTTTCTCTCTCTAAGACCCTAACCTCCAATATATATATATCTCTGTTTAAACCCATAAAAACTAATCTCACTCTTTCTATCGCTCCATCTCTCTAAACATCAAACACCCAATTGATATTTCTCTCTAACCTCCAATATGTCTCTCTCTCTACACACCCACAACCCAATATTTTTCTCTCATACTCTCCCTCTCTCTCTACATACCCACCACCAATCGTCCCCTAAACATCAATCTCTCTCTCTCTCTCTCTCTCTCTCTCTCTCTCTCTCTCTCTTTCAAACAATAACCCCAATCTCTCTCTCTCTCTCTCTAAACCCCTAACCCCTAGTCTCTCTCTTTTTATACCCCTAACCACCAATATATCTCTCTCTAAACCCCTAACCCTCGATATCTCTCTCTCTCTAAACCTCTAACACCTAGTCGATCTCCCTGCCTAACCTCCCCCCTCTCTCTCTCAAAACCCCTTAGGTCCAATCTCTCTCTCTCTCTCAACCACTAAGCCCCAATCTCTCTCTCTCTCTCTAAACCCCTAACCCCTAACCTTAATATCTCTATCTCTAAAGCACTAAAAAGCAATCTCTCTCTTGATCTTTCTCTAAACTCATAACCTCCATCCCTCTCTCTCTAAACACCATTATCTCTCTCAATATAAACTGCTAACACCCAATATCCATCTCTCTCTCTCTTTCTTTTAACCCCTAATCTCTCTCTCTCTCTAAACTCATAAACCCTATCTCATAACCCTCAAACTCTCTCTCTCTCTAAACACCTAATCCTCAATCTATCTCCCACACTCTCTCTCTCTAAACCACTAACCCTCATCTTCTCTCTCTCACGCAATCAATCTCTCAAAACACCCTCCCTCTCTCTCCAAATCCCAAACATCCACTTCTCACATGCGGCTACTCACCCCCCCTTCACTTTGTCTCTCTCCTCCCCAATACTAACCATCCATACAACACCCATGATCTCTCTCTATCTCTATCTCTAAACCCCTATTAACTCACAGCCACTCTCTCTCTCTCTCAAAACCCTTAACCCCAATTTCTCCCTCTCTCTCTAGACCCAGAACATTGAATCTATTTGTCTCTTTGTCTCTCTCTCTCTCTCTAAACACCTAACCTCCATCTCTCTCTCTCTCTCTAAACCCCTCTTTCTCTCTCTATCTAAACCACTAACCCCCAATCTCCATCTTTCTCTCTCTCTCTCTCTCTCTCTTAACCCCGAAAAAAAAATATATATCTCTCTCTCTAAACCCATAAACCCTAGCACAACCCTCAATCTCTCTCTCTAAAAAACCTAATCCCCAATATCTCTCCCTCCCTCCCTCTCTATAAACCATTAACCCGAAACCTCTCTCTCTCTCTCTCTCTCTCTCTCAAAACCCTTAACCCCCAATTTCTCCCGCTCTCTCTCTAAACCCAGAACCTCCATTCTCTCTCTCTCTCTCTCTCTCTCTCTCTCTCTCTCTCTCTCTCTCTCTATATATATATATATATATATATATATATATATATATATATATATATAGACCCCTAACCTCCAATATCTCTCTCTTTGAACCCCTAATCCCCAATATTTCTCTCTCTCTCTCTCTCTCTCTCTCTAAACCCCCAACACCTAATCGATCTTTCTCTCTAACATCCAATCTCTCTCCCTCTCTTAACCCTCAACCCAAAATCTCTCTCTCTCACAACACCTAACCTGCAATCTCTCTCTCTCTCTATCTAAACCTCTAACCCCCAATATCTCTCTCTCTCTCTCTCTCTCTCTCTACACCCCTAGCCCCCAATCTCTCTCTCCCTCGAAACCCATAACCCCAATCTCTCTATTTCTAGTGATCTATCTACATCTGAACCTTGAACCTCCAATCTCTCTCTCTCTCCATCTCCCTCTCTCTCTCTCTCAACCACCAACCCCCATTCCATCTCTCTCTCTAAACCCATAACCCAAATCTCTCTCTCTAATCCCCTAACCCCCAATCCCTCTCTCTCTAAACCCATATCCCACAATATCTCTCTCTAAACTCCTATCCCCCAATCTCTTCCTCTTTAAATACCTAACCCCCAATATTGCTCTCTTTCTAAACACCTAACACTAACACTTTGTCTTTCTATCTCTCTCAATATATAGAACCCTAACTTATAATCTCTATCTCTCTAAATCCATAATCCCCAATCTCTTTCTTTCTAAACCCCTAAACCCCAATATATCTCTCTATCTAAATCCCTAACCCACAATCTCTCTCTATCTCTCTAAATCTCTCACCCCCAATATTTCTCTCTCACACTAAAACTCTAACCCCCAATCTCTCTCTCTCTAAGCCCCTAACCTGCAATATTTGTTTCTCTATCTTAACCCCTAACCTCTAGTCACTCTCTCTCTCTAAACCACCAACCTCCAATCTCTCTCTCTCTCTCTCTCTAAACACCTAACCCCAAATCTCTCTCTCTCTAAACTCATAACCCCAATCTCTATTCTTTCTATCTCTCTCTATATATAAACCATTAACCTCCAATCTCTCTCTCTCTCTCTCTCTCTCTCTCTCTCTCTCTCTAAATCCCTAACATCCAATATTTCTCTCTAAAACCCTAAACCCCAATCTCTCTATCTCTCTCTATAAACCACTAACCTCCAATCTCTCTCTATAAACCCATAACCGCCAATCTATCTCTGTAAGCCCCTAAGCTCCAATATATCACTCTCTCACTCTCCCACCAACCTACAATCTCTCTCTAAATTATTAAACCTCTCTCTCTCTCTCAACCCTTAAACTCCAATCTCTCTCTCTCTCTACCCATAGCCTTCAATCTCTCTCTTTCTTTCTCTCTGCAAACCCCTGACACCTAACCCCTAATCTCTCTATATCTCTCTCTAAAAACCTAACCTACAATCTCTCTCTCTCTCTCTCTCTCTCTCTCTCTAGAAACCTAAACCCTAATCTCTCTCTCTCTAAACCCCTAACCCCAAATCTCTCTCTCTCCCTCTCTCTCTACCTAACTTCCCACCCACATAACCCCCGTCTGTGTCTTTGTCTCCCTCCTACCCAACACTAACCATCCATACACCCTTCGTGATCTCTGTCTATCTATAAAACCCTATTAACCCCCAATATCTCTCTCTCCCTATCTAAAACCCTAACCCTTAGTTTGATTCTCCCTAAACCCCTAACCACCAATCTCTCTTTCTTGCCAAAACCCCTAACCTACAATCTCTCTCTCTCTCTCTCTCTCTCTAAACCATTAATCCCCATTCACCCTCTCTCTCGCTAAAGACCTAAACCCTAATCGATCTCTCTCTCTAACCTCCATTCTCTCTCTCTCTCTCTCTCTCCATCTCTCTCTCTATGTAAAACCCTTACCCTCAATGTCTCTCTTTCTCTTTACATCTCTAAATCCCTAACCCCAATCTCTCTCTCTCTCTCTCTCTCTCTCTCTCTAAACACCTAGCCCCTAGTCCCCAACACCTAAACCCTAAACCTAAGTCTGTAACCATGAACTCCAAACTCCTATTCTCTCTCTCTCTCTCTAAACCCCTAACAACCAATATTTCTCCCTCTAAACCTCTAACCACCAATATATATCCCCCTCTAAACCCATAACCTCCAAGATATCTCTCTCTGAACCCCTCTCTCTCTATATATATCTAAACCTCTAACCCCCTAACCCCTAACTCTCATCCTCTCTCTCTCTCTAAACCCCTAACAACTAATATCTTTGTCTCTAAACCCCTAACCATCAATATATATCTTCCTCTAAACCCTTAAGCTCCAACATATCTCTCTCTCTCTTTGTATATAAACCCGTAAGCCCCAATCTCTCTCTCTAATCCCCTAACATCAAATCTCTCTCTCTCTCTCTCAACCATAAACCCTAACCCCTAACACCCAATATATCTTTATCTCTCTCTAAAACCATAACCCCAATCTCTCTCTCTCTCTCTAAAACCATAACCCCAATCTCTCTCTCTCTCTCTAAAACCATAACCCCAATCTCTCTCTCTCTGTCTAAAACCATAACCTCTCTCTCTCCCTCTCTCTCTTGAAACCCCCCACTTGTCATGCACGCCCCCCTCTAACATCTTTATGTCTCTCTCCTCATAATCTTTAACCATACATACACCTCCCTTGATCTCTCTCTATCTCTAAACCCCTATTAAACCCCAATCTCTCTCTCTCTCTCTCTCTCTCAACCCCTATTAAACCCCAATCTCTCTCTCTCTCTCTCTCTCTCTCTCTCTAAACCCCTATTAAACCCCAATCTCTCTCTCTCTCTCTCTCTCTCTCTAAACCCCTATTAAACCCCAATCTCTTTCTCTCTCTCTCTAACCCCTAACCCTAATGTATCTCTTTCTAAGCCCCTAACGTTAATTATCTCTCTCTCTCTAAAACCCTAACCTCCAATATCTCTTTCTCGCTCTCACTCTCTCTCTCTCTCCCCTCTTTAAACCCCTAATCTCACTATTATCTCTCCATCGCTCTAAACATCTAACACCCAATCGATATTTCTCTCTAACCTCCAATATCTCTATCTCTCTCTCTCTACACACCTCTTACCACCAATCTATTTCTCTCTTACTCTCTCTCTCTCTCTAAAACCATAACCTTATTCTCTCTCTCTCTCTCTCTCCATCTAAACCCCTAACCTCCAATATCTCTCTCTCTAGCTCTGAACCCTCCCTCTCTCTATCTATTTATTTAATACTCTAACCCCCAATCTCTCTCTCTCTTTCTAAACCCATACCACCAATCTCTCTCTTTCTATATCTCTCTCTCTAAACCCCTAACCCCCAATATCTCTATTTCTCTCCGAACTTCCAAATCCCAATCACTCACTCTCTCTTTCTAAGCTCATAAATACCAATCCCTCTCTCTCTCTATGTATCTAAACCTATAAACCCCAATCTCTCTTTCTTGAATTCCCTAACATCAAATCTCTCTCTATCTAAACCATAAATCCTAACCCCTAACACCCAACATATATTTATCTCTCTAAACACTTAACCCCCAATCTCTCTCTTTCTAAACACCTAACCCGTAAGCCCCAATATATTTCTCTCTCTATGGATTTCTCATGCTCTCACTCTTTAAATCCATAACCCCCCCCCCCTCTCTCTCTCTCTTTCTCAACCCCCACTACTGGCGCACGTCCCCTCCCACATCTCTATATAGGTCTCTCTCCTCACAATCACTAACCATACATACACCTCCCTTGATCTATCTCTATCTCTAAAACTTTATTAAACCCCAATCTATATCTCTCTTTCAACCCCTAACCCTAATCTATCTCTTTCTAAACCCCTAACCACAATTATCTATCTCTCTCTCTAAAACCCTAACCTCTAATATATCTCTCTCTCACTTTCTCTTTCTCTGTTTAAACCCCTAAACCATAATCTCACACTTTATATCACACCATCTCTCTAAACATCAAACACCCAATCAATATTTCTCTCTAACCTCCAATATCTCTCTCTCTCTACACACCCACCACCAATCTCTTTCTCTCTTACTCTCCCTCTCTCTCTTTAAATCCCTAACCCTAAATATTTCTCTTTCTCTAAAACCATAACCTCATTCTCTCTCTCTACCTCTAAGCCCCTAACCAACAATATCTCTCTCTCTCTGTCTCTAAACACCCCCCTTATATCTATTTATTTAATCCTCTAACCTCCAATCTCCCTCTCTCTCTCTAAACCCATACCACCAATCTCTCTCTCTCTCTCAACCCCTAACCCCCAATATCTCTATCTCTCTCTAAACTCGTTAATCCTAATCTCTCACTCTCTCTAAAACCATCTCCCCTAACTTCTCTATTTCTATCTCTCTCTTTCTAAGCCCCTAAACACCAATCTCTCTCTCTCTCTCTAACTTAATAACCCCCAATCCCTCTCTCTTTCTCTCTCTCTAAACCCCTAACTCCTCGTCTCTCTCTTTTTAAACCCCTAACCACCAATATCTCTATCTCTCTAGCCCCCAACTTCCAATATTTTTCTCTCTCTTTGAACCCCTAACCCCCAATATATATTCCTCTTTCTCTCTCTCTAAACCTCTAACATGCAATTGATCTCCCTACCTAACCTCCCCTCTCTCTCTCTCTGTAAACCCCTTAGGTCCAATCTCTCTCTCTCTCTCTCTCTCTAAACCCTCGACACCTAATCGATCTTCCTCTCTACCTCCAATCTCTCTCCCTCGCTTAACCCTTAACCTAGAATCTCTCTCTCACTCTAAACACCTACCCTCCAATCTCTCTCTCTCTCTCTCTCTCTCTCTCTCTCTCTAAACCTCTAACCCTCTAATCTCTCTCTCTCTCTCTCTAAACTTCTAACCCCCAATCTCTCTCTCTCTCTCTCTCTCTCTCTCTCTCTCTCTCTCTCTTTCTCAACCCCCCAACCCCCATTCCCTCTCTCTCTCTCTCTCTATCTCTCTCTCTGTAAACCTCTAACCCAAAGATATCACTCTAAGCCCCTAATCCCCAATCCCTCTCTCTCTCTCTCTCTCTAAACCTGTATACCCCAATATCTCACTCTTTAAACTCCTATCCTCCAATCTCTTTCTCTCTAAAAACCCAACCCCCAATCTCTCTCTCTCTAAACACCTAACCCTAACACTCTCTTTCTATCTCTCTCAATATTTAGAACCCTAACCAATAATCTCATCTCTCTAAATCCATAATCCCTAATCTCTTTCTTTCTAAACCCCTAAGCCCCAATCTATCTCTCTGCCTAAGTCCCTAACACCCAATCTCTCTCTCTCTCTCACTCTAAATACCTAACCCCCAATCTCTCTTCCTCTCTCACTAAATCCCCAACCCCCAATCTCTCTCTCTAATCCCCTAACCCCCAATATTCATCTGTCTATATAAGCCCATAACCTCTGGTCACTCTCCCTCTCTCTCTAAGCCCCTAGCCCCCAAACTCTCTTTCTCTCTAAACCACTAACCTCCAATCTCTCTCTCTCTCTCTCTCTCTCTCTCTAAGCACCTAACCCCCAATATACATATTTCTCTCTCTCTAAAACCCTAACCCCAATCTCTCCTGTTTCTATCTCTCTCTATCTAAATCCCTAACCTCAAATTTTTCTCTCTCTAAAACCCTAATCTCCCTCTCTTGCTCTAAACCACTAACCCCCAATCTCTCTCTCTCTTTGATCCCTAACCTCCAATCTCTCTCTCTAAACCCATAAACCCCAATCTCTCTCTCTCTCTCTCTCTAAACCTATAACCGCCAATCTATCTCTATAAACCCCTAAGCTCCAATATATCCTCTCTCACTCTCCTACGGACCTTCAATCTCTCTCTCTCTCTCTCTCTCTCTCTCTCTCTCTCTCTAAGTGCCTAACCCCAATCTCTCATGTTTCTATCTCTCTCTATCTAAATCCCTAAACTTGAATTTTTCTCTCTCTAAAACCCTAATCTCCCTCTCTTGCTTTAAACTACTAACCCCCAATCTCTCTCTCTCTCTCTCTCTCTCTCTCTCTCTCTCGCTAAACCCATAACCGCCAATCTATCTCTGTAAACCCCTAAGCTCCAATATATCCTCTCTCACTCTCCTATCGACCTTCAATCTCTCTCTCTCTCTCTGCAAACCCCTAACACCTAACCCTTAATATTTCTATGTCTCTCTCTCTAAACACCTAAGAGCCAATCTCTCTCTCTCTCTCTCTCTCTCTCTCTCTCTCTCTCTAGATGCCTAAACCCTAACCCCTAATCTCTCTCTCTCTCTAAACCTCTAACCCCAAATCTCTATGTCTCTCTACCTGACTACCCACTCACCTAACCCTCCTCTATGTCTTTGTCTCTCTCCTACCCAACACTAACCATCCATACACCCCCTGTGATCTTTCTCTATATATAAAACCCTATTAACCACCAATCTCTCTCTCCCTCTCTCTAAACCCCTAACCACCAATCTCTATTTCTCGCCAAGCCCCTAACCTACAATCTCTCTCTCTCTAGACCACTAATCCCCATTCACCCTCTCTCCCTCTCTCTAAAGACCTAAAACCCAATCGATCTATCTCTCTAACCTCCATTCTCTCTCTCTCTCTCTCTCTCTCTCTCTCTCTCTCTCTCTCTTTATAAAACCCTTACCCTCAACGTCTATCTTTCTCTGCATCTCTCTCTCTCTAAACATCTAGTACTTAATTCTTAAATCCTAACCGCTATACCCTAGTCCATAACCCCTAACCCCTAAATCCCATTCTTTCTTTCTCTCTATCTAAACCCCTAACAACCAATATCTCTCTCTTGAAGCCACTAACCAACAATATGTATCTCCCTCTAAACCCCTAACCTCAAAGATATATCTCTCTCTAAACCCCCCCTCTCTCTCTGTATCTAAACCTCTAACCCCCAATCTCTCTCTCTAATCCCCTAACATCAAATATCTCTCTCTCTAAACCCCTAAACCTTAACTTCTAACACCCAATATATCTTTCTCTCTCTCTAAACACTTAACCCCAAATCTCTCTCTCTCTCTCTAAATACCTAACCCCTAACCCCCAATCTCTTTCTCTCTCTCTCTCTCAAACCATAAACCCAATCTATCTCTCTCTCTGTCTCTCTCTCTCTCTCTCTTGAAACCCCCATTCATGCATGTCCCCCTCCCACATCTCTATGTCTCTCTGCTCACAATCACTAACCATACATACACCTCCCTTGATCTCTCTCTCTCTCTCTAAATCCCTATTAAAACCCAATCTATCTCTCTCTCTAAACCGCTAACCCTAATCTCTCTCTTTTTAAACCCCTAACAACAATTATCTCTCTCTCTCTAAAAACCTAACCTCTAGTATCTCTCTCTCTCTCTCTCTCTCTCTCTAAAAACCTAACCTCTAGTATCTCTCTCTCTCTCTTTAAACCCGTAAACCCTAATCTCTTTCTATCTCTCAATCTCTCTAAACACCTAACACCCAACGATATTTCTCTCTAAACAGTTCCAATCTCTCTCTCTCTCTCTCTCTCTCTCTCTCTCTCTCTCTCTACACACCCCTTACCACCAAAATATTTCCCTCTTACTCTCCCTCTCTCTCTCTCTAGATACCTAACCCTAAATATTTCTCTCTCTAAAACCATAACCTAATTGTCTCCCTCTCCCTCTAAACCCCTAACCTCCTATATCTCTCTCTCTCTCTGTCTCTAAAACCCCCTCTCTATATATTTATTTAATCCTCTAACCCCCAATCTCTCTCTCTCTCTAAACCCCTAGCACCAATCTCTTTCTCTCTAACCCCCTAACCCCAATATATCTATCTCTCTCTAAACTCCCAAAGGATAATCTCTCACTCTCTCTAAACACATCACCCCTAACTTATTTATTTCTATTTCTCTCTTTCTAAGCCCCTAAACACCAATCTCTCTCTCTCTCTCTCTCTAAAGAACTAACCCCAATCTCTCTCTCTCTCTCTCTTTATCTATCTATATATCTAAACCCCTAACACCTAGTCTCTCTCTTTTTCTAAACCCCTAACACCTAGTCTCTCTCTTTTTCTAAACCCCTAACCACCAATCTCTCTCTCTCTCTCTCTCTCTCTCTCTCTCTCTCTTGAAACCCCTAAGCTCTAATATCTCTTTCTCCCTCTCTCTAAACCCCTAACCCCCAATCTGTCTCCCTCTCTCTCTCTCTAAACCCATAACACCCAATCGATCTCTCTTCCTAATGTCCTCTCTATCTCTCTGTAAACCCCTTAGCTCCAATCTCTCTCTCTCTCTCTCTCTCTCTCTCTCTCTCTCTAAACACCTAACCCATAATCTCTCTATCTCTAAAGTAGTAAAAACCAATCTCTCTCTAAACCCCTAACCTCCATCTCTCTCTCTCTTTAAATCCTCTCCTCTCTCTCTATCTAAACCACTAACCACTAACCCCCAATCTCCATCTTCCTCTCTCTTAACCCCCTAATCTTAAATATATCTCTCTCTCTCAAACCATAAACCCTAGATCGTAACCCTCAATATCTCTCTCTAAAAACCTAATCCTGAATCTCTCTCCCTCCCTCTCTCTCTCTCTCTCTCTAAACCACTAACCCCCAACCTCTCTCTCACTCACTCTCAATCTCTCTAAACCCATAACTTTCTCTCTTTCTCCAAATCCCAAACACCCACTTTTCACGTAACTACTTGTCCCCCCTCTCTTTGTCTCTCTCCTCCACAACACAAACCATACATACACCACCCATGATCTCTCTGTCTCTCTCTCTCTCTCTATTAAACTCTTAACCCTAATTTCTCCCTCTCTCTCTCTCTCTAAACCCAAAGCCTCCATTCTCTTTATCTCTCTGCTTCTCTCTCTCTCTCTCTAATCCCCTAACCTCTAATATATCTCTCTCTTTGAACCCTTAATCCCCATGCTACCTTTCTCACTATCTCTCTCTCTAAATCCTTGACACCCAATTGATCTTTCTCTCTAACCTCCAATCTCTCTCCCTATCTGAACCCTTAACCCCTAATCTCACTCTCTCTAAACACCTAACTTAAAATTTGTCTCTCTCTCTCTAAACCTCTAATCTCCAATCTCTCTCTCTCTCTCTCTCTCTCTCTCTCTCTAAACCCCTAGCATTGAATCTCTCTCTCTCTCGAAACCCATAACCCCCAATCTCTCTCTCTAAACCCCTAACCTCCAAGCTCTATCTCTTTCTCTAAATCCCTAACCTCTTGTAATTCTCTCTCTCTCTCTAAACCCCTAACCCCCAAACTCTCTTTCTCTCTAAACAACTCACCTCCAATCTCTCTCTCTCTCTCTCTCTATATATATATATATATAAATAGCTAACCCCGAATCTCTCTCTCTCTCTCTAAACCCCCAATCTCTCCCTCTCTCTCTTCAAACCCATAGTCCCCAATCTCTCTCTCTCTCTCTCTTCAAACCCATAGTCCCCAATCTCTCTCTCTCTCTCTAACACTAGTCTCTACACACCAAAATCCCAATATCTCTATCTTTCTCTAATCCCATAATGCCCAATCTCTCTCTCTATAAAACCCTAACTCCCATTCTCTCTCTTTCTATCTCTCTATCTCTAAACTCCTAAAATCCAATCTCTCTCTCTCTCCCCTGTAACACTAACCATCCATACTCCCCCCATGATCTCTCTCTTTATGTCTAAACCCCTATTAACCCCCAATCTCTCTCTCTCTCTTTATCTCTAAACCCCTATTAACCCCCAATCTCTCTCTCTCTAAACCTGGAGCTTACAAAATCTCTAACTCTCTCTCTCTAAACCCCTAACCTCCAATCTCTCTCTTTCTCTCTAAATTCCTAATCCCATATCTTCCTCTTTTTATCTTTCTCTCTCTAAACCCCAAACACACAATCGATATTTCTCTCTGACCTCTAATATATCTCTCTAAACATCTAACCAACAATTTCTCTCTCACTCTAAACCCCTCTCTCTCTATATATATCTAAACCTCTTACCCCCAATATCTCTATCTCTATCTCTATCTCCCTCTCTCTCCCTTTCTCTCTATCTATCTATACCCCTAAACCCCAATCTCTCTCTCTCTCTAACTCTCTCAACCCATAACCCCAATCACCCACTCTCTCTCTCCCACTCTCTCTCTAAACCCCTAACCCCCAATATCTCTCTCTCTCTCTTTGTTTCTCTAAACCCCTAACACCCATACTCTCTCTTCTATCTCTCTAACTCTCTAGAACCCTAACCTATAATATCTACTTCTCTCTAAATCCCTAACCCCTAAACTCTATCTCTAAACCCACAAGGCCCAATCTCGCTTTCACTCTAAACCGCTAAGCCCCGAGCTCTCTCTCTCTTGCTAAACCCCTAACCTCCAATTTCTCTCTCTCTCTCTAAACTCCTAAACCCGAAGCTCTATCTAACTTGAAACCCATAGCCTATGATATTTCTCTATGTTTCTATCTCTCTCTCTCTCTAAACCCTTAACCACCACTCCGTCTCTATATATTTATCTCTCTCTCCCTCTCCTTCTCTTTGTCTCTCCCTCCCCTTCTCTAAACCCCTAAACCCCAATCTGTCCCTATCTCTCTTCATCTATACACCCACTATGATATCTAAACAGCTATTAACCCCTAATATCTCTCTCTCTCTCTGACTTTCTAAACACCTAACCCTTAACCTCTCTATCTTTAAACCCCAAACCACCAATATCTCCTCCTTTAAACCCTTGACCTCCAATATTTCTCTCTCTCTCTCTCTCTCTCTCTCTCTACCTAAACCCATAACACCCAATTGGTCTCTCCCCCTCTCTGAAACCCTAACCCTTAGTATCTTTGTCTCTCTAAATCCCTAACCTCCAATATCTCTATCTCTCTTTGTCTTTGTCTCTTTAAATCCCTGTCTTTCTCTCTATCCAAACCACTAACCACCAATATATCTTTCTCTCTCTTTATCTAAACTGCTAATCTCAAATCTCTCTCTTTAAAACCCTAGGCCCTAATTTGTAACCCTCTCTCTCTCTCTCTCTCTCTCTCTCTCTCTCCATAAACCCTTAAACCTCAATCTCTCTCCCTCTCTCTCTCTCTTTAAACCCATAACCCTCTCTCTCTCTCTCTCTCTCCAAATCCAAAACCCCAATCCTAACCCAAATACCCATCCCCACTCTCTATGCCGCTCTCCTAGTTAAAACTAACCATCCATACGGCCCCCATGATATCTCTCTATCTCTAAACCTCTATTAATCCCCAATCTCTCTCTCTAAACCCAGAACTTGCAATCTCTCTCTCTCTCTCTCTCTCTCTCTATAAACCCCTAACCTCCAATCTCTCTCTTTCTATCAAAATCCCATATATTCCTCTTTCTATCTCTCACTCTCTCTCTAAGCCCCTAACCCTCTCCCTCTAATCCACTAACCCTCTCTGTCTCTCTAAACCCCTAACCCCCAATCTCTCTCTCTCCCTCTCTCTCTCTCTCTCTCTAAACTCCTAACACTCATACTCTCTCTTCTATCTCTCTAACTCTCTAGAATCCTAAGATGTAATATCTACTTCTCTCTAAATCCCTAACCCCTAAGCTCTCTCTCTAAACCCATGAGGCCCAATATCTCCCTCTCTCTATCTCTAAATCGCTAATCCCAAATCTCTCTCTCTCTCTAAACCCATCACCCCTAATCTCTCTTTCTATCTAAACCGTTAAGACCCGAGCTCTCTCCCTCTTGATAAACCCCTAACCTCCAATCTCTCTCTCTCTCTCTCTCTAAACTCCTAAACTCGAATCTCTCTCTAACTCGAAACCCCTAGCCTATGATCTTTCTCTATGTTTATTTCTCTCTCTCTTTCTCCAAACCCTTAACCACCACTCCCTCTCTATCTATTTATCTCTCTCTCCCTCTCCTTCTCTTTGTCTCTCCTCCCCTTCTCTAAACCCCTAAACCCCAATCTATCCCTATCTCTCTCCATCTCTACACCCTTTGTGATATCTAAACAGCTATTAACCCCCAATCTCTCTCTCTCTTTGAATTTCTAAACACCTAACCCCTAGTCTCTCTATCTTTAAACCCCAAACCACCAATATCTCTTCCTTTAAACCCCAGACCTCCAATCTCTCTCTCTCTCTCTCTCTCTCTCTCTCTCTCTCTCTCTCTCTAAACCCATACCCCTCAATCTCCCTCTCTCTCTCTCTCTCCAACTAAACCCATAACACCCAATCAGTCTCTCCCCCTCTCTGAAACCCTAACCCCTAGTATCTTTGTTTCTCTAAATCCCTAACCTCCAATATCTCTATCTCTCTCTGTCTTTCTCTCTCTAAATCCCTATCTTTCTCTCTATCCAAACCACTAACCACCAATATATCTTTTTCTCTCTTTCTCTAAACTGCTAATATCAAATCTCTCTCTTTAAACCCCTAGACCCTAACCTGTAACCCTGAATCTCTCTCTCTCTCTCTCTCTCTCTCTCCATAAACCATTAAACCTCAATATCTCCTTCTCTCTCTCTCTAAACCTATACCCCTCTCTCTTTGTCTACAAATCCAAAAACCCAATCCTAACCCAGCTACCCGTCCCCACTCTCTATGTCGCTCTCGTCCTTAAAAATAACCATCCATATTCCCCCCATGATATTTCTCTATCTCTAAACCCCTATTAATCCCCAATCTCTCTCTCTAAACCCAAAACTTGCAATCTCTCTCTCTCTCTCTCTCTCTCTCTCTCTCTCTCTCTCTCTCTCTAAACCCCTAACCTCCAATCTCTCTCTTTCTGTCAAAATTCCATAAATTCCTCTTTCTATCTCTCACTCTCTCTCTAGAACCCTAACCTCTAATCTCTATTTCTCTCTAAATCTCTAACCCCTAATCTCTCTCTCTAAGCCCATAAGGCCCAATCTATCTCTTTCTCTAAACCCATAACCCTCAATATCTCTCTTTCACTCTACATTCCTAACACCCAATCTCTCTCTCTCTCTCTCTCTCTCTCTCTCTCTCTCTCTCTCTAAAACCCTAACACCCATACTCTCTCTTTCTATCTTTCTCTCTCTCTCTCTAGAACCCTAACCTATAATATCTATCTTTCTCTAAATACCTAACCCCTAACCTCCAATCTCTCTCTATCTCTCTCTTGGAACACTTGAACCCTAACCCCTAAAATATCCCTCCCTTTCTATAAATACCTAACCCCCCCTCTCTCTCTAAACCCCAAATCCCCCCCCCTCTCTCTCCAAACCCCAAACCCCTAGCCCCCTTTCCCTCTCTCTCTCTCTCTCTCTCTCTCTCTCTAAACCTCTAAAACCCAATCTCTCTCTCTCTCTCTCTCTCTTCCGAAACCCCTACTCATCACCCACCTACCCCTCCCCCCACTCTATGTCTGTCTTCCCTCCACTACTAACCCTCCATACAACCCCCATGATGTCTCTTTATCTCTAAATACCTATTAACCCCCAATATTTATCTCTATCTCTCTCTCTCTCTAAATCCCTAACCTACAATGTCTCTTTCTCTCTCTCTCTCTAAACCTCTTAGCCACAATCTCTCTCTCTCTCTAATCCCCTGACACCTAATCAATATCTCTACCTAACCTCCTCTCTCTCTCTCTGTAAACCCCTTAGCTCCAATCTCTCTCTTTCTCTCTCTCTCTCTCTCTAAACCTCTTAGCCACAATCTCTCTCTCTCTCTAATCCCCTGACACCTAATCAATATCTCTACCTAACCTCCTCTCTCTCTCTCTGTAAACCCCTTAGCTCCAATCTCTCTCTTTCTCTCTCTCTCCCTCTAAATAACTAAACCCCAATCTCTCTCTCTCTCTCTCTAAATCCCTAACCCCTAATCTCTCTATCTCTCTAAACCCCTAACCCCTAATCTCTCTATCTCTAAAGCACTAAAAACCAATCTCTCTCTCTATCTCTCTCTAAACCCTTAACCTCCATCTCTTTCTCTCTATAAACCTCTCTATCTCTCTATCTAAACCACTAACCTCCAATATCCATCTCTCTCTCTCTCTCTCAACCCATAAACCCTAGCTCGTAACCCTCAAACTCTCTCTCTAAACACATAATATCCAATATATCCCCCTCCCTCTCTTACTCTAAACCACTAACCCTATGTCTCTCTCTCTTTCACTCTCAATCTCTCTAAACCCCTCTCTCTCTCTCTCTCTCTCTCTCTCAATCTCTCTAAACCCCTCTCTCTCTCTCTCTCTCTCTCTCTCCAATTCCTAAACACCCACTTCTCACCTAGCTACTCGCCCCCCTCTCTTTGTCTCTCTCCTCCCCAACACTAACCATCCATACACCACCCATAATCTCTCTCTCTCTCTCTCTCTCTCTCTCTCTCTCCCAAAACCATTAACCCTAATTTCTCCTTCTCTCTCTCTAAACCCAGAACCTCCAATCTCTTTCTCTCGCTATCTCTCTATCTCCCTCTCTAAATCCATAACCTCCAATCTATCTCTCTCTTTGAACCCCTAATCCCTAGTCTCCCTTTCTCTCTATCTCTCTCGCTAAACCCCCAACAACCAATCAGTCTTTCTCTCTAACCTCCAATATATCTCCCTCTCTTAACCCCTAACCTGAATCTCTCTCTCTCTCTCTAAACACCTAACCTGCAATCTCTCTCTCTCTCTAAATACCTAACCTGCAATCTCTCTCTCTCTCTAAACCTCTAACCCCCAATCTCTCTCTCTCTAAACACTAGTACAAAATGAGAGATAAGTTACCAAGCGACTAAAAAAGTTAATCACTGCAATTTTTTCAAGGGATAAATGACTAAAATTGAGCAATTTTAAGTGATCCAACTAAATATGACTAAGATATACAACTAATTTAGTCACGGGATAAAATATATGATTAGATAACAAGTAACTAAAATAAAAATGACTAACATAAATGATTAATTTAGTCATATGAATACAAATATGACTAGTTAATCTTAGTCATTTTTAGTTGTGTCACCCCGACAATGGAAAATTACAATTTTGATAATGAATTTGTAAAATTGTAGATATATGGATTTAGAGACCTAAGTGACGTTAATTTTGTTACTCGACAATGGAAAATTGCAATTTTGACAATAAATTGTTACGATTTTCTAAATTTTTACATTGTAGATCGATCCAGAGGTCCCCTCACTGTAGATGGATTTAGTAAATTGTAACACACATGTAGATGGATTCATGAGACAACCCCTATGTCTCTCGACAACATTTCTCTTTCAAGACATCTAGTGAGGCCAGGTCTAGTTTCAAAAAGTTGTCATTTCTCGCTGCATCATAATGTCTTTTGTTTTATACAATTGCATTCATCTCATCACCCTAGCCATAACCATATCTCGTTTGACAAAAAATATCACTGTTTGACCCTTTCGGTAGTCAATTGACGTTTCGACAAGCAAGAGTCTTTTACGTCTTATTAGTGAAATTCACCAAGTTTGCATCCTACGTTAATTCATTGGTTTTACCCATATGCAGTATTCTCATCACGGCTCTGTTCAAAATGATAAACATTTTTACCGAGTACCTCTTTGCAGAAAAAAAAACCAATGACCTTTTTTTTAAAGTAAAACATAAGAGCATCCCTCCTCTTTTGTAAATAAAATCCTTATGTTCCCATTGTCATGGATTTTTAAATATGATGAAGTAAAATCTATTTTTCCCTTAAACCCTCTATCATAAGTCCTACCCCTTCCCTTCTTTATTTCGTAAAAAAAGGAATAAAAAATATTTAATCCTTTTGACCCATCCCTTTTACCCATTGTCCCCTTTAATAAAATATAATTTGTTAAAAATTTTCCCTAATATTGTTTGAGAGATTTTTCTTCGAACCATGCTCTATATTGTGAAATGTATCCAACATTTCAATAATATAAATTTCTTCCTAAACTATATATCTTTGATAATGCCAAATACATCATATATATATGCCATTCATTTTACTTTTTAGACATTATGGTATGTTTATGGGTTTGTTTTGTATCCATTGTCTTTTCCCTTTTCAATTAGTTATCTTTTGTTGAGATCCTAATTAGGAGTGTATATTAGGATCCCATTTCTTGTTGCAATTAATTTACATGTAATAAAAAAATAATTATTAAAATATATAACTGTGTATATTTTAAAATAAACTTCTTGGACATCAACTTCTATCAATAAATATTTTCTTACCTAATCAGAAATTCGACCTCAAACTGATAATTGCACTGAAGAGGCACATTCTACATCCTAAAAGGAGGATGTGTAACTCCTTATGTGCTCATCCTGGAGCTGACACATATCCTTTCTTAAAAATAATTAAATATTATAAAAAATAACATGTGTTGACACATTGACTATCAACAAGGGTTCACTACTTACTGTCGCCAACAACCACCAACCCAAACTCCCTTATGCACTGGCCCATAAGGGAGTTAACCCTTCCATCAACACTCGCAGAGCTAATGAATTCTCACCTGAGATGCACAAGGGGGATGCAGGAACCAAGTTTCCGCAATGGAGTTGAGGACATGCATCCAACACACATTACCTTTGTAGAAACCGGGGATTATATATTCTGCAGTAAACTATTAACTCATCATTCACACATTAGACCATTCGCATATTCAACAGACAATAAACATTCGCAACAACATATTTAACCTACTCATTCACATCAACAGTAATCATTCAACCCACAGAGTATTAAACATGTTTCAAACATTCACATTCATCATCGGACAGAGACAAAGACAAAAATGGAACCATAATCGAACATCTTCATGCATTCATTAAAACCTACGGAATGAACTTCACAGAAACAGTCAATACATCATGTCGTGGATACAAAACATATCAAAAGATGGATCAACTTCCTATCACTTTCTTCTACCATTGATTGATTGATCATAATCATCATGCCCTTAGGCTTACAATCATTTTCCTATTTATACAAAACTACATGGTTACAAAATGGTCCACATGACCCTTATCTATCTAACTAACTGCTTCGCGCTTCCGCGATATCTACGAATGGTCCTTCTTTCAAAGATTATCCCTTTCATGGCTTGTCGGCTTCCACACTTCCTACGGACTTATCCCATGCCAACAGGCCACCAACACAAACTTGTGGCTCGCCCACGAGCCACCTCCGCTAGACACTACTGGTGCATGCACCTACTATCGGAAGTCATCATATTTTGTTTGGAGTTGATCGGCCAGTTCCTTCACTGATGCTCGAAGCTATGTACATTCTTGGACCTGCTCCTCCATTGGGTGTTCGCAACCCTTTTGTCGCGCTGCCTCCAGTTATGTCGTAGCTTGTTTAATGACCTCTACTACCCGTGTTATGAGGACTTCGGCTTTCATTTGGAGCTCATTCAGTTGTGTGGCCCTTTTCTACTGTCATTCCTGGGTCTTTGTTACACGTTGTTGCATACTTTTAAGCTTTGATGCCTTTGTCATTCGCACCATTGGGGCCATCACTTTGAGCGATACCTTATAGGACTCTAACTCAGCTTCCGCCTCGCTGAGTTGTCCCTTCAGCACGGCCAGCTGGTCATACTAGACTACGCTGCCCCAAAACTCTGTGATGCCTTCTGTGACCATCTTTGCTGCATGTTCCATCTCCTGGATCTCTGTGACTGCGTCCTTGATCGCTGTCTGCCAACTATGAATCTGTTTCGGCGGTGTGTTGGGTGTCACTATAGCCTAGAGCTCTGCATTTTCCTTCCTGATCCCAATAAGAGACACCCCTAACATAACTTCTTGTGCTTCCGGGTCTACCTCTGTATCTAGCGCTGTCGATTCGCATGCCTTCACAAGCGCTTTTTCTAATTTGTCCCGATCCTCGTCAACCTTCTCTTTTGCAACCAGCACTGCAGCTTGTTCATCATGGAGATGTTGTGCCTCCATCACTTTGGCATGCAGTTTATTCCTATACGCGACCACCTTGTTGTGCATTGCAACCTCATGGTTGCAGATTTCCATGCTTGCTACTGCCTGGGTTAGGTGTAATGTCAACATCGAAAGTAGGTTGAAATCTACCATAACCTGGTTGGCCTTCTGTACCCCAAAATACAAAGCCACATCACCTGTTCTGATGGCATGGGATTCTATTTGGACTATCTGTGGTTGGTTTCCAACTTCTACTTCTATGCTGGGAATCAACCGATTCTACCGAATATCCCCATGCGGTACGTTTGTATTAATTATTGTGTTCTCCATTGTGGTGAGTAGCTCGTCGATCTACTTTTGTTGCTCCACTGAATGTTGTGTAATCTGATCGCGGCTATTTTCCACTACTGCTGTAATACTCTCCAGAAGTCTATTGACCTGTTGTGCAATAAGCCCTTCCCAAGTGCTTCTGCCAGCACAGTCCATCATTTTCTTTGTCTGCAGCTCATCCTGCTGCGCCTCCAACTAAAAGCCTGTCAGGGTGTTTGTTATTGAAGCCCCATCATGGCTAGATTCCTCCATCTAATCTTCAACAGGGTTATTTTTTCCCGCACCTTGCTTTCAACTGTCTGAAACTTCCTCTGTCTTGGTCAGGTTCAATCAACCTGTGTTCTGGCCATTCACTATGTCCTTTTTTGTGGTTAGGACCTTCCATTCCTCCGGTCACTTAGCAATAATAGCATCGATCTCCTCCTCGGTGAGCTTGTACTGTGTCCACAGTCATTGCTTCCCTGGATCTCTGCGGGCTTGTAGGTAAATCATCTGTGCTTCAACCGATAGGTGTGCAATCAATCAATACTTTGCTGCTACTTTCTCTAGTATCCGCGATATCATCTGTGCATCTATCTGCATCCTCTCCAGAAACACATAAAATTGCACAATGTTTTCATTCTGTCGCACTTTATCATTAGTTTCCCATAAAGTATGGTACCGTGCACCTTTGCATGCCCGAGCTTCTAGGGTGTCCATACCCTGATAGTCATCGGGTTCCCTCCACCCTGATAACGCAATGAGCATGAGGAGCCAGGAGTACGTAAATTCCTTCTCGTACTCTTGGGCATTGTGCACATCATCGATCAACTCATGTAGCAGGAATTGGGACCAATTCATCTGCTTTCTTGTTGCACACCATTATGTGGCGGAGATGACCCCTAAGTTACATTCCTTGGGCCTGTTCTTCTGTGTTACTTTGACTGCTAGTATCTTGGCCCCGACCCTGATAGCGTGGTTGTTGATAGCGTGGATGAGGTATCCTCGTGCATCTTTCTCCACACCATACTTTGTTGTCAACTGTTCCTGAAGCTTCTTGTCATTATCCTTTCCCTGGAAGAATTTAGAAGGGTCAGCCCTGTCTTTAGGTAGCTCAGTGATTCTTGTGAATAAGTCAACTATGATGGGGATCCTCTCATTCAGCCAGAGAGACCCGTCATGAAAACAAGCAATCAGTTGTTTGAAACATGCATTGACCTGCACCAACCGCCCGAAGTGCGGCATGAGGGTGAGGCCTAACAGCCCCGATTGTTCCAGTCCCTTGGCCCATCCCGTGGGTTCCTTGGTGGTTGGGCCGCCTTCATGGGGGACATCGATGTAGCCTTCTTCATATTCTGGGAATTTTGCGAGGTCATGGTCGATATACTGCAGCTTTTGCAGTTTGGATGTGATGTCTCCAACGTGGGGAATGACCTCCGATACTGGAGACACCTCAATTTTATACGTTTCATTCTTGTTTACCCATAGCATGGGTACTGTTTTCTTGCGCAATGGAACATAATCTGGTAGCATTGGGCCATCACACCCTTCTTACAGTACTTCGGCGCCTGAGGGGCCTGTAGCTCCATCAGTGAACTGTGTTGAGGCATGGGTTCCTTTCTTCTTGGAATGGCTAGTGTTTAGAGGCCGGACCGCGCTTCTCTTTTTTATGACTGTCATGTTGGACATGACTTCTAGATGCTCCTTTGTAACTGGCGTCGGTTCTAGTTGCACTATGCTGGTACTTGAAACATAAACCTCCATACAACTCTGCAACCTATTACTGAATCTCACAATGCCTTTCCTTTGTCCCTTGTTCCTTTATTTATAACATGGGTTGGCCACATCCAACCGATTTTGGACCATGATTACCAAATTCGGCGGTGATTTTCCAAATCTACTGCATGCATTGGGTATTGAATGCTAGTTTTTTCATTTTTGTTGTTGTTTGTTGTGGTTTAATGGTTGTATTTATGACGGGATTTGACTCATTTGCACTAAGTATGAGTTATTGCGATTCTTCTGTCGACCAATACTTGCTTGTCGATAGATTCTTACTGTGTGCGTGGTTTTTTCAATTTTTTTTATAGCAATGCAACCACTTCCGTAGTGCCGCAGTGTCGCACTCTGTCCATGTTTTCGCAATTGTTGTGGTTGTCATCACTGCCTTCCAACATTGCTTACGTGGTGTCATGTACTTCCCAAACTCATCTCGTATTGGTTCTTTACTTTCTGCATCCATCGTTCGTCTACTCCTGGCCTATAATTCCTCCTTTTTTCTTGGGTTCAACTGGTAGGGCCGCTGCTTGATGAGCTTCGCATCAGGTTTCAGGGGAATCTTCATTTCGCCTAAGTCCCTGAAAATTCCTTTCATCTCTGAGAATTTCGTTGGGAACAGATCCTGAAATTCCTTTCATCCCAATAATCCCCAATGCTTGCGAACTTCGGGTTCTCCTCTGACCCAATGTTCATCTTCTTAATCTTCAATGGTTGTTGAAACCTGTCGGATGGAATTTCTGGTGCCTTGACACTGCGACTACCTTCTGATTTCGTCACATGCACAACCCTCGGATCATCCTCATCATCCGGCTCTCCTGTGATTTTATAGCACTCCATGATCATTTTTGGTGTCGTAGTCCACCGAAGTTCTAATGGTTGCTCCATCGGTACTGCTTCAAATATCTTTGCATGGATCACTTGTAGCACACTGTGGATGAAGGGGTTCTCATCTGAGAAACAAAACGTTTGGCGAAATCCAAGTGTTAGCTTCTCCCAAGAAGTCATTCCGTGTCGCAGTTCTACTGCGACATACGAACTCCGCAGTACTTCATCCAAAGTATGAACGAATGCATGGACCCACTCCTCTTTTGCTCGTGATCCCCACTTGCTTTCGCACTCTTCCAAATGCGCGTTTGGGTCGCTTCTGTTGTCAAACTTCCTTCCGCTACATCCTTCCATATCGTTGAACCTAACCATCATTAGGTGGTGACATAGTGGCCAAGTTGCGATATTAGACTATGCGCTGCCCACCAGCGCGCAGTAGTAGCCTTCAAGGCTTCCTCCAAGGCCAATAAATGTTGCAGCTCCGGCACTTTCTCTTCAAACTCAACAAGAAAGGTGCTCAAATTAGGTAATCATTCGTAAATTGGTAGTGCGCACTCCTCTATGGCTACCCATTACAGTGACTATGTGATCCTTGCGCATTTCCTAAATGACACTTCATGCATCTGGTTCTGCCAATTCTCGAGCGCCTCATCTGAATTCGACGATGCTGAATTGACACTGCACCAACCCAATTCACTGTCTGTGGTAGAATTTATGTAATCCTCAGATATATTGTATATGCTATCCCATCCCTCCGTAAATTCATCTATGGCTGGTTCGACGTATCGCTGCCCTTCCACAGGATCCAAAGGTGTGATGACCCTCATCTTGCGATTCACAAATGACATCATCCTCTTCTTAAAGTTCATAACCACTAGATTTTTTATTTCCCAATCAATCCCTAGCAATGCTGGGTAGGGACTGGTGTTTTCCACAATCTCAATGACATCGAAATCGGCATACGACTTAAGGCTCTCAATCTCAACAAGAATTTGGTACACCTGACCAATTGGAGTAACCTTACTCTGGTTTGTTGATCGCAATTATACCAGTGACCAGGCCAACTACGGTTTTCCCATGGTCTCCCATGTCTGCTTGGTCATAATGTTGACATCTGACCCTAGGTCTAAGATAATTGAGTCAAAATCAAAAGCTCCAATTTGTGCCGACATTCGCATCACTCTCCCTATCTTCCTCTTGTGTATGCGATTAACTCTTCGTTCCTAACATACACCCTCTTGCCGAGTCAACATATTGGATATCTCCTCCAGTGCATCTTGATCCTTTTCCAACTCCAGGAAACTCTTTAAGAAATATTTTAGGGTATTAGCCTTTCCCTGCGACCTCGTTTTGTCAAACGTCAGTGGCATATCATAGATAACTTCTTCCTGAAGAGGTAACTGCCTCCTCTATCTCATCGCCTCATGCGCTTCCAAGAAGATATCCCTTTCAGCCTCCACATAAAAAGTAACATGTTTCCGTATTGTTGGTCAGATAGTAGTTCGTGTCCCATCGACTCCTTTTGTCGCTCCTCCTCGTGTCACCACTCCCACAGTCGCATGTTGTTTTCAAGCCTCAGTCGATATCATTTGCAAAGCCGGTGGATTATGGTTCTGGTTCTGTGGAGGTGGTGGCGGATGCTTGGTATTCCATTACGCAATGAGCTGCGAAAATTATTCAACACCATGATCTATAGCACTGCAATACGTGCACTACTGTGGTGCTGGATTCAGGTAATCCCTTTGATAGTGCCCCTGCTTCCCACAATTGTAGCATATAATTGGTCTTCACCCTCGTCTAGGACCTCCTCCTTGTCCTGCGCCAGCAACTCGGCCTCCGTGGAATCCTCCTCTATCCCCTCCACGCAGTGGGCCATATGGTTGGTACTGTAGCTTCCTATACTGCAGTTGTTGTGGTGATCCATACGGTGGGTATTGCGGTGCCAGATACTGTGGTGCCGGACACTGCGGTGTCGAATACTGCAGTACCAAATACTGCGGTGCCAGATACTTCAATTTCCCATACTACCCCTAATCATATTGCTGCGGTTGGTGATTATACTGATCCGGCGGCTGGTTATAATGCTACTAGTTGCTGACCCGGTGCCTGTTCTTCTCCTGCCATGAAATATGTCGCTGCAATTCTCTCCTGGGGTAGGCCATAAGATCTGCAATTGTTGTCATTGTGACCAACCGGTTTACAAAACTTGCAATACAAGTTCTATGGTTTTGACACTATTTTCTGCAGATAAACACACTCTTTTGGTCGATGGCCTCTTGTTTGGCAGACACGACACCAAGGAAACCCTCCCTGAATGAGGGGATTTGGTGCATCGGATTTCAAATAGTCTCGGAAGTCTGGGCACTCATCCTTGTGGTGTCCCTCTATCCTACACCTAGTACACCAGATCGCTTTCCAAGTTTCTTTCCCTTTCTTCATGTCTTGCAGTTGGATCGTCAAGTTTTCCAGTTTTGCTTGTATTTGATCCATACCCAACCCTGTTTCACCGATTGGTGAAGCCTCTAGCTTCATCGCAATCTCCAATTCTTCTACTTGGGTCGCAACCTTCTGTTGCATTAGTCTTCTGCGGATGTGTGGTACCAGTCCTGTGATGAACCACTCCATGTGCTATATGTCATTTATCCCAAAACTCACCTTCGCTATCAACATCTTTTATCGCTGATCGAATTCCCAGACCGGCTCGTTCAAGAATTGCTTAATCTTCTTGAGCTTAGTAACATACTGCGACTCTGATTTTGGTTTTTTAAATTCATCAATCATCGTTGTTCTAATATGTGGCAACATCTTGGCTGGTGCTCCCATCAGAACCCTTGTAAACTTCATGAACAATCTAACGCCAAGCCCCTAAGGGTCATCGCTATCTGTCCCATTTTTATGGCTTCGTCCTGGACCTGCTTCATAGTCCAGACTGCTTCACATATGAACCAATACTGTTCGGGATCATCGGTCCCATTCCCTTGAAAGATAGGCATATTTGCCTCGTCTGCCATCCTAATGTTCCTACTATTATTGTTTACTGAAGTGCTGCTCTTACCGCTGCACGTAGGCAACTCTGCGAATAGCTTGGGTTTCTTCCTGTATTATTCTGGGTAGTGCGCAGGGTTGCAGGTATGTTGTAACTTACGATCTATGTCTCTTATGTTTCTATGGTAGCCTGGTCACCATTCTCGTCGCAATAGGGTCACTTCCTCCCTTGTGGTCCTATTTCCAGCCTTCTATTCTGTTCCTCTCGGAAGACTCTCTCTCAATCCTCCTCTTCTTCTCAGGATGTCGGAATATCGCTCCACTCCTCGAGGTACCACACTCTTCGTTAGCTTCCCATACAAACTCATCGTCGCTCATGTCTATCTACCCCGCATCTTTCTATCGGATCCACATTTACACGATACCTACAACCTCCGCACACTGATATTTCTACTCATCGGAAGTCATCTTCAAAATGCCCTTTTCGCACACAAGCATCTTAATCCACAGTTTTAGTAACAACAAGAACCCTCCCCTTGGTCCCTTGAAGAAATTTATCTTCGCATCTATATATGACTTGATCGTGTCTACTGCGAACTAAGTAATGTATCCCTCTAGGATACTATCTACCCAGAAATCAACATCCCTTGATACTGTGTTGTTAACATGTTTCAGCTATCAAATCAATTCTAGTGTCCAATGTTCAGGCTCAGTCTATTGGAAATGGTGCTTCTGGAAGGTTAGATGCGCTAACCACTCATGCAACAATAGTGGGAATTTGCATAAAAATATTTCGTGGATATCTGAATAAATGTATATATGCAACCAATGGCTTACTGTCTGTCTAGGGTTTTTCTTTTCTCCTTCTTTGAATTCTTCTATCTTTCTGTCAAACTACTCTTGGATCTTCAGTTTCATCAGATGCCACAGCATATCCTCTTCTTTTCCTCTTCAAGGTCCTGGAAATGGAACCATTTGTTGACACAACGACTATCAAAAGGGGTTCACTGCACACTGTCGCCAACAAACACCAACCCAAAATCCCTTACGCATCGGCCCACAAGGGTGTTAACCCTTCCAGCAACACTCGCAGAGCGAATGAAGTCTCACCCGATGTTAACACTCAAAAAGTGTTCACCATCTCATCTCCTTCATTACATGACTCATTTGTCTATAATTTCTACCATATTTGCCTCGAAAACCTTAAAAAAACATTAAAAAGCCTCCAAAAGGCCAAAAACCCCCTTTTTTCCCAAAAATAATTTAAATTTCCTCCAAAAATAGCAAAAAAAAAGGCCCTAAATTCCCAAAAATCAAATAAAATGGAATAAAAAATATAAAAAAGAGGAAAAAGAGGGAAAAAGGAAGCAAAAACCCTAAACAATTGACCTAAACCATATGGTGCCAAAAACCATGGGTCAATACTCCACCACTAAAAACCTATAAATAGGTGATGGAGGCTCCCCATTTCACATCCACAATCTATCCTATCCTCACTCTACCAAAATCACTCTTGAAACCCTAGCTTGCCATTTGAGTTAGCTTCCCATTTGAGTGCCCCTTTTGGCCCATTATCCAAACACCTTGGAGAAGGAGAAGGAACCCATTGGAGCACAGAAGCAGCCCTTCTAGACTACTGCAAGAGCTCCACCAACCTCAAACATTTGAGGTAAATGTAACTTTGTTCTCATTTTTAATACAAAAGAAAAATTCCCATTATATTATTGTCTTTTTATTTTATGTTGATGCACATGTTAGCTTAGATTTTACCTTGTTTTACTATCAAGTTTTACTTTTTTACTAAACTGCTACTAAAGAGGCCCTTCTCTTTAGTAGGTGCTCATTTGCACAAGCTAGGGTGAAAACCCTAGTTACACTCAATATGCATAAGGGGGCTGCAGGAACCAAGTTTCCGCAGTGGAGTTGAGGACATGCATCCAACACACATTACCTTTGTAGAAATCAGGGATTATATCATCTGCAGTAAACTATTAACTCATCATTCGCACATTAGACCATTCGTAGATTCAACAGATAATAAACATTCGCAACAACATATTTAACCTACTCATTCGCATCAACAGTAATCATTCAACCCACGGAGTATTAAACATGTTGCAAACATTCACATTCATCATCACACAAAGACAAAGATAGAAATGGAACCATAATCGAACATCTTCATGCATTCATTAAAACCTGCGGAATGAACTTCGTAGAAACAATCAATACATCATGTTGCAGATACAAAATAGATCAAAACATGGATCAACTTCCTATCACTTTCGTCTACCATCAATCGATTGATCATAATCATCATGCCCTTAGGCTTACAATCATTTTCCTATTTATACAAAACTACATGGTTACAAAATGGTCCACATGACCCTTATCTAACTAATTAACCGCTTCGTGCTTCTGCGATATTTGCGAATGGTCCTTCTTTCGCGGATTATCCCTTCCATGGCTTGTCGGCATCCGCACTTCCTACGGACTTATCCTGTGCCAACAACATGTCTCAAATTAGATTATATATATATATATATATATATATATATAAGATAAATTAAAACCATAAACCCCTTTTTAGAGTGCAAATGTTGAGGAACTGTTTGTACCTCGAGAGATTTGATCCATGTCGGTGCTTGGTAAATCCCCTTTTAAGATGGATCTATGTTGGTTACCTTCCAAAGGAATAAATTAACCCCATTCGAGCAATATCCCTCTCAAACTATAAATTGAACCCCTACTTCTACTCGATAGCTATAATTTATAAATATAAATTATTTTTGAATGTCTTCCTTTAATGGTATTTCAAGTATTTTAATTTTGTATAGACTAAATTTCAGTAACTCGAAAAAATTGTTACAATATTTAACCACTACTTATACCTTTATCATCTTATGAATATTTTTAAGTTTAATTCTTAAACCTTCATTCAAATGTTATATCCAATTCAACAAAAAAATAATTTAAAAAATTCATAATACAAAATTAAAATCAATATAATTTGTCTATAATATATATATATATATAAGAAAATCAATTTTGAAAAAATCAACTTCACACCGGGCAAACTTTTACTTTGGACAAGTTTATGGACATTTTTTTTCCAATCGCGCAAATATGTTCTCAATTTTAACTATGGATCAATTTTTTTCCAATTATCAAAATATGTTCTTTCTCATCAATTCCCTTTACATACTGGGTTACAGAAATGGAGAGAAATTGCATAAATGTGCAAGGGTTTTACAAGGGTTATGGTTGTAGCTCTTACATATATCATTTCCATACACGGTTCCGCACAATTTCCACACCTTCTCATTTTGAACAAAACATGACAGAAAATGTTGCATTTGCGAGAGGTTGGGGAACTACCAGAAATTTCTTCCTTTTTAGTATTGAATACTCCACATGTGGTGTCATAGGGATTCAAACCCTTAACCCCTTAGCTATTGAAAAGCATAGGAAACAAAGCAGGGAATCTGTGTGAAAGTGCAAAATGGGAAAGCATCTTTCAATCCTCCAGTGGTAGTCTTGCGAAGTGCCAGGTTCAACCAACAAAAATGAATGTACAACAAGAAAAGGGGAATCTAGAAAAGGGGGGTGTAAAGCTATGGAAGTCAAGAGAGGCGAGCCTTGGTTGTGAAAAAACCATAGAAAAGAAGATCCCCTGCCAATAAAACTAGAGAAGAAATGGAAGCCAGGGAAGCTGTGGCGAGGTACCACAAAAGATTGTCAACTTCAATCAAGACAATATTGCATTTCATATGAAGTGGGTTTCACATTTTTGTGTTTGATAGTCAATTCCACCAACAAAAGGACCCATGGGGATGATGGTTAGTAATACTTCTCACCCGCTTCTCACATATCTATGATTTCTTTTGTAGAATTTTGTTTTTGGTTTCTTGTTTTTCATCATGGTCAGTATGGATATATTAGAAAACTTCACAAGAAATCAAGCCTGAATCACCACCAGGAGGAAGAATTCCAGATCCCAACAACTACAGATCCTTATTCCCCCAAAGCCGAGAATCCCAAATCACTACCAACATCCATGAACTACCTGCTGGAAGAGAAAAAAAATTTATTTGTCTTGGTGGGTATGTTGATAGCCTCTATGATCTTCATTCTACAACCCAATATTGCAAAGTGAGACATAAGGAGAAAACTGGAGGCTGTAAGAAATTTTTCTCCAATGGAGTGGAAAATTCTAGTGTTAAGAAGACAACCATAGTTACCAAGATCGGGGTGGGTGTGAGGAGGAAGCCTATGAGAATAGTTTTCATAGGGGGGACTAGATTTTTGCGAAGCCATATGGTTGACAGGATCCTAGAGAGGGGAGACAATGTGATTGCTATTGATAATTTCTTTACTGGTAGAAAGGAGAATGTTATGCATCACTTCAAGAATCCTCAATTCGAGCTCATCCGCCACTATGTAGTTGGGCCAATATTGTTGGAGGTTGATTAGATTTACCATCTAGCATGCCCCACATATCGTGTTCATTACAAGTACAATCCTGTGAAGAAAATTATATCCACACCTTGTAGGAAATTTTTATCTTCCTCCTTTGCATTTGAAGTTATGCTTGATGTCCATTTTTTGGGGAAGTTATTTAAGAAACACCAGACTTCATTTGGCTTAGGTTCCAAGTCTGAGGGATTTCCATTCTACCAAAATTGTCCATGACTTGCAACCGGTCTCATACCTTTGAAAATCATGTTATATGGGCATACCAAAATGAGAATGGATCCATGAAAGATGGATTAATAGTCCCTCGATCGCACTAGTGAACCAATGCCCTATTGACATCTATTGTTGTTTTGGTTGGCTTTAATTTGTATGTCTATGCAGGACACCTCACTATGTTTTCTTATTTTGGTATCAATTATGATAGGTCATTTTACATCGATGTCATAAATTGCTTAGGCTTATGTATTACCATACCCATGTAAGTAGATCAACCTATGGTTGTTATATATTTTCATTGATATGGGTTTGAGCTTAAAGTATGGCCTGAGCTTTTAGTTTAGAAGGTGGTTTTTCACCAATTTCCCAACAAGTGGTCCTAAGATAAGTCTTGGTGAATTTATCCCTTGGAGACACATTATTGATTATAGGTTCAAACCTTTAACATGCATTTAATCATCTATTGCACACAAGACAAGTTCCAATGATATTGGCAGGATATGCTCAATATTTTTCCTTGATGACCTAGGGTGACCAACTTATAATGATTCACATTAATTATGGGAGTTGTGTAAATACAGATTATCATTCTTACCTCTACATCTTAAACAAAAATTACCCAATTTCTAGGATATTAGTGTCTTTGGAGTTGAGTTATCACCTAGTTTTTCAGCTATTCTCTTCTTTGGAGTTGTGTTAGGCACTCTTCCATGATACTTTATTATGGGATATTTTTTGCAATCCCGTTGTCTGCACTTTTGGTTATTTATGGATAGTAATAATAGTTCAACTAAATTCATTTCTTGGAAGTGAATATGGGGATGTATTTGTTGTGGGAGGGTTCCTAAATTTGTTGTTCACACTCACTTTATCTAGTTTTTGAAGTTTTCCTTAATTTTTTTTTGTACAAGACAAATGTGATGGGGACATTGAACATGTTGGGTCTGGAAAAATGAATTGGATCCCACTTCTTGCTTACCCGTACAGGTGAGGTATATGGGGATCCTCTTAAGCATTCACATATGGAAACATATTGGGGAAATTCCAACCCTATAGGTATGCATTGATTGCTTCTGTTTGACTGGTCTATAGTCTCTTCCATCATTTTGTGTTTCATGCTTTGTATTTCCCCTTTTTCATACGTAGAAATAAAAGAAAATGCATTGGGTAATTGTTTCTTTGTTCGTTCATGTATTATGGGAGCATCCAAGAGCACGATATGCTATTGTCAACTATGTTTGTGAGTTATTGATTATTTTAGGAATGCCAAACCTGATCACTACTTCTTTGATTGCCATAGTTTTGGCTCGTCCATCAAATAACATGAGACGTTAGTTGTTGTAACAACAACTAACATCTCAACTAAAGGTTCCTCTCATCTTCATTTTTTGGAAAGAATGTTACTCAAGAGGTTGAAATTGGAGGTTTAGAAGATGAAGATGACACTGGTTAACTGGGGACACTTGATGATGATGAATATGGGTTATCTTCCATTTGTGACAGGGATGAGGTGATTCCTGAATCCCCCTCCCATATGATGTTTTGTAAGTATGTATCATTTTTTTATCGCGAACTGTGAGTGAGTATGAATGTTATGATGGATATTTTGTATTTTGTCTGGATTCTTATTGACTTATTCTATTAATTAAGTTTTAAAGAATAGCTTTGAAATTTTATTAGTTTTAAAAAAAAATCATGTTTTATATTCATTTTCTTTTGTACGATCCACTAAGAATTGAAATCCAATCGTGAATTGTGTACGTTGACCAATCATTAGTTGCATCTGAAGCTTATAACATGTGCTATCCATAATACATATCTTTATGAGGGTTAGTATTTATATGAACCCCTTGAAAGGAGACAAGTCATTATTTAGAAAATCCAACTATTGATTGAAAAATTGCACCGTCTATTTACTTTCTTTTTCTTAATAACTAATAACTATAGGATAATTTCATTTTTTTAGTATAAGTAAGAAATAAAAGGTTTTTAACCATATATGGGTATAGGGACATTTCCATCATAAACAAAAATGGTGAAAGGATTTAATAAGAGAGAACCTAGGGACACTTATAACCTTTATAACAATATTCAAGTGGTTAGTGTAAATGCAAAGGCTATTAGATTCAATATTTTTATATACGAGAAGGCTTTGATGATGACATCATTATGGACCTTGCCTAAAAAAATTATAAACATAAAAAAGGTACAAATCCAAGAGTATCTAACTACAATTAGGCTCTTTGATATATAGGTTGATGAACCAACCTTAGTAATAGTGACATGGCTCTTTGTTGACTTTCCCTATGATAAATAGGAGAGGATACGAATCCTTAATTCCAAATTAGACTTCCTCCTAGCTTATGAATCCATGGAAGAATCTAAACAAGGGGTCAAGAGAGCTAGTTTTCCAACACCTTGGGATGAGGTGGCTTTCCACCATATCAAATACATAAATCATGAAGGGAGATACAAATTTATATATAGCCAACCATTCCGTGATTTTATATCAATTAAGATATTGATTCACATTAAAATCCATAAATCATGAAGGGAGATACAAATTTATATATAGCCAACCATTCCGTGATTTTATATCAACTAAGATATTGATTCACATTAAAATCATGAAGAGTATTTGACTTTCATTTACCTTTTGGTTCAATATATTAGAGAGATAAGTGAGAAGATCCAAGAAGGAATATTTTCATCTCTATCCCACCATGATCTAATGAAATAATATTTCACATAATGCTTTGTCTTGAAAACCATGTCATATTCCATAGGATAGATTCTTAACAGTCAATAATGAAGAGTTCATATATTTACATGTTGAATCTGAGTTCATATATTTACATGTTGAATCTATTCAAAATCTAGAAGTAGACCCCATTAGGGATTCTAGGAAGAATACTACAATAATGGATAGAGTAGGTATCATCCACAAGACAAATAAGAGGAATCACAAAAAGACAATGGTAAATTCCAGACAATAAAATACATTACTATATGTATTGGATATGTGGACAAGAAAATTGATGCTACTCTAATAGAGATGGGATCACCCAAACCCATGCCCTTCACATAGAAATCTAATAAGAATTTAAGAAGAATTAAGGAAATGAAAAAGATGCTAGAAAAATATGTCATGTAGCAAGAAAATTAACAACTCTTTCGCCTTGTCCTACTACATACATTATAGAAGAGGATTATCCTTATAGCCCTGCAATCAATTTTCAAGAAACTCAAGAGGTCACCCATATGGGAAGAGATGAAATTGGTACACAAGATCTCATGGCCCAATTAGAAGAATAATAGGTGGAGGTCCTTAAATGGAGAACAATTCAAAATCAAGAAGGGAAACAAAGAACATGGGTACATAATTCTCCTTACTCCAACATGAGAAAATAATTTTAGACCTACATGAAACAATTTATATTCTCAAGATGCAGCACATAGATACCATATAGTAGATATAAGATGAAAATATAGCCTTCAAAGAATATTTGGAGAGATAGAGAGAAGAGGTTGAGAGGATTGTTGTATTGAAAAAATTTGTCAGTAAGGAAACTAATATTATAGAAGAGATGATCTATTGCAGGCCCCCAAAAATCATTCATACAATGTAACATAGATAATAATGGCATAGGTTCTAACTGAGAATTCCCAACAACCTCCCTTTCTATATAGACATATGTGTGATTTATACCTTCATAAGAATGCCATGCCTCACCATTACATGTGGTCCCTTGATCCCTATGTAGGACATGTCCAACTCAGATATTTATTCTCATGGGTTCAAAATGACGAAAGAATATCTAGAGAGACCCAAAAATACAAGGATTAAGAACTGAACAATAGTCTATGGGTTAGAGCTAAGATACCTAAGCTTAAATAAATATTGAGGAACCATGCACAATTAACCTCATATTTAGAGTTAATCCTAGTCATATAATAAAAGAAAAAGGGGTAATAGTTTTGTATTGAATTGTGATGAATACGTCAAAGGATATGATCCTGCAACTATGCCAAAGAAGGTGGAAATATCTCACCCTTTCTCTCAAAAAGGAAAACCAAATTCACCATAAAGTTGAAATATGACCCGTACAGATAATAATTGTATATAGGAGTGTTGGCACAAACTCAGACCATAGGTTCTAAACATTCTACCAATAATACCCCTATGTAAGGCCGAACTATTAGAATGAATTTTTTGAGTTGCACACTCTGTGAAGGGAAAAGTTCATTTTTTTTTGTTTTCATGGAGAAATATAGTCCATCACTCACCCTTGTATTAAGTGACGATGCTTGACCTCCTCTTCCTTATTTTTTTGGATGAAGGACAATAGTAACTGCCAACCAAAACAGTGGATGGTAACCCCAAGGGACTTAATGGGATTTGAATATTGATCATGAGACCTTGATGAACTATTTCACAAGAGCATATTCCAATCAAACAAACCCTCGGGACTTAAATTTTTTTGACCTGTTTGTCATATATAAAAATAATTTTCGAATATGTCTTCACACTCCTAATTTATTTCTCTATTTTTCTATGCACTTTTTATGTGTGTATGAATTAAAATCTTATATGAGTTTCATCTATCATGAAGAGAAAATTTTTTGATCTATTTGTCATGTATAATAAAAAAAAACCCAACAAGTTTACACACACCTAATTCCTTTCTGTGTTTATTATGCACATGTGTTTGTGTGTACAAATGCATGTACTTTCGATGCCTACTACTCATAGGTGTTCACTATATGTTAGATGACAATAGACATTTGAGTGATGGGCCCTACTTATCATTTTAATCATTTTCATGATAATGTAAATTGTTATTTTCATGTGTTATTCTGAATATTGTATAGTCTGATAGAAAATTGTAGAGTTAGGAGATGTGCACATGTCTCTAACTATGAGAAAGAGAATGCTTGCTTGTGGTTTCTTATGTTTCCACGTCAACTCTTTTTCTTTTTTCTTCTTTTTTCTTGTAATAGTTTAGTTTATTTATTGTATGCTTTACTTCTAGATTATAGGAGTTGCTTAGACACTCCTACAGTATGTCACAATGGTTTGTACTTTTGAGTCCCACTAACTTGTTCTTTTGGTAATTTGTGAACATTAATAAAATTATTTTATCTTGAGGATTGGACACTATTGCTTTCATATTTACATGTTGTACCTTGACATAATGCACATGTATAACAATTGCGTTAATTATTTTATTGGGTTCTGTAGTTCCTCGAGCTAATTGAGTCATATAGGTCAATATAATGGACCACTAAATTCATTTTTATGTGGTGAATTATTTTTTTAAACACGTACAATTCTAGTTTATTATATATGTTTTCATTGGACATGATCTACAGGGTTATGACTTCGTTCCAATAGTTATAGGTGAATGGTTATTCCAAAATAATTAGCATAGACAATCACTAAACCATCATATTTTTTGTGCTTCATGGGTTTTTTGGTAGATGGTGTTTTACCATTTATCATTTAGGGCAGAGGATTTGTGGTCCATCACCTGGAAGCAACGTGCTTCCCCCTTTCTTTTCTATGTTGTACATAATTCATAATATTTTGAATTATAGTTACTTTCAGAATATTTTGTTCTTCTTTAGCTATATATTGTTTTTTTACATGAACATGGATATTTTTCTATTAATGCTTTAGAATAACATTCAAGTTGGCCATAGCCATAGTCTGATTTTTCAGAGTTTCTTCTTTTATATCAGGACTACCAAATAATAGAAACAAAACTCTAGCCCTCTCTTTCTTGTTTGGAATTTTTGGCTATATATTATTTTTCCTTTTTAGTGAAAAAATCTACTTATTTTATTTTTAGGAATACTCATACACAACTTAGTAACTTTAAGCATGATATGTCAAATACAAAAGCAATGTTCCAAATCATAGCTCCTACAAGAAAGACTAGAAGATGTCATACAATAGCCACTGAGGACAATTCATAGAGAAGTTGTACACCTCAATTGATGGTCAGCAGTAGCCTATGTATTCAGTATTCAAAAGAAAGCTATAGGATTGGAATCCTCAACCATCTATCAAGCATCTTTGAAGTAGATTGGTTGTATGTGCCATTGGTTCAGTGAATCCGATCCCTTTGGATGGAGTTACCAGGGGAGACGTGTGCTCTTTTGAGTACTGCTTCTCACTAGAATATATGTAGTTGAAACCAATGATCATAGGGAACTAGTCTTCAATCCCTGACCATGATGCCAAAAAATATGTTATCATGTAGAATTGCCCCCTGAGAAATCTCAAGGGGTTCTGAATGGACAGCCTAGGAAAAGTGCCCCTGTCATCGGCACAATTCCTCCCACTTTTGGATCAATGCTTCTATGATCTGATTGGGGTATTCCGAAGGTGTCTTTTTTATTGGAAAATTGAAAATCTATGATCAAATGTTTCAAATCAGTAAGAAAAGGGCTCATATATGTGATTAATATTTGTAGATATGAAAAATAATTTTCTAAATATGCAAAAAAATGTATCAAAATCTGCACATAGCCTTGTATGAGATATGTCTATTGTGAATGAGTGACCAGTGCCTTGTCCTTGGGTATGAGAAAAGAAGTAAATTAGGGAGGCAATTATAAATGGAATCTCGTTGTTTAATGAAACTTAAATCTAAATCTCAAAGCTAAGAGAGTCAACACATTGTAGTTAATCAAACGTTTTCATAGATTGAACAAGATGACTTTCATTAATAAACGTTGATTTGATTACAAAGTTTTAACAAAATTCAGAGTGAGACTTGTCAAAAGGACATAAGGGGACTTGAAAAGTAACAGAGCTTAAGAACCTTCTTGTCCTATGAACTATGTTTGACTATAGCTTAAGGACTTGGAAACATGATGGAAGTATGAATGTTAAAAAAAAAATTTGCACCAGTGGTTGTCTCTTCCTACCATCTGTTGTACATATACCTGAGGTTGTGAGATCTTTGTGCTAAACTTGGTTTTCTTTTCTATAAAGATAAATCATTCTAATTCTTACTTGAAGCAGATCCAAGAAATCTCTAGGAACGACACTGAAGATAAAGTCGATTTGAACCTTTTTGGGATGGAATCCCATCTCCAAAGAGCAAAGTTAGGTTTAGAAATAGATTCATACCAAATTTAGCCTGAAGCAGGGATATATTTAGGATGAATTTGATCTCTCCTAGCACTGAAAATTGATGCAAGAAACAATGTTATTCTTGCTCTAAAAATATACTGTTTTTTCCCTCCATAGTAGTGCTGGTGTTTGTTGGTTTTAGAATGATTTTGTGTTATCATTATCCTCCACATTCTCTTCATAGAATCAAAAGCAGTGCTTCTATTCTGATTTGAAAGTGTCTTTCTGCATTTTTAAATCAATGCTTCTATTTGAACTGCAGCACTGAATTTGGCATGGATTTTATGCCACACTTATCTGATTTAGAAGCCCAAATTTCCTCTGCAACAACAGTGCTGCTTTTGTTGAATTCATTCTATTGACGTGAATGCTGATAGGATGCGTGCTCTTCCAAGAAAAGTGTTGTAGTTGTGCTTACTCTGACATGGATCTTACATGCTGTTCTGTTCTTAACTGATGAAAAGTTGATTAGTCCTTCCACAAAAATTCTTTTGCTGCTATTTTAATCCTTCATAAGTTGTTGATTAGTCTCTCCTAGAGGGTTCTATTCTTGAAGAATATTTTGTGCTTTGTTGGAGTGCTATAATTAGGTATTTCTGAGGTTGGTTTTCCTGTAAGAAATGTCACCTTAAGAAGCAAGTTGTCTTGCAAGTCCACATATTTACAGATAATTCCTATCCTTATGTTTACAAAAACGTGCTTAGTTTCTATCCACAAGAATAGTGATCCTTATCCATGACATGGATTTTCGATTAATCAACCAGCACCTATATCTTTTCATTACATGGGTTAGCATGCATCATTGCATGTGCTCAAATAACATCCACAAGAGGATGAATGTTCCTTGCTTATTTATTATGCAACCTTTGCAGTCCACCCGTAATCTTGATGCATCTAGAAAGACTTAGCTTCAGGATGAAGCTAATATTTACCCATATATAGACATGTCTGACTTGAAGGTAGGACATGTTATACTCTTCAAGAAAGCATTGGAATCCTCTAGAGGGTCTCCAACTGATCTCTGCACCACTTTTGAACTGCACATGAAGATATCACATACTAAGTATTGGGAGGGTGATATCAGGGAACATCATGCCCTTTGGAAAAAATACAAACAAATATATCAAGGTAATATTCCCTATATCTACTTGTTTGTCATTCATGATGGTACAATGTCAAGTCCCCTCCCATCAGACCAAGCCAGGGAGAGAACATGGCACTAAAACTGGGCATCTAGCCCCATATCCATTAAGTAAAACCCATTGATAACAAAAGACATATACATATGCATATAGTAATTAAACATAGCGGAATTAAAAACATCTACATATCTAACATACATTCAACTTTTTCATGACAACCATTAAATAAATACATTGCAGAATTTAACACAAGAGAGTACTTATCTTAAAACAGAGTAGTCCCGAGAAACTGGCTATGCAACTGCAACGTTCCACCCAACCATAGGCCAATTGTGCTCATCAATCTCTCAGCACAATTGCCACCCCCAAGCTGGGCATGATTTCTACAAGAAAAAAGGGAACATCAGACTCACACATAGCCAAAATACACCAAAATCAGCCAAGCCAATCCACAGTTCGGTTTATCAGGCTGCTAAGGAAAAGGGAGAGAATGAATTGCTAAGCTAGTGAGATCAAGCACAAAGCCATGGATACCTCTACAAGATCTATCTAGCTTGGCACCCACAACACCTACACAACCCACTTAAGGAAGTATTCCCTTCACCAATACACATTCCCTCAGGCCATACCTTCCATTCTAGTGTTGTCCAAGGTGTGCATGGAAGAGTAGCCAGCCCTTTTGATCTTTCTGGGAGGTTACTTCCCTTACTAGGTTTATCAAGCCAATTATGTCGACTTCCACTCCAAACTTCTTGCTCATAGGTTCAAACCAAAACAGGGATGCACATAACAGCAAAATCACAAGTGTTGGGCATGTAGAAAAGCATCTTTACAGTGGGATGCCCAAAATGGGGTTTCCATTAGCTTCAGAAAAATGTGGAAAACCAAAAAACTGAAATGGAAGATGGGGAAACAACCCTGGGAGAGAAAAATCGTATTCAAAAAACATTTATGGGCATTCAAGGGACAAAAACGGCCTCCATAAACCCCAAAATCGTGACTCCCTTCCTCCCAACCACTGTGCAATACAAAATCGATTTCCCAACCATGGAAAAATGCAGGAAAAAGATAGAAAACATGAAGGAGAAAGCCCCAGCTAGCTCATACTGTGTGAGAGAGCAAATTCCATGGGTGAAAGATGGCTTTGGGCACCATTTCGTGGGTGTTTTCTTGCCCAAGAAGCAAAAATACGATTTCCCGAGTTGATGGCTTGCCCATGCACGAAATTGGCTTCCATACCTCTACATTCACAAGGCATTAACTTCCTCAACCAACTCTTGGAAGAATTAAATGATTGGGTGCATAAGTCAAAATGGGTAGTTGGTGGTTTATGGGTTTTCTCATGAAATTTGGCTTAACACTATTGGCTCAAGGGTTTGAATAATTTCCCTCCTGTTCCTTATAAAAATCATGTCCCCATCTCTTTGTTGCATTGCATAGCTAGTTGTGGGTATTTCATTAAAATATGTATTTACATGATGTCATAATTTACATTGTGCTTGTCTAGCACAAGAACCATATGCATCGATTTTTAATTGCCGATACATAAAACGATAAATCGATGGTGGGGCCTTGGCCTTGAGCTCCTCACCATGATTAAATAACGATATTTACATCATTTACAATTTTAATGCAATAAGGTCAAAATCGGGATATTATATCCCCCTCCCCCTTACATTAGCACTCTCCTCAGTGCTCATCAAAATTGAACAAAAATGGATATGCCACTCTCATGACATCCTCCATCTCCCATGTAGCCTCATCGGGACCGTAGTGCTTCCATTGCACCTTTACCTATCTGATGGCTCGGTTCCGGAGCAATGTTACCTTCTTGTCTAGGATGCACAATGGATCGGTTTGGAACTCTCCCTCGGGTTCCACCTGGATCACATCCCAATTAATCACATGGTTAGGATCATGTACATATTTCTTAAGCAAAGAGACATGAAAAAAATTATGAGCCCTAGTGCTAGAAGCTAATGCAAGTCTATATGCAACTGGCCCTATTCTTTCAAGCACTTCAAATGGCCCACAATAGCTGGGTGATAGCTTATCACAACCCCCAAGCTTCAAGCAACTCTTCCTTGGCCTCACTCTAAGATACACATGATCCCCAACACTGAATTCCCTATTCACTCTAAGCTTATCTGCATAGCTTTTCTATCTCTCCTAGGCTGCTTTTAAATTATGCCTGATCTTTGCAACCTCTTGTTCCATTTCCTCAAGCAATTCTGACCCAAGTACAATTATGTTCACTGGATTATTCCAAGTCACTAGTGTCCTACACCTTCTGTCGTACAAAGCCTCATATGGACTTATTCCCAATGATGCTTGTTTCCCATTGTTATATGCAAACTCTACCAAGTGTAGATAATCCTCCCACTTGCATGGTTTGTCCATAACATACATGCGAAGCATGTATTCAAGCACCTTATTTACTCTTTCTGTTTGCCCATTTGTTTGAAGATGGTATGCGGTAGGTACTAAAGTTCAACTATGTACCTAAATCTGTAAAGAGACCCTTCCAAAAATTGGAAGTGAACTTGGTATCCCTGTTAGAAATTATTGCCTTAGGCAATCTATGTAATCTGAAAATTTCCTTCATGAAAATATTTGCAATGGCATCGGCTTTATGTGTGGACTTAACCGATATAAAATGTGTTTCCTTTGTTAACTTGTCCACCACCACCATGATGGAATCATGTTGTCTCACTATCATTGGCAACCCTGTAATAAAATCCATGGAAATTACTTCCCACTTCCATTCTGGAATAGGCAATGGATGCAATAAACCTGCTGGGTGTTAGTGTTCAACCTTCACCTACTGACATTTCATGCACCTAGAAATGTACTCAGCGATGTCCTTCTTTATCCTCGGACAGAAATAATGTTTTCTTGCTGTAGCAATTGTTTTCTGATATCTCGGGTAACCGGAGTATGGAGCTTTATGGATTTCATCCATAACAATCCTCCTCAAATCTGCCACATTTGGAATATAGGCTCTATTCTTATAAGTAAGAAGTCCGTCTTCTTCCAAATGGTATCCTTCATACTTCTTTTCAAGGTCTTGATGCTGTAATTTGTCCTTTATCTACACATACACTTCATCCCCAACCATATGGTTAACAATCTGCTGCCACAAATCTGGTTGGCAAGTACTAAGCGCTGCCACATGTATTTCATGTATTTTCCTGCTTAGCGCATCAGCCACCTTGTTTTCTTTCCCTTTTATGTGTTTGATTTCAAAATAAAATTCCAACCATCTAGCTTTCCTAGCATTCAAATTTGGCTGATCAAATAAGTATTTCAGACCACAATGGTCTATACTTAACTCAAATTTCCTGCCCATTAAGTAATGCCTCCACATCTTTAAAGCACGTACTATGGCTACAAGTTCTAAATCATGAGTAGCATAGTTTTTCTCGTGTTCCTTCAACTTTCTCGACTCATAGCATACCACGTGGTTCTCTTGCATAAGAACTCCTCCGAGTCCCTGATTGCATGCATTGGTACATACCACAAAGTCTTTTTCTGGGTCTACAATTTTCAAAATGGGTGCACTTGTGAGAAGATTCTTCAACCGTTGGAAACTTTCCTCACATCTTGGTGACCATTCAAACTTTATCCCCTTGTTTTGCAAAGAAGTGATCGGATTTGTGACCTTGGAGAATCCTTCAATAAACCTCCCGTAGTAACCAGCAAGTCCCATAAAGGATCTCACATCTGTCACATTCCTTGGAGTTGGCAAATTCATAATGGCTTCAATCTTCTCAGGGTCCACAGATATTCCTTTGTCTGAGATAATGTGACCCAAATAATGAATTTTATCTTTATAGAAGTCACATTTGCTCAACTTCGCATACAGCTTATGCTCCCTTAGCAATTGCAATGTCATTCTCAAATTTTCTTCATGCTCTTCTTCATTCTTAGAATAGATGAGAATCTCGTCTAGAAAAATGAGAACAAACTTGTCCAAATAGTTGCTAAAAACACTATTCATGAGACACATGAATGTAGCTGGTGCATTTGTGAGACCAACTGGTACCACCACAAACTCGTAGTGCCCATACCTCGTTCTAAAGGTTGTCTTATGAATATCTTCCTCTTTGATTCTTACCTGATGGTAACCTGACCTTAAGTCAATATTTGAAAATACATTTGCTCCTCTCATTTGATCAAAAAGGTCATCAATTCGGGGCAATGGGTATTTGTTCTTCACTGTGAATTTGTTCAACTGCCTGTAATCAATACATAACCTGAGTGTTCCATCTTTCTTTTTCACAAATAGAACAGGTGCTCCCCCCGGGGACACACTTGGCCTGATATATTTCTTTTCCAACAACTCTTGTAATTGCATTTTCAATTCTAGCAATTCCGATGTACTCATCCTGTAGGGTGTCTTAGACACTGGTGCGGCTCCTGACACAAGTTCAATTGTAAACTCAATGTCTCTCTTTGGAGGAAGTCCAGGAATCTCATCAAGAAAAACATCCCTGAATTCCTGCAATATGTGATAGTCCTCCAACTTAAGAGTTTCATTCTCTGTTGCCTCCAAAACATGGGCTGCATACAATTAACAACCTTTCCTACATAACTTCTTCAACTGCATGGCTGAAACCTGCCTAACAGAAGTCACCTTTGGAATTCCTTTTACAACCCTTGGGTTTCCTTCTTCGTCCATTCATTCAAAATTTTTATTGTAGCAGTCAAGTTTAACCTTGTGTGCTTCTAACCAATCCATCCCAATGAGAATATCATAGGAACCAAGTGGAAAAACATTCAAATTTGCATAAGTGAACAACCCATCCATCTCTAAGGGACATTTTTCTACAATTTCACTAACCTTTCTCTTGGTTCCAGTGTCTAGTTGAACTAACCATGATTTACTATGCTTTGATTTCTTAAAAGCACAAATCTCAACAATTTTAGGAGTGACATAACTATGAGTAGATCCAGGATCAATCAAAATAGAAACAGATTGCTTAGCAATCTTACCTTCAACTTCAATCACAGTTGATTGATGATTTGCCTGGCAGTCGTCTAGTGCTGCATAGATTCTAGGGATTGTCCTCGCCACTTGACCCACAGTTTCATCTCCTTGGATGTTGTGAACTTGATTTGCATTCCATTCTGATGTGGACAGTTCCTAAGCATGTGGTCTCCTCCACAACCCCAACATTGAAGTGGTTCTCTTGACTCCTTTGGATCTCTTGGCTTGTCTCCCATCATCCTAGTTGGCTTCGTCACAACCTATGATGACTGCCTTTGCTGATTTCTGATATGAGGAGGTTTGAAACCTTTCTTCCTTTGGTCAAACTTCTCATTTTTCTTTTCCTTCCATGTCTTATGGAAATGAGGTTTGCTTTTGTTTTGATCATAGCAATACTTGGCCTTCCTTATTTCCTCCTCTAGAGTTCGAGGCTCATCAAATTCAATCCTATCTTTATATGACTGAGGTAGCCCACTTAGAAAACATTGAATTTTCACCTTATCATCTCGAATATATCTGACATACCTCAACAGTTCCAAGAACTTGTTTGCATACTCTTCCATGGTCAATTGTCCCAATTTCAGCTCATGGAACTCTTTGATCTTATCATCATATTACCTGTCTAAGAGGTACTTTTGCTTGAAGTATTTCTTGAACTACTTCCACACAATCTTTCTTTCATTGATCTTCCTCACTTATCTGATATGATCCCACCATATAGATGCTCTTCCATTCAAGTTAAAAATGGCTACCCTTGCCTTCATATTTCCAGAGTAGTATTGGACTTGGAAATACTTTCTCATTCCAAGAAGCCAAGCTTCAGCTTCTTGACCAGACTTTACCTCTCCATCAAATGTAGGAGGTTTTGCCTTCTTAAATTGCCCATGTGAATTGTTCTTGTGATGTCTCTTCCTCTTACTCCTGCAAGATGAAGAGCTTGAACCTTCAATGGATTTCTCAGAGTCGGATGATCCACTAGAAGAGATCTCTGGAGTATATTTTCTGTCTCTAGAAACTCTTCTTGAGCTATTGGCCCTCTTGTGGGAATTCCTCCTTGAACTACTCCCACTCCTTTCTGGATTTGATGCCTGATGCCCAGATTTTATTTGCCTTTGGATGTCTTTAAAACTATGCAGCATGGTTGCATTCAACTGATTTTGCTCTTCCTGAGCATTAATCATCCTTTCATTATCTTCTCTGCAACTTTGCAACTCCACCCTTAGGCTCCTCATGGTGGCTGTGATACATGGGGGAGTCTCTTGATTTCTTCTCCCATTGGATTCTGTTTCATCATTCTCAACATGTATGCTTTCCCCCATGGCATCTGTCTCAGGCTCATAGGGATCCTGTGCATCATCCATGATGTTGATATTCTTGGCCCAACCAAGACCAAAACTTTCCAACTGCACTATCTGGAATGTTGCTTTGATGTGACTATTATTCTGCAAAATGTGTTTATAAACACAATTGTTAATTGCATTAAAATACCATAATTTATTTGCATGTATGTGAGGAAATCCTATATTGACAACTTTGTCCAATACTAGACTTTCTCACAATCAACAATGGTCTCAGGGGGACAATGGGGGTCAAGGGGGCTTTCCCCCTTGTAGCAGGGAGGATCAAGGGCAGCGCCCTCATTTTTTCTTGTTTTTTTTTGTAATTCCTTTGATTTCGCACAATCTGGTGCATAACTTTCATGGTGATTTTCCATTTTCAACACCTGAAAATCTCAGTGAAAAGCTACTGTATTTCCCCATTTGGTGGACTTATCGAACTCTCCTCCAACCATGTTGCAAATATTAAGGTTAAAATGGCCACCGGTGTCGTGGATCTTAACGTTAAAATTGTCGCCCATGTTGCGGAAATTAAGGTTAAAATTGTCACCGGTGTCGCGAAAATTAACATTATTTTCGCTGTGCGCATCGCAAAATTTAACATTATTTTCGTCATGCGCGTCGCAGAAATTAACCTTAACTTCACTGCGCGCGTCGCAGAAATTAACCTTAACTTCGCCACGTGCATTGCAAAATTTAACATATTTTTGCCGCATGCGTCGCAGAAATTAACCTTACCTTCGTCACACGCATCGCAGAAATTAACCTTAACTTTGTCGCTGCGTCACAGAAATTAACCTTAACTTTGCCATGCACGTCGCAAAAATTAACCTTAACTTTGTCGCGCGCGTCGAAAAATTTGAACATATTTTCACCGCGTGCGTCGCAGAAAATTAGCATAAATTATGTCGCCGCGTCACAGATATTTAACATAACTTTGTCGCCGCGTCGCAGAAAGTTAGCCTAATTTTCACTGCTGCATCGCAGAAAATTAGCATACTTTTTGCCGACACAGCCCTTAGGAAAAATTTCGAAAACACTTAGAAAAATTTAAAATTTTTCCTTTCTTTTTGTGATGATCATTACTCAACAGGAGGTGACTTTTCCTCTACAAACTCTACAAACTATTCAATCTTATCCTATTTAGGCCCAATGTTGCAACCTGTGGTGATCAGAAAGGGATCTTCCCTTGTAACTGTGATCATATTTGGCCCATAGAGGCCCAATGTTGTAGCCTATGGCTCTAATACCACACTGTAAAGTCCCCTCCCATCAGACCAAGCCAGGGAGAGAACATGGCACTAAAACTGGGCATCTAGCCCCATATCCATTAAGTAAAACCCATTGATAATAAAAGACATATACATATGCATATAGTAATTAAACACAATGAAATTAAAAAAATCTACATATCTAACATACATTCAACGTTTTCATGACAGTCATTAAATAAATACATTGCAGAATTTAACACAAGAGAGTACTTATCTTAAAACAGAGTAGTCCCGAGCAACTGGCTATGCAACTGCAACGTTCCACCCAACCATAGGCCAATTGTGCTCATCAATCTCTCAGCACAATTGCCACCCCCGAGTTGGGCATGATTTCTACAAGAAAAAAGGGAACATCAAACTCACACATAGACAAAATACACCAAAATTAACCAATCCAATCCACAGTTGGGTTTATCAGGTTGCTAAGGCAAAGGGAGGGAATGAATTGCTAAGTTAGTGAGCTCAAGCACAGAGCCATGGATACCTCTACAAGATCTATCTAGCTTGGCACCCACAATACCTACACACCCCACTCAAGGAAGTATTCCCTTCACCAATACACAGTCCCTCGGGCCATGCCTTCCATTCTAGTGTTGTCCAAGGTGTGCATAGAAGAGTAGCCAACCCTTTTTGATCTTTCTGGGAGGTTACTTCCCTTACTAGGCTTATCAAGCCAATTCTGTCCACTTCCACTCCAAACTTCTTGCTCATAGGTTCAAACCAAAATAGGGATGCACATAACAGCAAAATCACAAGTGCTGGGCATGTAGAAAAGCGTTTTTACAATGGGATGCCCAAAATGGGGTTTCCATTAGCTTCAAAAGAATGTGGGCAACCAAAAAAATGAAATGGAAGATGGGAAAACAACCCTGGGAGAGAAAAATCATATTCATAAAACGTTTATGGGCATTCAAGGGAAAAAAACGGCCTCAATAAACCCCAAAATCGTGACTCCCTTCCTCCCAGCCACTGTGCAATACAAAAACGAGTTCCCAACCATGGAAAAATGCAGGAAAAAGATGGAAAACGTGAAGGAGAAATCCCCATCTAGCTCAGACTGCGTGAGAGAGCAAAGTCCATGGGTGAAAGATGGCTTTAGGCACCATTTTGTGGGTGTTTTCTTGCCCAAGAAGCAAAAATATGATTTCCCAGGTTGATGTCTTGCCCATGCATGAAATTGGATGCCATACCTCTTCATTCCCAAGGCATTAACTTCCTCAACCAACTCTTGGAAGAATTAAATGATTGGGTGCATAAGTCAAAATGGGTAGTTGGTGGTTTATGAATTTTCTCATGAAATTTGGCTTAACACTATTGGCTCAAGGGTTTGAATAATTTCCCTCCCTATTTCTTATAAAAATCATGCCCCCATCTCTTTGTTGCATTGCATAGCTAGTTGTGGGTATTTCATTAAAATCCGTATTTACATGATGTCTTAATTTACATTGTGCCTGTCTAGCACAAGAACCATATGCACCGATTTTTAATTGCCGATACATAAAACGATAAATCGATGGCGGGGCCTTGGCCTTGAGCTCCTCACCATGATTAAATAATGATATTTACATCATTTACAATTTTAATGCAATAGGTTCAAAATCAGGATATTACATACAACCTATGTCAACTGATGTCTAGTGATAGTATGGAAGAATCTGAGTTATATCCTCAACTATCGGAGCAAAAAAGATCAACCTTGAGGTTTTTATATGTTGGACTTTGAAGTTTGAACCCATGAACAACAATGGCAACGACATCAATCATTAATTTCCAGCAAGGGATTATAGCACCAACTGAAAGGAATGTCAGAATTGTATCAGAAATTGGCAATAACTTTCCTTGCTTGGAGTTTACATTCTTCTTCCAATTTTTTATGCTCAAGCTAGGTTGAGAACCAAGTTATGTATTGGGAGAAAAGAAGTTTGTATGTTACTACCCCTGGTGTTAAGATGAGTGGGAATCAGAGGAATCATAGGGTTAAGGTTCAGGCTAAGCAAATGCACAAAATCTTCATTTTCCATTGTGGACAGAATTTGAGATTCTACAGGGGGGGTGTGTATTTGAAGATGATTGCCCCATGGTTGTTGCTTCAATTCAGTTTCTATTTTGGTTTTCTTATATTTAGTCTCATTAGAGGCATCTCAGGCCAAGTTTGTTTGGTTTCTAACTTCCAAAGTGTCACTTGGGTAAGATGCTACATCATGGCCAACCATTTCGGCAAGAAGGTATTTAAAACAGTTTATGCCCTATGATAATTCTTTCCTACAAAGGATACAATTTACTTTCCCTGCCCCACCTGATAACTTCTCACAATATTCTAAGCACAGTTTCTTTCCCTTGACATTGTGGGTTTTTATTTTTATTTTTAATTTTGTCCTAGGGTTTTATGGGAAAAAGACAACGAAAAAGCCTAAAATATTTGTTGAAATAGTTTAGATTCTACCTCCAAATTTGTTTTGTGGTAAATTTTCCCAGGGAGCTTAGGGTGAGTTGAGAACTTGGAGAAAGAAAAGTTAACAATGACTAAATGAGTGAAATTACTTCCTGCAACATTAAAATCGACTGTTGCTACTGCTTTGAATGCCCAAAACATGGTTATCTTGATTTGAAAAAATATATTCCTTTGGCCTCACTGAATGTTGGAAACCCTACCTGTGAATGTTGAGCATTGTTTTTTTGTTGCAGAAGTCGCTGAAAAAATATGAGCATAGCGGGGTTTATTTTCTAGACTGTTAATTATAAGGGGACAGATCGAAGTTTTCATCAGGTTTTTGAGTCAAAATTGTTGGGTTGTGAAAACTCAGCAAGTACTTGTGGGTAAGAGTTTGTCTTGTGAGTACTTATAGGTCACACTTGTTGGCATCAGATCTGGCTCTCTAGCATTTTGAAACCATTTTTTTTGAGAGTCGAGCCAAGTTTGACTCATGAGTTCCAGTCATTCTTCTGATTTTTGCAACTTGTTCCCAATAGTGGGTGTGCTTCCCCGAGGAAACGCTGATCGGAATTGGAAATATATGAGAAAAGAAATCAAACCATTTGTAGGATAATTTGTAGGCTACACAAATATATCCTCTATAGCAGTCTTATAATTTATATCTAAGTGTATTATGGGATCCAGATTTGGTAAAGTATATGCATGGCAGTTGGGCTTTGGGAGATGGTTCTTAGCTATCTGATCATATCCTAATTTAGAAACATAGAATGTACATTCTGTTGTTACCAAATGATTATATTGGAATAGCAGTTGACTACAAAATAATTGGAAGCATGCCTGCATGAATAGTATAATGTGGCAAATACTATCCCGAACTTTTAACATTTATACTTAGTTGCAGTGCTAGGACAACTATCCAACTAAGAAAAGAATGTGTTTTGTGAGAAAGCATTCATCATGAGAAAGTATTCACATTGTCATTCGTTCATGAACCATTCCCAATCTTTTTGCTTCTTTTCCCAATTTGTCATTGTGTGCTCCTTTAAGGGTGGTCGGGGTTCGACGATGTGTCTGGCACTATTCTTGTTCGAAAATTTATATAACAGACTAGGTATGGATCAAAATAAACTCTCATGAATATCAGTGTAAAAATTGCATCGGATTTTATCGGTGGATACTCTGTCCTCGATGGCTTGTTATTCACAATAATCTTCACATATTTTCTTGAACCATTTGTACAATTTTCTTCTTCCTCCGTTAAGGATCCCATTGCATCGACAACTTTTCTCTGTGGGCATCCAATATGGTCATGAACAACTATCAGGAGTTTCTTTATTTCGACGGGAATAGACTCTATAAATTTCTCATGTGCCTCAATGAAGAATTTTTTCCTTGCCTGTGCTAATGTCAGCTTGTTTTGTCGTGCATAATTTTGAATATAGTTTGTTACTTTCTTATCCCACCACTCTCAGATTTCTCTCTGTTAGCATTTATGCATCTTTCTCATTTCTTAACGATGTGTACTACCGGAAACGGAACCAATGTTGGAGTCTAGGGGATCGCATTGGTTACCAGTGGTACATTATACCAATATAGAGAAAGAGACACATGCATACACACATCATACCACCATATAAGAGAGTAAGTGGGACAGCAGCAACACGCTTTATATTAATGGAGCCAAAGTAGAGTACAATATCAGTGCAGAGACCTCTATTCTGTTTTTGGCTCTATAGCCTATTTATACAGATTACATACATTTATTTGGTTACAACTACCCGGTGAGTTAGTCGACCGACTGACGGCTTAGGGCCGACCATAGTCTACAGAAGACCTAGTCGACTCGTCAACTAGGATCCTCCAACAGGAAGCAATCCACCAGTTGAAGAGATCATTATTGCAAGGGTTATTTGTTCCATTTATTATGCTATGTTTGTGGACAACGTTCATATTAGAGGATTTATTTCAGATCTGGGCACAAGAAGCAGCGTGAGGGCTAATCCTAGGCATGTTTTATCCCTTAAAATTAGTGAAACAACATTTTGAGCAACCCATGCACGAAAGAAGTAGCAAACAACAACAATTCCTTTTTCCTGAGCAACTTGGGCATAGTTCAAGTAGTAAACTACCCTAGAAGACCAATTCTGGGTAGTGTAGTGCAAAGAAACGTCCTTAAGCAGCAAATTTGGGCACTATTTAGGCGGTCTGGGTTAATAATGAGAGATTATGTGGGTAAAAGGAGAAATGAAACCTCATTTTGGGTATTTCTGGGCACTATATCAGTAGTAAACGTCCCTATTCTCACATCTTGAACAACATGAGAATGTATTCTTTGGTATCTTGGGTGACCTTTGCATGAACAAGTAGCAATTTATCCAATTATGGGCATTTTCAACACATTTTCATACCTAGGCAAGAGAGTTTGAACCTACAATTGGGTGTACTTGACCTAGCGATTTATAATAGGTTGTGAACCTATTTATCAAATAGCAAGCCTTAGTAAATTTCTATAGGAAATACATTGCATAAGATTGAAGACAAGCGCCTAGCCTTTGTATGGAAAACAAAGGTATAATTTTCCTTGTTTCACACCCACAATATCCTAAAGTAGCAGATGTGGAGGAGCTGAGGAGAAGCGCCCAACCCTTGTAATATCTTAGCCACAACTGTGTCATTTTTAGAGGAATTGCAACCTCTGAGGAAGGCCCTACAATCTTTCCAAGCCCTATCTCAGTGATCTGGAAAAGTTTGTGAGGTTCAATCCATCTTTGGAGAAATTTATGCCCAAATCTTTGATATTGATGCGAAGCAGTCCCATAAATCAAAATTTGATGTGGCAGTATCAACATTCAATCTTGTGGAGCATTCATTTTCGGTTTAGAATGGATGTTCAGCTGTTAGGGAATCTATTTTAGCATTTCAAAGTTCATCTTGAGCATATATTATTCCATTTGTATGTACACCTATTGAGGAAGGACGCCACCCCTTGGAGGAGGTTCTTATACATGCTTTTATGCAACTAAACCATAAAATATCATTCTTGTTCATTCTCTAGAAGTCAACTGTTGGACATAAAGCACTGCTATAATAACTTCTACAGAATATACATACCTTGAATTTGCAAACATGAGGATGCACTAACAACGACGTGGAATACGATGAACCAAATATTTCAAGTCCTCTTCATACCCATATGATAGAAGAAGGTCTGCACCAAATTAAGGGTTCCTTCCATTTCTTGAAAATGGACACATCTTCCATGGGAATAGAGAATACATTTAAAATTATTTGGGCATGTCTTATACCCATAAGCTTCCATTTTTCTTTATATTTGCTCTACTTCACAGGGAAGATTCATGACTGCCAATGAACTGATAAGTGACTTGCCTATGCATATCACAAATACTTGCCATATTGTCCCAAGTGGTAGAATGCAAGCTCAATATGTTGTCTAATAGGAGAGGCCTCATTGTTTTCATTTTGTACAATCCAAGGTAATGTCACGTCATCAATTAGAAGAGACCATCAATCAATCGAAACATACAAGCATTTGTTATTTCCATGTTGCAAACTGCTATCATAACTAAGAGAATCACATGATGAACATAGTTTGAGTTTAAAAACCAATCAATGATGTTTTGGCATAAATGAATTTTAGCATTATCATTTCCACAATTCTATTGCAATTGTTCACCTTGTGCAAATGCTCGAGACTCGCATTTTGCAAAGTTTGCAATTCCACGAGCAACTTGTGCCAGAACATCTGAATGACCACATCTAACCATTTCCAACAATGTCTCGATGCCACCTTCACTTCTATGATTTATTTGCAACTTATCTAAAGAAGACACAATGAACTATTGGTCAGTGAAACAAAAAATCATGATATAAAAAGGATTGGGTCTATAAACTCCAAAAAAAAAAAATTGTAATAAGTTTCAAATAGGTCTCTTCTCTGATGTTACTTGAGTTTAGATCTCTCAAATCCTGAACTCTTGCTTTGAACATCACTAAGACAACCCAATAAGAATATCATGTAGCCCACCCCAACCCACGTAAATATGAAAATAAAAACCTCCATAATCTATAGTTCCAATAAAACATAACCATTGTGCATGTGAACAAAATTTCCTCTATAACGACAAATAGAGGCTTCACATGGCTCAACACCAAACCTACTTAAATCCTTCGCTATCAAGGGGATGGGAAATACATAAATAAATAACAAAAATTAAACAGAATGGAGACTCCAAAACAAGTAGAGAAAAAGAAACACGAATGTATTACTGCATCTCTATTGCATAGAGGAATATACTAGGAAAGATAGAATTGTCCACTCACAATAGAGCAAGGACTGTCATAATGCAATCAATGCATTTTTGGGTAGTCGATATCTAATTTGCATGTAGTATGAAACAATGTGGAAGGCAATGATTCAGGATGGAATTATGTTTGGACTACCATACACATTGAATGCAGTCGGGAGTTGGCAGGAGGAAAACCTCAAGCAAAACCCAAATGAGCTGAATAATTCAGCTGAAGCAAATTTTGGCCAAATTTTCATACTAAAATGTCAAATTCGGTTGAACTTTGTAACTGTGGTTTAAACTTTAAAACCGGAGTCAAGGCTTGTGACTTCAACATATAATGCTCAACGGAGTATCCTGTTTCGGGGGGTAAAAATATATCTGGTGTCACCCTTCACCAATCACAATGCTTCTGCCTAAAGCTGGAATGGCCAATTCCATCATAGACACCCAAACACATTGAGCTAGCCAGGTCAACACCATTACAATCAAATAATATATTCATCCAGACTTGAACACTTGTTGTGATCAAAACATGTATATCCTCCTCCTGATCAAAATAAACATAGTTTTAAAATGTCCCATCTGACTTCATTCTGGTAATTTCATGTGTACATAGACATTTCCAACCGACACCAAAAAAGTTGGGTTTCATATGTTGCAAATCAGTGCCAAAAAAATGTATTTTTCAGTCTGACATGAATACCTTTGGTCTCAGAATTTAAAAGAAATAAGGATGAATAAAATACCTCAAGAACAACATTGTGCCCCCTCTCCAAATAACTGACACTCTGGTTTCTGCAGTGTCGGACACTCTCAGACATTATGCCCTGTGTTCAGGGAATCATTGATTCTGAGCATTACTTTTTTTATATGCAACTGCAACAATGTTGCTACCAAGTTAGTTTTTTATTTATGCCCATGTGAGGCACATGAACAGCAGTAGAAAATCCATGTCGCATATGCATTGCTTAGTTTGCAGAGGCCTATATATTGGAGGAGCCTACTTTTCCATTTTATCTGGAGTCTATGATCTTCAAAGCAGAGGCAAGCTTTCAATGTGCGTATATGATAATAAATTTTAAATACATACTATCAGGCACAACAGACCTCTGTTAAAGAAGACAGTACCATCAAACAAACCTTCAAGACTTCACATTATTTACCTTATAAATGCTGCCTTAATTGGAAAAGCAGTGTGTTTGCTAAGAAAAATGGGACACCTTGAGGAGGAGCATCAACAACAGAGGTGTTGGGTGTAACATGTGAGATTTATAGCAATGACAGGGGATGCTTTGTGTTCTGTCAAAGCATAAATAAGTCTCGAATAAGAATTTCTTTGCAACAGGACAAAAGGAAGGAAAATTTGTTTTGTTCATATACTTGATTTTAATAATATTTTGCACAATATTTGTGAGGGAATTATGATTCTGCTATCAAAAAAACAAAAGAGAGAGCCTTAGCTGTGAACCAAAGCTGAACATGAAGTTAAGAACTCTCGATAACCGGTGCACACTTTGACCAACAGTTGAAATGGGATATGAGAATGTTTTGTCATATTCCTTTTTATTCAATTTGAAAAAAAACATTGTCCAAAATTATTTGGATGTATCTATACTTGATGTAATGTCAGGGAACTTGTCAAAGTTAAAATGATGCAAAAGGAAGAAATCATGGACAAGCTGGTAATATTTCTTGGCAAAATCAGAGATGGCTACAACAGAATTATTCCAGTTAGATATGAGCTAAATGATTCTATTGAGGGGCTGCAGAGGGTCTTATACTTGCTAGCTTAGAACTCGGAACTGTTGATTGTTAAATAGAACAATTTGCACCAGGCAGAGGCTCTATTTTAGGATCCAGTCAGAAACAAAATAAAACAAAAGCCTTTGTATGTATCAAATTTCTCACACTTGGACTCTACAAAGACTCAGCTCGCAAATATATCTAATGACGTTTCCAGTGCACAGTTTTATAAAACAACAGACTATGCACAAATTAATAAGATCGTCGCATAAATTAGAATAATATAGCATTTGGCACTCGATGTGTTTGAACATTGACCCTTCAAATTTCCATATGGGATCTTCGTGTGCATGCTTAGTCGGACTCTCAAGTCTTGGCAAGTGGCCCGAGTCATGACAAGCTCGACCAAGTCCCAAGCCTCAAACCAATCATGATCCAAGTAACTCAACTCAATTGAGAGACAAGAAGACTCGTCAGAGCTCATGAGTGCCACACAAGTCAAACTATTGCAGGATCTAGCGAGAAACAAAATAAATTGAAATTATATTAATGTTCACAAATGAGCAAAATATTTCAGTGGGACTCAGAAGAAAAATCAACCGCAAAATGGAGTGCCTAGAACACCTACAAAAACAAGAAACCAAACTCTAAAACCTAAATTAGAGAATGTGTAAACAATGAGAAAGGACAGGGGTGAACCATAGAAGAGTAAAACCCTAAAGAATGTAATCAATAATAGTTCAAAAGTAAAACCTCATTTATCAAAAGAATTCACCAAGTCATGAGTAGAATGAAAAGGGACACCCAAGTCAGAAGAGGAGCCACCATCCCTATCAACGACAATGAACTTTCCCTTTTTGGGCCGGATAATGCCCCTAGAGAGTGGCTTGTACTAAGAATGTTGAGGAAGAAAAACACTCTAGTCAAATTCAATGTTAGAACAGGATACATCATCTCTATTAATGACCATGAATATGTCAATGTTGATCCCAAGAATTTCCTCTAAAGAGTGTCCAAAACTTAATGATTTTGTTATCATGGGAGGGAGGAGTTGGGAATCCCTTGTTGTATCTCTCTTGGCATCCAAGGCCAACCAATTTCCAAGCAGAAAAACCTAGGGATTTCAATTTGTCCACTAGATCTATGTTGATATCCAGCTCAACCAATTCTTTATTTTCTCACATCACTTATGGGTTGATACCAATGTTACCAGAATCGGAATCGGCAATAAATTGGCAAGGCAAAAGAGTCAAAGTTTTGAATCAAAACGGCAAAAAATCAACAAATATAAAAAAAATATATACACATATTTTGAATTAAAAAAAGCAATTTCCATTGATTTTCAAAGTATCCATGTTCATATACTACAATATATCAATAGATGTCCAAAACATAACAATACATGTCCAAAATATCAATTCTCATATGTAAGATGAGTCTATATAGATAAATCATTGCCTATATTGGGATCATATTTATCAATAGCACCCTGTGTCCCCCTCCAGTAGGATCTAGCTCTTTCCTCTACATTGAATCTCAAATTTGATCCTCCAAGGACATTAGTCAACACCCTACAATTTTGGTGAAACTTCTTAATCCAAGCATTAAAAAAGGTAGAATTAGAAAAAAAATTCCCATGCTTAATAAGTGATTTTGCTTGAATGAAGGGTACATTTTTATTAAGGTTGTGACAGAGGAGTTCAACAATCAGTAGCACCAACATCAACGTACAAAGGGAGTTTGATGTGATTAATTAAATTCCAATCCCTTACCTTCATACATGATAGAATCCAATGGAAACGTTGCAATCTTGAAATCCCGAAAACTATTAAGTATGTTGAATTATGAATGGGATTTAAAATTCTACTTTTTGCATATGAACTCCGATGAGGTTGGAAGTTGGAACCACTCTGAAACATCTTGAAACAATTAATGGTAATGTTAAAAATTTACTTATAAGTAAAAATCAATCTTAAAACAGTCAAAATCGATCTTAAAAACTTTTCTTGGGCACACAATTCAAAAAACTAAAGCTTAAAATCATGATTCAAGGAAAAAATCACGAGTTTGACACACAAGTTGATTACCAATTCTTGGTTGATTTGGATCATTTATTAATATTTGTGAGCATAAACATGGGTAGAAGCAGTACCTTTAGTGATGTTCTAAGCATAGCTAGAGTGGAAATCATTGTTGCTACACATGAGAAGTTGTACAATCAAATTTGGGAACAAGAGAAACACTAAGAGGAATCTTTGGGCATGTTTTCAACTTGTTTTCACCCCCATGCCATGATAAATAAAGCTTTGTCTGAGCCAATTCATAAGGATTTTGGGAAACCTGTGCGATAGAAGGGCCTGTTCTACATTCCCTACAATTGTTAAGACTAAATTTGGGAAAACTCTATGTAGAAACACTTGGTAGTTTTGTATTTATATTTGCATCTGAAAAGTCTTTTTTTTCATAATTCTATTGTGTTGCAGCCAGTAGAAAGGGGATTTATTTGTGAAACTAATTGCAATGAGAATACACCAAAATTGTGTCCTAGCAAAGATAGAGTAGCAATCCTAGTGTTTGCACTAGAATTTGTACTTAGACTACAGAAGTGCAAAGCCAGATCATCCAAAATAAAATATAGCAAAGGCTGATATTTATAAGGTTTGAAGGAATTGTTCAAAAATAGGGCAGTGAAGTGTAAATAATAATCAAACAACATACGGTGATTAAATCAGTAAATAGACTTGGAGACTAGGTGAAACATGTCCAAAATATAAACATAAAAACCAATTTAAAAGATAATTTTTGAGAGATCATAAACAGAAAAACATTCCATCTATGAATTTAGATAAGTCCACAAACCCAAAAGCACTTTAGGATAATCACTTTTATCAAAAAATGAAATGATGAGCATGGTGATCAAACCGATCAGAAACTTTCACTAAAATAATAGATCAAACATGGCTTATATATTATATATGTCATTCCAAAATTAATGTCTCCAAGTACTTACAAAAAATCAGTCATAAGTACTGATACAACAACTTGATTTCTTCTAACCCTTTCCAGAAATAAAAACCCTCCTCTATTACTACCATCCTCTACATTTTTCTAATTACATAATAGCTTTCAAAAAGAAGCTTAACAAATCCATATTTTAAGGATTTGAATCTCCTTAAGAGGTTTACAAAATAAGGACTTTCTAAAGATAACCAAACTAACTCCTAAAATATGACTTTCAAGTACACCCAGATGTGTCATCAAAACTTGATTGACAGGTGTATGATTAACCTTGATTCAAATTTGGTGAGTTGCTTCTGCCAGTATTGTAAGATCATCTAATGCTTGGGATCCTTTTAGAAGTCGGGCATGTTCTGCCTCCATCATTTGAACCTTGTTTAGTAACTATGTATTTTGTTTTGTTAACTCTTCATTCTCCCTCTGTACATTCTTCTTTCTTTTCAATACTTCTTTTCAGCTTCTATTAACTCTTGATAATGGCCATTTACCTCTTCTAAGTATTCTCTTAGCCTTCTGTTAGATTGCATCAGTTTTTCATTTGAATCATTTAGGTATTCATTATGTGTCTTATAATTCTATAAGGATCTCTTAAGAAATTCAACCTCTTATCCTGCTTTTATTGGTATCTGATGCTGAATATTTTCTTCATTGTCCAAACCTGGGGAAACTTCGAGCTCTTCAATGAGAACATCTTCATGAGCTTCAAATAGCTCCTTTACCCTTTTAATATTTTCATACTCTGACGGAACTTCTAACTGGAGAGTTCTTGAATTGGACCCAATGTCAAAACTTTGAATTCTTTCTTCTTCATGAACTTCACAATTCTTCTCAACTAGTTCTAGAAAAATTTTGTCATTCTTCTCTATGTTTTTAAAAACTTGTTCTAAATTGGGTTCCAATTTCCTAATATTAGGGTCTTCTTCACTAGAAGAATCTTCAATTGTTGTTATCTTTTCTTTTTCAGATTTAGGATTGAGAACCCTTCTCATATTCATCCTTAATCTATTTGTGGCTCTGGTTTTAGGTCTCCACTTTGAAATTTCAGGTTCTGAGAAAGACTTGACAGATGTTTCAATATTAGGAGAAGGATCCATACCTTCTTCCATTAGCCTTTCTTTGGTGACATTAGGAGTGTCTGGAGCAGATGTAATGTCTACATTTTGTGAAACTTGGGGTCCTTCTTCCTGTGGATTCTCTGGAACTGGTTCTTCTTTCAAGTCAAACTTTTCTGTTGAGCTTACTTCTTCACCCATATTTATTTTCAGTCTTTTTGAAATTCTTGGTTCTTTCTGAATTCGGTGTCTTCCTTGGGAGTTCTTCTGTTTGCTAACATAGGATTCTATTTCCTCTTGATTTTCAATCTTCTCAGGTTTGAAACCCGACCAAAAAAGGAAATGTTTCCAAGCACAATTCTTCTTCTTGAGTTATGTTGATGCCATTAATTTGACTAAATCATGATGGAAAGTGGATTGACTTGTATGATCAATTTGACCTTTCACTCTGGTTTCCATTTTGATGAGGGTCTTCAGCAAGTAGAAGGGAAAAATCGATTTCAATTGTCCATTTATATGTAACATAAATTTGAAATGGTATCTATATACCGTAGCAAATCTTCCTTCGCAGGTAATATAGTGTTGCACTATCCCCAAGACTTCTCTCCATTCCTGCTTAACATTGCTCAGATGAATACCCTTATTCCAGTCTAAGGATTCGAACCCGGGAAACAAAAATAAACTCAAATCAACTTTGAATGGGAGTTTCTTAAACCAACGATCTCCTTCAACGTGAAGTCTTGTTGCTTCAGCGATCAGGTCCTTGGTCAATTCAAACTTCAGGGTTTGGAACTGAATGACAGAATTTGAGAATTTTTTTGCAAACAACCAAGTTACTTCAGTGTTACAATACTTAATTCTTTCAAAGAAAGAAAACCAGTCGGTGCTTTTGAAAAGCTCCGCAACTTCAGGGAATTCTTTTTCCCACTCAGTGTTGACCAGTTCAAACCTACACAGCTTACCACTCCTCTTCATGCTGTTCACTTCTAGACACTTGGTAAGTATGAGTCTCGATGAATAGCTTACTACTTGATGAACAAATTTCTTGATTTCTCTATGCCAACGAACTCGTGGAATTAGGGAAAACCCTTGATCTTTGCTCTCAATGCATATGGTGTTGAATTATGAGCTGGATAGATGTTCCATCATTCCTGACTGGAATCACAGGCTGATCTCTCATTAAAAATCATGTATGATTTTGGATAGGCATCGAACCACCAATTTCAATGATTCATCATTCTGGCAGTGCTGGTATGTGTAAGCTTCATTGATTGTGCTGTCGGAATACATCAAATCACACTAATCCAAGAAAACATATATAAATCTTTATAAAAAGGTTAGAAAGAATATTAAGGCATACTTTGGGGACTAAAAAGGAAGATTTAATAATTATAAGCCAATGTTTAAGTTTATTAAGTGAAAATGAGTAAAGAAATAAATTTAAAACAAAAAGTCTAAATAGTATGGGTAAGTCACAAATAGAAAAAGTAAACAAAAATAGAAAGAAAACAATTAATAAAATATAAAATAAGGGGTACAATTCCAATTCTAACACCTAGCAACAATTGAAGCTACAAGAGAAAAAAAGACTTAACTGTTATGAGCCTAGTTTGAAGTCCTGTAGATGATGATTCTAGATACTGTAGTAGTTCAAAGGTGTTGAGGGTATATGGAGTAATGTGTATCCCACTTTATCATATATGCATGGAAATAATCCATTAAAGAGTTAGGTAAAGGGTCTCAACATCAAATTCCTCCATGCATTTTTCTCAGGCACCTTGTGGTAAAATCTGGTAGAAAGGCATAAATGAGCATTTTGGGCCTCTTCTTGATCAGCAAAAAGTCACAGGTATTTTTAAATTTCAGCACTCAGAGTTTATCCAAGCCTCAATTGCATATATTTGTAACCCACCTAGAACTAAAGACATTTTATGTTTTAGAAAAATATTATCTTAAAAGTTATTGTAAATTTTTATGTTGTTGACCAAGGATGGTCAAAGATGACTGTAATTGAATATTTTATTATTAAATAAATAAAAGAAGAGACACCTATCCAAAGAGGACTGTTGAAGAGTGTTCACTCACCCACTAGGAGGAACGATCTGGTGTAGAATGAAAAAATGACAAATGACGGCAACAACATTCACTTTCTAGCCGATGCAGAAGACATCTTCCCTAAATTGTGGTCATGTTCCCAAGAAAAGAGGAACTGAGCAAGTGGCTCATTAAATTCAAAAAACTGACCCAAATACCTAAGCAAGCATATATCCATCGAATGAGCAAGAGGCTCACACAATTTACCTTGTGGATTTGTTGCATACTGAAAAGTTAAGCACACAAGAAGGTATTCGAAGAGGGGAAGCTATAGTGAGATTGTTGGCAGTTTGTCTACAAGTTTGATTGTTGAGTTACATAAAGAACAGAACAAGCTTCTATACAGTATCTTCGTCCTGGTGGTTCAATGAACAAGCTTGGGGGTCTTGAAGCAAGTAATCTTGGTTGTTTCAGGGGACGGTTGGGAGGAACGGTCTTCATTGGATGTTTTTCCACTTCAAAAGTTAATAGGTTCTTCATTGTTCTAGTTATTATCTATACCTTGTTTTCTATATATTTATGAAGATTTACATGAATGAAGAATGTTTTCCAAAATTATTGTTATGTTTCCAAACTAAAATAGGAATGTTTATTTTCCTGTAAATTATATATTTATTTCAGAAGTAATGATTATTATTAGACAGATGTATTTTATTGTAATCAAGTATATAAATGCAGGTAGATAAATAGTAGTTAAAGTACAGACTAAGCAGTCTGTCTTTTAATTAGAAAAAACTCAAAGTTTGTAGAGTTAGGATAGGCTTTACAAATAAACATATGTAGATAATTACTTTATAGTATGTAGATACAAATATATACTATATATATAAATAACATTTTTCATCGACTTTCAATGAATATTTTTGAGTGTAGAATATCCCCTTTATCACTTACTGAATATTTTTATAACTTCACACTGTATTTTTATATTATAAATATACCTAACAATATCATCTAATAAACAAAATTCAAGTTTACATGAAGTATAGATGAAAGGCCAAACAAGCCATCATCGGCACGTTTGGAAAATCCTTTAACTTCAAACAAAAATAGAATATACATATTAATTATAAATATGCATTTATCATAGAGTTTAAATAAACAATATCAAAGCACAGAACATTCTACAATTATACATGAATACGAAATACAATTTGCATAGAAAGTAAAAACATCTTATAAACCCTAGAACCTAGGTATGGATCAAATCCTTTAAACTTTGAAACAAGTAGATTTTCTTTAGTCGTTGTAAGTAATTTTAGGGTCGAAACTTAAACCAGTCGAACTAAAAATCCTGGAGAACTAAGCGATGGACGAATGCATACATAAACAAGTAATGAACAGGGATTTCATTTACTTTCATATAGTACACTTATTTTCTATCAATAAAGAAATATCTCTCATACAAATGGTGCATAGCCGAGAGTTAAACCAGAACTCTGTTTAATATATTCATTTAAATATTGGGTTGCCTTTTTATACAAGATGAAACCCCAAGTTAAGGGCACTTAGCCCAAAATACAACACAACAACATGATTCTTCAAAGCTGTAAAATATGCCTTATGATTTTTAAAACATAAATCTAACCCTAAATAATAGAACGCAAGCAACATTTAAATAACAGAGTATTATAAATTATAATCAAATACATATAGCCGAGTTACAAAACAAATTTTAACATTATCGTCAACAGAGCCATTATTGTCATAAGGGTTTAAGAAATTACTGTATAATCGAAATAGCATTTACATATAGGGCTTTGCCCAAATTTATTAAACAAATGCATTAACACGGCCAACAAAACCTTTTACATACAAATACCAAAAGAGTAAATAGAGTCAAAACGCTAACACAGTTGTGTTTAAAAACTTGAATACATATAATAGAAACAAAATTACTAAAAGGTCAAACTAGAACTTTGTAACTTTATACATCAAAATCTCTTGGGTGAAACCCCAATTTTTTGAGGCATTTAGCCTATAAGTTTTTACATTACAGCAATGTTGTACAGGGTTGCCATTATGGCTTCCAAATAAACAAACTAACCCTAACAGTCCAAACACTGGCAACAAAAACAACATTGTAATCTTTTACAAGTTGAATAGGCTGAACTCGCCACACTTGAGCATAACCAGAAAACAATCAAAGACCCTGCGATAAAAATGAACCACATCTTACAGGAAACACAATGAACAGGATGTTCCAGGAAGGCCCAAGGCTTACCAGGGCAGCTCCAAACCCTGGAGCTTTCCTTTTCAAACTCTTATTTCATGACCTGAGAACTCCAAGGCAGTGCAAGAACCTCTTGCCAGCAAACATAGAACACAACATCAAAAACTATGATTTATGTCAAGTAATTAAAAAACTTCAAGCAAAGAAAATTTACACAGTTGCTTACCTCTACGAAGCAACCTCCACAACCACGATGACCAGGCAAGCATGGATTTTTCTCCATGACCATGACAGCCAAGAATCAATTTCCCTTATCATGCAAATGGGCGAAAGAGTAATGCAACTCCGGAACTTTCTCTTACACAACAAACAGCTAGCCTCCGTGGGAGGTTTATTCTCCATAGTCTTGACAGAACGAGAGCTCGGCTCTCCTTCACAAAAACAAAAGAACAAAAGAAAAGTCGATACAACCCTTTTTCGCTTTGAGAGTTAGGGTTTATGCCAGCATGGTTTCCACTATAAGGCCTTCACGTGGCCTCATAAACATACAGTTGTTCTCCACTTAAAATTCAATTTTATACCCTCTCTTATATAGTTTCGAATTCACATATCAAACTTTTAATTGATGCCTTAGATATTTTTGCTAGGATGCTCTTTTTCTATAGTTTGTGTTCATTGATAACTTTAGTGTAATTTTATTTTCAAACTCATAGTTAGGGAACCCGTTTCCCTTAGTAATCTAACCTTCAACCAATTTTGGTAGTTTGGAAATCTTACCTGGAACATGTACAAACATATCAGCATGCATTAGCTTCACGAAATCTAAGTAAGCCTAGGCTCATCACAAGAACACCCCTTCAAACAAAGAGAAATTAATAAGCATTACAATATCAAAACTAAGAAATTATTATACGATGATTTTAGAACGTACAATTTTATTAAACAACAATTAAACATCGACATCAACACAGTAAAGAGATAAGCTATCATTTTCAATGCTAATAGGACGTAAGAAATAAATTTAGATAAACGTTGATTTTGTAACTTGAAAATAAACAAGTTAAACTCATACTTCACAAAAGTATCATCATTGAATATGAGTATACATTCAAGCAGATAACAAGATAAGTAAATCTTAAGAATATTTCTAGATCTTATGGGCAATTATACTATATACAAAAAAAATTATCTTTATGGATTTTTGAGTTGTTACAATATCCTTCATGTTTTCTAATCCTCTGGGTTTCAATTTGACAAATATTTAGAGTGCTCAAGATGCTAAACACTCTAGGTACTCAGGTTAATAAGAACATCAAGCAGGAAATAATTGTGGATCTTGTTGAGCATCATCATTTTTACAAGCATTACTAGCACTAATCATTCTCATATTTGTAGCAGCTATTATAAAGTAATAAACCAATTCCTCCTTAGGTTTTGAATCGATTTATTTTCTTTATCGATGGGAGCAACGAAATGGTGACCAATATTTGCATCTTGGGCACTCTCATGATTCTAGGGGATGTGTTTTGTTTCTTAAGGAACGATTGTGAAAATTCCCACGTAGGGATCGACTGCATAGTGACATCCACTTGGAGTTCGGGCCACCCACGTAGGGATCGACTGCATAGTGACATCCACTTGGAGTTCGGGCCACCCACTCTCCCTGTGGAATCTTTCCTCAATGTGGATCCATCTTTTGGATGGGGACGCTCCTTAATAATTTTTCAGATCTTACGGAGGGTTCAATGAAGTAGGTTTGCTCGCATACACCCTCAGAAACTGGTTTTGCTCACAGAAAAGCTTAGGTTCACCCTAGAATATAAATTAAAATATGCCCACTTATGCAACCCTTCCCATAAAACCCATTTAACATGTCTACCAAACCACAACTATAAATAATCCATCAAACCATATTAAAAAAACGAACAAAAAAATTAATAAGGATAAAAACACAAACAATTGCAACAACGAAGTCAAGATGGAGAAACATCAGGGCCCCAGTAAATCTAAACCAAATTCAATTAGACTGACCTCCATGTTGTGAGCACAAACTGTACCAGCAATTCCCTTGGCACCATGGGATTGCTCTCCCGCAATGATGGTAAAATCGGTGATGATGGGATTGGAGTTAAAACTGAGTTATGAGAGTGCATTTTTAGAAAGAGAAACAATCTAGTCTTCCCTTAGAGGTTTGTTAAAATCCTCCCCCTCCCTCTCTATGAGAATGGACCCAAACCTATCAAGCTAAGGACCCTTTCCCCCCTCTATTTATTGCAGCTCTCTCCATCCCCAACCCTAGCCCTAGTCCTAGTGCCTCTAGCGCTGCTCATGTTTGTAGAGACATTTGCATTTTCATTCCTCTCCATTATCAATCCTCCTCCTCTACCATCTATATTATTATTAATAATATTGATGTTGTTTTTTTATTATTGTTTTATATCCCATTGATTCAAACCTCTCCCATTCAACACAAGAGTTGACGATTGTGTCAAGTGGGGTATTAGAGGAAGAGATATCTCCACTCGTTGGCCCTCCCTTCTTCTTCTTCAATAAGAGCAGTGCATCTCGATATCCATTTTCCACCATAACCAAAAGCAGTAACATTAGTAGAGTTTCTCAAACCCCTAGGGTATGTGTGTATATGCCTCCTTGTCTTCATTCTAGCAAAAATGTTGCTATTGCTATCAAATGGTAGATATTCTACAAAATAATTGAATAAAGAGATTTTGTTTTGATCAACTAGCCACAATAATTTGAAACTATTTACAAGCTTTAATTTGTGTTTTAAAGTCTAATAAGATTTGTTCAAATTTTGAAAAGCCTCATATTTAGTACTTTTCTTATTTAAGTACTATTTGTTACAATAAGAAAAGCTATGTACTCTGACATAACATGGTAAATATTGTAATCCAATATCATAATCCTATGATAAATTCATGTTCCTTTACATAGCATGGTAAAATTGAAATTTGGTATGGCATTCCTATGCTAAAGCCATGTGCCCTTACCCTTACATAGCATAGTAAAAATTGGAATCCAGTACAACATTCCTATGCTAGTGATAATAAAATAAAATGGAAAAACAAAAAACAATGTTTAACATGGAATTTATTATCAACCTTTATTTGTTATAATTGATTACAATAATTAAAAAAAAAAACATAGTTCTATCTTAAACCCAAACCTTGCTATAGATTTGCACCTACTTTTTAAATTTTTCTAAATGCTTAATAGATCTAAAATATTTATTTACCCTAATTGTCTGTTAAAATGCACGCCAGTGTCAAATACTCTATAGGGGATGAGGAGGGGTTCAGATGGAACACTATCGAATTCTCTACAGTGATCGAGGAGGGGTTCAAATGGCATTGTTAGTACATGAATTTTTCTACAAGAAAAATACCCTATGGAGATATCCTTTGCTTTTTTTTCAGCCTTGGGGGCTAAGAAAGTTTAAAGAATGATGGCGGAATACTAAAGTAACCAACATATAAATATTGTGGGCCTAAATACGAGCACTATGGTATCAAGGGCAGCTAGCCGTCAGATATCGATCTAGAACAACGGACCAGGGATCAAGTGCGCCCATAAAATGCAAGAAGGATAATGGAAAGAAGCGTGTGTGCAATTTCATTGGTGCTCGATCTAGATCGACGGATCAAATCAAAAGCATGTCGATAATATGCACCTACCAAAAAGTGGCCTCGGGCATGCATTGTCCTCAGAACCATCGAGGACACGTGCCCCTCAATGACTGGTCGTGCCTCCTTGAAGGAAGTTTTCCTAAAGCGCCAAACATTGGTGCGTTACCACTCTAGGAAACCAGAAGTGGTATCTACCCAATATTGTGAAAAGCAGTTTACAGCTCAGCATATTTTACAACTCATCCCATATCCCCACATGACATATGATTGAGACCCCACCATTACATAACTGCATCTCCGCCTGCCATATGTCATACCGGTCCCATCACCCCACCTACCAACTTACCCTCTTTCCACCTGCCACCTTTCATATTGGTCTCGTTACTATTTTTTTTCCTCCACGTCGGATTCCAACATATAAAATGCATCTTTACCCATGGGATAAAAAAAGGTTTATGGCCTAGTTTAAAACATTATTATGTTTTTACACCGAAAAGGATTGCTCTCGACAACCAGCGTACCACGTCAACCTTGCATGAATCATACCAATCCAAGTTAGCACCAATCAGTCTGACTCAGCCTCCAGGTGTCATCCGAGTATCGATATTCCACTTTTATCCAACTCTATTACTAAAATCCTCATTTCTGCCATTGTTTCTCAAAGCCCTAATATGGTATTTTTTCCCTAATTTTTACTAAAAGTCTACTGAACCAATCCGTCAAAATGGCACCTAAATCTAAATTACCCTTTTGAATCCCCGTTTCTTAGGGGAATAACACATCTATGACCATGAGGCATATGTTTTTGACATAATCATCGCTAATACTAACCTAGCGGAAACCATTAAAGAAGCCAATACCCTAGATTTTTTTGGCCATGACAATTTTATCCTTTGGAATTAGAATTTCACCCAGTCAATTTTCCCTAGATCTATATTTTTCCCTGAATTTGTCACATGTTGTTTGAAGCATTAATCCCCCACCAAGTGGGTTATCATGTCATCATATATGTCCAGAAACTTGTGTTTCATAACCCCAGATGCCCTCAGTAAGATGTTATGTATACCAGAGTCACTAGACCCCTATCCTTTGAATGAAAAATCCCTAGCAAGTGCCTTTAGCATCCTCGAACCCTATGATGATCATCATTTACTTTCCAAACATTTGGAACCCAGAATGGCTATACCAATTATTCCACCTCCCTATGTCGCGATTGTGTTCTCTGAAAACGCCAGGAAATCCATCTTCGTCATATGCACCATTGTTAGTTTGGAGGATGATAAATCTGTTGATGAGGTAATCCTAGGAATATTGCTCAAACTGACCACTGAACCTGGTAGAAATCCTCCTCAATTTTATCTTTGTACCTACCTGGTTGATAAGATTCATGAAAAATTAGAGGAATTTCCAGCAATTGAGTATTTCAGGTTCCCATCTTACTTATTTTTCCTGTTCTTTTATCAAACTTTTGAGAGCTTCAAGCACTTTTCATTTTGATCCACAGATGATCAAAGGATACATATTCTAGTCCATGAGTGGACTGACTTGGTAATAAGAAGAGCAGACAACTCAAACTTTTCATAATTCACAGATAAAGTAATGAGAGTTGCATATAGTCTGATCCATGGTAGCTCTCCTCCCATAATGTTACCATATAACTAGAAGCACCTCCAATTTACCACAGAGATCCAAGTTGGTGATTGGTTTCTATATGAATACCACACGATCATCAAGGTCTATGGATTTGAGGAAGAACCCTACAAGTTTCCTACCTTTCTTACACCCAAAATATTTTCTATGGAGTTTGTAAGACAAAATATGAGCTCAAATGAATTACATTTCAAGCACTTCATACAACACATGTCATTTTTATTTCCAAAAGAGGTATGGCCTCTTATCATAAGAGGGTTAAACGCTCCCCAATGTGTGGAATCATACCCGAGTCAGTTGAATATGGAGAAGGCCGAAAGGCTTGAAAATAAGAATTCAGCATATGTATGCCTAGCTAGGCCTCTTTGGGAAAGAATGGAAAACAAAGAGACTTGGGAGGAGGTCCAAGAGGCCATAAAGAGTTTTGAAGAAGAAGAAATACAAAACCAATTGATTGGACAAAAGAGGGCAATTGAAGAAACCCAAGAGATGGATATTGATCAAGATCAGTAGGTCCCAGACCCTAAAACAGCTAAAATGGCAACAAAGGATGATGAAATATCATTAGTGGAAGCATCAAGGTCATAATCATTTGAAATCCCCAGGTAAATTACTGAGCTGACAGAAAATCCATACTTTCAAAGAAAACCCCCAATTTAGTATGTAATCTATCCCTCCATCAAATTTACCATTCCCCAAAAGATACAAGGTTCTTCATCAACAGAACCAGTCCATGTGAGGACATATCTTCAGGTTGGTTACAGGAATATAAGGGAGAAAGGAATAAAGCTGGTGAAATAACTAAGACAAGGCCTCCCAACCATAGAAAGAAGACTGATATCAATGGCAGATAACCAACATGATACAATAATATTTTTTGTCTTGGGAACCTAAAGTGGCTAAGCCAGTCAAGCTAAGTGATTGAGGAGTAGAAAAACATATTGTGAATTTTAAAGAGTTCGGTAAGCTTGATCAAATGGATTTTAATAAGCAAGCTAGTGATATGATGTATACTGAAATTGTTAAATCAGAGAAGGAAGAAATAAAACTCAAGCTGGCTCTCAAAAGGGTTGAAAAGCTATATAATATGGAAAAATTGACAACTAGGTCCAAACAAATCACTATCAACTCATTGGAATCAAAATTGGTGGCATTAGCAGATGATTTCTCTAATGGATCTCAGATTAAGTCAATCATGGAAAAAAAGGACAATGAGATAGCCACACTAAAGAAGAAATTAAAGATTCCCACAACAGATCCAGTACAAACCAAAGAATTGAAGCAGATACAGGAGGAAAAGGAGAATATTTATGCCAGCATGATAGAGTTCCAACAATTATCTAAGGAAATAAGGAGAAAAATTGATGATCTACATTAGCAAATTGCAAATTTGAAGTTAGCAGCAACTAAAATCTCCACTAAGGAGAATACTACAATCTCAACTCCCGTGATTCAAATAGAGAATTAGCCCATAATACCAATCTCCACAGTTCCAATCGAAATCCATCCCACTACAAGTATAACAAAAATATCAGGTGCATCATAAGTAGCAGAAAATCAATTTGCAGCAACAGATATAGCAGAAAATACAGGTGAACCACTAGATGCTCCTCCAGAGACTATTGATATAGATGCAATGGAATAAGGTCAAGTCCTCAACCTATTGAGGAATACAATGACCTAAAGGGTAAGCTTGATGAAGCCCAAAAGGAGTTGGAAACAAAGTATAATAGAATCCTTGAGTTGGAAAATGAAGTAAGTAAGAAAGAAGATGATATTACAAAGCTGGAAAGAGAAGTGGGAGATCTAAAGAGTCAGATAAATTCTCTCCAAATAAATGTTGAAGGAGAACAATTACGAAGAAGAATTACACAACTTATTTAGGAAAATATTTAGGAATGGTTCATGTAAAAGTGGGACTACTTCGAGTTTATCCAAGATGAGTTATATATGTCCACACAGGCTAATGCAGAGATAAAGTCAATGGAGAAGAAATTGAGAGGTATGCCAAAGCAAGCTGCAGAGGTAATAGACTACTTGAAAAGTAGGACAAAAAAGCAATTAGCTGAAAAGGGAATTGACAATAGAACCTAGATTATCAAAATATCAAGATCAATGATAATGAAACAGACCTATGTTTTTAGAATGAAGAATAATGTCAAGCAGTTGACTGATGAAATAATTTCTTTTAAAGCCGTGTTCAAAGATGTACTGAATTTAGAAATTTCTTCCCCATGGAATGGCAATGAAGATGCTTACCCCAAATATACTTACAAAGATCATCTTAATCAAAAGAAAGATTATTTCCCTGCAGAGCCATTGGAAGAGGAAATAAAAGTACAACAGGCAGTTGAAAGAATAAAAAATTGTTTTGAGATATGAGTGAGATTGAAAAATATTGCCAGGATATTGGGACTAATCTCATATGAGCAATATACGAATGCTGAGATTTTTTTAGAATCTATGAGATCCCACAAGAATCCTTTGTGGAAAGAATGGAAAATGGTCATCCAATACCATAAGCATGTGTTTCCACCCAAGGCATCAACTGCACCACCTTCGGGACAATCATCAAGCTAGTCTTCAAGTATAATGTCTAGTTAATCAGCAGCTCAACCAACAACACAGGTGCCAACTCAATTTTCAAATCAGCCACCTCCCATCTCATTTATGCCACCTGCAGGTCCAATTAATATCGATATGATGCATCAGATGAACCAAGATGGCATCCCTCAAGAGGGGCCAATAGGACAGCCTCCAGTGCAACCAAATGTCTATATGAGGAGCAAGAAGAAGACTTCCAACATAAATAATTAAAGTGCTAATGTCAACATTAGATGGTCGAAAAGAGAAATGTAAAAATATCTTTTGTAAAAAGTGAATTGAGTCATATTTAATTTTCTGTTATGATGTAAGAAACTGAATTTGGTTACTTACAAAATCTATATAAAGTAGCTTGTAATCGGTCTTAAAGGATGGCATTTTTAGTAGAGAGTTTCTCTGTCTAAATTTTGTAGATTCGAGTTACAGTTTTATCCCATGTAATTTTTATTCTGTAAGAGATTAAAGACACAACTATGTTTCAGAGAGATGTTCTTTCCTCTCTTTAGTGATTCCATTGTTGTTCCACTCTGTTTTTTGTGTAAAGATCCACGAGATTAATATAAATCTAATGTAGCATTCAGTTCCATTATGGTATCATTGATTTTCATGATGTTTTGGAGATAAAATATCTTTCAGAGATTCATGAATGTATGCCTTTGTTGTATATTTTAAAGATTTTATATCTAATTCAAAACCGTAAGGAGTTTTCTACCTGTATTGTGCATGTAAAATATGGCTGCATTACTTTCATTCCTTGTGTTTTTACTTTACAAATCTGTAAGAATTGTTGAAATCCTTCATCCTGGAGCGTCAGTACGTTCAAAATTCGCTTAGATTCAATAAATTTGTCCTTAATAGTAAATTCTTGAATAAATATAGCCTTCCATCTATTAAAATTCATCTTTCATCCATTCATATATTCTGAAGCATGTTGTGAATTTCCTCTGCAAGTTCCTTTACATCTGATGTTCATGAGCTAATCTGATTAAGAAGTTTCAAAAGAATGTATCCAAAACATAGTGCTTAAATCTATAGCTCTAATATCTCTAAATAATTGAGCTCCTGTCATGCCCGGGCCTACGTCATTTCAACCTGATTTGCCTCTGGGGACTAACATGAAAAATGGCGACCATAATGGGGAACGCAAATGAAAGTAATATTTCCCCTGCTAAGATTTTAAGACATTTTGAGCTCTGCGTGGTGAAGAAGATCAAATACCTTGGTTGAATTTCACTTGGCGACTCCATTTGATCAAGCTAGATCCTGGAAAAAGACACACAAGATCAAATCCTCATTCAAAATCATTCTGGAGCCTACCAGACTCTCGAACTCATTGGAGGAGCATTCGTCCAGCTCAAGGGAAAGATGATCTTCTCATTGAAGAAGACGATGTTTACATGAGAATTTTTGTACAATATTTGGGAGGAGAAGTCAAGAAATGGTTTAGAGACCTACTTGCAAATTCTTTAAATTCTTGGCCTTCCTTGGAGTAAGCATTTATGAGACAGTGGGGTGAAAAGAGAGATCATCTATACTATCTAAATGAATTCACAGCATTAAAGAAAAAGAATGGAGAAAATGTTAGTGAATTTAATAAAAGGTTTAACAAGATTTACAACAATATTACTCAAGATATTAAACCTTCACAAGATGTTGCTAAAGTCACATATGCAGGAGCTCATGAATCTGACTTTGCTATGATTTTAAGAGAAAGAAAATCTACTACTTTGTTGAACATGTAGGATGATTCTCTAGATGTAGAAGGCAATATGATAGCCTTGAGTAAACTGAAGCATAGACAAGATGTTGACAAAAAGAAGCCCAGAGATGGGGCAGGTACATCAGATAGAAATAAGGAAATTCAAGATGAAAAGATCGAGAAGATGTCAAAAATATTGAAAGGTCTGTCAAACAAACTCACTAGGCTTGAGGTAGATGGAAATAATCAATATAGAAATACTCAAGGCATAGGACAAAGAAACCCTAATCAGTATGGGAGGCCTTTTAATCCTCAAATTCTAAACAGAGACAGGAGAAATGAAGACCCTCCCATACAACCACCAGTAAGAACAAATGATGTTGAACATGTAGTGGAAATACCTCCTGATGAGGAATATGTTGAACCTCCTAAATATATCCTTTGGGTAAACAATGATGATGATATGATACATCTTACTCAGGAAGAGTATGAAAGGTCACTACAAGATGATGTGTATCATAATGAACCTGAAACAAAAAAGAGGTATTTTTTAAGGCCAAGGAATTTGTCAGAAAATCAGCCTAAAGCACCTGCTCCTAATAAATTGGTAAAGAATACAAAAAATACCAAATCTGTTGATAATTCATTCCCCTATTCAAAATCCTTCTTCTGATAAATAAATTCTAATACCTCATCCTCTTCTGAAATTTAAATTATCCCTCCTCGTGTACATAAGAAAGTTGTTGCACTTCCCACTTAAGCAAAAGAGATAGATAAATCTTCTCATCCTTTTGATTTTCAGCATGAGCTTTCTAAAATTAAGATTCCCATTTCATTATCTGAATTAGCTCAGTAGCCTGCTTATGCCAAACAAATTGAGAAAGTACTCAAGCTTAATAATACAAGTTCTCAATCAGATAGCTGGAACATTGCTAATGAAACCCCTACAATTGAGGTTGGTCCTGCAGCTGAAGATGAAAACAATGAATATACACCTCCTTTTTATGTAACCTTAAGTTTGCATGGAAAATTGTTGCATAATTGCATGTTGGATTCAGGTGCCTCTCACAATCTAATGACCAAAGTAATCATGGAATAGTTAGGATTGGCATTTACTAAACCTTACCATGACTTGTACAGTTTTGATTCAAAACCAGTAAAATGTGTGGAAGGATTTGGTAATGACTTTAGCTCAATTACCATCCAAAATTATTTTGATTGATGTAGTAGTAGTTGATGTGCCTCCAAGGTATGGTATGTTACTGTCAAGGTCCTATGCAAAAAGGATGGGAGGAACCATACAAATGGACATGAAATATGCTACTATTCCACTGTTTGCAGGAGAGACCAGAAGATTGTATAGAGAAGCCAGGTATTCGTACATACTCAGTGAGGGAAACATCCTTATAAACTATCCTATATACACCATAGAATAACATATGAGTTGTTGTATGTTGACTGCAGGAGATGATTATAAAGAATAACCTCGAAATTGATGGCAACAGAGAATGTAAACTCTAAACATGATCATATTTGGGATATGTACTTTGATGGATAATCTACCAAATATGAAGTCAGAGCCGGGGTAATTCTTATGTATCCAACCAAAGAAGAGATTCCATTATATTTTAAATTAAATATCGACACCAAAAACAACGTGGTTGAATATGAAGCATTAGTCTTGGGCCTAGAAACAATTAGAAAGATGGGAATAAAGCTTATCTCTGTTTTTGGAGATTCATAACTCATAGTGCAGCAAATAAAAGGAAAATATTAGACTAAGCATCCTATAATGAGAGATTACAGGAATCAAGTATGGGATTTAATTGACAATTTCTTTGAAGCTTTTAATATCACAATTATTCCTCAAGAAGAAAATCAGAGAGTTGATTCACTAGCCATAGCAACAAGTTCTTTTAAACCTCCCAAAGAAATTAAGTTGAGACATGAAGTTCAAATGATCTCTAGGCCCTCCATTCCAGATAATACCAAACATTGGGAATTTTTTGAAGATGATGAATAGATTAAAATATTTCTAGAAGTGATTAATGAATTCTCTAGTACTTGCATTGATCAAGACCAAGAAATAGAAGAAGATGCAGATAGTTGAGAAAAAGAGGATATTGATGTCAAGTTGGACTACAAAATAGCAAATCATAAGATTGTCCAGCTGAATATTAATTTCATTCCTAAAGGAACGGTCCCTCTAGAAAGTTTATTTGACAAGAATGATGTTCCTCATAACCCCAAAATCCAACCAAAGTGAACCAAAGGAAGAAGATGTGGAAGAGGTAAATATTGGAACTCAAGAGGTACCCAAGAATATCAAACTTTCAAAGTTGCTCCCTGCTGAAGTAAAATAGAGATACATAAAGCTTTCAAGGAACATATAGATGTATTGGCATGGAGGTATGAAGACTTGAGAACTTATGATACCTCAATAATTGATCATAAGATTACTTTGAAGCCTGGAACAAAACCTTTCAGGAAAAAAAATACTATTTTGTTGCCCATTATAGAAAGGGGAATGAGGAAGTTATTAGATGCCAAAATAATAAGTCCTCTTAGATACTCCGAATTAGTTTCTAATTTGGTGCATGTCGGAAAAAAGAGTGGAGAAATAAGGCTGTGTGTTGGCTTTAGGAATCTCAACAAATTCTCTCTTAAGGACAATTATCCTTTTCCCAAGATGGACCAAATTTTGCATAAAATTGGTTGAGCAGACAGGATATCTATGATGGACGGATTTTCAAGGTACAATCAAGTGGCCATGAGTAAAGAAGACAAGGAAAAAACATCTTTTACCACTCCCTAGGGAAATTTTATGTATGATAAGATGCCATTTGGGTTAATGAATGCAGGTGCAAATTTCCAACATGCTATGGACATATCATTTGTTGGAGAAAGAGACAAATTCATAGTTATATGTCTAGATGATATGTCAGGACTTTGAAGAGTTGGAAGGTTCTATCAATATGTTGTTGGAAGGGGGGGTACCTCAATGTGTTATGAGTAAAATCAATTGAAAGAGTGTCTCCCGAACTCAGGAGTGAAGGTAATCGAATTACCTCACTCTAGTCGCTGGATCATTAGTATGGATGTGATTCTGCCACATTGGTCTAGTCGGCTCCAAATGCTAGTGTCTCCTAGTTGTAATCCCATGTCGCACTTAAAGATTTATCTAATAGTTGGTCCAGTCGTCATGATCATATGTACAGAACTGACGGTAGTTCTGGCATCTAGAATTATTATGCACATTTTTTGGGAGGTCAATACCATTGCATTTGACCGATCTTCCGATGTCGGTGCCTCACCTTCTTCTTCAACTGGTCTACCTTCCCTCGACTCAGGTAGGAATTTTGGTCTCTCAACCATATCCTCTAACTTATTCAAGCCTCTCTTATGATGTAACGGGCTGGAAATATCCCTCAATTTCTCTCATTGTCTATATCTTTTTTCTCTCTCTAGTATTTGAATATCTGTTATTTGATTATGGACGACTAGACATTTATTTCGCCGCATCCGACATGACTTCTTACAGGCCTTCATTTTTTCTTCGACCGGCCTCTACCTTGTTTATTCATAACACATCTTCAACAAACCCCCACATTGTCAACCCGACTCTTAATGACCGACGGATATGAGGTTAGCAATGGTCACCATTTTCTCAAAAAGTATTCCCACTGTCATTCGTTCATGAACCATTCCCAATCTTTTTTATTCTTTTCCCAATTTGTCATCGCGTGCTCCTATAAGGGTGGTCGGGGTTTGACGATGTGTTCGGCGCTGTTCCCGATCAAACATTTATATAACAGGCTAGGTATGGATCAAAATAAACTCTCATGAATATCAATGTAAAAATTGCGTCGGATTTTATCGGTGGATACTCTGTCCTCGATGGCTTGTTATTCACAATAATCTTCACATATTTTCTCGAACCATTTGTACAATTTTTTTCTTCCTTCGTTAAGGATCCCATTGCATCAACAACGTTTCTATATGGGCGTCCAATATGGTCATGAACAACTATCAGGAGTTTCTTTATTTCGATGGGAATAGACTCTATAAATTTCTCATGTGCCTCAATGAAGAATTTTTGCCTTGCTTGTGCTAATGTCAGCTTGTTTCACCGTGCATAATTTTGAATATAGTTTGCTACTTTTTTATCCCACCACTCACATATTTCTCTCTATTAGCATTTATGCATCTTTCTCATTTCTTAACGATGTGTATTACCGGAAATGGAACCAATGTTGGAGTCTAGGGGATTGCATCGATTACCAGTGGTACATTATACCAATATAGAGAAAGAGACACATGCATACACACATCATACAACCATATAAGAGAGTAAGTGGGACAGCAGCAATCAGGTTTATATTAATGGATCCAAACTAGAGTACAATATCAGTGCATAGACCTCTATTCCGTTTTCGGCTCTATAGCCTATTTATACAGATTACATACATTTATTGGGTTACAACTACCCGGTCGGTTATTCAACCGACCGGCGGCTTAGGGCCGACCATAGTCTATAGAGGACCTAGTCGACTCGTCGACTAGGATCCTCCAACAGGAAGCAATCCACCTGTTGAAGAGATCATTATTGTAAGGGTTATTTGTTCCATTTATTATGGTATGTTTGTGGACAACGTTCATATTAGAGGATTTATTTCAGATCTGGGCACAAGAAGCAGCGTGAGGGCTAATCCTGGGCATGTTTTATCCCTTAACAGTAGTGAAACAACATTATGAGCAACCCATGCATGAAAGAGGTAGCAAACAACAACAATTCCTTGTTCCTGAGCAACTTGGGCATAGTTTCAGTAGTAAACTACCCCAAAAGACCAATTCTGGGTAGTGTAGTGCAAAGAAATGTCCTTAAGCAGCAAATCTGGGCACTATTTAGGCGGTCTGGGTTAATTATGGGAGATTATGTGGGTAAAAGGAGAAATGAAACCTCATTTTGGGTATTTTTGGGCACTATATCAGCAGTAAACGTCACTATTCTCACATCTTGAACAACATGAGAATGTATTCTTTGGTATCTTGGGTGACCTTTGCTTGAACAAGTAGCAGTTTATCCAATTATGGGCATTTTCAACATATTTTCAGAGCTAGGTAAGAGGGTTTGAACCTACAGTTGGGTGTACTTGACCTGGTGGTTTATAATAGGTTGTGAACCTATTTATCAAATAGCAAGCCTTAGTAAATTTCTGTAGGAAATACATTGCATAAGATCGAAGACAAGTGCCTAGCCTTTGTATGGATAACAAAGGTATAATTTTCCTTGTTTCACACCCACGATATCCTAAAGCAGCAGATGTGGAGGAGTTGAGGAGAAGCGCCCAGCCCTTGTAATATCTTAGCCACAACTGTGACATTTTTAGAGGAATTGCAGCCTCTGAGGAAGGTCCTACAATCTTTCCAAGCCCTATCTCAGTGATCTGGAAAAGTTTGTGAGGTTTGATCCATCTTTGGAGAAATTTATGCTCAAATCTTTGATATTGATGCGAAGCAGTCCCATAAATCAAAATTTGATGTGGCAGTATCAACATTCAATCTTGTGGAGCATTCATTTCCGGTTTAGAGTGGATGTTCAGCTGTTAGGGAATCCATTTCAACATTTCAGAGTTCATCTTGAGCATATATTATTCCATTTGTATGTACACCTATTGAGGAAGGATGCAACCCCTTGGAGGAGGTTCTTATACATGCTTTTATGCAACTAATCATCAAATATCGTTCTCCTTCATTCTCTAGAAGTCAACTGTTGGACATAAAGCACTGCTATAATAACTTCTATAGAACATACATACCTTGAATTTGCAGACATGAGGATGCACTAACAACGACGTGGAATACAATGAACCAGAGATTTCAAGTCCTCTTCATACCCATATGATAGAAGAAGGTCTGCACCAAATTAAGGGCTCCTTCCATTTCTTGAAAATGGACACAACTTCCATGGGAATAGAGAATATATTTAAAATGATTTGGGCATGTCTTATACCCATAAGCTTCCATTTTTCTTAATATTTGCTCTACTTCACAGGGAAGATTCATGACTGCCAATGCACTGATAAGTGACTTGCCTATGCATATCACAAATACTTGCCATATTGTCCCAAGTGGCAGAGTGCAAGCTCAATATGTTGTCTAATAGGAGAGGCCTCATTGTTTTCATTTTGTACAATCCAAGGTAATGTCATGTCATCAATTAGAAGAGACCATCAATCAATCGAAACATACAAGCATTTGTTATTTCCATGTTGCAAACTGCTATCATAACTGAGAGAATCACATGATGAACATAGTTTGAGTTTAAAAACCAATCAATGATGTTTTTACATAAATGAATTTTGGCATTATCGTTTCCACAATTCCAATGTAGTTGTTCACCTTGTGCAGATGCTCGAGACTCGCATTTTGCAAAGTTTGCAATTCCACGAGCAACTTGTGCCAGAACATCTAAATGACCATATCTAACCATTTCCAACAATGTCCCGATGCCACCTTCACTTCTATGATTTATTTGCAACTTATCTAAAGCAGACACAATGAACTATTGGTCAATGAAACAAAAAATCGTGATATAAAAAAGATTGGGTCTATAAACTCCAAAAGACAAATTTGTAATAACTTTCAAATAGGTCTCTTCTCTAATGTTACTTGAGTTTAGATCTCTCAAATCCTGAACTCTTGCTTTGAACATCACTAAGACAACCCAATAAGAATACCATGTAGCCCACCAAACCCATGTAAATATGAAATTAAAAACCTCCATAATCTATAGTCCCAGTAAAACATAACCATTGTGCATGTGAACAAAATTGCCTCTATAAGGACAAATAGAGGCTTCACATGGCTCAACACCAAACCTACTTAAATCCTTCGCTATCAAGGGGATGGGAAATACATAAATAAATAACAAAAATTAAACAGAATGGAGACTCCAAAACAAGTAGAGAAAAAGAAACAAACATGAATGTATTACTACATCTCTATTGCATAGAGGAATATACTAGGAAAGATAGAGTTGTCCAGTGACAATAGAGCAAGGACTGTCATAATTCAATCAATGCATTTTTGGGTAGTCAATGTCTAATTTGCATGTAGTATGAAACACTGTGGAAGGCAATGATTCAGGATGGAATTATGTTTGGACTACCATACACATTGAATGCAGTCGGGCGTTGGCAGGAGGAAAACCTCAAGCAAAACCCAAATGAGCTGAATAATTCAGCTGAAGCAAATTTCGGCCAAATTTTCATACTAAAATGTCAAATTCGGCTGAAGTTTGTAACTGTGGTTTAAACTTTAAAACCGGAGCCAAGGCTTGTGACTTCAACATATAATGCTCAGCAGAGTATACTGTTTCGAGGGGGTAAAAATCTATCTGGTGTCACCCTTCACCAATTACAATGCTTCTGCCTAAAGCTGGAATGGCCAATTCCATCATAGACACCCAAACACATTGAGCTAGCCAGGTCGACACCATTACAATCAACTAATATGTTCAGCCAGACTTGAACACTTGCTGTTATCAAAACATGTATATCCTCCTTCTGATCAAAATAAACATAGTTTTAAAATGTCCCATCTGACTTCATTCTGGTAATTCCATGTGTACATAGACATTTCCAACCGACACCAAAAAAGTTGGGTTTCATATGTTGCAAATCAGTGCCAAAAATATGTATTTTTCAGTCTGACATGAATACCTTTGGTCTCAGAATTTAAAATAAATAAGGATGAATAAAATACCTCAAGAACAACATTGTGCCCCCTCTCCAAATAACTGACACTCTGGTTTCTACAGTGTCGGACACTCTCAGACATTATGCCCTGTGTTCAGGGAATCATTGATTCTGAGCATTACTTTATTTATATGCAACTGCAACATTGTTGCTACCAAGTTAGTTTTTTATTTCTGCCCATGTGAGGCACATGAACAGCAATAGAAAATACATGTCGCATATACATTGCTTAGTTTGCAGACGCCTATATATTGGAGGATCGTACTTTTCCATTTTATCTGGAATCTATGATCTTCAAAGCATAGGAAAGATTTCAATGTTCTTATCTGATAATAACTTTTAAATACATACTATCAGGCACAAAAGACCTCTGTTAAAGAAGACAGTACCATCAAACAAGCTTTAAATACTTCACATTATTTACCTTATAAATGCTACCTTAATTGGAAAAGCAGTGTGTTTGCTAAGAAAAATGGGACACCTTGAGGAGGAGCATCAACAACAGAGGTGTTGGGTGTAACATGTGAGATTTATAGCAATGACAAGGGATGCTTTGTGTTCCTCAACAACAGAGGTGTTAGGTGTAACATGTGAGATTTATAGCAATGACAGGGGATGCTTTGTGTTCTGTCAAAGCATAAATAAGTCTCGAATAAGAATTTCTTTGCAACAGGACAAAAGGAAGGAAAATTTGTTTGGTTCATATGGTCATGTACTTGATTTTAATAATATTTTGCACAATAATTGTGAGGGAATTCTGATTCTGCTATCAAAAAAACAAAAGAGAGAGCCTTAGCTGCGAACCAAAGCTGAACATGAAGTTAAGAACTCTCGATAACCGGTGCACACTTTGACCAACAGTTGAAATGGGATATGAGAATGTTTTGTCAGATTCCTTTTTATTTAATTTGAAAAAAACCATTGTCCAAAATTCTTTGGTTGTATCTATACTTGATGTAATGTCAAGGAACTTGTCAAAGTTAAAATGATGCAAAAGGAAGAAATCATGGACAAGTTGGTAATATTTTTTGGCAAAATCAGAGATGGCTACAACAGAATTATTCCCTGTTAGATATGAGCTAAATGATTCTATTGAGGGGCTGCAGAGGGTCTTATACTTGTTAGTTTAGAACTCAGAATTGTTGATTGTTAAATAGAACAATTTGCACCAAGCAGAGGCTCTATTTTAGGATCCAGCCAGAAATAAAATAAAACAAAAGTCTTTGGATGTATCAAATTTCTCACACTTGGACTCTATAAAGACTCAGCTCGCAAATATATCTAATGATGTTTCCAGTGCACAGTGTTATAAAACAACAAACTATGCACAAATTCATAAAATCGTCGCATAAATTACAATAATATAGCATTTGGCACTCGATGTGTTTGAACATTGAGCCTTCAAATTTCGTGTGCATGCTGAGTCGGACTCGCAAGTCTTGGCAAGTGGCCCGAGTCATGACAAGTTCGACCAAGTCCCAATCCTCGAACCAATCATGATCCAAGTAACTCAACTCAGCTGAGACACAAGAAGACTCGTCAGAGCTCACAAGTGTCACACAAGTCAAACTATTGCAGGATCCAGCGAGAAACAAAATAAATTGAAATTATATTAATGCTCACAAATGAACAAAATAGTTCAATGGGTCTCGGAAGACAAATCAACCACAAAATGGAGTGCCTAGAACACCTACAAAAACAAGAAACCTAAATTAGAGAATGTGTAAACAATGAAAAAGGACAGGGGTGTACCACAGAAGAGTAAAACCCTAAAGAATGTAATAAATAATATTTCAAAAGTAAAACCTCCTTTATCAAGAGAATTCACCAAGTCATGAGTACAATGAGAAGGGAGAGCAACACCCAAGTTAAAAGAGGAGCCACCATCCCTATCAACGACAATGAACTTGCCCTTTTTGGGCCGGATAATGCCCCTAGAGAGTGGCTTGTAGTAAGAATGTTGAGGAAGAAAAACACTCTATTCAACTTCAATGTTAGAATAAGAGACATCATCTCTATTAACGACCATGAATGTGTCAATGTTGAGCTCAAGAATGTCCTCTAAAGAGTGTCCAAAACTTAATGATTTTGTTATCATGGGAGGGAGGAGTTGGGAATCCCTTGCTGTATCTCTCTTGGCATCCAAGGCCAGCCAATTTCCATGCAGAAAAACCTAGGGATGTCAATTTGTCCACTAGATCTATGTTGAGATCCAGCTCAACCAATTATGTATTTTCTCACATCACCTATGGGTTGATACCAATGTTACCATAATCGGAATCAACAATAAATTGGCAAGGCAAAAGAGTCAAAGTTTTGAATCAGAATGGGAAAAAATCAACAAAAATTAAATATATACACATATTTTGAATTATAAAAAGCAATTTCCATTGATATTCAAAGTATCCATGTTCATATACTACAATATATCAATAGATGTCCAAAACATATCAAAAGATGTCCAAAATATATCAATTCTCATATGTAAGACGAGTCTATATATCAATAAATCATTGCCTATATTGGGATCCTATTTATCAATAGCACCCTGTGTCCCCCTCCTCTAGGATCTAGCCCTTGCCTCTACATTGAATCTCAAAGTTGATCCTCCAAGGACATTAGTCAACACCCTACAATTTTGATGAAACTTCTTAATCCAAGCATTAAAAAAGGTAGAATTAGAAAAAAAATTCCATGCTTAATAAGTGATTTTGCTTGACTGAAGGGTACATTTTTATTAAGGTCATGACATAGGAGTTCAACAATCAGTAGAACCAACATCAAGGTACAAAGAGAGGTTGATGTGCTTGATTAAATGCCAATCCCTTACCTTCATACATGATAGAATCCAATGGAAGCATTGCAATCTTGAAATTCCAAAAACTATTAAGTATGTTGAATTCTGAATGGGATTTAAAATTCCACTTTTTGCATATGAACTCCGATGAGGTTGGAAGTTGGAACCACTCTCAAACATCTTGAAACAATTAATGGTAATGTTAAAAATTTAATTATAAGTAAAAATCGATCTTAAAAATAGTCAAAATCGGTCTTAAAAACTTTTCTTAGGCACACAATTCAAAAAACTAAAGCTTAAAATCATGAGTCAAGGAAAAAATCACAAGTTTGACACACATTGACCAAGTCAAACTCGGCCAACCTGAGTTTGAATCGGCCGAACTATACCAAGAACTTTGCCATGATCAGTCACCCCCTAGACAAATAGACAAAGAGAAATGTTCCATTTCATTGGGGAAAATCACAGTAACAAACATTTGAAGACCTAAAGCAATAGTTGATCAATACCACAATTCTTGCATTGTGGACTGGAATAAGGAACTTCAACTTCACAAGAATGCTTCTGTGTGGAATAGGGTAACCTGAAGCACCAGTTGATCAACATGCCAATTCTTTCATTTCTAGACTCGGATAAACAAGGAGTTTCATCTGCATATTGATGCTTCTTTGTATCCAACAAGGTGTACACTTGATAAAGAAGATAAAGTAAAAATATTTTATTGCCAATTCTTGAACAATGTCAAATAACATTGACATTAGAGAAGCATCTATGTTCTATATATGTGATGCAGAGTTTAAAGTTTTTGCATGTGAAAGAATGTGGTCAGCGTTGGGTTATATGGTAAGCATAAAGAACATTAAGGATTTACCCATTTATTGCATTTTGAATGCGAATGCAACAATGTTGGGAAGCATTGCCATTGAACATAGAATTCATGCTCTTTATGATTGATGGACCATGTCATATGTATAAGAAGAGTTGGTAGTTGGTATGACATAAAAGAGGGCATGCAATAGATAGCATGCACCGATATTGGCTCTCATTTGCAAAGTGATAAAGAGAATCTTGAGTGTTGGGTAGAGCATTCAAAATACATAGTACATAGTAGATAATTAGTATTCCATTTAAGGGAGTCAATGGGTGCTTTCAGTCAATAGAATTTCAACTAAGCAATAGTGTTTTTTTATTAGAAAAGCTACATTTACGTGTCCAAGAGAGAAAGGAAGTAGAGTTAAAGTCGAATTCTATTGTAGAAGCCAACATTGTGATCAAGATAAATATGGTAAGCTCACCTTTAAACCTTTTTCAAGAGCATTTTGGTGATTTTGAAAAACATATTAAAGGCATGGATTCCAAGCACTACTTGGTATATGGGTTACACTGGTCAAGGGATAGGAAGAAGAAGTCAAGGCATCATAAGCCCCATTGTTACTACACTGAAGGTCAAGCATGAAGGCCTAGGTTTCAATGGCACAGAGGAAAAGGACACAAGCATGAAGATCACTTTTGTGAAGGAAAAACATGTTGCAGATCATTTGGCTTGTCCATTAGAAGAAAGAGTGACAATGAAAGAAGACGGAAATACACTACCACTCCATCCTTCTTGTGGCAGATTATAGAAAGGAAACAATGAAGAAAGTTCAGGGACTTAGCCTACACAATCATTTGGAACAAGGATAAATCCAATCAGTCAGTGAAAGAAAAATAATATAAGAGGTATGCATCATACAAGACATCCCCCATTTTTCATTACTACAAGAAGAAAGGCCATAGAATTTCCAATTGTTGGTATGTTGTGAAATGTTTCTTCTGTGGAAAGAAGAGCCATATTGAGGCATCTTGTTGGGAGAATCAAGCCACATGCAAATTTAGAGGTAGGTCTTACTCTGCATATTTGGGGTCCTGAACCTTCTAAGGCCTATTTGAGGGATTAAATGGTTTTTTTTGGGTCAAACTTTGGTGATCATAGTTCACAACTCCTTGGCATTGTTCTACATTCTAAGACCTTTCCAACAGTGCAAGAATCGTCTCAATTAGAGTTTGTATGAGGAAGTTATGCCTCTCACAAGTTGACATATCCAGTTGACCACCATAGTAATAAGTGGATCCCATGCCAACTCTCATTCCTCACACCTCTGGATCTAGCCATGTGTGGACTATCAAGAGAATTATAGAGGGTCCAAAACCCTAACCCTAATTGGGCGTTGAGGCATGTACAAACCCTAAAACTAACCCTAGATAGTTATCGAACTATGTTAAATACAAGGTTGTTAAGAGGAGAAGGGGTTCCATTTAGATAATGCTATTGTATTGTTCCATAGTTGAGTAGCAGTAAGAGAGTAGATATTAGAGCAAAATAGAGCATGTAGGAGATCTTGTAGTGGTAGAATTGTAGTGATTCCTCTTCTTATAAACTAGAATGCTCTACTATTTCAATAGCTAGGTTGAGCTTGTAGTTACATAGTGGATTTTAATTATGGGTAACATCCACAATGATGAAAATGGTGTTGTTATTTATTAATGTTGGAGCCATATATCTCATTGGAGGTTTATTTGCTTGTATTCATCTATGCTATAGCAGTATAGTTAATTTGTTGCTAATGGATGTAATAAAGATTGATGGAGTAATTTATGATAGCTGTTAACTGATATGATCAAGAAGTGGCAATACAATATTTTTACCTTGAGATAAAATTACCACTTAATGGATGGTTTAAATATGCATTCACATATTTTTGTCAATGCTGAAATATCATTTTCCATAATAAAGCATTCTTTCATATTCCTATATGATGGATCATTATATTACATCAAGTGTTGGATTTACATATCTCATGTTGGACCGCCCCACTCCTTGCTAATACCATAGAGTAATCTTCCTTTGAATGTTGGATTATTGTAGAGAAAATTCATTGTATAATTTTGTTTCAGTGTAAGAAACATTTTGATTTGAAGCCACCATTCCAAAGTGAATACTTGGCTTCTGATTTAGACCACCTCTATAGCCTAGGGTGAATGTTCCTTATTGAATCAACACAATCCTTGCTATGGAAGGCTTGGAAAATAGACATGATGGGAGCAAGAACCAAACACACCATGGCTCATGTGGATGAGGCAACACAAGGCCCATTTAGTAGCATTGTCACACTTCAGGTGCCAAGATAGAACAAGGTCATTGAAAAGGCCACCATCGCTTTCTCCTTGTTACTTAACTGTGATTTAGACACTTTAGTTCCTAGACCACCTCACTAGAATATTAAGGAAGATGGTTGGGAGCCACTGCAAATTAGTGCACCTTTGAAGAATGGTTAGGGTGGTAGTGATAGCAACCTCAATTTTCAAAATGTCATGCCTCACTTAATATTTATCCCTAGGAAAATTACCAAATTTAAAAATGAATCAATCTTAATTCCAAATACTTGGCCTTAAAAATAGAGTTTTTTTATTTGGTAGTGTTATCTCTTTCTTTAAACCAAAATTTTCACACCAAATATATATAATTACGAATTTATACTTGGACCTTGTTGTAGAGAAGGTCAACCTGTTTGATTTCATAGATGGTACACTTTTTTGGAAGACTTTAAGCAAGGTATGGCATATTCAAAATCAGCTCTAAGTTAGGGGTTTAGTGGTCAAGCATGAACAGTGAAAGAGAAGTATTGATTTTGATAAAGACTGTAATAAAGGGTTGTTACAGGAAATCATTTGTCTCACGGGAAATTGATTAGAACCATTATCAGTGAATACTGTGATTATGTTACTAAATGAAAAAGTGAATCCTTAGCTAGGCTTAGCTATAAACTTATTGAAAAGAAGTTAGGATAGTTATATTAATATTGAATTTACGAATCCTTAGCTAGGCTTAGCTATAAAATTATTGAAAAACATCTATAAATGCATTTTCTCAATAAATGGAAGTTATATTATCATTGCTTCTTTGTTTTTGAGTTCTCATTCATGTCAAAGAGTAATAAGATCCAAATAAATACCAAACATCCAAATGTGGTTCTTCATTCCTCCATTTGGTTATTTTCTATACATGGTAATGTTGCCAATTAAGACATCGCCATTCTCAAATTAACATGAGTGACAAAGTGTGAGGAAGAGGACAAGTTGACCCATCACACAAGGTTGACAGAATTGATCTAAGAAAGTTTTCAACTGGAATAATCTACAACTTCCACATTCTTTTCCCTGGATTTCGAGGAAAGCTCAACCAAGGTCCATAAAGTCATCTTTTGATGTGGGCCCTCAAATACTTTTCATTCAGTGATAATTATGCTCATTTAGCAATTGCTTTACTTCTATATGGAAGAAAGTGTGCACAAGTACAAATGTGTGCACTAAAGAACCAGTACGAAAAAATGATTCAATTAGAGGAAATTTGGGTAAAAAATGGGCCACCTAAGGAAAATAATAAGAAAATAATAAAATATTAGTAGAGAGAGAGTAAAAAACTACTTTTTTGGATCGTATTTTCAATTTATCTCCTTGTAGGTTTACTCAAATTTCAAGAAGGAGGACTTGTTGGATGCATAATTAAATTATACATCCAACGAGTACCCATGTTGCATACTTCTAACAACATCCACACCATGAAAAATTGAATATACATTAAAAAAAACGTGTTTCTAGTTAGAGAAAACACGTTGTTTAATGTATTTTCGATTTTTCATGATGTGGATGTTGTTAAAAGTATGCAACATGGGTACTCGTTGGATGCATAATTCAATTATTCATCCAATGAGTCCTCCCGCTTGAAATTTGAGTAAACCTACAAGGAGATAAGTTGAAAATACGATCCAAAAAAGTAGTTTTTATTTTCCTCCAATTTTTTTAGGTGCTCCCTTTTTTAATTTTAAAGCATTTTGATTGGCTAATACATGATGACATGGAATTTGTATTATTTTTGGAAGGCCCATTTTAAATTGAAATTTCCTCTAATAGTATATAGATTTCAATGATAAATTGTTTTCAAGGTAAACATTATGTCAAAGATAACAGACAAACTATATCCTATCCCCATTCAAGGAAATATTCTTTTTGAATGGTCATTATTAAAACCATCTATTCCAGCAAAACAGATAGAATTCAACATGCATTGAGAACAAAATACAGGAATACAGTTGAAACTCAATCATATGGGGTAGAAAGAAAGCAAACTCGTCTTTATCATTGTTGTAAGAAATATTTCTTTTTGAATCATCTTCTTCTCTCCCTACAGGAGGAGTTGTCGAGTGCTTCCCTCACTTTAGGTTGGTTCTCCTTCAAAACAAAGGGAGCTTCCCTAAGTTAGGATTACTAAGGAAAGGAAGTGTAGGCTCAAGGTGACATGAAAAGTTATCTTTAACAAAACAATGGTTGCAACAAAATAAATGAAATGAGAAAATGAGGTGATGGGGGAACAAGGCCAGTTCCTGTCAAACCTTGAGCAAAATGGAGTATGTTACCACCTATATTGCATGTTATTTGCTTGGGTTTTTTTTTAGTTGTTCTGAGTGTGTATGGTCCTACTTAGGCCATCTAAGGATAGTCACACGAAGCTGATTACCAATTCTTGGTTGATCTGGATCATTTCTTAATATGTGTGAGCATAAACATGGGTAGAAGCAGTACCTTTAGTGATGTTCTAAGCATAGCTAGAGTGGAAATCATTGCTGCTACACATGAGAAGTTGTACAATCAAATTTGGGCACAAGAGCAATATTAATAGGAATCTTTGGGCATGTTTTCACCTTGTTTTCACCCTCATGCAATGATAAATAAATCTTTGTCTGAGCCAATACATAAGTATTTTTGGAAACATGTGCGATACCAGGGCCTGTTCTACATTCCCCACAATTGTTAAGACTAAATTTGGGCAAACTCTATGTAGAATCACTTGGTAGTTTTGTATTTATACATGCAGCTGATAGGTCTTTTTTTTTCATAATTCTAATGTGTTGCAGCCATTATAAAGGGGTGTTATGTGTGAAACTAATTGCAATGAGAATACACCAAAAGTGTGTCCTAGCAAAGATAGAGTAGCAATCCTAGAAACAATTGAAGATACAAGAGAAAAAAGACTTAACTGTTATGAGCCTAGTTTGAATTCCTGTAGCTGAGGATCCTAGATATTACAGCATTTCAAAGGTGTTGAGGGTATGTGGAGTAATGTGTAGCCCAATTTATCATAGTATGCATGGAAATAATCCATTAAAGAGTTAAGTAAAGGGTCACAACATCAAATCCCTCCATGCATTTTTCTTAGCCACCTTGTGGTTAGATCTGGTAGAAAGGCAGAAATGAGCATTGTGGGCCTCTTCTTGATCAGCAAAAAGTCACAGGTATTTTTAAACCTCAGCACTCAAAGTTTATCCAAGCCTCGGTTGCAGATATCCTTCATGGTTTCTAATCCTCCAGGTTTCAATGTGACAAATATTCTGAGTGCTCAAGATGCTATACACTCTAGGTACTCGAGTTAATAAGGGCATCGAGTAGGAAATAATTGTGGATCTTGTTGAGCATCGTCATTTTTGTAAGCATTACTAGAACTAATCATTCTCATATTTGTAGTAGCTATTATAAAGTAATAAAGCAAATCCTCATTGGGTTGTGAATCGATTTATTTTCTTTATCGACGGGAGAAACAAAATGGTGACCAATATTTGCAGCTTGGGAACTCTCATGATTTTAGAAGATGTGTTTTGTTGTTTAAGGAACGATTGTGAAAATTCCCACATAGGGATCGATTGCATAGTGACATCTACTTTGAGTCTAGGCCACCCATTCTCCCTGTGGAATATTTCCTCAATGTGGATCCATCTTGTGGATGGGAACGCTCCTTAATAATTTTCCAGATATTACGGAGGGTTCAATGAAGTGGGTTTGCTCTCATACACCCTCAGAAACTAGTTTTGCTGGCAGAAAATCTTGGGTTCAGCCTAGAATATAAATTAAAATATGCCCACTTATGCAACCCTTCCCATAAAACCCATCTAACCTGTCTACCAAACCAAAACTATAATTAATGCATCAAACCAGATTAGAAAAAACAAACAAAAGAATTAATAAGGATAAAAACACAAACAATTACAACAGCGAAGTCAAGATGGAGAAACATCAGGGCCCCACTAAAGATAAACCAAATTCAATTAGACTGACCTCCATGTTGTGAGCACAAACTGTAGCGGCAATGCCCTTGGCAGCATGGGATTTCTCTCCTGCAACGATGTTCAAATCAGTGATGATGGGATTGGAGTTAAAACTAAGTTATGAGAGTGCATTTTTAGAAAGCGAAACAATCTAGTCTTCCCTGAGAAGTCTGTTAAACTCATCCTCTTCCCTCTCTATGAGAATGGATCCAAACCTATCAAGCTAAGGACCCTCCCCCCCTCTAGTTGTTGCAACTCTCTCCATCCCCGACCCTAACCCTAGCCCTAGCGCCTTTGGTGCTGCTCATGTTTGCAGTGACATTTGCATTTGTATTCATCTCCATTATCAATCCTCCTCCTCTACCATATTTGTTATTATTAATAATATTGATTTTGTTGTTTTTATTGTATTTTTATATCCCCTTGATTCGAACCTCTCCCATTCAACACGAGAGCTGGCGATTATATCGAGTGGGGTATTAGAGGAAGAGATATATCCACTCATTGTCCCTCCCTTCTTCTTCAATAGGAGCAGTGCATCTCCATCTCCATTTTCCACCAGCACCAAAAGCAGTAACATTAGGAGAGTTTCTCAAACCCCTGGGGTATATGTCTATATGCCTCGTTGTCTTCATTCTAGCAAAACTATTGCTATTGCTATCAAATGTTATATATCAAATGTTATATATTCTACTAAATAATTGAATAAAGAGATTTTGGTTTGATCAACTAGCCACAATAATTTGAAACTATTTACAAGCTCTAATTTTTGTTTTAAAGTCTAATTAGTTTTGTTCAAATTTTGAAAAGCCTCATATTTAGTACTTTTCTTATTTAAGTATTATTTGTTACAATAAGAAAAGCTATTTAATCTAACATAACATGGTAAAAATTGTAATACAATATCACATTTCTATTATAAGGCCATGTTCCTTTACATAGCATGGTAAAATTGAAATTTGGTATGGCATTCCTATGCTAAAGCCATGTTCCCTTACATAGCATAATAAAAATTGGAATCCAATACAACATTCCTATGCAAGTAATGTTAATAAAATAAAATGGAAAAACAAAAAACAAAGTTTAACATGGAATTTATCATCAACCTTTATTTGTTCTAGTTGACTACAATAATTACAAAAAAAATAAACATAGTTATATCTTAAACCCAAACCTTGCTATAGATTTGCACCTACTTTTTAAATTTTTCTAAATGCTTAATAGAACTAAAATATTTATTTACCCTAATTGTCTGATAAAATGATCTCCACTGTCAAATGCTCTATAGGGGTCGAGGAGGGGTTCAAATGGCACACTATCGAATTATCTACAGGGGTTGAGGAGGGGTTCAAATGGCATTGCTAGTACGTGAATTTTTCTGCAAGAAAAATACCCTATGGAGGTATCCTTTTCTTTTTTTTTAGCCTTGGGGGCTAAGAAAGTTTAAGGAATGATGGCGGAATACTAACGTAAACAACAGATAAAGACCATGGGCCTAAATAGGGGTTCTATGGTATCAAGGGAAGCCAGACGTCGAATCTCGATCTAGATCAACAGCCCAGGGATCAAGTGCGCCCATAAAATGCAAGAAGGATAATGGAAAGAAGCACGTGTGCAATTTCATCAATGCCCGATCTAGATCGATGGCTCAAATCAAAAGCGTGTCGATAATATGCACCTACCAAAATGTGGCCTCGGGCACACATTGTCCTCAAAACCATCGAGGACTTGTGCCCCTCAATGACTGGTCGGGCCTCCTTGAAGGAAGTTTTCCTAAACCGCCAAACATCGGCGCCTTACCACTCTAGGAAACCAGAAGTGGTATCCCCCCAATATTGTGAAAAGTGCTTTACAACTCTGCATATTTTACAGCTCATCCCATATCCTCGCATGACATCTGTCTGAGACCCCACCATTCCATAACTGCACCTCCACCATCCATCTGTCATACGCGTCTCGTCACCCTACCTACCAACATACCCTATTTCCACCTGCCACCTATCATATTATTCTTGTTACTATTGTTTTTCCTCCAACTCAGATTCCGAAATATAAAATGCATCTTTACCCATGGGATAAAAAAAGGTTTTTGACCTAGTTTAAAATATTATTATATTTTTACACCGAAGAGGCGTGCTCCCGACAACCAGTGTACTAGTTCAACCTTGCACGAAGCATTCCAGTCCAATTCAGCACCAATCAGTCTGACTCAGCCTCCACGTGACATCTAGGTATCTGTCTGCCACTTTTATCCAACTCTGTTACTAAAATCATTGGTTCTTCCATTGTTTCTCAAATCCCTAATAGGGTATTTTTTCCCTAATTTTTAATAAAATTCTACTGAACCAATCCGTCAAAATGGCACCTAAATCTAAAGTAACCCTTTTGAATCCCCATTTCTCAGGGGAAGAACACGTCTATGACCATGAGGCATATGTTTTTGACACAATCATCGCTAATAATGACCTAGCTGAAACCATTAAAGAAGCCAATACCCTTGATTTTTTTGGCCATGACAGTTTTAACCTTTGGAATTGGAATTTCTCTCGGTAAATTTTCCCTAGATCTATAGTTTTCCCTGAATTCGTCACATGGGGTTCCAAGCATTACTCCCCCACCAAGTGGGTTGTCATGTCATCATATATGTCCAAAAACCTGTGTTTCATAACCCCATATGCCCTCAGTAAGATGTTCTGTATAACAGAGTCACTAGCCCCATATCCTTTGAATGAGAAATCCCTAGCAAGTTCCTTTAGAAGCCTCAGACCCTATGAGAATCAAGAATTCCTTTCCAAACATATGGAACCTAGAATGGCTATACCAACTATTCCACTTCTCTATTCCACGGCTGTGTTCTCTGAAAATGCCAGAAAATCCATCTCCATCATATGCACCATTGTTAGTTTGGAGGATGATAAATCTATTGATGAGGTAATCCTAGGATTCTTGCTCAAACTGAACACTAAACCTGGTAAAATCCTCCTCAATTTGATATTTGTACCTACTTGGATGATAAGATTCAAGAACAATTAGAGGAATTTCCAGCAATTGAGTATTTCAGGTTCCCATCTTACTTATTTTTCCTGTTCTTTTATTAAAATCTTGAGAGCTTCAAGCACTTTGTATTTAGAGCCATAGATGACCAAGGGATACAAATTCTAGTCTATGAGTGGACTGACTTGGTAATAAGAAGAGCAGACAACTCAAACTTTTCAGAATTCATAGATAAAGTAATGAGAGTTGCATATAGTTTGATCCATGGTAGCTCTCCGCCCATAATGTTACCAGATAACCAGAAGTACCTCCAATTTACCACAGAGATCCAAGTTGGTGATTGGTTTCTATATGAATACCACACAATCATCGGGGTCTAGGGATTTGAGGAAGAACCCTACAAGTTTCTTACCTTTCTTACACCCAAAATATTTTCTATGGAGTTTGTAAGACAAAATATGAGCTCAGATGAATTACATTTCAGGCACTTCAGACAACACGGGTCATTTTTATTTCCAAAAAGAGGTAGGGCCTCTTATCATAAGAGAGTTAAATTATCCCCAATATGTGGAAGCATGTCTGAGTCAGTTGAATCTGGAGAAGGCTGAAAGAGCTGCATATGATCCACATCATGTCATATCTAAACAAAGGATTTAAAATAAGAATTTAGCATATGTATGCCTAGCTAGGCCTCTTTGGGAAAGAATGGAAAACAAAGAGACTTGGAAGGAGGTCCAAGAGGCCATAAAGAGTTTTTAAGAAGAAGAAAGACAACACCAATTGATTGGACAAAAGAGGGAAGTTGAGGAAACCCAAGACATGGATATTGATCAAGACTGGTAGGGACGAGACCCTAAAAGGGCCAAAATGGCCACAGAGGATGATGAAATATCATTAGTGGAAGCATCAAGGTCAGAATCATTTGAAATCCCTTGGGAAATCACTAAGCTGACAAAAAATCCATACTATCCAAGAAAAACCCCAGTTCGGTATGTAAGCTATCCCTCCATAGAATTTACCATTCCCCAAAAGATACAAGGTTCTTCATCAGTAGAACCAATCACTGTGAGGACAGATCTTCAGGATGGTTATAGGAATATAAGGGAGAAAGGAATAAAGATGGTGAAAGAACTGAAACAAGACCTCCCACCCACAGGAAGAAGACTTATATCAGTGGCATATCACCAACATAATACACTAATATTTTTTGTCTCGGAACCTAAAGTGGCTAAGCCAGTCAAGCTAAGTGACTGAGGGGCAGAAAAACATATTGTGAATTTTAAAGAGTTCTGTAAGCTTGATAAAAATAGATTTTAATAAGAAAGATAGTGATATGATGTGTACTGAAATTGTTAAATCAGAGAAGGAAGGAAGAAAACCCAAGCTGGCTCTTAAAAGGTTTGAAAAACTATATAATATGGAAAAATGGACAGCTAGGTCCAAACAAATCACTATCAATTCATTGGAATCAAAATTGGTGGCATTAACAAATGATTCCTCTGATGGATCTCATATTAATTCAATCACGAAAAAAAAGGACAATGAGATAGCCACACTTAAGAAGAAATTAAATATGCCCACAACATATCCAGTACAAACCGAAGAATTGAAGTAGGTACAGGAGGAAAAGGAGAAGATTTATGCTAGCATGATAGAGTTCCAGGAATTATCTGAGGAAAGAAGGAGAAAAATTGATGATCTACATTAGCAAATTGCAAATCTAAAGTTAGCAGCAACTAAAATCTCCACTAAGGAGAATACTACAATCTCAACTCCCGCAATTCAAATAGAGAATTAGCCCACAATACCAATCCCCATAGTTCCAATGGAAATCCATCCCACTACAAGTATAACAGAAATATCAGGTGCAGCAGAAGCAACAAAAAATCAATTTGTAGTAGCAGATATAGCAGAAACTACAGGTGAACCAATGGTTTCTCCTCCATAGACTATTGATATAGATGCAATGGAAGAAGAGCATGCAATTTGAGGTCAAGTCCTCAACCTATTGAGGAATACAATGACCTAAAGGGTTAGCTTGTTGAAGCCCAAAAGGAGTTGGAAACAACGTATAATAGAATCCTTGAGTTGGAAAATGAAGTAAGTAAGAAAGAAAATGATATTACAGAGCTGGAAAGAGAAGTGGGATATCTAAAGAGTCTAATAACTTCTCTCCAAATAAATGTTCAAGGAGAACAATTACTAAGAAGAATTACACAAGTTATTTGGGAAAATATTGAGGAGTGGTTCATGCAAAAGTGGGACTACTTCGAGGTTATCCAGGATGAGTTAGATATGGCCACACAGGCTAATGCAGAGATAAAGTCAGTGGAGAAGAAATTGAGAGGTATTCCAAAGCAAGTTGCAAAGGTAATAGACTACTTGAACAGTAGGACAAAAAAGAAGTTAGCTTAAAAGGTAACTGACAATAGAACCCAGATTATCAAAATAGCAAGATCAATGATAATGAAACAAACCTTTTTTTTTAAAATGAAGGATAATGTCAAGCAACTAACTGATGAAATAATTTCTTTTAAAGCCCTGTTCAAAGATGTATTGAATTTAGGAATGCCTTCCCCATGGAATGGAAATGGAGATTCTTACCCCAAAGATACTTACAAAGAGCATGTTAATCAGAAGAAAGATTATTCCCCTTCATAGCCATTGGAAGGGGAAATATAAGGATAGCATGCAGTTGAAAGAATAAAAAATTGTTTTGAGATATGAGTGGGATTGAAATATACTGCTAGGATATTGGGACCAATCTCGTGTGAGAAATATACTAATGCTGAGATTTATTTAGAATATATGAGAGGCCACAAGCATCCTTTGGGGAAAGAATGGAAAATAGTCATCCAATACCATAAGCATGTGTTTCCACCTAGGGCATCAACTGCACCACCTTCGGGACAATCATCGGGCTAGTCTTCAAGTACACAGTCTAGTCAATCAATGGCTCAACCAGAAGCACAGGTGCCAACTCAATTTGCAAATCAGACACCTACCATCTCATTTATGCCACCTGCAGGTCCATTTAATATCCATATGATGCATCAGATGAACCAAGATGGCATCCCTTAGGTGGGGCCAATAGGACAGCCTCCAATGCAGCCAAATTTTTATATGAGGAGCAAGAAGAAGACTTCCAACAGAAAGAATTAAAATGTTAATGTCAACATTAGATGTTGGAAAAGAGAAATGTAAAAATATATTTTGTAAAAGGTGAATTGAGTCATATTTACTTTTCTGTTATGATGTAAGAAACCGAATTTGGTTACTTACAAACTCTATATAAACTAGCTTGTAATCGGTCTTAAAGGCTAGCATTTTTAGTAGAGAGTTTCTCTGTCTAAATTTTGTAGATTCGAGTTACAGTTTTATCCCATGTAATTTTTATTTTGTAAGAGATTAAAGACATAGCTATGTTTCAAAGAGATGTTATTTCCTCTCTTCAGTGATTCCAATGTTATTCCATTATGTTTTATGTGTAAAGATCCACAAGATTAATAGAAATCTAATGCAGTGTTCAGTTCCATTATGGTATCATTGATTTTCATGATGTTTTGGAGATAAAATATCTGTCATAGATTCATGAATGTGTGCCTTTGTTGTATCTTTTAAATATTATATATCTGATTCAGAACTGTAAGGAGTTTCCTACCTGTATTGTGCATGTAAAATATGGTTGCATTACTTTCATTATTTGTGTTTTTGCTTTACAAATCTGTAAGAATTGCTGAAATTCTTCATCTTGAATCGTCAGTATGTTCAAAATTCTCCTAGATTCAATAAATTTGTCCTTGATAGTAACTTCTTGAATAAATCTATCCTTACATCTGTTAAAATTCATCTTTCATCCATACATATATTCTGAAGCATGCTGTGAATTTCCTATGCAAGTGCCTTTACATCTATTAATGTTGTTCATAACCTAATCCGATTAAGAAGTTTCAAAAGAATGTATCCAAAATATATAGATTTAATATCTCTAAATAATTGAACTCCTATCATGCCTGGGCCTATGTCATTTCAACCTAATTTGCCTTTGGGGACTAACATGAAAAATGGAAACCATAATGGGGAATGCAAATGAAAGTAATCTTTCCCCTGCTAAGATTTTAAGATAGTTTGAGCTCTGCGTGGTGAATCATTAGACACCTTGGTTGAATTTCACTTGGCGACTCCATTGGATCAAGCTAGATCCTAGAAAAAGACACACAAGATCAAATCCTCAGTCAAAATAATTCTGGATCCTGCCAGACTCTCGAAATCATTGGAGGAACATTCGTACAGCTCAAGGGAAAGATGATATTCTCATTGAAGAAGACGATGTTTACATGAGACGTTTTGTACAATATTTGGGAGGAGAAGTCAGGAAATGGTTTAGAGCCCTACCTGCAAATTCTTTAAATTTTTGGCCTTCCCTAGAGCAAGCATTTATGAGACAGTGGGGTGAAAAGAGAGAGCATCTATACTATCTAACTGAATTTGCAGCATCAAACAAAAATAATGGAGAAAATGTTAGTGAATTTAATAAAAGGTTTGACAAGATTTACAACAAGATTCCTCAAGATATTAAACCTTCACAAGCTACTGCTAAAGTCACATATGTAGGAGCACATGAATCTGAATTTGCTATGATTTTAAGAGAAATAATATCTACTACTTTGTTGAACATGCAGGATGATGCTCTAGATGTAGAAGGAAACATGACAGCCTCGGGTAAACTAAATCACGGACAAGATGTTGACAAAAAGAATCCCAGACATGGGGTTGGTACATCAGATAGAAATAAGGAAATTCAAGATGAAAATATCAAGAAGATGTCAAAAATTTTGAAAGGTATTTCAAACAAACTCACTAGGCTTGAGGTCGATGGAAATAATCAATATAGAAATCCTCAAGGCATGGGACAAAGAAACCCTAATCAGTATAGGAGGCCTTTTAATCCTCAAATTCTAAACAGATACGGGAGAAATGATGACCCTCCCATACAACCACCAGTAAGTACAAATGATGATGAACATGTAGTGGAAATACCTCCTGATGAAGAATATGTTGAACCTCCTAAAGATATCCTTTGGGTAAATGATGATGATGATATGATACATCTTACTCAGGAAGAGTATGAACCTGAAGCAAAAAAGAGGTATTTTTTAAGGCCAAGGAATTTGTCAAAAAATTAGCCTAAAGCACTTGCTCCTAATAAATTGGTAAAAAATACAAAAAATACCAAATCTGATGATAATTCATCCCATATTTAAAATCCTTCTTCTGATAAATAAAGCCTAATACCTCATCCTCTTCTGAAATTTAAATTATCCCTCCTCATGTACTTAAATGATTTCTAGAAGTGATTAGTGAATTCTCCAGTACTTGCATTGATCAAGACCAAGAAATAGAAGAATATGCAAACAATCCAGAAAAAGAGGATACTGATGTCAAGTTGGACTACAAAATAGCAAATCATAAGATTGTCCAACTGAAGATTAATTTCATTCCTAAAGGACTAGTCCCTCTAGAAAGGTTATTTGACAATAATGATGTTCCTCATAACCCCAAAATACAACCAAAGTGAACCAAAGGAAGAAGATGTGGAAGAGGTAAATATTGGAACTCAAGAGGCACCCAAGAATATCAAACTTTCAAAGTTGATCCCTGTTGAAGTAAAACAGAGATACATAAATCTTTTCAAGGAACATATAGATGTCTTTGCATGGAGGTATGAAGAATTGAGAACTTATGATACCTCTATAATTAATCATAAGATCACTTTGATGCCTGGAACAAAACCTTTCAGGAAGAAACTTAGGCAAACAAATCCTATTTTGCTGCCCATTATAGAAAGGGAAGTGAGGAAGTTATTAGATGCCAAAATAATAATTCCTCTTAGATACTCCAAATGGGTTTCTAATTTGGTCCCTGTCGGGAAAAAGAGTGGAGAAATAAGACTGTGTGTTGGCTTCAGGAATCTCAACAAATGCTTTCTTAAGGACAATTATCATTTTCCAAAGATGGACCAAATTTTGCAAAAAGTTGTTGGAGCAGACAAAATATCTATGATGGATGGATTTTCAGGGTACAATCAAGTGGCCATGAATAAAGAATATAGGGAGAACATAGATTTTACCACTCCATGGGGAACGTTTATGTATGATAAGATGCCATTTGGGTCAATGAATGCAGGTGCAACTTTCCAACGTGCTATGGACATAGAATTTGTTGGAGAAAGAGACAAATTCATAGTTATATGTCTAGATGATATGATTGTGTTCTCTAAGACTGATGAAGCACATATGTCCCATTTAAAGCAGACTTTCAAAAAATGCATAAAATATGGCCTTTCTCTAAACCCCAAGAAGTTTAGTTTTTCCTTGAGAGAAGGTAAGCTACTAGGGCACATAGTATATAAATATGGAGTGAAGACAGATCCTGAAAGAGTGGAAGCTATACAAGCACTTGAAGCCCCCATAAATAAGAAAGAAGTACAATCATTTATTGGAAAGATAAATTTCTTGAGAATATTCATTCATAATCTTGTTAAATGAATCAAAACCATTACCAACATGCTCAAAACAGGTAATGATGTTAAATGGACCAAAGAAGAAAAGGAAGCATTTGAAGCATTGAAGAGAGCCATTGGGGAAACACTAGTGTTGATTAGTCCTAACTATACAAAATATTTCTTGAGATTTTCTTTTGCTTCTTCTCATAAAATTGCAGTTGTGTTTTTGCAAAAGAATTGTGATGGACATGAACAATCCATAGCCTTTTTCAGTAAAGCTCTCAGGTATGCTGAATTGAAGTACAATATCATGGGGAAAGAGGCATATGCCATGGTTAAAGCTTTGAAATATTTCATATGTTATGTTTTACATTCTCAGATAATTGCATATGTTTCCCATAGCACAATCAAAGATATTTTGTGTCAAACTGATAGTGAAGGAAGAACAAGAAAATGGATTTCTAAAATTCAGGAGTATGATCTAGAAATAAAACCCGCCAAGCTGGTTGAAGGTCGGGAATTGGCCAAGTTGCTGGCTAAGTCAAATTGTGAAGCATTAGACTTTAATTTGATTTCAGAATTGACAGAAGAAGAGAAGCTAAGAGAAATTCAAGATTCTCATGATGATACAATGATGTTAAATAGAAAATTTGAAGAATCTGATTGGTATGGAAATATTGTTTACTATCTGATGAATTTAAAATGTCTTGATTATATAACAAAATCACAAGAAAGGTCTCTAAAATTACAGGCAGTTAAATATTGCATATTGGATGAATATTTGTACTAGAAATATCCTCAAGGAATACTATTGAATTCTGTAATTGAGGAAGAAACAAAAGGCGTCATAATAGAGTTTCATAAAGGAATATGTGGAGGTCACCATGCTTGGAGAGCCATAACATACAAATTCATGAGAGTTGGATATTATTTCCCAACACTTTTTGCAAATGTTAATCATATTGTGAGAGCATGTGTAGAATTTCAGATGTTTGCAAGAAAACAGAAGTTGAAGCCTTTACCCTTGAAACTTGGCATTACATCAACACCTTTTCAGCAGTAGGGTTCGGATTTCATTGGATAAATAAATCCTAATTCAAGCAATCAACACAGATGGATTTTTATTGCCACTGATTATTTCACTAGGTGGGTGGAAGCCATCCCCACCATATTGGAAAATGAAAATGTAATCATGAAATTCTTGGAGGAAAACATATTTTCAAGGTTTGGATGCCCAAGGAATATTATCACCGACAATGCTCCTGCTTTCAGATATGTTAAAATGGTTGCATTATGTCTAAAATATAATGTTGAATTGGTTCATTCCACTGCCTATTACCCTCAAGGAAATTGTTTGGTTGATTAATCAAAGAAAATCTTGTTGAGGATTATTTAAAAGATGATAACAGACAACAAAAAGGTCTGGGATATAAATCTCAGATATGTTTTATGGGCTGATGGAATAAGTGTCAAAAGATCAATTGGCACGTCTCCTTTTCAGTTGGTGTATGGAATAAAGACAGTCCTACCTATTCAGTTGGGATTACCAGTACTCAAGCTAATCCAGCATGAAACAGAAGAACCAAACAACATGGTAAGAAGGATATATGAATTGATAGAGCTTCAGCGGGAAAGAGAGAAAGCGAATTTAAAACTACAAGAACACCAAATAAGGATTAAAAATACCTTTGACAGAAGAAATTCAGAAAGGGATCTCCACCCAGGTGATTTAGTCTTGAAGTGGGATGCAAGAAGAGAAGATAGAGGCAAACATGGCAAGTTTGAAAATCTCTGGACAAGCCCTTATATCATTATTGAAGTTCTGGAAAACAACACCTACAAGCTCCGTGAACTAGAAGGGGAATTGATAGAAGCAGTTGTCAATAGTAGGCTTATGAAGAGATTTTTTTTTCTGTACTGAAATCAATTTCCAAAATCTATTTGTACATAGTAGCATAGTAGTATTTTTTATACACTTTTTTTGTCATTTACAGTACTTTGATTCCGGCCATTTCCAGCTCAATGTAAATAAATAAATTGTTGAGCTAACAGTTCTAATTCAATTTGATCGACACCTCATAGAAGGAGAAGACTCCATATCCCAATGGAAAAGGACACTAGCTTAATGTTCTCAAAGTCCTACAAAGCATACCTCTATCCTTGTGGAGCCGATGATAGTATGTGAATTTTTCTACAAGAAAAATACCCTATGGAGATATCCTTTGATTTTTTTAGCCCTGGGGGCCTAAGAAATTTTAAGAAATGATGGCAAAATACTAAAGTGACCAACAGCGAAAGACCGCGGGCCTAAATACGGGTGTTATGGTATCAATGGAATTCAGTCATCGGATGTCGATCTAGATCGACGGACCAGGGATCAAGTGCACCCATAAAATGCAAGAAGTATAGTGGAAAGAAGCATGTGTACAAGTTCATCGATGCTCAATCTAGATCGATGACTCATATCAAAAGCACGTCGATAAGATGTGCCTACCAAAATGTGGCATCGGGCGTGCTTTGTCCTCAAAACTGTCGATGACACGTGCCCCTCAGTGACTGGTCGGGCCTCCTTGAAGGTAGTTTTCCTAAACCGCCAAACATCAACACGTTGCCACTCTGAAAAACTAGAAGTCTTATTGGCCTGATATTGTGAAAATCGTTATAGCTCAACATATTTTACATATCATCATGTATCCACACCTAACATCTATCTGAGACCCCACCATTCCATAACTGCATCTCCGCCCGCCATCTATCATACGTGTCCCGTCACCCCTCCTTCCAACTTACCCTCTTTCCTCCAACCACCTGTCATATTGGTCTCATTATTATTGTTTGTCCTCCACCTCGTATTCCAACGTATAAAGTACATATTTACCCATGGGATAAAAAAAATTGAACTAGTTTAAAATATTATTATATTTTTACACCAAAGAGGCATGCTCCCGACAACTAGCGTACCGGGCCAACCTTGCACGAAGAATACCAGTCCAAGTCAGCACCAATCAGTCTAACTCAGCCTCCAGGTTTCATTCGGGTATCGTTCTGCCACTTTTATCCAACTCTGTTACTAAAATCCTCGTTTCTTCCATTGTTTCTCAAAGCCCTAATACGGTATTTTTCCCCTAATTTTTACTAAAATTCTACTAAACCAATCCGTCAAAATGGCACCTAAATCTAAAGTAACCCTTATGAATCCTCATTTCTTAGGGGAAGAACATGTCTATGACCATGAGGCAGATGTTTTCGACACCATCATCGATAATTCCAACCTAGTTGAAACCATTAAATAAGCCAAGACCCTGGCTTTTTCCATCCATGACAGTTTTAACCTTTGGAATTCGAATTTCACCCGATCGATTTGCCATAGATCTGTAGTTTTCCCTGAATTCGTCACTTGGTGTTCCAATCATTACTCCCCCACCAAGCGGGTTATCATGTCATCAAATATGTCCAAAACCATGTGTTTCATAACCCCATATTACCTTAGTAAGATGTTATGTATACCAGAGTCACTAGCCCCCTATCCTTTGAATGAAAAATCCCTTTCAAGTGCCTTTAGAAACCTCAGACCCTATGTGCATCATCAATTACTGTCCAAACATCTGGAACCTGGAATGGCTATACCAACTATTCCACCTCCCTATGCCACGAATATGTTCTCTAAAAAATCCAGAAAAGCCATCTCCATCATATGCACCATTGTTGGTTTGGAGGATGATAAATATGTTTATGAGTTAATCCTTAGAGTCTTGCACAAACTGGCCACTAAACCTGGTAGAAATCCTCCTCAATTTGATCTTTGTACCTACCTAGACAATAAGATTCATGAACAAATGGAGGAATTTCCATCAATTGAGTATTTTAGGTTCCCATATTACTTATTTTTCCTGTTCTTTTATCAAAATTTTGAGAGCTTACAAAGTTTACCAATCATAAGGTAAAAGAGAAATCAGAAATCACCTTGTAAGTCAACTCTCCGCGGACCTAAAAGACACACTTACAATCAATTCATTATTCACATAAGGATTTACAATAATGTACTCTTAATCAGTTACAATACAAAGGCTAGCTAAGAAATGACAAGTATTTAGCATTGTCTTATATCTTTTTATGATAATCCATAACAATGCAACCACTAAACTTTCAACATAATATTGACTATCCAAAGTACTACTTCATTTTTATCTATACATTTCCTCAACGTGGATTTCAACACTCGTGCACTTATACATAATATCATCATATGAACTTCAATGAACAAAGACATCACTAGCAAATCATAAGGCACCATTAATATAAACATAACAAAGAGCATCTATTTCACATGCGCAGGATCACTTAACAATGGTATCTCATGATCAATATGTATAATTAAAAACTTGACATCAAAACATTTACTTATCTAATTGAATAAATCCATGTAACTGAATATTTGACTGCAACTTTCCTCCCAACCATTGGCTCTCTGTCCGGTGTATATTTCTTCCACTGAGAGGCCACCCCCGAGCTGGTAAAGAATCCACTAGGAAGGAAATTCTATTTCATCGAGAACTTTCCCTCTCGATTAGAACACAATGTGATCTTTAATAGTTCGACAACATGTAATCATTTTATATATACTTATATCGTAAATGACTTCACACAAGGGCATTGGGACCTTACCCTTCCTTCTCCCCTTCTATACGTAATGCATACAACCCCTTACTAGGATACCAATCTAAGTATAGATTGCCTAGGTTTGTGAAATACACTGTGATATACATTTAAATATAGTCATAATTATATAATAGCATATGATATATATAGCGATCAATCCGCGATGGCCAAACAGAGTTATCATATACTATATAGCCTAAATGACTTATCATATGAGAGGCAATATCAAAAGACATCAGAGATTGCATGATATATACCAAGATGACCATGTTCAAGCAAACCTCCTCATTCAGAGTTCACACTATTCAATGCATAAGCAAGAGTAGAGATCAATGGTGTGCATCGATAGTGTGCAGAGATCACATCATTCAAAAATATATTCCAGGGCAGAGATCGATGTGTGCATCGATGGAGTGCAGGGAAATCGCATCATTCAGATATATAAAATCCATGACAAAGATCGATGTTCTACAAAGTTATATTACAAAAACTCTATAAACCATTGTGTGTAAATCGCATCATTCATATATGTATATAAGCCAGGGCAGAGATCAATGTTCTACAAAGTTATATTACAAAAACTATGTCAACCATTGTGTGTAAATTGCATCATTCATATATGTATATAATCCATGGCAGAGACCGATGTTCTACAGAGTTATATTACAAAAAATCTATCAACCATTGTGTGTAAATGGCATCATTCAAATATGTATATAAGCCAGGGTAGAGATTGATGTTCTACAGATTTATATTACAAAAACACTATCAATGATTGTGTGTAAATTGCATCATTTAGATATGTATATAACCCAGGGAAGAGATCGATGTTCTATAGAGTTATATTACAAAAATATATCAACCAGTGTGTAAATCGCATCATTATATATATATCTATATATATCTATATCTATATATATCTATATCTATATATATAGATATAGATATATATATCTATATCTATATCTATATATATATCTATATAGATATATATATATATATATCTATATATATCTATATAGATATATATATATAGATATAGATATAGATATATATAGATATATATATATATATATATATATATATATGCCAGGATGGAGATCGATGTGTGCATCGATAGAGTGTAGGTAAATCGCATCATTCGCATATATAAACTAGGACAGGGATCAATGTGTGCATCGATAGAGTGCAAGGAAATCGCATCATTCACATATATAAACCAGGGCATAGATCGATGTGTGCATAAATCACTATTCTACACTTTACCAACACTAGATGCAAACACAAATTATGGCTCTGGTGAATAATAATGCAAAGAAACTAATACACTAAGGAGAAAATAATACCCATGGAAATAGATCACATCCTCCCTCTTATTGCAGCGATGGCTTACCATCTCCCTTCTCGCGGATATTATCTAGCCCCCTTCTTCCTTGTAGAGATCGAACATCATCTCTTCCCCCCTCCCGTGACGAGTTGGCTCTTCCTTATGAAGGATGGGTCTTGTTCTCATCACATTGGCACATCGTAGTTTTACAAAACGTGTGGATACAAGTGGCAGCGGCGGTTCCTTAAGGAGACAAACTCCTTAATTTTTCTCGACCAGTCCCTCCTATCTAACTACCCATGACTTGAGTACTTATGATCCGTTCTTTATTTAGAAATGCAATATATGCTTTCTCACTTAACATTATTTGTATTTTAATAATGTGTTTATCTTATGATAGGTTATATATATATGAGTATGGTCATTTACTCGCTTTCCAAAAAGAGGTAGGCCTTCTTAGAATAGGTATTTGTAGAAATAAATCCTCACTTCCATTTGTTTTGATTTTAAATAATATTTATCTAGTACCATTTTTTCCAAGATTTAGAAAACTAATAATACTTAGAATACTTAGTCTTAGTTTGGATTTTGAATAATAGTTAATTAGTTGGGCCATAAGATCTTACTTAGGCGCTTGTGGTGAATAGAAATTCTTACAAGGAGAACCTTTACCCTAGGACTAACATGGTTTAAGATGACACTTAAGATATTAGGCACATCAAGTACGTAGTTACTAAGTGCTTACCAGTACCAAAATGACATCCGTCATCTATAGCCTGGATTATCACGGCTTCCTAGTCATTTGACCCCTCTTCCCTAGTGGATTCTTGCCCTCATCATTTAAGTTGCGTCACAACCTTCAGTGTCCTAGGTTTAAATCAACCATTAAAAATAAGGAAGTAATTAACAAAGCTTACATGGTTTACTGGTGCAATGGTGGGGCCTTGGCCTTGAGCTCCTCACCAGAAACAAATACATATAGTTACATTTTCCTTTACAATAGCATAGGGTAAAAAGAGGGATGTTACACTTATGGTGTCCACTAAGCATTATGAAAACTAATTTTGTGTATATGTTGTTCATATTTCGTGCATAGAAGAAATTTTGTGTTACTAAAACTACAGGAAGATATGGCCGGAAGACGATCCCTCACCCCACCTGTATGGGTTGAACTGAATGATGAGAATAACAATGTGAATAATGATATTTTGTGAACAGTAAAAGACATACAAACTTAATTAATAAACTTTAAGACTGAACATGAGAGAGTAATAGAAAACCCAAGAAGACTTGAATGAAGCCCTGCTATATAAACTGAATGAGATAACTAATAAAAAGAGACGTAAATGAGAAAGCTCATCATCTGATTGTCCCTCTTCCGACGGAATCCCACCATCTAGTGAATCAGAATATTCTAGTGATAGCTCCGAGGGCATACATAAGAAGAAAAGAAAATATAAAGATGAGTTAACAAGATAATTTAGAAAGATAAAGCCTCCTACCTTTGATGACGAAGTCAAAAATGAAGAAGAAGTTGAGGCTTGGCTCTCTAGGACGAAGAAGTACTTTACTATGTACAATTATTCCAACTCTATGAAGGGAAAAATGGCCATATTCAATCTAGTCGGAAATGCTAAGATTTGGTAGCAAGACTTAAAAAGAGAAAAAAGAATTAATGATAAAAAAGTAAGGTTGAACTGGTTTAAAACGGATTTTAAAAAAGAATACCTCTCAGAATATTACTATGAAGGGAAATCTAAGGAATTTTACGAGCTAAGACTGGGATCCATGTCTATGCATGATTTATGCACTAAATATTTATCCCTGTTAGGATATGTGCTTACCTAAACAAAGAAAAACCTAAACTTTAGAGACTCCTAGGTTTCTTACCTAATTTTTATAAAGACAAGTTGGAGTTTAATGAACCAAAAAATTTGTATGAAGCAATGAGGAAGGCCAAATTAACATATGATCAATCAAATAGTAGGAATGAAAATCCTTATAACTTCAAGAAAAAAGAGGGAAGCAATTTTAAGAGAAGAGAATTCAAAACTTTTAATAAACATAAAATTTTTCAGAAAAATACTTTTAAAGATGGACAACAAGCAACAAGGATTGTTCATATAAACAACCCATGAGAATTGTTGAGTATAAAGATAATATCTTCAATAAAAAATAAGAAGAAGTAAAAAGAGAACCCTTGTAGTGTTGGGGATGTGGGGAGAGTCATTTTTATCGGGATTGTCCTCATAAAAAGAATAATCAGAATATTCACACAGTCCGAGAAGAAGTCATAGTTGGATAGGTTGCTCGAAACATACCGTAGATTAGCGTCACTTTGGACAATCATGAAGTGAATTATCAACCTTCCATGATCGAGGTAGATGGTAAGATCTTTGAAAAACCTATTTCTATATTAATTGATTATGGATCTACTTTAAGTTATATTTCTCCTAAGCTGGTAGATTTATGTAAAATAGAAAAATATGATTTTGAAAAGTCATGGTTAGTACAATTAGCCACAAGTACGAAAAGAAAAATAACCAGCTTTATTTCTAATTGTAAAGTTCATATGTAAAATTTGATTACAAAAGTAAATTTGAATATTTTTCCATTAGGATCTTATGATGTGTTAATTGGCATGGATTGGCTATTAAAACATAGAGTTTTGTTAAATTTTTTCGAGAAAACTTTTATTTGTATTGATGAAAATGGTGAAATTAAAATGGTTAGATGGATTTGAAAAAAGGTGCTTACTAGAAAAATATTTGCCTTGCAATTGAAAAAGTGTGTTAGAAAATTATGTAGGTTGTTTGTTGTACACATCACCGAAACTAATGATGATAAGACAAAACATAGTTTAGAGAATTTTCCTCTTTTAAACGAATTTAAAGATGTCTTTCCAGAATAGATACTTGGACTACCTCCGAAGAGGGATATTAACTTCACCATTGAGTTGGTACCAGGAGCAGTACCCTCCTCGAAGGCTCCTTATCAAATGAACACACCTAAGTTGGTAGAACTAAAATTACAATTGCAAGAATTAATAGATAAAGAATATATAAGACCAAGCGTGTCTCCATGGGGATCACCAGTCTTGTTTGTTAAAAATAAAGATGCCACACTAAGGCTTTGAATTGATTACAGACAATTAAATAAAATGACAATTAAGAACATATACCCTATCCCCCGCATCGACGACATGTTTGATCAAGTACGGGGAGCGATGGTGTTCTCTAAAATCGACTTGAGGTATGGGTACCATCAAGTAAGAATTAAGGACAAGGATGTTCATAAAACGACATTCAGAACAAGGTACGAGCTTTATGAGTTCTTGGTTGTACCATTTGGATTGACCAATGCTTTGGCCACGTTCATGTGTTTGATGAACAACATCCTCCATAAATACTTAGATAAGTTTGTAATAGTGTTTATTGACGACATATTAATATATTCTAAAAATGAAGAACACTTAAAGTTAGTCTTACAAACCCTAATAGAACATAAATTGTATGTGAAGTCTAATTAAGTGCGACTTATTTCAAGATAAAATTCAATACCTAGGTCAAGTGATATCTAGGGAAGGCATCTCTTAGACCCAGATAAAATCAAGGAAACCATTGATTGGCCAATTCCTAGGGATGTAACCAAGATTCGATCCTTTATGGGGATCACGGGTTACTACCGTAGGTTCATTGAGGGCTTCTCCAAGATCGCTTACCCGATAAATTCATTCCAAAAGAAAGGAACTAAATTCACATGGTCTAATAAATGTCAAGAAATATTTGAAAAAATTAAACAATTATTGACCACCGCACTTATTCTAAGAATAGCAGATCCGTACAAGGACTTCGTTGTATGTACAAATGCCTGCTTCTAAGGATTAGGTGTTGTGCTAATGCAAGAGGACTATGTAATAAGTTATGAGTCCAGGAAACTTAAACACCATGAACGTAACTATGCAACACATGACTTGGAACTAGCTGCCATAATACATGCATTAAGGATGTGGAGACACTACTTAATCGGAAGACAATTCACTTTAATGACGGATAATATAAGCTTAAAATACTTATTTGATCAACAAATTTTAAATGCTCGTCAAGAAAGGTGGTTATCCTTTTTGAGTGAGTACGACTTTGAAATTAAACACATTAAAGTAAAAGAGAACAAAGTGGTAGATGCCTTGAGTAGGAATGCACTTCCACATTGTTTGACTACTTTTAGCAGTTATAAGACAAATCTTGAAGATTTGATAAAAAAAAAGCAGCCAAAAATGATGAAGAATACCTAAGAATTAAAGAGCAATTAGAAAATAATGTTAATGGAAACGAATCCTTCGCTTACTCCATCAGCTCAGAAGACTTATTAGTCTACAAGAATCAGTTATACATACCTATTTCGGAAGAAGTTACACGATTAATCATGAATGAGTTACATAAGAAACCATATTCCGAACACCTGGGATACCAAAAAATGCTAACAAAACTCAAACAAAGTTATTATTGGCCTAACATGAAGAACGATGCTGTAAATTACCTAGCTAGATGCATTGAATGTCAACAAGTAAAAACAGAGCATCAACATCCTGTCGGATTACTTCAACCCTTACCTATCCCATAATGGAAATGGGAGATAATAAGTATGGATTTTATAACCGGATTACCTAAAACGAACAAACAACATGACTCTATAATGGTATTTGACGTTCGTTGACAAGATAAGTAAAGTTGCACACTTCGTACCCATAAAATCTACTTGTAAATCCATTAACATAGCTGATATTTTTATGAAAGAATATTTCATTTGTATGGTATTCTAAAAGTTGTGATTTCTGATAGAGATGAAAAATTTACAAGTAACTTTTGGAAATCTTTGTTTAAAGGTTGAGATACAAAGCTGAACTTCAATACTGCTTATCATCCTCAAACGGATGGGAAAAATGAGAGAACTAATCAAGTGTTAGAAGATATGATGCGAATGTATACATAATGGATAAACCAGGTAAATGGGATGAGTATTTGCATTTAGTAGAATTTGCTTATAATAATGGGTATCAAGCTTTAGTAAAATTGAGTCCATTTGAAGTCTTGTATGGTCGGAAATGCCACACTCTTGTGTCTTGGGATAACCCTATTGACAGGATTGTTCTAGGACCTAACATGTTAAAGGAGATGGAATAGATGGTGAAAGAGGTACAACAAAATTTAAAAGTTGCCCAGGATCGGCATAAGAGTTATGCATATTTAAAAAGAACTCCAAGAGAGTTCAACATTTGTGATCATGTATATCGAAAGGTAAAGTCAAAAAAGAGTGTCTTGAACTTAGGAAGGTGTTCCAAGCTGGCACCCAAGTATTGTGGACCTTTCGAAGTGTTAGCTAAGATAGGGCCAATAGCCTATTAGTTTGCACTTCCTCCTAATATAAAAGTGCATGATGTATTTCATGTTTCATTATTAAAAATATATATACATGATGTTATTCATGTAATTGATTGGAATGTGATTCAGGTAGAACTCAAGGGAGAGTTCCAAACCGAACATTTCCGCATCCTAGACAAGAAGGAACGTATGCTGCGGAATCAAGTCATCGTTCAAATAAAAATGCAATGGAAGCACTTCATCCCTAAAGAGTAAACTTGGGAAATGGAGGATAATATGCGAGAGGCATATCCCTCCATGTTCCAGAATGAGCAAGAGAGCTCAAAATAAAGAACACCAATGACGGTGTAAAAAATGAGGGGAGAAATGTGATACCCCAAAAATATTATTATTTTGATTTAAATATTTTGACAATTATTTTTATGTAAGAGTTATTTAAAACTCAAAGTGACACTTTGCACAACAAACTATATTTTTATTTTAATAAAATAAAAAGGCACTTGGAGAATTCAGCTAAATGAGGGGACACCACCATGGCACAAGAGAACATGTGTAAGCAAGCTAGAGATATATATACCAATCAAATTCAATCTGAAACGCAACAACCAGACAAGATCCTAAATCATAGGGATTTAAGGATAGATTGGACATTTGATTGGGATGGCATAAAACCTGGGAAAAACTATAAATAAGAGTGCACTGAGATAGCATGGGACGCCATGTTGTGCATAGAGAAACAGGTTGAATGTTCTCTCTTTTCATAAGTCCATCTGCTTGTTACAGACTTTGGAAGAGAGTGTCGTGAGGAAGCAATTGCTTGCGTTCTAGTGCATGGTGGTGATCCAGCTTGGGGGTGGAGCTGGGCAAACAGAAGAGTTGCTCTCTCCTATGGTTGGGAGGATATGCCTCTCCAAGTGATCTTTATCATTTCTCGCATCATGCTCATTGGTTCAAGTATGTATATGAAAATTTTAGATTGATTTTATGTTATGGAGTCTGGAGATTAAAATTAGTTGTATGTGCTAGTGAAGGAATACCAATGCTATCATTTTTTTATGCGGCGGTCCTTCCTGGTTATGCATCGGATTTCGAAGATAAAAAGGAAATAATAGTTGTTATACTTATGAATATAGATCTATGTTTTCCTATATCAAATCATGGATGTAATATATACTATTATATATATATATATATATATATATATATATATATATATATATATAGAGAGAGAGAGAGAGAGAGAGATGTTTTCCTATATCAAATCGTGGATGTAGTATATAATCGTGTATATATATATGTGTGTGTGTGTGTGTATTCTTATATATATATATATATATATATATATAGAGAGAGAGAGAGAGAGAGAGAGAGAGAGAGAGAGAGAGAGAGAGAGAGATCTTTGTTTTCCTATATCAAATCGCAGATGAGATTTATAATTTTGTATAGAGTTGGGTTTATTTTTAGATTTGTGGGATCAGTTCCTATGTGGATTGTATAGATCAAGCAAATACAAACTCTGTGCTATTAAACAATCTGGATAGAGAACCCATGCAAGTTAGTCTATAAATGATTCCTGTTGTTTTGAAATTCAGTGCATTTAAATTTATAAATGTTGTTTTAAAACTCTGTACATTAAAGATTGCAATGATGTGCAACTAGATCAAACTATGTGTTATTAAACAATCTAGAACGAGAATCCACGCAAGTTAGTCTATAAATGATCCCTGTTGCTTTGAAAACTCTGTGCATTCCATATAAATGTTGTTTTAAAGATTAAAATCTGGGCATTTAGATCAAATTTTAAATTTTTAAGTATAACCGAATCCGGACTAAGATCCCGCACAAGCTGGAGTTTATCACCCAGTGCCAGAAAAAGATGGAAACCCTACGAAGGCATCCTCTCACCACTGTCGTTACCTACAACCGAACCCGATGGCTCCCTTCCCTCTACGATCCAGTTCCTCACTACTTCTTGGTTTCTCTTCCCCTCGGCCCACCACTGAAAGAGGAATGTTTTTATTCAGTCAGTCTCCCACCCACGTCGCGTTGCCGGTATTCACAGCCTCGAGAGCAAAGGGCTTCTCGTCTGGCTGCGGCAAAGTCAGCGGGCGCTGTAGGCTTCCCTCTTTTCGTGAGGACCTTTGAGGGCACTTCTATTTGCATGCAAGCTCATCCCCAAGACTGCGTTCATATGCTGAAAATAAAGATACATCAAGCAACAGGGATTCCGCCCGACCTTCAAAGGATTTTATTTGAGGGACGACAGCTTGAGAATGGAGCTCTGCTTCAGAGCTATAGTACAATGACGAATGCAACCATTTTGTTGGTCTCTCGACTGCGGGGAGGGGCTCCTTCTTCCACTCCCCCCAACTCTTATAAACATGTTGTGAAAATAGGGCTTGCTGCTTCATCGGGATCCAAGGCGAAAGTTCCCGAAGCAAAGGTGCTCTCAAGATCTGCTTTCATTGTGGAGTAGTCCACAGAACCTCCAATGACAGAGATAGAAGATCCTCGTGTCTATGCCTATACTAATCTCTATGAGCAAAGGGCCCTCATCTGTCACTTCAACGGACTATGGCCTTCCGCTTCGGCGCTAAGAGAATGGATCAGTAAGACATGGGCGCCAGATCTTGAGCTGTTCCTATGTTCCAAAGGGTTCTTCATTGTCAACTTCACCAATAACGAGGACCGCCAACAAGCGTTAGAGCAAGGGCCATGGTTCTGGGGTAGATCTGGTCTTTCCATGTAGGAATGGTTCCCCACTTTCAACCCTCTCACTATGAAAGCCATGAATACTCCGATTTGGGTAAGACTCCCTAGTTTACCTCTGCAATTTTATACTCCACATTGGCAATACGTTGGGAAGGTTTATCAAGATTGATACAGACCATACTTCAAAGGGCTTCTTCACTTATGCATGCATTTGTGTTGAAATCAACCTCAGCCAAGGGCTACCGGATAAGATATTTTTCTATTGGACTGAGGATGATCCTTACTTGCAGCTGATCGATTATGAGAATAATGCCTTTAGGTGCCGCTCATGTCAACAACAAGGACACCTCCAGGGCTCTTGTCCTGTATCCCCAACCCCTCCCTCGTCCTTTGGGCCACAGAAGAAGGCCAACGGGTGGCAAGATCCCAAACCCCGCAAAAGTCGTGCGACTTCATCTGCAGATGGAAAACGGCAGCACAAAGAAGCTTTTGACCCTCCGCCATCAACAATTCCTTTACATCCCCCATTAGAGGAGCAACAACCAACAGAGGATTTAATTCATAAGCCCTTGGTCTCAGTTCATTGTCTGGAAGCATCAGTAATTCCGACTTCAAACCCCACATCTCAGTCGGGGCAGTCTCCCCTTATACATGGTAAGCCAAATGATATGATCATGTCCATAGCTCCGCTCTCAGGGGCTCAAAAACGTCCTCATGAATCGGATCATTCAGACAATGATAAGGAAGCACACGTAGTCCCTCCAACTCGTGGGGATGGAATACCCCCAAATCAGTTGGCATTGGTGGAGAAAACTGTTGCACCTCCCAACTCCACGGGTTGGATTGATGTTCGTAAGAAAAAGGGAAAAAAGGAGCCTCCTCGGTTCACTCAATAAACGGATCCTCTCTCTTGGTCTTAGTCTTGTGTCATGTTGTTTATCATGTACATCCTTTGTGGATCTCTTCTAGCACAAAGGAATTTTCAGCGGTTCCCCCACTTTTTTGGGGGGGTTGGCTGCGTCTTGACCTTTATGGGCAAGGATGGCAGCTCTTTTGTAACACTATGTATAATTTGTTTGTTTGAATAGAAGGATTTTACTCTCTTACTTGCAAACAAAAAATCCCGCACAAGCTGGATTATAAACGATGCGTTTCTTTGTTTCCTCCTCCTAGATCGAAGCCCCTATCTTATAGAATATAATAACAGTTTCTCCTTTTTCCCTCGCTCTACACCTGTGACCTCTTTAAGAAAAGGCCAACACTCTCCAAAAGTTTCGGCTCTCCCTTATCTTGGAAAAGGCCGCCGCCTAACTAAACTTCACTTGAGGCAGCTATGTGCCACTTTAACCCAACGTACTGCGTGTATCTCTCCCTTTAATGGTTACGATCACGGTGGAGTTATCTTACCGAGAAGTTTCGTTTTCTTTTGTTTGTTGTTTACTACAATCCTAGTCACACAATTACATGCAATATTCAAAAATTTGGAAGGAAAAACGTTGAATATAATATAGTGATTTATTTATATATAGTTAGGAGATTAAGGGATCAAGATAAAATGGAATCTTAAGTAAACGCTTAGGGATACGATTTTAAATAATAATAATAAAAATGCTTTATAGATATGTTGCTAAGTAGATTTGGACGAGCATATATTTGCAATGAAGTAAGTATAAATAGGAAATATACATATTATCGTAGATATGTAAACGTATATGTATCTTTAAAAAGATGAAATATAGTGATTATCATAAATATTTTATGCAAGGGTTAGCAACATCAATTGGGAATACAGCATAAGGATTTATATGGTTTATGTTTCTTAAAATAAATAAATTAATTAAATAAATATAAATGAAAACATTAATGAGTTTGTTTTATATATATATATATATATATATATATATATATATATATAAATTGATGTAACTAGGTCGAGTTATAATTGTCTAGATATAATATTTAGATTGGGAACTGAAGTATAATCCGAGTTGAATATTCCCTTTAAAAGACAAATATAGAAAAAGTTACACCTCCATAATAATATATAAAAAGTCAAAGACCAACCAAACAAATCCTATTCAGATTTGAATTAAATAAAGCTTATTGCTAAATATTTATTTTAGGAGTAGTTTATTTATTATTGTGGGTTTTGGTGGTAATTTTTTCTTTCTAAAATTTAAATTTTTAGATTTTTCAAATTGTTCAATTTTTATAGCTAATATATGTGATTTTAAGATTTTTTAAAGATTTCCAAACACCTCAAATACCTATGATTCCCAAATTATTCAATTTTCATAATTAATATAATTGATTCTAAATTTTTTTTAAATTTCCAACCATAAAAACAATAATAAAAAATAACGAAAACTTGTAGCTAATTCAGAAACGTCTAAAAGAAGGTAACTGGAATGTCGGCGGACAATTGGACTGTGCAAGAGGTGATATGGACTATTGCCATTGTTTATATAATAGTCTGAGAGCTGATTTGATTAAAGAATGACTGGACAAATTAAATCTCGGGTCCATTCGGTCCATTCAAATCCAGTTGTGATACGTTGTCGTGGACAGATATTTTGTACTCAAATCAAAAGTGTTTATCAATTATTAAAGTTGTTAATAAAACTATAACCTTTAAAATAAATACTCAATTTAAAACAATGTTTATAACATATAAAAAAATTGCTCACTAATTAATATTCATTAAAGTTGTAAAAACATATGAATCTCATTATTTTGGCCGATAGCTGAAATGTTAAACTGTGTCTCTACTTAATTTGGCGGAGAAGTCAGGTGGAAAATGTTAAAGTCCGTCTCTAAAGATCTGCTTAATTGACAATACCAATGCGCTTAGCTGATTGTCAGTGTGGCCAACTGGTTCGATGTCACGCATGACTGACATTTATGGATACATTCACGTACACTTCGGAAAAACTATTTAACACCTAAATTTCAAATTTTCAATATTTAAAATATTAAATACAATGTCGTTTTCAAATTTTAATATGCAAAATATTAAATACATTGTGGTTGGTTATCAGCAAATTACATGGACCAATCAAAACACCAATGATGTAACACATGAGAAAGTTCTAAATAAAGACATCTTTTGATTATATTAATAAAAATGATAGAAGACTTAAGGCAAATTCCAACGTACAATATTTAATAAAAATCATCTAAAATATGGATAAGTATTAATAAAAATCATCCAAGACATGGGCAAATTGGGCAAATTCCAAATGTAGTAATTTTTGTTATTTCAGTAAAAACACATGCAATATTTAAATTAAAATTCATAATGAAAACACAAATAGAAGAAGACAAAATTTTAAATGAATAATTATTTTTTGATTTTAATTTTAATAATAACAAGGCAGATTGAAGCTAAGCTTCATGTCCATGCCTTATGTCTTATGGTTTAGATTGCCATGTATATATATTGAAATGTTAATCCATAAATTATATGTTTCTCTAATTAACATTGTATATGTGTATATTTGATGTAGCTTAATATGGTAGGTAAGTATAATTGAAATATGGGCTTAAATCAAATATTTATATTAATACTTCAATTAGCTACCATTTATAACATCAAAAGCCATATCAATTACTAAAGCTGTATCAATTACTAAACCAACAATATTAATACAAGGAATCCAATATAAATATCAATTACTAAACCAACAATATAAATACAAGGAATCCAATATAAATACAAGGAATCGAAACTGTGGTAGTTCAAGTCTTAAAAAAATTTCACATAAATATTTATAGTTCATGATATGCAATTAATCAATTGCATGTGCTAATTATGAATTTTCAATAACAATTGATTAATTGAATGTGCTAATTATGAATTTTCAATAACAACTGAATCAATAATTTGCATTTTCAATTCCAAAATGTAAGTATATTCTTTAGTATGGCAACCTGAAAGAATCCAAAATGATTTTAGCTTTTTTGAAGAATCAATATGCTAATTTATCAATATGGACCAAATTGGTTATCCTTTCTATAGAAAAATCTATTAAATGGATCAATCTGTTAATTTATATATTCTTTCTTTTGTTTTAGGATAGATTGATTGATGAAAAACCTTTAAGTATATTTAATTTAATATTATGAGCGTTGAGATTCCCTTCTTCAACTCAACTCTTTTGTATGCACCATTCATGTCTAATAGATGCATACCATATGGTTGCCTTGCCTAGCCAAGTGGCTCGTTGTGTGAAACATCTAGTATGTGATTCATTTGCATGAGAACCGCAACTGCAATGGTTCCCACTTGTCCATATAACAAAAGAAACTTGAGAAATTGGTTGCTTGGATCTGCATTTGATAAAGATAAGTACTCTCATGCATATGAATCTGAAATGTTTTTATTTGATGCATGTAATGTTTATGCTTGTATTTGCATGCTAGATGTGTGTGGATATATTTTAATTCTGTTGTGTATGTTTATTTACGTTTATGCACACATTTTACATGTTGAAATTTGTATTATGGCTTTGGGGAGAAATTTTGAGAGCCCAAATTTAGTTAATGTCCCCTCTTGTTGGCCGGATTAACGGATGGGGACGTTACAATATATCATGTGGAAGCAGATAGACATGTAGATGGTTTGAGGTTCTACTTCTACAGGAGGCTCTTGAGACACGCCCATCATCATCAATGGTAGTCCAGCACACACAGCGATGTGACAAGGCTCTTCACAAAAGAAATACCAGGTTTTTATGTCAGCATGCTAACATTGGATTTTTTGTTATCACCATAATTAGTCCTCTAGTCCTAAGCTTAATAGATTTAGGCATTAAGCACTGCATAGGAAGACACTTTACTCAATCTTTTCTCATTAGCTTCAAGGTTACTATGACCATCCTTATAACTCGATTCTTTTTTATAGCTTGGTCTCTCCAAGAAGCAAGATGGAGTTTATGTTACAAATAAATATTATATTATACTATATTTCTTAAGTGATTAATAAAGACATCTCCTATTAACTACACACCAAAAATTAACTTAATAATACAAAAAATTATATTATATTTCTGTGAAGAACCTGCAACAATTAATTAATGAAAATACACCAGATAGCAGAAATAACATAACTTAGAATCACTTTTATATTGATCGCAGACCACTTCGAGGGGGCAACCTCCTTTGAGCAAGCTCAATACAAATAACTTCACGGTACCTTCATTGGTCTCAACACAAACTTATATACTAAGTCTAGGCGCCAATACCATGTGTCAATACAAACCATGGGCCAATACAAAATATGGATCAACAATTACTACGGGACGACTTACAAAGCATATGCGTCCAACAACAATAATACAAACTATGGATCAACAAGTACTACGGGATGATTTACAAAGCATATGCGTCCAACAACAATATATTAACAAAGTTAATAGAAGGGTTGACATGGGTTCCTAACATCCCCTTTCCCTTAGAAAAAGCTTTGTCCTCAAAGCTTTAGATGTGGAAATTGATGCAGAATCTGAAGGAGTGGTTCCCCTGTAGCATCCTCGGGTTGCATTCCGGCCCACTAACGCCTTTTGAGTTTCAGGTAGGATTTCTTGGAAGGATGTAGACGAAGAAAGACCATATCAGCTGCGTGAAAAGTGCGCTCAGAAAGGTGCTGATCGGCTTGTTGTTTCAGTCGAATTCTTGCCAAGTGAAGATTGTCCTGCAGAATGAGAAGAATCTGATCGCGGTTTCGAAGAATTGAGTCAATTTCCTGAACTGGGGAGCTGCTGAGCATGTATGGAAGAAGAATTGGTGGTGCCTGTCCATAAACTGCTATATATGGTGTCCTTTTAGATGTGGTATTGTACCACTGGAGCGCTTCTAGGAAATAGTTGTCCACATCTGTGCAGGAATGGGAAAGGGTTTGAGCAGTCCCGAAAGGAGTGTCGTTTCACCCTTGTTGACCTGGAAAGCATCATAGTCAGCCACCATTTGTTGAATTGTCATTTTTCAGTCCCTGCCAAAAGAAGTTACATTGTTCCCGGGCATACATTTTGAGGAACCCAGAGTGCCCTACTGGTGAAGAAGCATGGAGTTCATAGAAGAGATAGCCCTGTTGAACAGATTGCAACCAACTTGGAACAAGCAGAGAAATGACTGTAAGAGAAACTAGGTCATCAAATTTGCGAGAAGGAGCATCTGCCACCATATTGTCCTTACCCTTCTTGTACATGAGCACATAGGTATAACCCATGAGTTGGATAACCCATTTCAGGTGTGCTGGGGAGGAGACCCATTGTTCGAGAAAATTTTCCAGACTCTGGAGATCATTCTTGATGCATAAATAAATTCCTAATAGGTTGGCTGCCACTTCTGTACTGCATGCAAAATAGCCATCATTTCCTGCTGAGATGTAGGTGCGGCTAAATTCGTACCGGAAAGGTCTCTTGAAGGCGACAAGCCCACTGGTTCAGCAAGGACACCTGCATATCTATCCAAGGAATTAGGGGAGACCGTTGATGGGTGCATCTGAATGGAATGGAGTTGAGCGATGACACCATGTGAATTCTTCTTAAGGATCTTTTCCAGGCGATGTGAACTGATGATGCGAAGAGACCCTTGTTGTAAGCCCTTAAATTTGTGTTGTTTCCCATTGACTGAAAACTGCATCCAAAGTTCAGCAAAATCCCATAAGATGCAGCCAAGTGTGCATAACCATTGAACGCCTAAAACCACATCACATCCACCTAGGTACAAGGAAAACGTGTCTGAGTGCAGGTTATAATCTTTCAGAGAGATATGCACATTGTGACACTTCCCCTTGCAAGATAAGGTGCCCCCATTAGCAACCATGACTTCAAAGTTGGAGCAAGGATGGACAAAAAAATCAGCATGTTTGGCGATCCGAGGGTCAATGAAGTTATGAGTGCTACCAGAATCAATGAGTATTGTAAGAGGAAGCTTCTTGAAGTAACCCCTGACCCGCATTGTTTGGGGGGGTGGTGACGCTGGATAAAGCATGGAGAGATATCTCTGGTTGTTCATTCTGAGATGGAGGGTTAATAAGCGGCTCCTGAATTTCAACCTGATCATCCATTGTATCTGGAGTTTCTTGACCAATTGTAGAGGCAGGCGGAGAATCCATATCCAAGAGATAGAGCTTTTGTTGAACACATCTATGTCCCCGAGTGAATTTCTCATCACAATTATAACAAATCCCTTTTTCTCTGCATATCTACATCTTTGTTTTAGACAAATGCTTGATAGGAGTTGGTCAAGGAGCGGGCGGGATGGGAGGTCGTTGAGAACCCATATTTCGGAAGGGAACAAAAGTGGGTTTGGAGCGTTGTTAGGATGAAATCTTGTCTTCTGCCAACTTAGCCAACCCTAGGACTTCCATCATTGTGCTGGAATAGAACATTTTAACCTCTGACCGGATTTCATCCTGGTAAAACAACTCTTGTAGAATTCATCAGACAATCCTTCTGTGTGGTTGGCTAGTTTCTCAAATTCGGTCTGATACTCTCTCACAGTTCCAGTTTGACGAAGTTTAGTGAGTGCTCCGATGAAGTCATCAAAATCACTAGGACCAAATCATTACAAAAGGAGTTGGCAAAAATCTATCCATTTTGGATCGTCAATGGCCTTGATGTACCAACGGTACCATTAAAGAGATTTCTGTTCCAAATGAAAGGATGCAAGTGGAAATTTTTGGACATCAAAAGTATTATGCAGACTGAAATATTGTTCTGCACGATAGATCCATCCAGTTGGATCAGTAACATTAAAGTAAGGAAATTCAAGCTTCGGACCACGAAAATTGCTGGAAGAAGAGAACCCATTGGTTGCCGAAGATTTGTGCTGTCAGTTATTGTTCATGGCTGAATGCTGAAGATGGAGGCTGGGAAATTTCTCATCTAGATCTTGGAGTTTTGTTTGGATGGCTGCAAGTGCTTCCTCCTTGGTTGTTGCTCCTGCGAGGGTGACAACCATAACCAGTAGTTTTTTTTTTTGGGGGGGGGGGGGATGGATAGAAAAACACAAACAAAAGCTTATTTAGTAAAGGGGAATTTGGATTTGGGAAAAACTTGGAGGGGTAATTGGGGTTTCACTAGGTTTTGGACACTTTCAGATGGACAGGGGAAGCAACAAATGGGGATTTCAGAAGCGGGGTGAAAGAATAAGAAAATTTGGCAGAGAGGGACAAAGAAGCAGAATTAGGAAAGGAACTCGGTGGAAAATTTTGAAGGCGATTGGGTGAAATCCGAAGAAGTTATGGCAAACCCTAAAAATAGACAAATGTGGGATTTCGGGCTTTGGGAAGTGAAATTTGGGATAGGGTCCTCAGGAATGAAATATGCAAAATGGGATTATCGGGGTGTCTGGGAAGTTTCAAGGGAAACAGAGTGAAAACAAGGGAGATATGGCCAAAAAATAGAATTATATATATACATACATATATATATATATTTAGGAATGGATCTGCAACGGCGCGGAAGGCATCTGAAACAGATAGATATGCAATGACGCGGAAGTGATCGGAAACAAAGGGATCTGAAACAACTAGATCTGCAACGGCGCAAAAGTGATCGGAAACAGCTCAGCTGAAAATGGACCCCAGGTATGTGCGGCTTCCTAACAGTTTAGGGGTTTCACTCGACCACCAATGTTGTCTGACGGCTTGCGTATTGGGGCAGTACCCCTCACTCCACGGCTCAGATAAAACTAATAACCGCTTTGCCACAAACGACAGCTCTTGGTTTACCTCACGGGTGGAAACTAGTCAATCAGGTAGGGGTCGTACTTTTAGCTGGCAGGTCCTCTCAATGGGCCAGATACTTTGGGGTTCCTGTGGTACTCCTCACAATGAGTTTTAGGGCTTATTCCCAAGTACTTCCCACAGTTAAGATGATAGAGAATATTCCCAAATCCGAAGCTGCAACAGATGCGAAAAAAAAAATTGGCATAAATTTCACCCAGCGAGCCCAAGAAAGTGCTTTGATACCAGATGTGAAGAACCTGCAACAATTAATTAATGAAAATACACCCGATAGCAGAAATAACAGAACTCAAAATCACTTTTATATTGATCGCAGGCCACTTCGAGGGGGCAACCTCCTTTGAGCAAGCTCAATACAAATAACTTCACAATACCTTCATTGGTCTCAACACAAACTTATATACTAAGTCTAGGCACCAATACCATAGGTCAATACCATGTGTTAATACAAACCATGGGCCAATACAAAATATGGATCAACAATTAGTACGGGACGACTTACAAAGCATAAGCGTCCAACAACAATAATACAAACTATAAATCAACAAATACTACGAGACAACTTACAAAGCATATGCGTCCAACAACAATATACTAACAAAGTAAATAGAAAAATTGACATAAATTCCTAACAATTTCTTTTTCTTAAATATTTAATAATTTTATACTATGAAAATACATAATACAATTTTCTAATCCAAAAAAAGTTACATATATATATATATAAACAATTTTTTACTACACATACTACAAATTTTATATAAAAACATTTTTTTACTACACATACAACAAATTCAAAAACTAAAAAACAAACAAAAGGAAAACAAATTCATTTAAAAATTAATAATAAGCAACAACCAAAAGAATCTCAAGGAAAAAAGGAAATATTTAAAAATGAATAAGCAACAACCAAAAGAATCTAAAGGAAAAAAGAAAATAAGTTAGAGGAGCAAGTTTGTATATAACAAAAGGAAAACAAATTCATTTAAAAACTAATAATAAGCAACAACCAAAAGAATCTCAAGGAAAAAAAGGAAATATTTAAAAATGAATAAGCAACAATCAAAAGAATCTCAAGGAAAAAAGAAAATAAGTTAGAGGAGCAAGTTTGTATATAATTTTTATATTAGAACTACCTAACCTGGTAGAGGCACCATTTGAATTTGATTCCACGTATTTCATTTTATAATTTCTAACATTTGGATTTCCTATTCAAAATCAAGTTTATATATATATTTATATTTGGAAGTAGTTTATTTATTTTGGGTTTTGAAATTTATGGACATGGTATCGAAAGCTAGATTAAAATTAATGAAACAACAAGTTATGTTAAGTTTTGTAGTTATATAACTAACATAAATCTATCTTAAATCCGAGAGGGATCTAATTTTTTGAGGTGTATTTCTTTTTTTAAATTTAAACTCAAAAAATTTGATTTCTCTTGATTGATAGATCGAGGTTTAAGTTTTAAGTTTTTATTTTATAAACGAACATTTATTTTTAATTACTTTTCATAATATTTTATTTTATGAACCAACATGGATTTTTTTTAAATACTTTCCATAATTTCTTATTTTATGAACCGACATGAATTTTTTTATTTCACTCGGTGCAAAAATATATTTATTATTAAAATATTATATTTTTATTTGTATTTATTGTATCCAGATTAATGAAAACCAATTAAAAAAAAATCTATATCTATTCATAAAATATAAATTTAAAACCAAATAAAAAATCATTAAAAAAACACCTCAAGAAATTAAATACTTCTATGATAGATCCACATTTAGAATAAATCTGAGTTATAAATACAGAAGAGGAACCCATATTATTTATATGGTTATTTACTAAAAGCTTAAAAAAATAAAAAATGAAAAATACATTTAAATTTTTTATTGTTTCAATGATCGAAATTAAGATGAATAGGTTATATTTATATAATTCTAAATAATAACACAAACTTTACACTTAACACTTCTATATAGTAAACACTTCACCATGACATGAAGCTTCCCACTTTTCATGATGAGAAAGTGGTCTTCATTATATTACCCCTTCTCTATACCTAATAGGAGTTCTAACTAAATAGTTCATAAGGCATAATACTTGCTAAGGTTTTGAGTTTTGTAAATGGGGTAGCAAGTTAAGTAGGCTTGATTGTAGGCTTGAGCAGAGGAGTCTTGGGATGAGTGACCTATCATCATTTATCATGATAAAATTATTGAAATTGAAAATATAACTACAATTAACCCAATCATTTTCCATCATTTATATATTAAAAGTTTACATAGTTATAAGCAATGTATATAAAATGTATATCGTTGATTGATTCAAGCCTCTTTCACTACATAACTACTTAATTTTGAGAACTTCTAACTTATTATTGGGTTGATATAAAAAAAAAACTTCACACTCTATATTTTGCATTGTTATTATGTCCCCAACGAGGAACATATATGGATCATCGATCCATATTATTTTCCAGCGGAGAAATAATTTTTTTATATGGTCAATGTGAAAGTGGGACGTTAATTTTTTGTTTCATTTATTATCTCCTTGCAATGTGTTGAGCAGTGGTGATGGGCAGGACAACTAACGATCACATTGTTTTTGGTGGCCCTAGACAAGGCGACGGGATGGCATAAACGGATGGCTTGTCGGCTTAAATGCGATGAGGTGTGGATTTGCACCACATTCGAGGTGGCTTTATTGCAAGGTGGGACAGACGAGGTTTATTGCGGGTTTGGTGTTTAATGTTTAGTGAATGGGTGGGACGGGCGAGCCTCCTCGAAGAATGAGAGGTCAGGGTTGGCGAGGTCTTTATAGCTTCTTTTTCGCCTTTCGATCGGGTTTTGATGTGTGTGGGTTGTTTTGGAGGCTTCTATAGGAATTTTGTTGGGGTAGTTAGTGGACTGGTTATTGGTGTTTGTTGGTGCAGGCAGAGTTGGAATTTGACGGGCATTTGCCTGTTTTCAGACATTTTGCTCGTCAAATACAGCAAAAAAAAATTTAAACCCGTTTTGTCGGAGGGCTCAATATTTTTCTAAACCATTGTTTTGACAGTCTATATTTTTTCGAAAACGTCATTAGTAGCCTTAGGCCTGTGTAGGAGATCTCCAGGGGTCCCCCGTCCCCGTCCGGGCCTTGAGCCTCCCTTGAGCCCTCTCGCCGCTTGATCCCATTAACCATGTATCCATAATCCACGTCATATAATCCACGTATGGTCACTGACTCACTGGTAATCTCTTAGAGTCTTATCTACTACGATATCATACAGGCCAGCACTTAATGCTGCTCGCTATAATATTGGCAAAAAGGTAATGTTCATGTACAACGCTGGAAGCCTCAAGAATGAGCAATCTGCCAGCATGCATCAGCGTGCTGCACATAGACAGCCAGGCGTATCTGATCCTGAATTTGGCAATTAAAGAACAAGAAATATACGCTCAGCTGTGCACATGGGAGGGGTCTGAGTCGGTCACTGATTCAACATTTAGCATGAACGAGGTTGAGAGGTGGCAACTGGCAACTGTGGCACTGGTGTTAGGTTATCCATTAATGCGTTAGGTAATCCATTGAATGCCAATGCGAATGCGATCACGTTGAATCTCGATCACTCAGGTAAGATTAATTGTTTATTTCGTTAGGTTTTCTGTTTTCACCATGTCGCAGCCGCAGTCACTCACTTTTGACTCTAAGAAAACCCTGGTCTGGGTCTGCCACGGTGAGTCGACCCTCTCCACTACGCAATGTGCATCCTGCAGTTTGCAGGTAGCTTCTACAAGAGTTTAGACTTTGCTCCGGTTGGATGTTTGGACTGTGCTCCGGTTGGTAGCTACTGCTGGAGTTTGGAGCAATATACAGGAATCATACCCGTTTTGGCCTCCGCCTCCATGCCATTTTCAATTAGCTTGCTGCGGCCTGTGGCCCTACCTATCGATGTTCGGAGAATCGAAACTTCGGAGTCTTCGTTTTGTACTGGTGTTAACTTGTTAAGTGATACCCAAATCGAAAACCGTTAGAGGAAACCAGAATAACCACGGGAATCAGGATGTTCCAACTTCTGCAATGGCCCTGCAAACCTTGAACCTCATGCCATAGGTGCCGAGGTCGAATCTTCCCCTTGCAGGTTATAATCTTTCAGAGAGATACGCACATTGTGACACTTCCCCTTGCAAGGTAAGGTGCCCCCATTGGAAACCATGACTTCAAAGTTGGAGCAAGGATGGACAAAACAATCAGCATGTTTGGTCATCCGAGGGTCAATGAAGTTATGAGTGCTACCCGAATCAATGAGTATTGTAAGAGGAAGCTTCTTGAAGTAACCCTTGACCCGCATTGTTTGGGGGGTGGTGACGTTGGATAAAGCATGGAGAGATATCTCTGGTTGTTCATTCTGAGATGGGGGGTTAATAGGCGGCTCCTGAATGTCGACCTGATCACCCATTGTATCTGGAGTTTCTTGACCAATTGTAGAGGCAGGCAAAGAATCCATATCCAAGAGATAGAGCTTTTGTTGAACACATCTATGTCCCCGAGTGAATTTCTCATCACAATTATAACAAATCCTTTTTTCTCTGCGTGCCTACATCTCTGTTTTAGACAAATGCTTGATAGGAGTTGGTCGAGGAGCGGGCGGTATGGGAGGTCGTTGAGAACCCATATTTCGGAAGGGAACAAAAGTGGGTTTGGGGCACTGTTGGGTTGCAATCTTGTCTTCTGCCAACTTAGCCAACCCTAGGACTTCCATCATTGTGCTGGAACATAACATTTTAACCTCTGACCGGATTTTATCCTTAAGACCACTAATAAAACAACTTCTGTAGAATTCATCAGACAATCCTTCTGTGTGGTTGGCTAGTTTCTCAAATTCGGTCTGATACTCTCTCACAGTGCCACTTTGACGAAGTTTAGTGAGTGCTCCAATGAAGTCATCAAAATCACTAGGACCAAATCATTGCAAAACGAGTTGGCAAAAATCTATCCATTTTGGCTCGTCATGGGCCTTGATGTACCAACGGTACCATTAAACGGCTTCCTGTTCCAAATGAAAGGATGCAAGTGGAAATTTTTGGACATCAAAAGTATCATGCAGACTAAAATATTGTTCTGCACGATAGATCCATCCAATTGGATAAGTACCATTAAAGCAAGGAAATTAAAGCTTCGGACCACGGAAATTGCTGGAAGAAGAGAACCCATTGGTTGCTGAAGATTCGTGCTGTCGGTTATTGTTCATGGCTGAATGCTGAAGATGGAGGCTGAGAAATTTCTCATCTAGATATTGGAGTTTGGTTTGGATAGCTGCAAGTGCTTTCTCTATGGTTATTGCTCCTGCACGGGTGACAACCATAACTAGTAGTTTTTTTTTTTTTTTTTTGGTGGGGGGGATGGATAGAAAAACACAAACAAAAGCTTATTTAGTAAAGGGAAATTTGGGTTTGGGAAAAACTCGGAGGGGTAATTGGGGTTTCACTAGGTTTTGGACACTTTATGATGGACAGGGAAACAACAAATTGGGATTTCAGAAGCGGGGTGAAAGAATGAGAAAATTTGGCTGAGAGGGACAAAGAAGCAAAATTAGGAAAGGAACTCGGTGGAACAATTTGAAGGCAATTGGGTGAAATCCAAAGAAGTTATGGCAAACCCTAAAAATAGACAAATGTGGGATTTTGGGCTTTGGGAAGTGAAATTTGGGATAGGGTCCTAAGGAATGAAATATGCAAAATGGGATTACCGGGGTGTCAGGGAAGTTTCAAGGGAAACAGAGTGAAAATAAGGGAGGTATGGCAAAAAAACAGAATTATATATATATAGGAATGGATCTGCAACGACGCGGAAGGGATCTGAAACAGATAGATTTGCAACGACGCGGAAGTGATCGAAAACAGAGGGATCTGAAACAGCTAGATCTGCAACGGCGCGGAAGTGATCGGAAACAACTCAGCTGAAAATGGACCCCAGGTATGTGCGGCTTCCTAACAGTTCAGGGGTTTCACTCGACCACCAATGTTGTCTGACGGCTTGCGTATTGGGGCAATACCCCTCACTCCACGGCTCAGATAAAACTGATAACCTCTTTGCCACAAGCGACAGTTCTTGGTTTACCTCACGGGTGGAAACTAGTCAATCAGGTAGGGATCGTCATCCTTTTCGCTCACAGGTCCTCTCAATGGACCAGCTACTTTGGGGTTCCTGTGGTACTCCTCACAATGAGTTTTAAGACTTATGCCCAAGTACTTCCCACAGGTAAGCGGATAGGGATTATTCCCAGATTCGAAGCTGCAATAGATGCAAAAAAAGAAAAAATTGACAGAAATTTCACCCAGCGAGCCCAAGAAAGTGCTTTGATACCAGATGTGAAGAACCTACAACAATTAATTAATGAAAATACACCAGATAGCAGAAATAACAGAACTCAAAATCACTTTTATATTGATCGCAGGCCACTTCGAGGGGGCAACCTCCTTTGAGCAAGCTCAATACAAATAACTTCATGGTACCTTCATTGGTCTCAACACAAACTTATATACTAAGTCTAGGTGCCAATACCATGGGTCAATACCATGTGTTAATACAAACCATGGGCCAATACAAAATATGGATCAACAATTACTACGGGGCGACTTACAAAGCATACGCGTCCAACAACATTAATACAAACTATAAATCAACAAATATGACGGGATGACTTACAAAGCATGTGTGTCCAACAACAACATACTAACAAAGTAAATAGAAGGATTAACATAAATTCCTAACAATTTCTTTTTCTTAAATATTTAATAATTTTACATTATAAAAATACATAATACAATTTTCTAATCCAAAAAAAGTTAATTATATATATATTTATAAACAATTTTTTACTACACATACTACAAATTTTATATATAAACATATTTTTACTACACATACAACAAATTCAAAAACTAAAACACAAACAAAAGGAAAACAAATTCATTTAAAAATTAATAATAAGCAACAACCAAAAGAATCTCAAGGAAAAAAGGAAATATTTAAAAATGAATAAGCAACAACCAAAAGAATCTCAAGGAAAAAAGAAAATAAGTTAGAGGAGCAAGTTTGTATATAATTTTTATATTAGAACTACCTAACCTAGTGGAGGCACCATTTGAATTTGATTCCACGTATTTCATTTTATAATTCCTAACATTTGGATTTCCTATTCAAAGTTAAGTTTATATATATATTTATATTTGGAAGTAGTTTATTTATTTTGGGTTTTGAAATTTATGGTAGGTTTTAATTAGAATCATATATAAAAAAATTAATAAAACGTAAATATAAAAGTATTTAAATTGTGTTTTTGAATTTATATAATAACTCCTTACATTTAAATTATACAATTTCCATAACTTTAATTATAAAATTTATAAAAATTTCTAACCAAACTTCAAACAAAATAAAACAAAAAATATAATAAAAAAATTAAAAACATAAAATAAATTAAAAATAACTAAACGTAAACATAAATATAAATAACTTTCAATTTAATTAAAACCTTCATCGCTTTTCCAAGTTCTAGTCAACAGAACCTCTATGAAAATCAATCAACAAAAGTTAATAGAATAGATCGGTGGGACTGCATTATTAAATCCACTGATCTGGAGGACAATACGTACAGTCGAAAATACAAACCGATAAAGCCCAGCCAATAAAAATGCAAGTGACAGTGGACGATCATCAGCGTTACGGTATCATTGGAATGAACGGTCAGAACTACCCGATGGTCGTCTAATGGATCGGACGGCCCAGAGCAACGGAAAAGTCAGCGGAAATACATAGTATTCACATTAGGAAATGTGTATGTAAGTTGGTTTCTGTGAAGTTTAGTTTTTATTAGGTCACTGGTTCAAAGCTTGTGGTGAGAATTGAGGATGTGTGTTGTTACTTTCTGAGAGTGATTCACCTAAATTTAGGTTAATTTGGGCCCAAGTTATATACCAATAGAATTGTTAAAATGTTATTAATATTGTTATTTTGATTTCGGAAATCATATTGTTATTTTGATTTCGAAAATTGTAAAAGTTTTAAATAACTCGATTTAAAAAATACAAATCATAATTCTTTTAACTTATTTTTATCAAAATAAAATGATGAAGTTCAAAAAAAACCTCATTTATGAAAATGAAAAAAAAAATTACTATAAAGGAAATAAAACAATAATAAATAAATCCTTTAATTATTAATTTTAAAAACGTACTTTTATTATTTCAACAAAATTAAAAAATACAAACCATTAGTCCAATGAATAGACATATCAAAAATTACAACACAGCAGATCACATACATTACAGTCAAAACAAACTAAACTTCCTACCCATTAACATAATACTACTATCGAGAACCTCCCAAATTGTTTAGTGAACCCAAAAGTAATTTCTTATTTCCATTGTTTAGGAAAACAAGGTTATAAAATATCTTTTCACAAGTTCACTTTAGGGGAGGGAGGCCAGAAGTGGTCCACCCCGACTTTGGCCACCCGGGATGCCACGCGGCTGCCACCCGTCGAGGGCAGGACCACTGCAGGTGGCTGCTCCACGTCGTCCCGGGTAGCTAGCGCTTTAATGCGCTTTATAGCACCTCGGGACGCGTGCCAGCTGGCCCTTTCCCGGCAGTCGCTCCCACCTCCCGTTCATTCTTGCTCGGGGCTGGAAGGTGAGCGTTCGGCCACCCCGGAAGCTGTCCGCCATGGCTCCGCTGCTGCTCCGCTCCCGCCTCCTGCTGCTGTTCGATGAGGCCGCTGCTTGGAATACCTGTGACTGTGTGGTGGTCCGCCCCGGTTTGTTGTTCGCGCGGAGGACGTCGCCGTGTGAGCACAGATGTTTGGTTTGGTTAACTCGCTGGAAGCTCGTGGTGGAGTGGCCCTGTTCCATGGTCGTCGTTGTGCGTTGGATAACTGGTCTAGTGTTGTTGTTGTGTTCGTGGTCTGTGGCGTGGGTTCCCCGGTGGTTCGGCCCTGTTCCTGCTTGTTTGCGGGCTGCTCCTGGTTCATCCTCGGCTACTGGTGTTCATGCTTCTGCTTCGTCGTCGGCCCCTGGTTCGTCCTCGGCTCCTGGTACCTGCTCCGCTCCTGGTTCGTGCTCGGCGGTGGACACCTGTTCAGCAAACGTGGTAGGATTTCAATCCTACCGGCTTCGCTTGCATTGTGTTTTTCAACACAACCACTCTCTCGGTGTGATTTGCTTGCCTTCTCTGTCTGTGTTCGGTTTGTTTGGGTGTGGTTGCCTGTTCAAACGACGTCGTAGGAAATTGTTTTTTGGTTTTTAATGGAGCACTATTATGGTATTTGGTTTTTAATGGAGCACTGTAATGGTTTTTGGTTTTTAATGGAGCACTGTAATGGTTGTTGGTTTTTAATGGAGCACTGTTAGGTTTTGTGGTTTTTAATGGAGCACCGTAATGGTTTTTGGTTTTTAATGGAGCACTGTTAGGGTATGTGGTTTTTAATGGAGCACCGTAATGGTTTTTGGTTTTTAATGGAGCACCGTAATGGTTTTTGGTTTTTAATGGAGCACTGTTAGGGTATGTGGTTTTTAATGGAGCACTGTAATGGTTTTTGGTTTTTAATGGAGCACTGTTAGGGTATCTGGTTTTTAATGGAGCACCATAATGGTTTTTGGTTTTTAATGGAGCACTGTTAGGGTATGTGGTTTTTAATGGAGCACCGTAATGGTTTTTGGTTTTTAATGGAGCACTATTAGCTTTTTTGGTTTTTAATGGAGCACTGTAATGGTTTTTGGTTTTTAATGGAGCACTGTTATGGTATTTCGTTTTTAATGGAGCACTGTTAGGGTATGTGGTTTTTAATGGAGCACCGTAGTGGTTTTTGGTTTTTAATGGAGCACTGTTATGGTATCTGGTTTTTATTGGAGCACCGTAATGGTTTTTGGTTTTTAATGGAGCACTGTTAGGGTATTTGGTTTTTAATGGAGCACTGTAATGGTTTTTGGTTTTTAATGGAGCACTGTTAGGGTTTTTGGGTTTTAATGGAGCACTGTTAGGGTATGTGGTTTTTAATGGAGCACTGTTAGGGTATTTGGTTTTTAATGGAGCACTGTTAGGGTATGTGGTTTTTAATGGAGCACTGTTAGGGTATTTGGTTTTTAATGGAGCACTGTAATGGTTTTTGGTTTTTAATGGAGCACTGTTAGGGTTTTTGGTTTTTAATGGAGCACTGTTAGGGTATGTGGTTTTTAATGGAGCACTGTTAGGGTATTTGGTTTTTAATGGAGCACTGTTAGGGTATTTGGTTTTTAATGGAGCACTGTTAGGGTGTTTGGTATTTAATGGAACACTGTAATGGTATTTGGTTTTTAATGGAGCACTGTAATGGTTTATGGTTTTTAATGGAGCACTGTTAGGGTGTTTGGTTTTTAATGGAACACTGTAATGGTATTTGGTTTTTAATGGAGCACTGTTATGGTATTTGGTTTTTAATGGAGCACTATAATGGTATTTGGTTTTTAGTGGAGCACTGTTATGGTTTTTGGTTTTTAATGGAGCATTGTTATGGTCGAAATTGATTATTAATGGCACACTGTTATGGTCGAAATTTATTATTAATGATTGTATGAATTAGCAATGAATGGTTGTTAATTTGTTAATGGAGTTGATTATAGGATTAGGGTTTGAAGGATGCGGGAAATTCTGACATAAAAAAAAACACCATAACAGTGCTCCATTAAACCCTTCATTGATTATATTGCTTTTGAGTGATTGCTTGAATTTTGAAGGAATGGTTGTTAATTTCTTATTGGAGTTGATTATAGGATTGATGCATGCTTGAGATGAATAATTTGGGCATGCGAATTAGATGAATAAGTTGGACTGTGAATTGAAGGCATGAAACCTTTTAACAAATTAGGGTTTGCTATGGTTCATTGATTGTTTCAGTCATTGTATGAATTTGCAATTAGGGGTTGGAGGCATGAAACCTTTTAAGAAATTAACAACCATTCATGCTAAGTAGGGTTTGCTATGGATCAGTGACTGTTTCAGTGATTGTATGAATTCGCAATGAATGGTTTTTAATTTGTTAATGGAGTGCATTATAGGATTAGGGTTTGATATGGTTTCATTGTTTCATTGCTTGATAACTTAGTATATTTTAAAATTGAGAGAAGGTTTCATGGTTATGGAAAATTCAGATATGCTTTAATGGTATGAAGGTTACAGGAAATTCTGACATAAAAAAACACCATAACCGTGCTCCATTAAACCCTTCAGTGATTATATTGCTTTCAGTGATTGCTTGAATTCTTAAGGAATGGTTGTTAATTTCTTATTGGAGTTGATTATAGGATTGATGCATGCTTGAGATGAATAATTTGGGCATGCCAATTAGATGAATAATTTGGACTGTGAATTGAAGGCATGAAACCTTATAACAAATTAGGGTTTGCTATGGTTCATTGATTGTTTCAGTCATTGTATGAATTTGCAATTAGGGTTTGGAGGCATGAAACCTTTTAAGAAATTAACAACCATTCATGCTGGACATGCATATGTGTTTGTCCCATCTACAGTTAGCCCTCATTTTGTATTTTTCTATAATTTTGGTTCTCATATTTGTTTGTCCCACCTGCTTTCATTCTTGCTGTGTGCTCTAACCTAAGTAATCTTTAACTGTGTGCTCGGTGATTGTTTGCAATGCTTACTATCAATCCAGTTCAATTCGATTTGCATTCAAGTCAGTATTGCATTCAGAAAAAACTTGCATTCAATTTAAATGTTCAATCAGGTTGGTCTACCACCCAATTTAGTTTAACATTCAAATTAGTTTGCTAACCAATAAATATAGCAATCAATTTTAGTAAGGAATGTAGTCCAGTAAATAGACAGAGACATGAAGAAAATAGTACTTGACATAAAGGGCATATTCTTGTTCAACATAGTAGCAATTCGAGATTTATACATATGGTTGGTCCATGGTGGGTTGGGACTTTATACATTTACTGTGGTTATGCCTAACATATATCCACTGTCAGATTGGAATCAAACAAAAACTTAGGAAACCACAAAACACAAAACATCTATCATTCGCCAAACACAAAACATCTATCATTCGCCAAACAAAAAACCCTATGTGCGAGGAGGTTGACTGCCTTCATTACCCAAACTAGTTGGGTTAGATACTGATGCATGACCTGGTTGTGTTGAGCTGCAAACATTTGGTGCGGGCCAGGTTGATCCTTGTAGCCAAGGAGGAATTGAGTAACCATAGTTATGACTTGAGCCTAATTGCCCTGGGTTCACTGGAGTTTGGAAGGCATACACAGTATTTCCCCCTGCCTGGTGGTATTGGGGTATCTGTATGTTAATAAGGTCCTGGAATAATCTTATGTTCTCTGAAAACTGATCCAATGGGTTGTCAACCACCTCTATCCTCTCCAGACCATTTGGATTCCTCTGATTTGCCTTTCTTTGCTCCCTTTCCTCCCTTGCCAATTGTTTCCGTCGCTCTCTTTCCTCCCTTTGTTTCACTCTTACAAGCCTTTCCTTCCTTCGATTTTCTGCTGCAACAATCTTTGCTTCCTTCTTCTCCTTTGCCAAGGCCTTCTTCTTCTCTTTTAAATCCTGCATCTCCTTTTTCTTGTGCTCAGCCTCAATCAGTAGGGTGATGTAGTCCTCTGATGTTAGTAGTTGCGAGCTCCTGCTTAATCTAAGATGCTCAGCAGTGGGATTAGATAGATGAGTTGCAACTTTCTCCATTGGCAACTTAAGGAACTGGCCAAGTAGTGGCTCATTTGGTGGGAGTGCCTCATCATCATTTTCTTGGTCCACTGTATCTTCATTTTGTTCAATCTCATCTCCACCACCCCCAAGTGGCACATAATAATGTACAGCTTCATTGTTAAGGACTGCTGGCATCGAAGGCAGGTTAAGGCTTTCATCATTGGTGGGGGTGACAATGTGTCTGTTCATATTTGTCATCGCCTCTGCCAACCACTCGGGTTGTTCTGGCTGGCTTGGAAATGTCAACTCCTCGCTGTTGTTTACCATTGCTTGGTCACCTCCATTCACACTCAAATCGGCAACGTTGTTATGAACAATCCCTTGGCCATCTAATTCTGTTTCTGTCCTTCCAACAGCTTCTATATTCTCCCCAACAGGTTCGGTGCCATACTGACTTTCACTTACGTGTTCATTGTCGTCATCCAGTGGTTGGCAATGACCTTGAGAGAGTGATATGATGTTATCTGCAGCATCTGCATCCTCTCTCCCCTGAACATCCAAAGCCTGACTACATCCCGTGTCATGTTGAAGAGCATCAGAATTGAAAGGCCATATTCCTGTCCGCCTAAAACCAGCCTTGATATTTGATGCTGTGAGTGCCCTAGCAAAAGCTTTGCTTGCAAGTTCTGCTAATTCGAACCTCTTCACCTCTACCCCCGGGTTCTTTTCCATCCAGGACGCTCTCTCAGACCTGAAGTAACACTTGAAAGGCCCAAACACACTCACATCTAGAGGTTGCAGCCTGTGGGTGGTATGTGCAGGCAGTGTCAACAGATCAATGCCTAGCCTATTTGCCTCCTCAATGGTTTGTATAGCAACGTGGCTACCATGGCCATCAAAAATCAAAAGGTGTCTGTTTTCAGGTGAAACACCGCCAGGGACAGAGGAAGCAAAGTGGCAAAGCCAACTCAAGAACAGTTCTTTTGTCATCCAAGCATGGGGGTGTGCAGCCATGCATGCGCCAGGTTCACAGTTTTTAATGTAATTTTTGAGTTGATTCTTTCCCTTGAACAGATAAAAACCTGGAATTGATGCTCCAACTGCATTGACACAACAAAGAATAGTTATCCACTCCCTACTTTTTGGCAGAATTTTGGGCACATTCCTGCTCCCTCTCTTGGCAATTACCCGCATGCCACAATTCCTCCCTGCCTGCAATCCAGTCTCGTCACAGTTCCATATATGGTCTCCTCTGTATGAGTGTTTCTCATATGCATCAGAGAGTGTCTGATAGAACTTGGTCACAACTGTAGGGCGCAGATTGAAAGCCCTATCCCTGTCAAGCCCCTCTGCTGTGCGTAACACAAGTTCTGGATGCCTTTGTTTAAATCCTCTCCACCATGATTTTCCTGGAAATCCATCTTTGAAGGGGTTTGGCCTCCCTTGACAGATTTGTGCAACAGTGGATTTGAGCTGAACCAACTCCAGACCATGGCCTAGTTGAGCCATCTCTTCACACCAAACCACAACTTCTTCTTCCTCTTCTGCACTCAACACTGTAAGAGGTCCTTTTCGCTTGGTATGGGTCAGGCCATTTATCCAGTAATGGATTGATGTTGGTGGAATCCCATGTTTTTTAGCAGCTGCTCTGATAGAAAAACCATTGAACTCTATATCATCTATGGTAGCCTTCATGTCTTCTTGTGTCCATCCTCTGATGGCACTAATCTTCTTACTGGCAGTTGCACCTTGAACTGTGGTTGATTGTGGAATAACACCTCCAGGATCTGCATCATTTTCCTCTTCAACTGTGGTTGATGGTGGAATAACACCTCCAGGATCTGCATCATTTGCCTCTTCAACTGTGGTTGATGATGGAATAACACCACTACGCACTGCATCATTTGCCTCTTCATCATCTCTGTGTGCATTGTTATTATCAGTATCATGTGCTATGTCCTCATCGGACGAGGTGCATCGTAGCTGGGCACCCCTGCTGAGTCTCCTACTTGACCTCCTTGCACGAGTAGTGCTGACTCTTGCCATGACTGCATTAAAACCAAAAACCATAACATTGCTCCCACCTACGGAGATAGAACTAGCTGTGTTAATTCACAGGGATCTGGAATATTATAATAGCTGTGTTGAGTAGAAGGTCGGGTTTAATCAAACCCTAGTTCGGGACTTTGATAAAAAAAGGTGAAAAATTAGGGCTTCTGCAAAAATGGAAATTTTTGAAATATGTGACCATAGCTGGAAGCTCCTTGGAAAAATCAAAGTTTAGAGCTTTGGATCAAACTATTTGGTTGGGTGAAGCTCCAGGAAACTCAAACCCTAATTCAGGGTCCTCCCGAGTGAATCCGGAAGATTGAAAAGCAAATTTGAGGGGTGAAACTTTGCAGTTTTCAAATTCTAAGTATACCAGGTTAATCAATGTTGATGTAAAAACTATTTAACACCTAAACAGATACATTCGAACTAAACAGAAAAACTATTTCACCTAAATTTCAAATTTTCACTATTTAAAATATTAAATACATTGTCGTTTTCAAATTTTAATATGCAAAATATTAAATACATTGTGGTTGGTTATCAGCAAATTACATGGACCAATCGAAACACCACTGATGTAAAGGAGAAAGTTCTAAATAAAGTCATCTTTTGATGATATTAATAAAAATGATAGAAGACAAGAGCAAATTTCACCGTACAATATTCAATAAAAATCATTTAAAATAGGATAAGTATTAATAAAAATCATCCAAGACATGGGTAAATTCCAAATGAATAGTAATTTTTGTTATTTCGGTAAAAACACATGCAATATTTAAATCAAAAGTTAAGTATATAATAATGAAAACACAAATAGAAGAAGAGCCAAATTTCAAATGAACAATTATCTTTTAATTTTGATTTTAATAATAATAAGGTAGATAGAAGCTAAGTTTCAAATCCGTGTCTTATGTCTTATGGTTTAGATTTTCATGTATATATATTGAAATGTTAGTCCTATAAATTGAATGCTTCTCTAATTGACATTGTATATGTATATTTGATGTCATTGAATAAATTGAATGCTTCTCTAATTGACATTGTATATGTGTATATTTGATGTAGTTGTAGTTATTTAAATCAAAAGTTAAGTATATAATAATGAAAACACAAATAGAAGAATTCAAGTCCCTGCCTTATGTCTTATGGTTTAGATTGTCATGTATATATATTGAAATGTTAGTCCCATAAATTGAATGCTTCTCTAATTGACATTGTATATATATATTTGATGTCACTGAATAAATTGAATGCGTCTCTAATTGACATTGTATATGTGTATATTTGATGTAGCTGAATATGGTAGGTAGGTATAATTGAAGTATGGGCTTAAATCAAATATTTATATTAATACTTCAATTAGCGACCATCTATAACATGAAAAGCCATATCAATTACTAAACCAACAATATAAATACAAGGAATCGAATATAAATATCAATTACTAAACCAACAATATAAATACAAGGAATCTGTGGTAGTTCAAGTCTTACAATTTTTTCACATAAATATTGATAGTTCGTGATATGCAATTAATCAATTGCATGTGCTAATTATGAATTTTCAATAACAACTGATTAATTTGCATGTGCTAATTATGAATTTTCAATAACAACTGATTAATTGAATGTGCTAATTATGAATTTTCAATAACAACTAAATCAATCATTTGCATTTTCAATTCCATAATGTATGTATATTCTTTAGTATGGCAACCTGGAAGAATCCAAAATGATTTTATCTCTTTTGAAGAATCAATATGCTAATTTATCAATATGGACCAAATTGGTTATCCTTTCTATAGAAAAATCTATTGAATGGATGAGTCTACTAATTTAGATATTCTTTCCTTTGCTTTAGGATAGATTGATTGATGAAAAAACTTTAAGTATATTTAATTTAATATTATGAGCGTTGAGATTCCCTTCTTCAACTTGACTCTTTTGTATACAGCATTCATGTCTACTAGATGCATACCATATGGTTGCCTTGCCTAGCCAAGTGGCTCGTTGTGTGAAACATCTAGTATCTGATTCATTTGCATGAGAACCGCAACTGCAATGGTTCCCACTTGTCCATATAACAAAAGAAACGTGAGAAATTGTATTAATTATAGACTCATTTATAAATAAAATAAATGATTAATTGAGTTGTTAATGGTGGATAAAACATTCTTTGCTAGATTTGCAATGTTATCAAGTTTAATGATAATGCAATTTAGTTGTCAAAGTATCGAAAATTCAAAATACTAACTAAATTATCAAAGGTTTGATTTGGAAAATTTATTTAATTATTTTTTTCAAAAATCAAACTATATGAAGATAGCATTAGTGCATCTAGAAGACTTTTTTAAACTCAAAAGTTCTTTTAAAGATTCATGTCATGGATAGATCGAGGGCATATCTGTAAATATAGGGCCATTGTTTGCAAAAAAGGAGAACCTCCAAGAAGGCATTCCAACATAGTCGAAACCTGTTCGCAGAAAAGGAGAACCTTCAGGAAGGCATTCCAACAAAGTTGAAACCTTTAGATGCACACCTTCTTTAGGTTTTCGAGTGGAAGGATTAACCTTGCTGCCGTTAAACCTATTACCTTCTCTAACAGTAAAATTTTGCCTCATATAGTCCCTCTATAAAAAAATCTCAAGAATTGTTTACCTTGGATAATTATTTCCAGTTCATAAAAACGGCTAAGAACTATGAGAGAATCCACACTTGTAGCTCACTAATCCAATGTAATTTTTGTCATCGAGCGGCCCTCAAGCGCCACGAGTTGGCGTGTGTACAAATGTAGAGAAACAGATGAATTAAACTACACACATGTTGCAATCATCTCCTATGATATCCACAAGCTGTGGGCAATTCCCAGTCATTGATGTTACAGAGTAATTTTTTGTAAACTCTAAATGCCTGATATTGCATGCATAAATTCTCAAATTTCTCAGTTCTACGCAATATATCACTTTAAAATTTTCAAGAAGAGGGAATTTTTTACAAGCTCCTCATTCATGTCATCAGTGATGGTGACTACTGTCAGAGAACACATCACAAGGTAATTGAAACCGCAAACATGAGGGGGTAGTTGTGGGAAATCTAATCTTGTAAGCTTCAAAATGGTGAGGCAATTGCAAGAAAAGAGAGAAGTTGGAACCTTTCATAAGGGATTCTAAACTATTTTTCAGAATAATTTGTTTCACTCACCCATTCCACAACATTTTACAATCAATCCCAAGACAGAAGGAAATATCCAAACTTTTCGGCTCCGCCGAATGAAAGAACAGAATGTTATCAATCATTTCTGTTTTTTCATAAATGAATACCAAATGAGGTAATAAGTTCCAAAGACATCACCATCTACGTGAGAGCACGGAACAGTTCATTGCATCTCCTAGAGAGAGCTTGGAAAGAATATGAGAGCAAAGAAAATTATCTCTCAATGTGTGGAAAAAGAGAATTGACATTCAACGTACAATGATATTGAATGTAAATGTTTGCATATGAATGTACCTATAGGATATTGAATTCAGTGTCTACGAGCAAAGCTGAGTTAGTTTTTCGCTGTGAATTTCAAGCTTCCGTGCTTTGTAGTTTTGCAGGCACAATCCATGGCTTACTCGGAACCTGTTGCAGATATTGCCACTGTCGAGCCCGTGGGAAATGAAGAAGAGAAGCATGTCAATGTGTGAATCCAAAGGATTCCAAGGGTTCAAAACCCCCTCATGCACATCCCCCTTATTTCCAGGTACTTCTAGATGTGCCTTGTCCATGATTGTAGACGATTTCTGAAGCCATTATGTGTCTGGAAGCCATTCTATACAATCAGTTTTCCTAGGTTACTTAATAATACCTTAGCACTTGAGGATCTAGCAATAACTCACTTATGGATTTGGATGGTGTTGGTTGTTGGACTAGTTCCTGACTTCAAAAAAGAAGGATTTTCATTGTGCCAAGGGCATCATCTTGACACTCAACTTCATGTGAAGTGATTCTCCTCAGAGGTGCGGATTGCTTGAGGGGTCTATTAGCTAAATGAGGTGAGCGTCTTGGCACCAGGGTATTTTTTAAGGATTATAAAAGTATACTTAAGTATAGTATTCTAGGCAATTAATTTGGATTAAAAATATATATATATCTAGATTGGTATGCGAATATTAAATATGAAACATACAATTTACTACCAAAACTTGTAAATTTTAGCGAATATTATGATTAAAAAAAAATATTTTATGTAAATATAGACGATATTAGAGACTAAAAATGACCAAATAACGAATTTATTTTTTGAAAAAAGGTCCAAAAAATAATCAATTAGCTAAATTTCACCCCTAAAAGTTTCTCTGCTTGGCACCATGAAGATGATCCAGACATTCAAGGTTGTGGTGAGGACTTGATCAACAGGCCATTATCCATGAAGCTTCCAATTACAGGACTTCGAATAGGAAATCCTTTCTTATGTCTTCACGCCCATGCACAGCCTAAACCATGACAGCGAAACCATGACATCACAACAACGGCAAGCAACGGGTGGAGGACATGCAGCTTGAGCATTAACAAGAGGACATGCAACTTGGAGCATCAACATGTGGACATGAAAAAGAAGACTGCCTCGATATGAGGATGAGGCTTTTTTTTGGACATGAAAAAGAAAACTGCCTCGATATGAGGTCAAATAAAAGGTTAAGGTAAAATAAAAGGTTGAAATGGATGATTGATTACAAGAGTAAAACAGCCAAAATACTTAGGATACTTAAAAATATGTGCCAAACTAATACAACAGTGCAGGGCGATTTCAAGAGTCCCTGATGTGCTGCGAGGCAGGGACTAATAAGGAGAAAAGACATATAGTATAAGCTCTTATCAAAAAGTCACGTGAGTTGGTACAATGATCAAATCGACAGATTTTTAGAAAAAGAAGATGGTATTCATGTGCTTATAACCAATTAGTTGGGTGTTGTGTTGGCGATGGTAATAGTGATCGCACTACAAGCGGTAATCAGTTTTAACTAACAATGGTCTTCAAAGGTGTAAAACGTAAGTTATTATAATATGAATTGTACTCAAAAGTTTAAAAAAGTAAGTTGTTATAATAGGGTCAAATAAAAGTTATATATTTATTTCTTATTTTGGGTTGCCTGTTGTGTATTTAGTCAAAGGTATTATTGATTTTGGAACTGTGGATTTATTTCTTATTTTGGGTTGCCTGTTGTGTATTTGGCCAAAGGTATTATTGATTTTGTGTGCAGGATTTTGTATATAGTGCAAGACTCAATCCATTATTATGTCCATATCATACTACGTGAAAAAATGCCAAAAGAGGAGAAATGGCCATTGTTGAGAGCACCATTATGGAAATGGATGGGTTTGCAGGATTGTGCGAACACTCTGATTGGAAGATTCTCATGTGCCCTCATTTACTCTTCCTTTACGAGCCAACAAGTGGTATTAATAGGTTATTCTGCTAAATTAATTTGTTTTTTGCTTTTATCTCAATAAAATTCATTTTAATTTTCAAATTTTAAACTAATAAAAATAGATTTTTTTTCCAAAAAGGCTACCATAAAAGATGGACAAGTAAAAAAAATCAAATCCCAAACCCATTGAATGGGAATTCATCTCCCAACTCGAATTTCTGCAAATCATTGTGTGATTAGTTGAGATCGTTGAGCACCTTTTTTGAATTGTGTTGTCTAACTCCATTTCCCAATCTATGTAAGTTCGTTGTTATCAATTAGTGTGATTGAAATAGCAGATTTTGTGGGTGGGCACCTTTTTTTGAATTATGTTGTCTAATTTTATTTCCCAATCTCTGTAAGTTCATTGTTATCATTTAGTGTGATTGAAATAGCAAATTTTGTGGGTAACATGCCATCCAGATGAATGCATCAAAAGACAAAGAGTTAGTATTAGTTGAGGCTATGTTGGAATGTGGTCGTCTCCATACCACTCTTGGAGGTGGTTTTGACGGTTTTTCATTGACTCGTATTAAAGTTCAAAAAAAAAAATTAACAGTTTTTTAATAAATCCGCTTCTTAAGGTATTAAGAATAGTGGGCAGCTTCAAAATACAGTAGAACACAACATTAATAATAAATTTTAGTAGAAGGGTAAAATTAATTATTAAACATTATAGGAAGGGCACTTTCACAAACAAAACCATAAAAAAAAATTGACTGATAAGAAAGGGTGCCCGTCAAATTTAACCCCTGGTTTGGAGGCCCAGTTGGTTTCCTGCACCTTGGTCCGGAGGTAGAGCTTGGCGGATTCGAGGATGCAAGGTTGGGATCCAAGGTTGTGCCTTCCCTCAATTTAGTTGACAAGCAATTAATAAAACAATTACATATAATTTTAGTGGGATCTAAGGCTGTGCTTTCCCCAAATCAATTGCCAAGATAATGATTTCATGCCCTTTTATGTCAGGCAACCTGTACTCTGCAATCATTCCTTCCTTACCTTGGACCCAATGCTGAAATTCTTGTACGCTATTGATAGGACGGCTTTCAATGTGCACCAGGATTCATCAATGAAGAATTTAATTGATTTGCAATGAGAAAGACTCCACATTTATCGATGTTGCATGGGAAATTCTGTTTTTTTATGGGAAAACAATATTTCTAAATTATAATCCCATTTTGCATGTCCATTTAGATATAATAGAAAGAAAACTTATAAAAATTACGAGTAACTTTAAATTCCCCGATAATCAAGGGATTTTACACATAATGTTGTTATTATACAAACCATGCTTATAAGGTTCTTTCATTTTGCCAAATTCCAAATTCCAATGGACTGCTTCCTTCAATATGACTTCTATAGAGTTCATTACTAGAAAATTGACTTTTATAGAATTCATCACTAGAAAATGAAAATGACAAAGTAACGTGAGTTTAAAAACTCCATGAATTTACAACATCTTTTTTACTATAAAAAGAGTCCAAACTTAAAACTAGCAACAAAACAAGTGTATGTGTGTTTACCAAATACGAGTCATTTCCTAAAGCTGTTTTATTAAAACAAATTTGTTTTATTGAAATTATGTCATAAGGAAAGTATTTTACATTTATTATTAATTATATTCTATTTTTTATTAAAAAAAAATTATTGAAATTATGTCATAGGCAAAGTGTGTTTTACATTAGAAAACAAAATGAAATAATTTATAAAAAAAAATACTTTTACTAACTTTATAAATATCTATTAATTTAACTAATTATTTTAATTTTAATATTTATATAAATATTTTTAATTTAAATAAATATTTTAATTGATTATTTAATGATGATCTAGTTGTTGTAAATGAGCCTTTCAGAAACAAGGCCATGAATTGTAAATTCTAAACTTTTTCATTTGTTTTTTTTGGTTTTCACTTTAGTTGTTAATCATTTTAAAATCAATTATTTAATGTTTTAGTTTTTTGAAAGTCTTTTAATGTTTTAGTTTTTTGAAAGTCACTTAACCAAACACTCAATCGAGCTTTTTATAAAATCTCAATCGAGGGTTTATATAACACTTGATCAAGATCTATAGCTCGATCGAGGGTTTTCTAAACCCTCAGTTGAGCTCTAGAGCTCGATCAAGTTCCTATGACTGTTATAAAAAAATATAAAAGCAACAACCCATAGATTATTTTCACTGAGACTTCGACGATTGTAGCAAACATTCCAATCGAAGACGACCACCCCCAACGTGCCACCACCTAATGCTAAATCACACGAACATGAAATCTAAAGATCATATTAAAAATTTGAGAATTAAGAAACTCTCGTCAAATATTTCAGCTAATGAAAGAATAAGGCGTAGTTCACCAGATCATAAAATTTCAAAGGCGAAACCTCTATGAGAGGATGAACTCACCATTCCCCAAATTGTTGTGAATTGAGTACTGTCGAGAATTGTGGAGGTGGTGGCAAACCTCTATTTCATAAAAAAATGAGTACTAATTATTTGAGCAAGTTTATGGATACATTATCTTTATTCATCTTAGCTTCTATCAATTGTTCACAACTCCAAGCAAATATATCCTTCCTACAAATTTCTACAAATAGAGTAGGTGGCAATGTCAAGGACATTGCCACCACGTGGCTCTTGTTATTTCAGTCGTCGGTGCCGGTGCCTATGAAGGATTTTGAATTTTCACACTAGTATCACCAAGTCTAGACAAAGTTGTTCCAATCACTACCAAGGTAAAAACATGCTCCTATTCTTTACTATGCAGTATTAAAACACCATATCACCAGGCTCAACTCCTCCTCAGTGCCTCACATGAAAATGTATCTTTAAGCACTATGTGTATGCACAACAATCTATATAATCCTTTGATAACTAGATTGGTTGCTTGTTGTGTGGATTTCTAAAGAGGACTACGTTGCGTCCATATTGTAGTCCAGCATGCCGCTGGGGGAGTTCGAAACTATTCCTTCCTGTTGTGTATATGAAAATATAGGATCAATGTCAAACGATGTTAACCAGGGTGGTTGAGTAGTGGATTTGTCTAGGAGGTCAATTCTCACATGTAATAGCACCAACAATATCCTATGTATGCAAGTTTAAACATGTTTATGTGATGGATACCACACAGGTAGGAAAAAGGAAAAAACAAATGACAACTATCAAGATAGGATATGGATGGAAAAGGTATAATGTATGGTCATCTAACACACATCATATGGCTTTAAACACTATACCCATTACATCAATACATATGATTACACATTTCTATATGGTAAAAGAGTTGGAAAGAATCAAATATTTGAGGTCGTTGTAGGATATTACTACTCTGCCTATCTCAAATTGCAAGTAGGTGGGGAAGGGAATACAAATGACAAAGAAGATGCCAATTGGTGGGAGAGTCTGCATATATTAACTTGTTGGACATTCAATTTAAGTTGTAATATAACAAAATTATGTTACATTGTTTATGTTGTATTGGGTTGTAGAGCATTTCTTTAATCGTGATTGGACTAAATGCATCTTCATTCAAAACCCTTAATTGAGGCATATCAATTTATGTCGGAGGATGTCATCTAATGCAGATGACCTGTGGTTTCATTCTTCTACAACTACAAAACCTCCTTCTTCTTCCAAGTGACCTATAGCTGCAAGCTCCCACAACTATATAGAACTGTTGGTTGTGTTTACATAGTTAACAACAGCAGCACAATTTTTACTCACATGGGTTAATGTTAACTGGACAAAGAGGAAATTCAAAAACATTCATTCAACAAGAGGGAACAACAACAGAACTGATATCAGAGAAATTTACTTATTTATTAAGCAAGAGATTACATCCACCACTAGTGCTACAGCTAGATTCCCTATTTGGACTCGTGCTCTCTTCAATAGCTCTATTATGTTGGATAACTCAAACACGTTCCATTTGGATTCCCCCTGCTATATCCCTTGAATTCATCCCTTCGTATGGATGGAAGTCAAACGGTCATAGTCCCTTCCAATTCTTCCCACATCCTTCAGATTCTCTTGACAGTCCACCTTTTGCAGCTATCTACAAGTTTTGTAGCCCCTTCTCTTATTTTTGGATCACAGCAGCAAATTTGCAGCCAACGTTCCTTCTGCATCCCACATGCACGTTGTGGTTGAACTCCTACGGCTCCTACCTATAATATATATAACTATTCTATGGATGATTTCAATTTCCCACTGCCAGAGATGCTCCTGCATCATACATCCCTAGTAAGAAAACATGAGCCCCAGCTCATGTGGATGCAACCGTAGTGTCTATAAAGGAGGGCGACCCTCTTAGGCATGCCAACTCTTCTTCAGAGACCCATGATGCATCCTCAATACCTTGGTTCCTCCACTTAACTAAGTATTCAAAACAGTCATCCTTTTGAGTCCTCTTGCTAACCCTCTTGGCTAAGATTTTTTCTAGTTTCTCGATTGATTTAGCTGGTAACTGAGCCTTCCACTCATCCATGTTACCTTCTCCATCATCTTATGTTCTCTCATGGAACTCGTACAAGTATGACACATTGAATATAGAAGAGATATCCAAATTTTTTGGCAACTCTATCTTATAGGTGTTATCAAAAATAGTTTTCAAGATTCTACATGGTCCAATTTTCTTGTAATTCAACTTGTTGTAGGAGCCTCTAAGGAATCTTTATTTCCTCAAGTGTGCCATTACCAGTTTACCTTCCTACAAAACCGTTTTCATTCTCGGTAAGTCTGCTTTGCACTTGTATTCAGCATTGATATACTGTAGTTTCCTCTTGACCTGTTCATGCAATTCATGCATCCCTTCTGCAAACTCAACGGCATATGTACTCTTCCTATCCCCTATATTTGGAAATTTAACGAAATAAACAATTCCTTTTGGGGATATTCCATACACAACTTGAAATGGAATTTTTCCAACAAATCAGTTCACTGAATCGCTGTAAGCGAATTCATCCTATGCCAAAACCAAATCCATTGTCCTGGCCTTTACCCACTCAAGCTTCTCAACAAGTTTCCAAGGCTTCAATTGACCACCTCAGTCATTCCAATTTTTTTTGGTTGTTAAGCTTAACTGTATATCAGCTAGGACCCCATCTTCTTCAAAAGTGTTCTCCAGAAGTCTCCAAGGAACCTTGTATGCCGGTAAAAAGTAATACTTCTCGGCAGCCCATGCAACCTCACAATCTGTTGAAAGAATAAAGTGATCACCTTAGTAGCATCATTAGTTTTTTTGTAGGGCACAAAATGGGCTATCTTAGAGAAATATCCACTAAAACCATCACAAAATCATGTCCTCTCTGAGTCCTAAGAAACCCCAAAATAAAGTCCATGCTTCTATCTTCCCACGGTTTCTCAGGAATTGACAATGGAGTATATAGACCAGTGTTTTGACTTCTCCCCTTTGCCAATTGACGAATTCTACAACACTCCACACACCTCCGGACAACCTTGTTGATGTTGGGCCAAAAATATTTTTCCTTTACCAGTGTTGTGGTTTTATCCATGCCAAAATGTCCTCCCAAACCTTCAGAGTGCAGTTCTTTTACAATATTTTGTCTCAAGGAACCACATGGAATGCACAATTTCTTCCTCTTAAACAAGAATCCCTCTTAGAAATGGAAATCCATATATATTGGTGTTCTATCCACACTCCAAGGAATTTTGCACGCTTCCCAAGCCTCTACAAAATCTGTGACTTTGCAATACAAATATTTCATACATTCCAAGCCAACAAATTCCACTGACATGGTGTTTAGCAACGCTATCCTCCAGCTTAACGCATCTGCAACTCAATTTGACTTTCCCAACCTGTGCTTCAAGACGAATGAGTAGCTTTACAAAAATTATATCCATTTAGAATGATTTTAGTTTAGCTTACCTTGATTGTTGATGTACTGCAGTGGCTTATGATCAGTGAACATGACAAAATCTTTCAACAGCAAGTCATGCCTCCACTTTTTCAAGGCCTGTGTGATAGCATAGAATTCATGATCATAAATTGAGTACTTTCTCTTAGGCTCATTCAATTTCTTGTTGAAGAATGCCACCGGTCTTCCTTCTTGGCTCAATACTGCCCTGATCATTGCTCCACTTGGAACACTTTATTAAAATATGGAAGGGACAGGACTGGTCTCTCAGTCACCTTCTTCTTCAAATTCTCAAATGAATTCCTTACTGTTGTTGTCCACTGGAAATTCCCCTTCTTCATGCATTTTGTAAGAGGAGCACAAATCAAGGTGAAATTTCAAATGAATTTCCTATAGAAGCTTTCCAAAACGTGAAAGCTTCTCACATCAAATACGCATTTAGGTGTTGGAAACTCCAAAATGGCCCTTACCTTGTCGGGATCCATCTTCAAGCCTTCTCCGGAAATCACAAAACCTAAGCACACTAACTCCTCCTTCAGAGATGTTCACTTCTTCAAATTTATTATCAACTTATCTTCCTTCAACCACTGCAACACCTTCCTAACATGCTCCAAGTGTTCTTCCTTGCTTTTTCTAAATATCAATATGTCATCCGAGTACACGACAACAAAATTCCCCATAAATGGTTTCACGACTTCATTCATATGTCTCATAAATGTGATGGGAGCGTTGGTCAATCCGAATGGCATCACTAGCCACTCAAACAATATGTCCTAATTTGTCTTGAAGGTTGTCTTCCACTTGTCCCCCTCTCTTATTCGAATCCGATGATACCCACCCTTCATTTCTATATTCTTAAAATATGTAACTCCACTCAAACAATCCATGTGATCGTCCATACAGAGTAAGGGGAATCTGTACCTAATGGTGATCTTGTTGATAGCCCATGAGTCGGTGCACATTTGCCGGCACTCACCACCCTTTTTCGATGAAAACACTACTGGCATGGCACAAGCACTTAAACTTTCTCAGATCATTCCTCTGTCAAGAAGCTCCTGCACCTACCTGTTTGCATGTTTACTCTTCGCGGGGGTCATCCGGTAAGGTGCCTTATTGGTATCAAGTTAATTTGGTGTGAAATACTCCTCATAGGAGGGAGTTCTACTAGCAAATCCTCTGCAATAATATCCTTAAATTCCTTTAACAACGAATGAATATCAAGTGGTATTTTTCTTGTACTTCCATCCTCCCCGATTCCATTTGGCATCAGTTCCAAGAAAAATTTGGCCTTATTATGTTCCTTTAGAATTTTTTAGTTGAGCACAACATGACCCTGTTACTACTACTATTTCTAGTTCTTTTGCTTCCAATGTTTTCTACTACATTCACTTCACTCTCCACCATCAATTCTAGCATGTAACCTTGTCCATATTTGGTAAATGTATAGGTGTTCGCTCTTCCATCGTGGTGAACCTTCCTATTAAAAAACCATGGTCTTCCAAGAAGGACATGGCCTACATCCATATCTACCACATCACACAAAACCTACTCACTAAAATTCCCAAACTGGAAATTTAATAAGCATTGTTCAATCATAGTCACATGTTGTCCTCTTCTTAACCACGAAACTCGATATGGATTTGGATGGGAAATACGTTTCAAATTTAATTTCTCCATGACCTCCATGGATACCAGATTCTTTGTACTCCCACCGTCAATGATCATATTACAACACTTGCCTTCCACCTTGCACTTTGTTTTATAAATTATTTTTCTTTGTTCAGGCTCCTCTATGATCTTCTTCTTATTCTAAAGTAACACTCTACAGAACATCAAATTCTCACCCAACTATTGTTGGAGTATTATCATGTGCTCTCCAATAGTGAGTGTCATGTCAGCATGAGCGACTAGCGCTCTGGCTTCATTCTGTCTCCCTGCATTTTTTTTTTGGACATTCAGAGGCCTTGTGTCCTTCCACTCTACATCTATAGAATATGATAAGGTACTTACGTCTTCCCCTTCCAAATCCTCTTCATCTTCTAGTATTATTTTAGCCTCTTCCATTTTGGTTGTTGGTGGACTCGTTCTCTTTTTCATTTCCCTTGGCAACATTTCCTTTGCCTCTGCCTCTAGGGTCCCTTCCTCTGTTTTTCTGCTACAATGTATGATCAATCTTTTGTTCCACACATAAGGCAACTTGGTAAGCTTCATCTAGACATTACAAAACCAATGTCTGTTCATTTCGTTATGGATCTAATATTTCAATCCATTCACATACCTCGCCACTCTCTAAAATTTAGGTTCCTTTATCCCTAACCTGAGTGACATTCTGAATAATTCTTCAGTGCACTCTCGGATAGACGTCTCTCTCTACCTCAAGTTTTGTACTTGCTTACATAAATTCTACTGGTAATCTACATGCAAGAATTTCTCCTTAATTTTTCTCACCATCTTCATCTAGGTCGTAATTTTCTCTTGTTGATTGGATGTCCTATCTTTTTGTAGCATATCCCACCACAGTGCGACATGTCCCTTCAACTTTATCATCGAAAATCGAACCCAATCAGGGTCCTACAAGTTCGGGTACTCGAAGTATCTTTCGAGCTCCCCTATCCAACCAGGAGAATCTCAAACTTCAAGCTTCCATCATAACATGACACTTCCACTTTGGAACTACCTCTCTCTTTCAGAAAAGATATCAGATGCACGGCTAGGTCTATTTCATCATCGCTTTGTTCTTCTACGTTTGAGTCTACTTCAATTATTTTCTCCAGTTCTTTTATCCTCCTTCGCAGTTCCTCCAAATATATGTTCCATGCACCTCACCATGTTGCTCCTCTTCTCTGTGGCATGATTCTCACAAGTTGTCTTGTGGTCATCAATCTCACCAACATTTGCAGGCCTCAATCTGGCTCTATTTCCCCACAACTCGTACTTCAGCAACAAGGCTCAACCACCACCAAAACAGGATTTTGTTATCAAATTCTATAGGAGAAAATGAGGAGTTCGTCCTCAGGATTTGAACCAACTCTAAAACCAATTAATGCAGATGACATATGGCTGCAGTCTTCCACAGCTATAGAACCTCCTTCTTCTTCCAAGTGACCTGTGGATGCAAGCTTCTGCGGCTATAGAACTATCAGTTTTTTTTCCAACTTAACAGTAATCGCATAATCTTGACTCACAAGGGTTAATTTTAACTGGATAAAGAGGAAATTCAAAAAAAAAAATTCAACGAGAAGGAACAACAACAGAACTGAAATCAAAGAACTTTATTTATTTATTAAGCAAGAGATTACATCCAATGTTGGTGCTACAACTAGATGTTGTCTTCTGGACTCGTGCTCTCTTCAACAGCTCTGATGTCCTCGAGATGAATGGTGATGTATATGATTACATCACAATTTTTTTCAGAGAGGGATGAAAAGTGGTGTATATGATTTTATAAAGTCTTGTGAAATATGCTAAAGTAATAAAGGAAAGAATGTAAGGAGCCTTGTCTTTTTGCAACCATTTCCAATTCCTACCAAAAAAGGGAATTTGTTATCATGGCTTTTATTGTAGGATTGCCTTAAATAATAAGTAATGATTGCATTTGTGTGGTGCTCAATTATTTGCAAAGTATGCTTATTCCTTTACCATCTCCTTTGAACATGAGCTTGTCATGTTCTTGGTATTCATGAAAGGTGTTTCTAGTTGTATGGTCTTCCAAAATTTATTATAAGTTATTAGGGTTCAAAACAATCCAGTTAGTCCACTAGAAATTGAGATCCTCTTTCCTACTTGGATGTTTTTATTATATTCTTGATATATTCTTTTTTATACAAAATGCTTAGGTTGTTTGGAGTTTTTTTTTTTTTTGTATGAGGTCTCTTTTTATGCCATTGTTCGAGTTGTCTAGCACTACTCTCACCCAAAGCACTAGTTACCATCAACAAGCAAATGGGAAATTCCAAGTTGTTAATAAAGAGCTAGAAGAAAATTTAAAATACTATGTTGGTGACACTACAACAAAATAGACAATTAGTGCCTAATTTAGAATCACTCTTTAATGTAATTTTTTTCCAATAGAGTTAGAGATATGGCGCTAAACATGGTGTGAAATAACGTTTTTCTAAAGCACCTAAATTGATGCCCCAAATAGCGCTAGCTTTAGCACCTAAGTTAGTCCCCTCTTTAGCACCTAAATTAGCGCCTTAAATTGCACAATGGTTAGTGCCTGGTTTAGCACCATAAATAGTACCTAAAAGAGGAAATTGGATTCACTCTGAATGGTTGCTTTAGCCCCACATGTGGCATCCAATTTAGCACCTAGTTTGGTAAAATCAGAATTGAGGGTATTGAAGCTATAATTTGGTAGGAAAATATTTCCTTTCAGGAAGTGGACGAGTTCTAGGTGTTGGCTAAGTGGATAACCGACCCAGGGGACTCCCGCACCCATCAAGCTCTCTGTGAATGCTTGCTTGCTTCCTTCTGGACGGAGAAGGTCTTGCTTGGATGCATTCTAGAAGATCAAAAGAAGGAATCAAACTTACTAGAGGAAGAATTCAGGACCCTCAACAACATGCATGATGGCACCCAAATCTTGAACTCATCCCTTAATGAACTGGGGCATCACTCAGGGCATCGAATTTATACCTCAACCTCCCAAACCAAATTCCATCTCCAGTGGGGATGAATTTGGTGATAGGGGCGACCTCAGAGGGACCGTGGACTTAATTCAAGGCAGCCTAGTTATCCAAGATGCAGTTACTTCAAATCATTTCATAGATTGGATACAAAACCCTGGTGACACAAGAAGCAAAGTAATGCTCTACGAGCGCTTGGTGGTTCTCCACTAGGTCACCAAAACCCTGATGAAGCAAGTTTTGGCCGATCACAACTCAATCATTTTCAATCGTAATCAAAAGTTAACATCCTTGAAGGACCAACATAGACTGAACACGATTATGGAAAGGAAGATATATATGGAATACCCCCAATTTTGACTTGGAATGTATTTAATCAAAATTATGTGAATGATGTAAATATGCTAGTATGGATTCCTAGTGTGAAGCTCAAGGCCAAGGCCCAACTAGTGAATGGCTAGGCATATATGATGTATATATTTTTATTTGGACCATATGATTGGCTTATCATGCCAATTCGAAATGTATGTAAATATTTTGTTGAAAATTAATAAAATGGTCCAAGATGTCTATGTAAAGAGCACTAGAGGGGCTATGATTCCACCTGAGGGGAAGAGGAAGGGGGCCTATGGGGAGACCAAATCCTATGTTTCCAAGTGTCAACCTTAGAACTCATCCAAAATCTACCATGTGCCTTGAATGAGCCAATTACCTTCTTTTGACTATTAAACCCAATCATTGAATGCATATGTGAGGTTGGTGAGAAAAGTCATTTCATGTAGTTAATGAAGCATGGGGGTTGTGATAGTTATATCAGCTGTCGGCAGTCCTATTTCTTCTATGGTCAGAAGTTATGTCAGTTGTCTTTTCACCCTTAACTCATATCCTTGGAGTCGACACTCTTTTGATCATTCTATCATGCATGTTCCTACACTATGTAGAGTTTTTCCATTGTTGTTCATGACCATTACTAGACCGTGTTTAAACCAAAAATTTGAATTTGGAGAGGGTGTTGTAAATTTGGAAGTGAAAATTGATGGTTGGAAGAGAGCAAAGAGCTTGGGCAAGCTAGGAACCTTTACCCATTGAGTTTTGCTACTTTTGGATGATTGAGAAGCCATGGATTGATGTTGCAGGAGGTTCTCCAATAGCCTACAGCAAGTTGGACTCTTACTACACACACTGGTAAGCACTCTAAGGGTTGGATTTCCTGAGGGAACTGTGGATCGGTGAATGGAAATTTCTTCCTTGTGTTGTGTGGGAAATTTGGGAGGAGTGCCATGGCTGTGAAGGCTTAGTGAGACCCCTGTAGAGCTCTATTGGAGCTTTAGCTAAGCAAAGAGAGAAAAATGGGTTGTGGGCTAAGAGAGAAAAGCCTGTAGGTGTTTCCTTCACCCTGGTGGCCTCATAGCCCAGCTTGGTGGTGGCCTCTCAGCAGAAAGAGTATATGTTGGATAGAATGCCTATGGATGAGTGGAAAATCACTCTTACACAGCCAGTTACTTGGATCTATGTTTGATAAAGATAAGTATTCTCATGCATATGAATTTGAAATGTTTTTATTTGATGTGTTTAATGTTTATGCTTGTGTTTGCATGCTAGATGTGTGTGGATGGAGTTTAATTCCGTTGTGTATGTCTATTTACGTTTATGCACACATTTTATATGTTGAAATTCATATTATGGCTTTGGGGAGAAATTTTGATAGCCCAAATTTAGTTAATGTCCCCTCTTGCTGACCGGATTAAGGGATGGGGATGTTACAATATATCATGTGGAAGCGGATAAACACACAGAGGGTTTGAGGTTCTACTTCTACAGGAGGCTCTTGAGACACGCCCATCATCATCAATGGTAGTCCAACACACACAGCCATGTGACGAGGCTCTTCACAGTAAGAATACCAGGTTTTTATGTCAACATGCTAGCATTGGATTTTTTGTTATAACCATAGTTAGTCCTCTAGTCCTAGGCGTAATAGATTTAGGCATTAAGCACTGCATAAGAAGACACTTTACTCAATCTTTTCTCATTAACTTCAAGGTTACTATGAGCATCCTTATAACTCAGACTCTTTTTTATAACTTGGTCTCTCCAAGAAGCAAGATGGAGTTTATCTTGCAAATAAATATTCTATTATACTATATTTCTTAAATGATTAATAAAGACCTCTCCTCTTAATTACACAACCAAAATTAATTTAACAATACAAAAAATTATATTATATTTTTTTTTTCTTAAATATTTAATAATTCTACACTAAAAAAATACATAATACAATTTTCTAATCAAAAAAAATAATTATATATATATATATATAAACAATTTTTTACTACACATACAACAAATTATATATATATATATATATATATATATTTAAACATTTTTTTACTACACATACAACTAATTCAAAAACTAAAAAACAAACAAAAGGAAAAGAAATTCATTTAAAAATTAATAATAAGCAACAACTAAAAGAATCTCAAGGAAAAAAGAAAATAAGTTAGAGGAGCAAGTTTGTATATAATTTGTATATTAGAATTACCCAACCGGGTGGAGGCACTATTTGAATTTGATTCCACTTATTTCATTTTTTAATTCCTAACATTTGGATTTTCTATTCAAAGACAAAGACAAGTTTATATATATTTATTTATATTTGGAAGTAGTCTATTTATTTTGAGTTTTGAAATTTTTGGTGGGTTTTAGTCGGAATTAAATATATAAAAAAATTGATAAAATTTAAATGGAAAAATATTTGAATTGTGTTTTTGAATCCATAAATAGATATAGTAGCTCTCTAACATCCAAATTATGCAATTTCCATAACTATGAAGAAAGAAAGAAATTATTTTAACCGTTTGTTAGCCTATGGAACAGACAGCTTCACCCCTAATTTCTACAACTCAACCATTTTCTTATTCAACTTGAAGATGAGTGTCCCCAATTTCTCCAAAATCCCCTTACTGAAAAAATTATCCCAAAAACAAACTGTAAAGATATTTAAATATAAATAACTTTCCATTTAATTAAAACCTTCATGGCTGTCAACAGAACCTCTATGAAAATCAATCAACAAAAGTTAATAGCTGTTGGTTGTCGATTGGGAGTTGACGAATCATACCATCCGCGACAAACAAAGAGGACAATGCAGCAGAATAGATCGGAGGCACTGCATTATTAAATCCACTGATCTGGAGGACAATACGTACACTCGAAAATACAAACCGACAAACCATGAAGAGCCAGCCCATAAAAATGCAAGTGACAGTGGACGATCATCAGCGTTACGTGTCATTGGAATGAACGATCAGAACTACCCGATGGTCGTCAAATGGATCGGACGGCCCAGAGCAACGCAAAAGTCAGCGAAAATACATAGTGAAAATTGAGGATGAGTGCTGTCACTTTCTCAGAGTGATCCATCCAAATTTAGGATAGCCCGGGCCAAAGTTATATACAAATCATAATTCTTTTAACTTATTCCTATCAAAATGAAATGATGAAGCTCAAAAATAAAATTTAATTTATGAAAATGAAAAAAAAATTAATACTATAAAGGAAATAAAATAACAATAAATAAATCTTTTAATTATTAAATTTTGTTTTACAAAGAAAAAGACGTATTTTTGTTATTTTAAGAAAATCAAAAAATACAAACCATTAGTCGAATGAATAAACATTTCAAAAATTACAACACAGCAAATCACATACATCCCTGATCCAGCCGTTTCCAACATTACAATCAAAAACAAACTGAACTTCCTATCCATTAACATAATACTATCGAGGAGTTCTTTACTGAACCCAAAATTAATTTCTTATTGCATTGTTTAGGAAAACAAGGTTATAAAATATCTTTTCACAAGTTCACTTTGCCTAAGTGATATTGAATCACCACTAAGTGCATTATCACTAGTCCACGAGTGCATTTATTTATTTTAATATTATATTGTTAATTTAGGAAAATGAATAAACATAATCTTTATGTAACATATCATAATATTAATGGTCGTCAATTCTTAAGGGATACCAATTTCTTGTGGTCTTTTTCATAACTTTGTTGACATGGTATCGAATGCTGGACTAAAATCAATGAAACAACAAGTTATGTTAAGTTTGGTAGCTATATAAAAATGTAAAAATATTATATTTTTATTTGTATTTATTGTATTTAGAGTAATGAAAATCAAATAAAAAATAATTAAAAAAAATTATATTTTTTTATAAATTATAAATTTAAAACCAAATAAAAAATCATTAAAAAACATCTCAAAAAATTAAAAACTTCTATAATAGATTTACATTTAGAATAAATCTATGTTAGTTTAAAAAAACTATTTCCATTTTATTTATATAGTTATTTACTAAAAAAATTAAGAAAATAAAAAATAAAAAGTACATTTAAATTTTTTATTGTTTTAATAATCAAAATTAAGATGAATAAGTTATATTTATATAATTATAAATAACAACACAAATTTTACACTTCTATATAGGAAACACTTCACCATGACATGAAGCTTCCCACTTTCCATGATGAGAAAGTGGTCTTCATTATTTTACCCTTTCTCTACACCTAACACATGGGTGTCTATCACATGAGTGTGTTCTCATTTTTGTATTATGGAAAATAAACTTGAAATTTTATTTAGCATCATTATTATATAGAGAGAGAGAAAGAGTTTATATTTAGAATTATTAGATAATATCAATTTTTTTTGTAAATCAATATTTTGTTTTTTTAATTATAAAAAGAATTGAGGGAGTTTTAACTAAATAGTTCATAAGACATAATACTTGTTAAGGCTTTGAGTTTTGTAAATGAGGTAGCAAGTTAAATAGGCTTGATTGTAGGCTCTCGCAGAGGAGTCTTAGGAGGAGTTTTGTAAATTATTGAAATTGAAAATATAACTACAATTAACCCAATCATTTTTCATCATTTATATATTAAAAGTTTACATAGTTATAAGCAATGTATATAAAATGTATATAGTTGATTGATTCAAGCCTCTTTCATGACATAACTACTTAATGTTGACAACTTCTAATTTATTATTGGGTTGATATAAAAAAAAAACTTCATACTCTATATTTTGCATTGTTATTATGTTCCCAACTGGGGACATATCTGGATCATTGGTCCATATTATTTTCCAGCGAAGAAAAACTTTTTTTATATGGTCAATGTGAAGGTGGGACGTTAATTTTTTGTTTCATTTATTATCTCCTTGCAACGTGTTGAGCAGGGGTGATGGGCAGGACAACTAATGATCATATTGTTTTTGGTGCCCCTAGACAAGGCGACAGGATGGCATAAACGGATGGCTCGTTGGCTTAAATGCAATGAGGTGTGGATTTGCATCACATTCAAGGTGGATTTATTGCAAGGTGGGACGGACGAGGTTTATTGCGGGTTTAGTGTTTAATGTTTAGTGAATGGGTGGGACATGCGAGCCTCCTCGAAGAATGAGAGGTCAGCGTTGGCGAGGTCTTTATAGCTTCTTTTTCGTCTTTCGACCGGGATTTGATGTGTGTGGGTTGTTTTGGAAGCTTCTACAGGAATTTTGTTGGGGTAGTTAGTGGACTGGTTATTAGTGTTTGTTGGTGCAGGAGGCGAAGGGCTCTTCGCTTACATATTGATGCTTCTGTGGGCTTGCAGAACCTTGGACAATGGTGTTGTTATTTAGGTTGGCGGTGGTGTTGGTGGTTTTTGCAGTGTTGTTGCTCGGTGTTTGTGGCGTGTGGTTTGAGTACTGTGTGCCATGTCGTTGGTGGTCGATCGTACTTCTTGCATCGAGTAGGTATGCACACAACCCCAGTGGATAGACTGTTGGGTGGTGGATAAATTATTGAATGGTTATTCCTTCTTGGTTTGGGCATTGTTCTTTGGCCGATGCTTTCACTAGCTGTTCATTTTTTGGTTTCATTGCCAGGTTGTTGTTGACGACTGTCTTCTATAGTTGTGGTTTGTTTTGGCCAGTGCTATGTTGGTGCTTTTGTGTGCTCTATGCATGTTGGCCTCTGTGTGGTGTTTCTAAGGGGTTGATGCACAAGAAGCTTGGTTGCGAGAGGTGAAGGGTTTGTGGCTTTTATTTGAAGTTTTTATTTGTATATGGGTGGGTTGCGAGGTGGGTGGTCTTGTGATTTTTGGGCTATGTTGGGACTTTTTCTTGTAGCAAATAATGATGGACTTGAGGGTATGTGTGCCTTTCTGCTATCTCATTGTGTTGCATGCATTTGATAATGTCTTTCCTATAATAAAAAAATCGACATGTTGTTGAGATGAGAAGCGACTAGGGTTGTTCGGTTTCGTGGACTATCAGGGCGATTATGTGGTGAGCAATAGATAGGGCAATTTGTCAAAGTAGAATTCATTCTAGGTTGAATTTGGAGGAAAATGGTTTCAGGTTTTGTGGCTTTGTCTACGTCATTTTCATGCCTTTCAAGGATTCTTTGTCATGGTTTCTTATGTCTTCGAGGCTTTGTTGTCGTGGCTATATGGGGTGCCTGGTGTCGTTTAAAACAATGTTCTTAATTTTTGTATTTTGTCTTTACATCTGATTAGAACATCTTAATGATGGCTCTTCTTGAATGAGTTCTATGTTTCACTGTGGTCCGTATTCATTATTGAAAATGTTGTTTATATAGTTAGCTAGACATGATAGATTTTTTTGGTTTGTTATGGTGTTGAGGCCGAATGCAAGAATTTTTTGTGTTCAGGATTCGATCTCGTTTGAAAAAGGGGGCTCTTTGCACATATATTCTTGTGTTGTGTTAATAGACAGTACCACATTTTTTCCTATATTGATTTGTAGACATTTGTTACATGAAACAATAGCTTGTATGTAAAAAAATACATATGACACCAGTCGTGGTTTTACACTCCAGTCGTGAATTAGAACTTATCTTTGAGGAGATTTTTTTTCATCTTAATATATATATGGATGGATCTTTCTTCCAAAGACTGTGGCTATGGGAGTATACCAATATATGCACGGGTTTTAAAATGCATTGCTATACTTTCATGGGGTTTACATGAATCTGACTTTCAAGGGCTGCAAATAGATGATATGAGAAAAATTTCTATAGAGTTGAAAATTGTGTCATTGTGTCAAACCTGCCTGAATCTTAAAGCAATCCTAAAATTGTCCATCATAGATATTTGGATCTAGATTCAAACTCTGCTTTTGCTAACAAAATATATTGATGGTAGAGAATATAAAACTAATTCTCGTGCAATAACTACACTAGATATTTGTTTACAATAGATAAAAGCATTTGTTTTAGTTGATCTTCGTCCCAATGCAAAAAGGGGAATTTCACCATGCATGTCTATGTGTCATCTATTATAGACATAAAGTATATGTTCTTGTCAATTGTAATATTGTTATCTTTCCTTTCACATTTTCTCATCATTCAATTTTCAATGCTTTGGAAACACTCTTATGATTTTAAACAATGTAGATTTCTAGATATAGTGTAGAGATTTCAATCATGTGCATTTGTATATAATTTTATTATGTTCTTATTTCTAGACACTCCATATGATACAAACTAGTGTTTACAGCTTTGTTATTCACAATTTTGCTAAGTCGTTTGACTATAGTCTACACACAATGTGCAGGAACAGGTACAATTGTTGCAATGCCAATGACTTCACAATAATGACTATTTTTTATAAGGAAAAGGCATTTTCTCAAAGGAAAAAAATGCAATACAAGTTCTAGCACTCCCAAAAAATATTTATAGACTGATATTTTGCATCAAGAAAATTGTTTTCTGCTATGGTTTCTTTGTTTCTTTGGTTTGATGGCACAAGACACAGACATAAATTTAAAATGTATAATGTTTAAAGAGTTATTCTCCAGGTGTATTGGATGCCTACACTGCAAATTTTGAAATTTTGTCAATGATTTTTGCATAGCATATATGTCTAAAGCTACTGACATTTACAAATCAAATAGAATTTTTCCTTAGTATAAATGCTTCTATGTCAATGTTGCAACAACATATTTTTCTTCTATAGTATTTAACAATATCCTTGTTTTTTAGGTAATATCATTTCCTTTTTCAACCTGAATGGGTTCTTCCACCAATGGTTGATACAATTGAAATTGCACAGGTTGTTATGTTGTTTTCAATGATCTTGGATTTGATAGAACCACGATAGAACCTAGGCTAAACAAACATCGTTACAATATGAAATTTGAACTTAGAAACACAGCTAACACTATGACAAGTGAAAAGGAAAATGGTGGTTCTCTCTTATTGTTGTGACTTTTTCAAATGGGTTTTGTCTGAGGTATAAAATTCTTCCTTTTCTATATTGTTTCTAATGTTTCAAATTCGATCGTTATTTGATATTTAGATGTTATATAGTATAATCTAAAAGAGGGTTACAAACTTTTTCTGCTATGTTTCTACAAATTTTCATGACGGGTTAGTCTAGAATTTTACATTACTTTCTATGGATGAGTATTTTTTCCCTAAATTGCACAGTCCATGCTGGTTGTTTTCCATCTAAAGTTATTAAGGCATAGCTTCCACTATTATTTTTTGTAAACTTAATATAATATTTGGTCAACTTTATTGTGTTTTGCTATTGTCTTTATCTTTTTAATTTAAAAACCCCCTTTCTCAAATTATATGGACATGTATAACATGTGTTTCAAGCTTGCTATAAAATATCTTAATATCGAGAAACAAATAAGAACATTTTATCATCAATCAAGCCATTGTGCGGTTTAAGTGCTAGGCATAACGAATGGCAAGATGAAATTTACATTGTTCAATTATTTAATTACAAAATTTATGGCCAGTTGCATTGTAAATTTGATCTAAATTGAGCATTCACATATAGTTCATAACCCAACTGAAATCTTATAAATTATATATTGTCCCTTCTATTGCATTTTCATAAATGTGTTTATGATGTTTAGTACAGCCTATGCCAAACGTTATGGCTCTAAAAAAATTTAGACATGCACTCGTATCAAGTGCTAATATCCTCATGCAATTACATCTTCCCCTCGTGTTGATCCCTTCTCCTGCAATAACAATTTCCAACATTGGGTACATTGCCACCTTGTGGCTCTTGTTATTATTAAGTCCCTAGCATGATATATTAGTTTTCCCATACACAGTCTATATTTTGAATTTATAAGGTTTAACCTTGTTGCTAATTTTTTGCATTAATTTATGTTTTATTTAATTAAAATGTGATTGGTTGAATCATGGTGATGTCACCCTTGGGATTTGGAGGGGGTTTGGAAGCAAGAGACATCATCTACTCCTTGCAAGCTTTGCAAGTCACGTTAATGCAAGGATTTTGGATTGAGGACACCTATATTTTTCGTAATATGGGGATTTGTTGGCTGGTTGATGTGCCCACTGAGGCCCGTGCCTTCATGGGATTGCATCAATATACATATTTGCATTAAATTTTATTCACTTGTATTTATTTCCCATTCCTTCATTGCACTACTCTCAATTACAACATTAGCAATAACAACAACTCAGCTTGCAAGTAGAGCTCATACTGAGAAACAATTCCTTCATTAAATTTGAGAACTCCATCAACTGCACACCTACGCTTTCATCAACAAAAGCATTCATGTCGTCCTTGAGTATAGATGGTAGTGTGTCCAATGACGAGTCAAGGGAGTCTCTCACATTTATCCTTTTGTGAGGATCATTCATTCATGAATCATTCATCTAGTGTGGATCATATTGTATTGGGGCTAGTGGCATTTCTCTCTGTAAGCTTGGAGAAGATATTATGGAGATAATAGAAGACTAAACACTGGTGTATATGTTATTGCTTACCTTTGTGTAAAAGCAATTTCATTGTTTTATAAGTAATATATTTATGATCATTATATGCTCTTGCTAATTAAATTCTTGAGTAAAGCCAATTTTTGAATCTATGTGATATCATAATTTTTTTGGCTTGTCATAAGTTATTTAATTGGGATATAGTTTCTTTCTCATGTATTGCAGAGATTGTATCTAGTTCGTGTGCTATTTGTCTCTAACATTCCTATACGGAAGCATTGACATGTGTTGTTTGTCTCTAACATTCCTATATGGAAGCATTGACATTTCCAGGGAATCTCATCTCTTGCATATTTACATAGTGTTAACAAGAAATGAACCCATTATTAAGACCTTTAGTGACTTGTCATTTCATAATTTGTTCTATGTGATATCATGAGTTTATCATAATTTTCTATATGTTGATCATATTAAACATTTTGATTTATTTTCATACATATCATGTCATGTTTATTTCAATCATCTTTTACTCAATATTTATATGGCTTTGAGCAATCTTATAATATTGAAATATTTATCATGAGCACCTTGTTCTTGTTGCAATAGGATTTCTATTCTTATAAGTGCAGAGGTTATCTTGTTCCTACTTGTCTCTAACGTTCCTATATGGAAGCATTGACATTTTCAGGGCATTCATCTCTTTCATATTAACATCATACTAATAAGAAATTCACCTATGCTTAAGATTAGTTGCGTGATGACTAAATTTTCATATATTTAAGTGAAATCTTGGGCTCACTATTTATATGTTGTGGCTGACACTTAATGTGTAAAAGTAACTCCATTTTCCTTAATGAGCAAGTTAATCTTTTATTTGATCATATTATGTTGCCATCTTTTTATATGATGTTTGTTTACCTTTGGTGTATAAGCATTTTCATTTATGTATTAGCACCTTTATTTTATGACCTTTATATGCTTTAATCTTGAAGTTTCTTGTGCAGATAAGTTCTTTGTTTAGGCTTTCATCTCATTCCAGACATATTGAAGCACCATCTTCTACTGTTAAAGTCATGATGTTTATCTGTATGATAACATTTTCGATGTGTAGACCATTGGGGTCTTGTTCCTTTGATGTTTGAGGTCTTCTATAGATATTTCTATTTGCACTTTGATTGGAAGAATGTCTGCTATCCGCATGTGTATTGGCCATCTAGGTATTTTTGTACACTATTGTGATGTTCTTAGCCACATGTTCTGTTGTATCAGCCGTCAAAAGGTATCTGTACACTGGTGTGGATGTTATATCAGAGTTCTTCAGCTATCAGTTATGTTTGTGATGATTCTTGTGGTGATCTAGGCATCGTGTGGATCTAGTAGCCATGTTGGTTCTCTTTAGATCTGGGCACCTTGTTGTTGGATTGCGTCACAAGTTCTCGACATCTTGTGGATCTAGTAGCCATAAAGGCTTCTCTTTAGATCTGGGCATCTTGTTGTTGATATTTCATCGTACAACCTGGTTTGTGTGCAATTTCATGATTCAATGAGAAGCGGTTGTTCTTCATCAAATTCCATCAGCTGAAGTGTTCTTCTTTTGCAGCTTTGGTTATTCTGGAAGTTGTCATCAAGGGGGAGCAATAATGACTCCTTCCTTCCTTGTTAGTAGGATTTTCTCCCAGCCATTATTATGGGGGAGTGTTGGAATATTTTATATTCCTTGGAAGGTAATAATGTCTTTGTATTATGTCCGAAGATATCCACAATCTTATGTAAAAGAGTAATACATTTATCTCATATTCATTATGGTAAAATATACTCTTGATATTCATTATTATATAAAGAGATGTTATTATGGAGAATTATATTATCCCACATGTAATATGTGAGAGTAATTCCTCCTCATCTCTTAGTATATAATAGAGTCAAGGGAGTCTCTCACATTTATCCTTTAGTGAGGATCATTCATTCTTGAATCATTCATCCATTGTGGATCATATTGTATTGGGGTTATTGGCATTGTTCTATGTACGCTTGGAGGAGATATTCTGGAGATAATAGAAGACTACCTTCCCGTAGACGTAGCCTAATTGGGTGAACCACGTATATCTGGTGTACTCTTTTCTCTTGTTCTCTTTATGTTCTTATTTACTGTGATATGTTATTGTTTGCATAGATAGGTGAGCTAGTTTAGTTAGATCCATATCTCTGGATAAATCTCTAAATGCCAACTGTTGTAATTGGGATGCTTTGTCTAAAGTGATGGCAAGAGGCATGAATAAATCTTCAAAGGTTTACATCTTTGTTTTTGTATCTTTTTGCTGCTACATGGTCTTTGATCCTTTGAACCAAAAAGTGTCTTCCAACTTATATAGAGACAATGCCTTTTACTCATTCATTGAAAATATGTAGGTTACCTTTTTCAAATCACAATTTTGTTTTCATTTTATTATAACAATGTTTTTTTCTCTTTCATTGAAAAGATGTAGGTTACCTTTTTCAAATCACAGTTGTTTTCCTTTTATTGGTATGAACCAAGATGGTTCATATATGAAACTTCCAATCTAAATACAACAGCCCATAATAATCCATAAAGGATAACAAAAATTGAATAATGAATAATTGAATTGATGATTTACAAAGGTAAATGTGCCCATACATATATTTACTAAGGCACAAGGTGACTCTTCGTAAGGAGTCAATTCTTATTTATACTTATTGTTATTATATGCATTTATTATTTATTATTTATATTATATATAATTAATGCTTATTTATGTTTATAACATTGTCTTCCTCTTCAAAAATGCTTTTTCCTCAAAGCATAATATTGATAAAGACAATGTTACATCTTTTCATTTTGTAAGTGTCATTGCATCCTTCTATCCTCTATCGTAGTTGATGATACGTGACAATATGAACTTGTAAATGTTGAACACAACCTTCGCAATGTAGACGGATCGATCCATCCTAAGTCGATTCTCTACAGAACGTTGTGTTGCCACGATGAAGTGTCATCATAAGACTTATTTGCACTGGAATCATTAACTTTTTCTAGGTGTTCTTGACTTTTAGGATATCTACTTTTGTGATTTTGATGTCAATAGGGAATTTTTTTAACGTCATTTTCCTTGATCATGTATGTAGTTTTTTCCTGTCTTAACCTTTGTGTATTTTTTTCTTCGACTGGGCAGATATCCTGATTCATGATTTGAGTTGGATCTGTAAGTGTACCTTTTTCCATAACTTGTACTTTTGAAGATTTTGTTGTCTCGTTCTAAAGTTTTTCTAATTTATCTTCTAACAGCTTGTTATTATTCTGAATCTTTTAAACTTTTCTTCTTGTGACTTTTCATCCTCTTTGAAATTCTTAAGATGTTCATTAAGATCTTGAATTTCTTTTTCTTTCTCCAGTAGTTTCCCTTCAATATCTTCATTGTCCTATTCCAATTTTCGCATTTTTTTTAACTTTATGATTTCCGTAAGTAGAATTTTGGTATGGTTCTTTATTCGAAATATTTATTTGGTATTGCTTGATAACATTTTGTTGATCTTAGTGATCTCTAACTTGTGATCTTTTTTGTTGCCATTGTTTTGCTGCTAGAGTTCTTTTATTTGTTGTTGATGACGGCAGTTCTCTGATTCTTGATATTCTAATTTCTTTCAGATTTGCGCAAGTTCCTCATCCTTGTCATTTAGGAGGGATTTCAAGCGTGTAACTTCTTCTTCTAGATATTCAGTTGTATTTGATGAAGGAACTCTCCACGATGAGCAATGTATTGTTATTTTCTTCTTCTCATGAAAGAAGGTCGTGACTTTCGTTTCAGCATTGAAGGTGAGCATATCCAATGTTTCCAACCAGTTAGAACCTAATATCATGTCAGTATTACCGTCGTTTATATATGCAATGGTGAATTCTGATGTAAGATTATAACTACTGATATGTAAGTCTAGTTGCTTTATTTTATCTTCGTTCCTCCCATTCTTCTCTATATCTGCTTCTAGAACGTGTAGTTGATTAACAAGATCAACATTAATAAAAATTTCTCTATTATTTGGACTTATGGCGATGTTAATAAAGCTTTCATAAAATGTGCTAATAACTTTTAGCATCATCATAGGCATTTTCGTTGGAACATTGATAAATCTTTCTTTCTCGTGAGTAGAATTTGTCTCTTCCATGGTTTACGACATCGAATCTTTTCTTTGGTGAGAATTGGAATACCCAATGTAATCCTTTGGTAAGTCTTATTTTCTTAGACAATGGGTAGACACAAAAGGTGTAATAATTATCAATGTGGCTCTTTTTGTAAAAAAAAAATCTTATTTTCCATTTTTCTATTTCTTCTCTTTTTTTGTGTATGCCCTTTCTATTTTTAAAAAAATGAAACTATATTATTATTATGTTATTGATTTTGGGGAATAATAATATATTAAATAATAATAGTAATAATTACTATTATTAAAATTTTAATAATATTAATATTAATAAATATAGTAATTATTATTATTAAATTACTATATATGCTTTTCTACTTCTTCTTTTTTACCTTTCATTTTTTCCAACAATAGTTTAAAAAATAAAACCATTTTTTTACCTTTCACACAAGTCGATTTTTCCAACAATAGTTTAAAAAATAAAACAAAATGTAGTTTTATAAAAACAACGTGTTGTTCTTTTTTCTTTTCTTTTTTTCTTTTTTGAATTTTTTGATTTTTTTTTCTTTTCCTTTTTTCAGCACGAGTAATTATTTCTTCCTTCTTTCTTTATAAAAACCATCTGTGGTTTTTATAAACCAAATGTTGTTTTTTTCTTAATAGGGATTTGATAAATGACCAGAAGCCTAATATGGTCAAAGACCTAGGATAAGAGAAACTTTGAGTTGATAGCTACTAGCCGGAAACTACAACTTCGCTCTAATACCAATGGTATGAACCAAGATGGTTCATATATGAAACTCCCAATCTAAATATGACATCCCACAATAATACATAAAGGATAATAGAAATTGAATAATGAATAATTGAATTGATGATTTAGAACTTGGTAAATGTGCCCATATATATATTTACTAAGACACAAGGTGACTCTTCATAAGGAGTCGTGTCTTATTTCTACTTAATATTATTATATGCATTTATTATTTATTATTTATATTATATATAATTAATGCTTATTTATGTTTATAACTTTATTAGTTTTATCATTTTTATTTAAACCTCGGAAGAAGAAGTGCTTTAAGAAACAATGCTCTAATGGGTTACACTACAAAGAGTGGATTTCCTTTAGCTTATGTGCTTTTGAGGGGTAGTTATTTTGCCAAAATTTCCCCGGATTTGGACCTGGCCTCATTCCTTTGAAACTCATGCGTTATAGGTGGGTCATATCATAATAAGATTGTTATCTTGGTGCACAACTAGACACTCTATCGACCTTGCCATTGATGGGATGTTGTTGCCATTGTCTATTGGTTTTCTTGATTTTGGGTTTATACTTTGTAGAGGGTTCTTTAGATAAGTTTGAATATTTCTTTTATGTAGACCTTATAAAAAAATTTATATCCAATAGGATTCAATAACAATTAGTTAGTTTAAGGGCCACATAATAGAATATTATCAACTCATGGAGCTTTGTATAAAATTCTTTCATTTTGCATGGATTTTATCAAGGACCAAGTCAATATAAAGTGTCTGGTTTTTACATATTTTAGTGTCTTTAAGTAGTACAATTGTGCGCTTAAATGAATTACTTTGTACAAAGATTAATTTGTTTTTTGATAATTATTTGTTCTAGTTAAATTGGAAATTTTAGGTGGTGGCAATCGTCTTAAGTTTTGTTTATTTAAAATCTAGTGTCTTGAAATTTTTCTAAAACAATATCTAGAACAGATGATTGCTTCTCATGAGTTTGATTTTGTCTAAAGTTCTTATACCTTTACAAGTCAACGAAGAAGAAATATGTTGGCCGTTGTGTAAAGACTAGCTTTATTCTGCATTTGTTGCTTATTTACATGACAAGGTTATCTCATTAAAATATTAAACTCATATATATTTGCAATATTTGGAAATTTGTTATGATAATTTAAATTACGAATTTGAAAGGAGCTATAGATTGAGCATTCAAAATGGTTTGTTCTTGCAGTCATCTTTTTTGGGTCGAACAACAAATTCTTCATTACAGATATTAGATAAGCAAGGATTGGGAAGTTCTAAGTTTTAGATATTTGGTGGGGATGACAGCAACAGTTCACATGCCATTTCAAAAGTTGAAAGTCGAGAATATATGGTAAGGAAATCAACATTTTGAAGATTGAATTTAAGTGACATTGCTTTTTTTTTTCCTTTATGTTTTTATATAAATACTTCTTGTATTGCATAAATATATTTACCTCCAAACAAGGGGAAAACATATAGTTTCCTCAATAGATTGAAGTTGGCTTGTGTGGACTGTAGGATCAGAAAGAAAATAAACACTCCACAAATAAATTGAACAAAATATATTTGACCAAAAATAAAACTAAACAGAATGAGCTAGGGAATAATACCGCAAACAATAAGACCAACTCTAGCATGGGTTTGTTGCTTTCAAATTCTTCGTCACCAAACTTCAGAAATATATAGGACTCTACAAAGCAGAAATATAAATGGGGTCGAAGAAAACAAGCAGGTCTATAATATATCACACTTTGCATCCTTTAAGTCCTTTAGATTAGTCAAATATAAAAAGAACTAGATGAAATTTGGCCATTGGTTGAGGTGGTGTTTGGTTTGTACCTTTATCTTTTGACCTTGGGAAGCTACGAGACTGTCATCGTTCAAATAGATACTTGGTACATTTAATATGCATTTCATTGGCAGGGAATGTGCACTGCAAATAGAATCTAATTAGTTCTTGGAAATGGATGTGGCAGCATGGTTCCTATGCTAAATTAAAATTTCTACTAATACAATATGTCTTTGGATTCTATCATTTCATTTCAACTAGGCTAGTTAAACACATTTTTCATTCATTTATGTCATTAGGAAAGAACAATGAGTTCAATTATACATTTATCATTCACCATTCATCTTTATGCAGTATATGTGTTCCACTCATTGTATGTAAGCCGATTGAGATGCTACATAATAAATCTATTTGCTAAGTTATGGCCTCAAGAAAGAGAGCCCATTTTTAATTTTTCCATAACTTTACTGATGCATTTTCTATTTTTTTCAAATTTCTAATTATTTCTTTGTTTGTTCTCTACATGATGAATGTTAATGAATTTATTGCTATGAATGAACTTGTAAGTAGCTAGACTGTAATAATTGAAAATGTGTAGCTGGTGAGGATTGTTCCTATGGAGTTATGTTTGAGCCCTAAGCTTTACTAGCTCAAAATAAAAATGAATTTTAATTTTACTATTTTTGTCTTGTAAATTGTAATGTAATAAAAAATTTGTTCAAATGATCTTTTTAGGGATGCCATTTTTTGTAGACAAGTTTATTATTATTGATTTTGGTTAGAAACTTGGGAATTGCTAAGAGAAACATGCTCCAAAAAAGGTGCATTGCATAAACCCCTCAATTTAATTGAGGGGTATATATTTGTCAAATTTGGCATTGACTTGCATTTGGCCTCATCCCCTTTTGACATTCCATTTAGATGGGGTAGATCACCTCTAGAACGTAACCCTCGTGGCGAATTTTATATTCCACCAACCTCATCAAGCTCACTAGTGAAACAAGCTTCTCTTCGCAATTTGATTTATTATAATAAATGTTTATAGGTTTTGTTGTTTGAGAAGTTTTTTTTTCCCGCGAAAAAAAGCATACTATTGATATTCAATTCTGAATCAAATAGCACATGATTACTTCCAGCAAATGTTGTACTTTCAAACAAAAACCTCAATCATATGAGATACCGAACATACAGAATATACAAGGTGAAAACCCCATCAACCTTACAACAAAAAGAGCTCAATTCATAATCAGTCTAGGAAATATAGAGCCTGAGTCTATCAGCTGATTTTCAAAATATTCATCCCAATATAAAAAGTCCTCCTCCCCTTCCAGTGCCAACTTTGATAGTTGATCAGCTTGATCATTAAATTCTCTGTAAATATGTTCCAACGAAACAGATCTGAAAGTGTTAAGTTCCTCCTTTGCTCTATAACACCAGTTGACCAAATTTAACACATTAAGATCATACTCACCTCAAGCCCATTTGATGGTAACTCGTGAATCCCCAAAAATCTTCACATTCACAAAACCAAAAAGATTTGCAACCCGAGAAACACACCACAAAGCCAGAAGCTCCACCTTCATATTGGATCATTTTCCACATTTTAGGCGAAGTGAAAAATAGTGAAATTCATTGATAAAAATCACCCCTCCTGCTCCACAATTTCCCAAGTTTGCTGCTCCATCAAAAAATAGAACCGAATCATTGACAGTAAACTGAAAATTCCCAACCTTCCTATGAATAGGAGAAATATGTCCATTTTGATACTGTAGATAATGAGAGAGAACAACATTATATATGCCAGCCACGTTTGGAATTTGTTCCTCAAAAATGGCCCTGTTCCTTACTGTCCAAACAGTCCAGCAAATGAAAATAGGTAATGTCAGATGTTCTTTACAACTTTTCAACCAATCTTTCAAACAAGATTCAACATTAATACCACTCCATTTACCAGTAATACCAAAATTCTAATAAAATTTCACCCAAATATCTTGAGTAAAGGAGCAATCCATAAAGAGATGTGTAGCTGATTTCGAACTATTCTTACATAGAGAACATTGGCTAGGACCAATCCATCCTAACAAAGATAGATTGTCCCATGTCTTCAAACGATCCTATAATACAAACCAGCAGAAACATTTAAGCTTTAGTGGCATCAACCAATGCCAAATTTTCTTGTACCACCAATGATTAGGAAAGATGCACCTTCTTTTGATAATACAATTATAAGCAATACTAGCAATAATTTTGCCGGTGGCTCCATTACCACCCCAAACCACCACATCTTCTTCATTACATAACCGAACTCCAGCAGCATTTAAATCATGGATATAAGAATCCCATTCCTGGGCCAAACCAACCGGCAGCTTTAAATCCTCAGCATCAAACCAGTAACCAGTGTGATCTAATGAATTCATTCCTTGGTTGTATTTTTATAATATCAAGTTTACCTTAATAAATTGTGAAATATAATAAAATTTGAAACTAAATGGACGAAACAAAGACCCAATAACCAATGTAGATTCAATCCATGTACATTGTTATCATCACCCAATGCCTGGAGAGACCAAAACTCTTACCCCGAAACTTGAACCTTGAACTTGAATATGAGTGAAAAATTTAACAGAAGGAAACATCGTTATATTGGGAACTCTATTATTTAAAAATGCCTTTCTACATTTGGAAGATAACGTTCATTTACATATTATTCTTAAATTTAATTAAGGTTTTCTAAAACTTTCAACCGATTCGTGATCAAAATTTAACTTTAAATCATAATTTCAACCTGCCCAATACATTTTTTAATGCATCATTAAATATTTATGGTTCTTTTCTTTGTCCACGACATATGTAAAAGTGATGAAGATGTGTAAGAATGTTTCACTACAACTAATGGCTAATTTTACTTACAAACACAGTTTCAAGCTTGATACATTTTGCATGTTCCCATTTTAACTGTAAAGACCTAAATCATATTCGGTTATTTGAGGATTTTAATTGCCATTAAATCTTGTTAAAGTTGCAATGTTAAGAATGCGTTTATGTATTGTGATTTGTAAAGGTCTAATTATGCAAAACCTGCCCACTTAGATGCTTAAAGTTGTTTTGTTTAGTTTTCCGAGTAATTTTTGCAGCTGCAGAGAATTAAAGGTTTAATAAGGCATATTTTCATATTTGCTTTTTCGATGATTTTAATTGCCCTGTAATGTTGGGAATTTGTTTATGTAATGTGGTTTGTAAAAGTTTAATTAGGCCTATTTTATAGACAACCTACCCCTAGGATGTTTAAAGTTTTTTTTGTTTTTTTTCCAAATAAAATTTTGCAAAGAATTCAAGGTTTAGGCATGTTTTTATAAACAACTTGTCTCCTAAGATGCTAAAAGGTTTTTTTTTCGAAGTAAATATTTTCAAAGAATTCAAGAGATGTTTTCCCATATTTGTGTATGGTATTTCTATTAATTTGACAGGAAGGAAATTGGTCAATTGCTTAACATCATTGAGTGTACCTAGTTGAAGTAATCCATTAACTATTAAAAATACTTCAAACCACAAAATTTCAAATGGAATAAATGTTTTTTTCCTTGAAATTCATCAAAGTTGATCATCTTTGTATATTAACTTGCAAACCTCTACATGCTTAATTCCATTGGATATAACTACTTATAAGCTTGAAATACAATTAAGTCATTTCATAATTGATTAGAAATTCTCCAATTTTCCTTAATCTGGAAGGTCTAGTAAATTGAGAATAGTCCTCAACCAAGAAACCAATCTAACCAAAGTGATTTAAAAATTGGCCATTGATATTCTAATTATTTAGCATTAGTGACTATGCAAAAATTTAGAACCTGGATTTATTCACTTGTTTATTAAAACCTAATATGCATGCTTACTTAAATCTAGCTCCCGTGTTGTTATGCCTCGTTTCATTGCATTGGACAACTATTCTCAGTATTTTTTTTTCAAGTACCCTTCAATGATAATTTTATTCCAAATTCATAAGATAAATCAATTATGAATTCAAAACAACATTTTGCTTGTATATAATTCTAACTTTAGTGTTCTTCGGAGAAGCATCAATATTATTTCCTAAAAAACTTAGAGCTCTATCCAACCAAGGTAGATTTCAATAATATTAGCATGTGACTTACTTGAAGCATTTGATTATATTTTCTCTAAATGGGAAGACATCCTAAGCATTGCTTCATATGCAACTACATAGGTTGATCAAAAATTTAGAGCAACCAAGGTGTATCTTTCAAACCACACTGAAAGCGTGGTGCCTAGTAAGTATGGAGTTTTTGTTGTTGAAAATGTAACTTCGGAAGATATTCATTTGTATTTTATTATTATATTATTATTGTACGTTTATTGTACCTCTGTCGGAGATGTTTTTCCTCCGTTTGGGGATGTCATTATTATGTTTGGTCATGCAAGATTATTGAGGTAAAACCTCCATTGTAAGTTGGGGCAATAGCTCCCCAAAAGATAAATGTAAATTGTATTATTGATTCTCCCTAGGACAGGTCGGCCCAGTCAATTTAGTGAGGTCGGACCCATTAGGAAAAAGGTCACCCACACATAAAGTATAAATAGAGAGGCTTTCTCTCTCATTTGTCCACAACACTCACTCATGCAAGTTCACATCAGGAGAGAGAGAAGACAAATTCGTTGGAGGAGAAAGAGAGAGAACTACAGAAGACATCTTATATTTTGGGTTTTCCATTTTGCTTGATATTGTACTAGTGACGAATCTATCTTTGAGGAAGTTGAGGGGTTTTCTCCTTTATGGTTTCCCCGAGGAAAATTGTTGTGTCTTTTGTGTTTTGTTTTGCTTTTCTATCTTTCAGTATAAAGATCTAACTAAATTGAATTAAAGTGCAAATTCTAACATGGTATCAGAGCCATCCTGAAAGAAAACACTGTATAGCAGCGGGAAACTAGGGCTTCCTAGTTCAAGGTCTTATCTCCACAAATCATCAAAAAAAGAGGTCTAGGATAACTCTCCCTAGGAGGGTGCATCCTTTGGAAGAAGAAAAATTCAATTTGAAGAATTTTCATTTTTGACCCAGTCACTAGTGTCGAGAGAAAACTAGGGCATCAATTTTTTGGAATTTTCCTCCATCAATCCGGACAAAGGAGTACATTGGAAAAATCGCTTTGAGGAAGCGCATCTTCTTGTCAAATCAAAAGTTCAAAATTCCAATTTTGGAAAATTAGGGTTTCTCTGACAAACCCTAGGTCAATCAGCTCCATAACCAGGTTGGGCATCTCAAATTGGTAAGATCTAAATCCTTGCTATTTCCATTTGAGGTTCTCATTTCAAAATGACAAATCACACCAAGCTTGAGGATAACCTTGAAGGAGATGACAACTTCCGAGCATGGAAGTATAGAATCTCTCTTGTCATAGAAGAAAATGATTTGTACAAGTATGTCAATGCGGAGGTTCCAGAACCAGAGGGAGAAGAGGAAAAAGCAATCCACAAGAAGAACTTGGTCAAGGCAAAGAGGATTATTGCAAACTTCATTAAATATCATCTATGATCCCTCGTGTATCATCCATGAAGACTCCTAAGGAGATGTTCGATTCCTTGACAAAGATATTCAAAGGAAAGAACATCAATCAGAAGATGACACTAAGGAACCAACTCAAGAATGTGAAGATCCAACACTCAAAGACCATGCAATCCTACTTCACAGGGGCCTCTCAAATCAAGGAGCAACTTGAAGCGATTGAAGACAAAGTAGAAGAAGGAGAGATTGTTATGACCACCTTGAATGGTCTCCCAAGATCATGGGACTCATTCATTCAAGGAATATGTGCCAGGAAGAAGCTGATCACCTTCAACATATTATGGGAAGAATGCACCCAAGAAGAAGATCGACTAGTAGCAAGAGAAGAGAAGATGGGATATGATGATGACCAAGCCCTAACTTCTCATACTAAGAAGAATCATAACAAGAGGGAGGACCATCATCACAAAAGATCTAGAAGGTGCAATAGGAATCTGTTGGTTGTGGAGCCTGATCTCCAGATACAGAGATATTATTATTTAGTCGTGTCTGTACCCCAGGTTTGGTTATGATCCCGGCACGACCCTTGCGGGGTCCGGGGGCCAACGCCCCCGAGGAAGGGGGTTTTGGGGGCAATGCCCCCAAGTTACGGGGTTTCGGGGGTAGATCCCTCGAGAAGGGGTTTCACCCCCGAGGAAAATTTTTGGGGTTGTTTTCGCCACCAGTTTTCGGGCCCATGGTTTTGGGTAACCCGTGGTATTTTCCCATTGTATTTCCCTTATAAAAGAAAGCCTTTGTAACACGGCTAGAAAATGATGTATTAGGTTTTATGCATTGTAAAGATCTCTGAGATCAGGAGAGAGACTATGAGACAGTGAAGAGGAAGTGCAGCGGCTGTGCTGCAGGTTGTATCCCTTCACTTTGTTGGACGGGATAATAAAAGGACTGGCAAATTCAGTGTGGACGTAACCCAAGTTGGGTGAACCATGATATATCTATGTCTCTCTTGTAATGTGTGTGTAATTATATTTGCATTTCAGCTTATTGTTATTGCTCTGTGATCCTATTTTTCTAACAGAATCATGGACCTAGAAGGGACCTCTCAAGTATCAGATGTTTTGCATGTGATGAGAAGGGACATTACTCAAGAAATTGTTCCAGAAACCAAGGATCCTCCAGCAAAATCAACAAGAAGAGGCATCATGCTCACACCGCAGAAGATGATGAACCTGCAAGCAAAAGAACAAAAGAAGATTCTTCAAGTGATGAAGAATATGTATTGTAATAAATGAAGGTAAACAGTTACAAGGGTTCATTCAATAGGTTCCACCTCATAAGGTGAAGCTAGAGATGAATTTTAGTATTACATGAAAGGAGTAGGAGAAGCTCCTACAGAGTTGGACTCCAGAAAACAAATAAATATCAATGCTTTATGGAAGAACCTCTCATCCATTTCAGCATTGGTTAAAGGAACACACAAAGTATACTTCAGTACAAAGAACAAGTGTAGAATACTTGCTCAACATTTCTGATCATAAGCAAGAAAGGCACAGAACCTCAGAATCAGACAATGAAGAAGAACACACTGTCAGAGACTCCAGTAGTTCCTGCAAGGAAGCAAATATCAAGAGGGAGTCCACCCAACAACCCAAAAAAGATAAATATTCAATTTCTTGTATATCTAATAATGATATTGTTCAGTGGTGTACATACTTATGTTCCTAGATTTAGGATGTGTATTATGCATGTTAGAATGTTTACATGATGAACTGTACACTACTAATATGCATGTGATGGGTAAGTGGCCTATGGTACTGTACAACATTCCATTGCTACTTATCTAGAATGAAACCTCTTTATTGACATGTTGGGAGTAGTGCACACTCTTAACAATGTTCTGGTAGAGATGGAAGGAATCTAGAGATTTATCGTATGAATGCAAGATATGGATTAATGTTGTGTTGAAGCCTTGGCTAAGATAGTTTCATGATTGCATGACCTATGCATAAGAATTTGTTCTGAAATTTATGAAATGTTTCTAACCACGCAATTGAATTTGACTTGTAGGAAATATCACGTATGATCACCTACAAAAGAATAATATTGAGACGTGTTCTGATGAACAAGTGACGATGACTCAACCTACAACAATTCAAGACAATTACCCACTGAAGAAATTGAAGAACCTGAAGTTCCCAGAACCAGAGACATAGTTATGGAGGAGACAATTCAAGAATATCATGAAGACCACGACATAATAGAACCACAAGAACCTGTAGGTCCACCTTGTGAGAAGAAATCCCACAAGAGAAGACCAGCATAGGAACGTGAAGCAATCCAAGATGCAGAGAAGTATGGTGCTGCAGATGGGATGCATAGAGAAAGCAAGATACCCAGACCATACTCTAGCTATGTGGCACTACTATGTGACATAATTGATGAAGAACCTTCCAACTATGAGGAAGAAGCAGAGAAGAAGGAATGGAAGGATGTCATGATCGAGAAATATCATTTGATTATGAAGAATGATGTATGGGAGACGATTCCAAGACCAGAAGGGAATTCTGTTGTGACTTCGAAATGGATCTATAAGATCAAGCATGCTACATATGGTAGCATAGAAAAACACAAGGCAAGATTTGTGACACGTGGCTTCTCCCAGAAGGAAGGCATAGACTACGAGGAGACATTTGCACCTGTAGGAAGATACACTTCCATCATATCTATACTTGCATTGGTTGCAGTAATGAAATGGAAGGTACACCAGATGGACGACAAGACAGCATTCTTGAATGGTGTAGTTGAAGAGGAAGTGTACGTGGAGCAGCCACTGGGATTTGAGACACATGACAGACAGACTCATGTGTGCAAGTTGAAGAAAACCTTGTATGGATTGAAGCAGGCACCCAGGACATGGTACAGAAGGATGGACAGCTTTCTGATGAGCTTAGGATTTACCAAGAGTAAAGAAAATTCCAACCTTTACTTCAAGGTTGAGGCTGGAATACCAGTGATACTACTGCTATATGTAGATGACATGTTTGTGACAAGTGAGCATGAGCTCATTACATATACAAAGAGAAGTATTTATGCATATTTTGAGATGAAGGACCTGGGAATGATGCACTACTTCTTAGGCATGGAGTTGTGGCAGAGTATGGAACGAATTTCCCTTGGTCAAGGAAAGCATGCAGTGGAGATTCTGAAGAGGTTCGGAATGATGGACTGCAAGGTTATGGCCACAGCAATGGAATCGAACTTGAAGCTACTATGTGACACTTCTTCAAAAACATTTGATGCCATGATGTATAGGTAGATGATTGGTTCGTTAATGTATTTAACGAACACGAGATCAAACATATGTTTTGCTTTGAACACCCTGAGCCTGTTCCTAACGAATCTGAGAAATGTTCACCTGATGGCTACAAAACATATATTGAGATACCTGAAGGGTATAGTTGAGTACAGGCTCAAGTATGAGGCGAATCAGAGGATTAACCTACATGTTTATGTTGTTTCGGATTGGGAAGACAGTGCCATTAACAAGAAGAGAACTTTGGGATGTTGCTTCAATTTGGGATCCGGTGTGATCTCTTGGTTTAGCATAAAGCAGTCATGTGTGGAACTGAGTACGGCTGAAGTAGAGTATGTTGCGGCTTGTTTGGCCAGTTGTGAGGTAGTATGGCTTCGGAAGTTGTCGTCAAATTTGTTTGATCTCAAGCTCGAGGCGACTTGTATCTTATGTGGAAACCAGAGTTGTGTGAAGTTGTCTAAGAACCTGATGTTCCACGATAATTCGAAGAGCATTGAGATCAAGTATCACTATATCTGGGATATGGTGCAGATGAGCAGGATGTGTTTACCAAGCCATTAGTGAGAGTGAAGTTCGAGTACTTTATATAGAAGCTTGGTGTTATCCAGATCGATGTTCCTCGAAAGAGCGAGTGATGAGACCGGAAGATGCAAGTGCACTAGGGTTGGTTCTCACATGATGGAAGACGTAGGTGGTCCTTGGGACGTAATGCATCTGGGGTGCTCTTGGGATGTATCCACATGTTGGAGACACTGATAGGTCCATCGGTCACAAAGACACCTGGGATGTTTCTAGGATGGTTCTCACATGGTGGAAGACACAGGTGGTCCTTGGGACATAATACACCTAGGGTGCTCCTAGGTTGTATCCACATGTTTGAGATGCAGGTTGACCATGAGAGATGTAATGCACCTAGAGAGCTCCTGGGTTGTACCCACTAGGTGGGAGACACGGGTAGTCTGTTGGACATGAGGTGTGCACTTGGGCTGCTCTCCGTGAGTGATGATGAGATGATATAGATACGATGAGATGATAGTAGGATACGTAGGTTATTTTTGTAGCAATGTAATGTGTGGTCCTGGGTTTTACCTACTTGATGGATTGCTCGTAGATATGATGAATACCTAGATGAGAGATAGGCCTACATCCAGCATTAAAAAGGGTTGGCTCTGTAGAAATTCTCATGATGGATAGATTTGAGAGATGACACTAGTCAATGATCAACGAGATGAGGATTACTTCAGTAGCAACGATGATGATCCAGTGTTGATGATGATGCTCTAGCATTGAAGATAATACCGCGATGATGATGTTGTCCAGAATTAGTGTCCATAGTGATGATGACTATGGGGAGAGAATACCTTCCTAGTTAAGAGGGAGTGTTGTTGAAAATGTAACTCTGGAAGATATTCATTTGTATTTTATTATTATATTATTATTGTACTTTTATTGTACCTCCATCGGAGATGTTTTTCCTCCGTTCAGGGATGTCATTATTATGTTTGGTCATGCAATATTATTGAGGTGAAACCTCCATTGTAATTCGGGGAAATAGTTCCCCAAAAGATAAATTTAAATTGTATTATTGAGTCTCCCTAGGACAGGTCGGCCCAGTCAAGTTAGTGTGGTCGGCCCCGTTAGGAAAAAGGTCACCCACACATAAAGTATAAATAGAGAGTCTTTCTCTCTCATTTGTACACAACACTCACTCATGCAAGTTCGCATAAGGAGAGAGAGAAGACAAGTTTGTTGGAGGAGAAAGAGAGAGAGCTGTAGAAGACATCTTATATTTTGGGTTTTCCATTTTTCTCGATATTGTACTAGTGACAAATCTATCTTTGAGTAAGTTGTGAGGTTTTCTCCTTTATGGTTTCCTCGAGGAAAATTCTTGTGTATTTTGTTTTTTTTTGTGCTTGTCTATCTTTTAGTATAAAGATCTAACTAAATTGAATTAAAGTACAAACTCTAATAGTTTTAAGCACTAAATAAAAAGGACTAGATGTAAATATATATACATCTCATCACTAACAAATTTATATAACATAATGATTTTGGAAGGATCCATACTACAGAAGGAATCACCTAGGGACGTTTCCTTTCAATCAAAGAACATATATATATATATATATATATATATTCAACTACCTAATATGGTTGAAGTGCATAGACATAGAACACTTATTACTGATATCATGTCAATGAAGTCAAGAATCCATTAGGTGTAGGAATGATTACCTACAGAACAACTATCGTGATATTGCATAAGAAAGGTATATTAGAAAGTGAACAATTCACACTTCTATTATATAATAATTAGATTCTCTATACTCGATTCTCCACACCCTACAACAAGAAAGTCTCTAAAGAAAACCAGCTGAGCCATAGTTGGAATGGTTAATTGATTTGTATGGGTAAGAAATACCTTTAATTGAAAGGGCCTTTCTAGATAACTTTAAATTGCAAAGCAATCTAATATTGTTACCCCCAAATTTAAGAATTTTTTTAATTTTTAAACTGACATTTCTCGTGGCTCAAACCTAACTCTATGTTGATTCGGGACCCACGTTATCATCAATGCTTGGGTAATATACAGTCACCCCCAATGAAATGGCAATGCATGTCTACATTGAACTTATGAATACATCTTCTTTTGGGTTGTAAAACTCTAACTATGTTATTCATTCAAGGGTTGTTTTCATCCCTTTAGCAATTAGGACAAAAAAAATCCAATTGGAAGCAATCAATGTTTTCCACTAGTGTTGCAAGTTTAGAGTTTAACACATGGGGTGGAGAACCATAAATTACATAGTTAGAAGTGTATACTAGTATTAGTTGTATTGTGGCAGTTCCTCTTATAGACTAAATCTAAATGAAGTCTTGTATTTTTAATCAATTTTTCCAAACTTAGACATGAACTTTTGTTGTGCTCCTTTTCTTGTGATCTTAGGCACTTCAAGTTCCAAACTGAATGTAACATAAAATTTACTCATTCATACAGCCATTTAATTTTGATATCCATCTTTTGGTTGTTGTCTCTTGCTCTGAAATGATATATACATACACTTAAATATTCCACTCATAACATTTATTTCTATTAACATGACTCAAATCTATCCCTACATTGCTTCTCCATTGAGGTTGTCATTCTTTGGCATGACAATGCTCCTTTAAACCATTGGGAAACCACAATAAAAACTCAAATAAGACAAGGCATCTCTAACTATAATAGCTATGTATGAAACCATCTCCAACAATTTCTATTCATAATAATATCATCAAAGGTATTGCTTTTATCCAATCTTTGGTGTCTACAGTGCAATGCAGGGCTGCTCAAATCCTATATTTCAAAGATAATTATTTTGATTTGCAGTATTCCAATGCTATTACTTATTAGTTATTTGTTGTTGCTCCTCTACGTAATTGTCATTTTTTAATGACTTTCTCACCTATAGATTCATATCGATGAAAGTAGCTCATGGATCCTCTATACAAAATTCTATAATCATGTCTTTAAAAAGTACCAAGTAAATCACATGCACTATAAAAATTTACAGATGTGTGTGTCATTCCAAGGTTGGGAATGAAAGCATACACTAGTGATTGAATATCTCCTAGCTTGTTTTGGATTTTTCAAATGGGTTGGATGCTAATAGCATCGAGGCAAACCACATTGGACTAAAAAACTTCACAAGTTACCCAAGTGGCATTCAAACTATAACATTAATCAATTTCAAATGGCATGTTTCTTAGCTAATGGAATTTATTTTGTATCCTGAGCCACCTGGCCTCATTAATGGACCTAGAGCATTACTTTTTTTCTTTTGAATCTAAAAAATTATTATCAAATGATGAAATTAATGCCCAAACATTCTTTCAATTGCTATTTTTGTCATATGTTTACAATTTACCACAAAGAGGGGTTTACATTCTTTTGGAGTAAAAGACTCTAAGGATTTGCTTCAAAATATTTTGAATGTTTCTCATGGTTCTTCCCTTTGTATAGTCTAGCCTATTGCCTTTGTTATAAATGACAATGACAAACTATTCTCTCAAATTGTTTAATAACCTATGTGGTATCAATATCTTTTATGTACAATTCAACATTGTTGATGTTAAAGTTATAAGTTGGCATGCACTGCCAACAGTTATATAATCTCTATCTTCCTATTCTATGTTTGACATACATTTATCTTCTACTTTTTTCATTATTAGGGATGTTACCTTCCAGGTAACTTTAATGAACAACCAAAATAATATTTTATCGTGAATGGTACAGATCCAATCAATTTGTAGTTCTTGGAAATGAAGCAAAACTATTGTGTATATAAAGGTTCATCTTTGAATAGTTTCTTCATGTCACAATTAACAACTACAAGATTCCAACTGTAATGTTGCTTCACGCGGTTGCCTTGTATACTGCAATACATTAGTATATGGGTTCTTTTTGATACATTTTATTTAGATACAATGTACAATTGCAATCTGATTGGGTATAATTACAAAATCTAATGGATATGCTAAACACTTTCTTTCATGGTTTCTCTTATTTACTTACCAAGCTATTTTACCAATGTGAAAATAAGGGAAAATGCAATTAGGAAGATACAAAACTTCTAAAAAACTTTATAACTGTGAAAAATATGAATACATAATACTGTGAAATTTATGCTACAATAGTGTTGTCACCATATGGGGAATGAAAAATCACTCTTAGAATATTGTGTTTCCAGTATCCATGCCCATATGTTGTCTCGATATCAGTGAATGCACAAATGTTACAATGAATTACAAAAATATTGGCTAATCCCTTTTACATTGCAATTTACAGAGGTTGTGGCGACAAGTTATAGAGAATCTATTTGGAGAAAATCATGAGGATACATAAACAATGATCATTTATGGCCAAAATTTAAGCATAATTGATAATGATATCCACTTGCAATCAACCTCTAGAATCTTATTTCAATATTGTGTACAAGATGCCAAATGTACCATCCGTTTTGTAAGTTGATCCAATGTGTGCTTGTTTCTCCAACTCTTCCCATTCTTAGGAAACCTTTCATCTAGATCCTTAGTTCTACTCTCTTAAATTTTCTACTGAATTTGTTGTGCATCTGTTGTTGAGCCTGGATTCTTTGTTATAAATTGTTCCCAAAAGAAATTATTAACTCTAGAAGTTACCTTCCCACTAAAAATGAATTCCCTGCAACCCTTTCATTGTCTCCCACCTCCATTGCTACAGGATATGGGTTGACATCTATGCCATTGGTCTTGGATCCCATGTAAACCTCTCTCTTATCTTTGCCACTAGTTAAGAATATCCACATTGTTTATAAGTTTCACATTGATAAAGAGAATTACCCAAACTCATTTGACAAGGAATTTCACAAGTAATTTGTTCTGCCAAATGTGGAGAAGCATGGGATGAAGAATGTAGCTCAGATAATGCATAGGATCCTTGAATATCTGAAATTCTTGGTGAAATACATTTATTTGGAAAGCATGTTCCATGCATCTCTGTAAGACATGCTCGAGATGAAATTACACTATACATGACTTCACCATATGTCTGACCTCGATAAACACATGCTTATTGAGGTTTATGGCATTGTACTGGTTAAAAATTTGGAGGATGGGGCACCCTTTCATTTGTCAGTAACACTTTTTACTCCTCGACATAATGGGTAGTTCCTTGTCATGTTTTGATGTGACGGACAATTTATTGGTCATACATCATTTTTGTTAGTAATATTCATCTCAATCATGGGATAGAGCTGTCATGCTTTTTTGTCCAAGGGATCATCTATACTCATATTTTTACGCTTGGTTAGAAACTCTTCTACACATATTATGTCCTGAAGATGAATCCAGCTTCGGATCCGAAACATTGACAACAAAAAATTCTGACCACGGATTATCTGGAAACCCATTCGAACTCCTATTCTTGTTTGGGAATTTTGAGGATCACTTTTGTTTGCCATTTTTAGAAATTACATGAGAGCCTATTATTTTTTAATATATATGTGATTGTAGCATGATTAATGGTTCTGTTTCTTTGTTTGCAAATTGTATATGCTTATCAATAAGGGTTTTATCATTGTGTGGGAACCCTATTCTCAATTAAACCATGATGTGTATCTTGATCATTGTTACTATTTCTCTTGCCATTAATATAATTGTACACTTTTTATTTACAAAAGGAAAAGTTGATGAATAAAATTAGATTAAATTAATAATCATATTGAAACTTAAACTAGACCTATTACATGAGCCCAAAGGGATTGGGATTAATGGTACAAAGTTATTAGTTTATCACCATTCATCAAGGTTTTATTTCCACGGTTTTATTCAGCACCTCAAGGTACACATGGAAAGATTTAGAGGTTAGGGTTGAATTTCTAGCACACAAAGCACCACTCACAAGGACATATTACAAATCCAAACCCACTCCATATTCTCCTTGAGCCTTTCCATGTAATTTTAAGGGATTAACACATAGTTTGTTTGTAATAGATTTAGATTTATCACCAAAGGCTGTCATTTTCCAAGATAAACTTCCTCAAAAGCAACCAAAACTGTAATAAGTTTTAGCAGTTATTCATATGGTGTATGTAGATAGGTACCATTGTCCTACATGCACCGCATGTCAAAATGTTGGTGCAAACTGTAAAGTTTCACCATACATATTCTAGTGTTATTACCATGTCAAAGTATCGGTCACCGTCATAGTGTGCTTACCCTCCTCACCTTAAGCTACAAAATTCAAGGTGTGCATCTAAGGAAACAATTTCATGCTTGACATGTAAAAAAACAATCTTGTGAAATTATAATTTGATGCAACTGGTTAGAGATAACCCCTTGGACTATAATTTGATGCAACTGAAATTATAGTGAAACCAAATTGAATGATTGGTAGTTCTTACATGTTTGTTGTGGTTGATAGTATATTTGTGATTTGATATAACTTATATTTTTCAATGATCCATAATCGAGGGATTGATAACCCACTCGCTTCACCAACAAGGATCCTTTGTAAAAAAATTCTCAAGTCTTTTCTCTCTAATAGGTTAAGGAGAACCAAACAAATATTTAGACAATCTAGCACTTTCTTGCACTTATTGAATATAATATGTGCTAACAAAGAAGCATATGTAGGCGCAATGGAAATGATCTTTTTGATCTCATTCTCTATTCCATATTGAGTAAAATCCTCAGTATTCAAGTTCAAGGCTTGACAGCCTAATTTCTCTTCTTTGGTTTCAAGGAAGAGTATACTCTTTACCAACCGACTTCAAACTCCTGTGATCAAGCCAATTCCTCCTTTTCTGGTTCATTGGGTTTCCTCCAACAAAATTATTTCTCATTTATAAATAGCACTCCAATATTAAATAAAGGTAGCCCATGTAGAAGAAATGGAAAATAATATGACCAAAAATGTAATATTTTATCCCCACGACATATAAATTTGTTTTGGCAAAGTTTAAAACTACCCAGCAGGTTTAGAAACACCCCATCATCTCTAAAAACACCCCAACATTTATACATTTTTTTTACAAAGAAATAATATGCCCTATGTTACTGGATTTTGCAAACCAAAATATGCCAAAAGGAACCTACTAAGGTTTATGGAAACCTCAGTAGCAGTTCAAGAAGGAAAAATTTAACAACTAATAAACAGAAATTAAGACTACTCTAAGCATGCAAATAAACGAAATTAAAAATAGTGGAGTAAATCTAAACTAGCATTGGATACATTCTCTGACACTCACGTTGAAAAAATCAAAGAATGATTTTATTTTTATTAAAAGAATAGGTTGTACATGAGCCAATGGTTACCTCATAATAGCAGTGACGGGGACCCTTGCAACTTTATGAAGAAGAGTGTTCCTAGTCTCCTATCAACCCAATGTTCTCCAGCCACTCGTCACAAGGTGCAAATCTCCAACAATGGTGAAATATAAATGCTCTAGGGTTTATATATCAAATGGATATTTCGGCAAAGTAACAGTGTAGGAAATGAGTGGAGAAGTTATGTATTAATGGGGGACCTTCATGTTCATTATATAGGCACCATAGATAGGATGGAGGGATAAGGATCAAATTGAGATTTTTCCTTTTTTTTATTTTTTTATTTTTTGGATTTTCCTTTTCTTTCTCCTTGATTTTTGGGATCCCTATCCATCTTTTGGAAAAGTGTCGAGTTTCTTTTTTTGTGAAAGGAAAATATCCAAAATATCATTTTGGGCAAAATGACTCATAATTTTAGGATATTAATGAGTCAATTTAATATTTAAAATAGCTCATTATGCTCGACTTAGGTATTTTGGATAAGTGAAGGTTCATGTGACAGAAATGAAATGTGTTTAATGATGTAAAGGTTTGATGAGGCTAGGTGGAAAAAATTTGGTGTTAACATCCTAGCATTTATAAAATCATCCAGTAAGGAAAACTTACCCTGGTAATTAAATTATTCACCCGATCAATGGGAGAATGACCTGTACAATGATAATTTTGCCTAAATCAAAAGAAAAATTCCCCAAGAAAAACAAATTCGCCCAACAATTAAGACAACAACAAAAAATTGTACAGTGAATAAATGCCCAATGTAATAGAACTTGTCCAGTAAATAATTCACTCAACAATCCCCAATGACTATCTTAATGAAAATAGAAACTATCCCAAAAAGATTTCGATGGACACAAAAAGGGAATCATAATCTAGGAGTCATCTTGGAAATGGACAAAGGATCTTAAAGAGTTTTTAGAACTCCTTCCAACTCTACTGAAAACCCAACCAAGTTCCCATTCAATTACATAACACCAATATGCAATTAAACACGAGAAAGCGCACATAGAATAAATCAACCACAAAAATTGAAACTCACAATAACACAGAGATTTTACTTTGGAAACCCAAATGGGAAACCACCTTCAAATGGGGATCACACATTTCATTCTGGCAATCTCTCATACATTGTGTGCTCATTGTTATATATCACATACTCTCCTTGTTAGTACCTGATATTTTTCTCAAAAAGGAAATCATCTATGAAGCCCTTGCAGATGACATTTTTAAAGTGATTTCATCCCCTAAGAGCTAAGAGATAAGGAATGACTGGAGGAAGACTAATAGAACATACAACTGAGGACTACAAGACAATGTTCGAGAGCTAAAATCAAAAGGCGGTAAACCATCGGATCAAGATGGAGATCAACAGCCTGGAGATCAAGCAACCTCATTAAAAATGAGAAATTTAAGCAGGAGTAATGCGCGCGCAGGTTCACCACACATCGCTAAGATCAACAGCTCAGATTGATTGTGCATTGATAAGTTGCGCCCACTAAAAAAGGAGTTCAGGTGGGTGTTGTGCTTGAAACCACCCATGGCACGTGTCCCGCAGTAACTGGTTGTGCCTCCTTGAAGACATTTTTTCACCGCTCATCATTGACGTGTTACCACTCTGGGAAACCAAGAGTGGTATCGGCCAAACCTTGAAGGTCAATGCTTTACAACTCAACTTATACTGAAAACTTGTCACTCCATAATAAAATCCTCGCCTGCCATCTGTCCAAGGTGTCTCGTCACCCCCTCCCATCTATTCATCTTCTGTAATATTGCCACTTGTTGCATGGGTCTCGCTTACCTGTTGTACCCTCCACCCCGGTTTCCAACATGTAAAGTGCACCATTTCTCACGGAACAAAGGTTTTTTTTAACTAAGTTCCACTATTTTATTATTTTACCTCCAAGAAGCGTGCTCCCTCGAAAACCAATGTACCAGGTCGACATTGCATGAGCCATACCAATCCAAGTCAGCATCCGTCAATCTGAGTCAACCTCCAGGTGTCCAACGAGTATTCATCTGCCACTTACGATCACTTATGTTACTGTAGTCCTAGTTTCTTTTATCAATTTACTTAAGCCCTAATTTAGCCAGAATTTACCACCTATTTCACCCTAATACTTTGAACCTGTGAAAACAATGGCACCCAAATCCAAGGTCACTCTTCCAAACCCCTGCTTCTCAGGAGAGGAGCACGTATACGACCATGAGGCCGATACATTCGATACCATTATTTATAATTCGGACCTGATTGATACCCTCAGAGAATCCAAATAGCTTTCTTTCAATGACCAAGACAGAATTAACCTTTGGAGCTCCAATTTTGTCTGCTCAATATGCCCCAGATCCGTTGTTTTCCCTGAATTTATTACCTGGTGTTCAAAACACTACTCCCCCACAACAAGGGAAGTCTTGTCCACTTATTCGTCCAGAAGCCTATTTTTCATCACCCCAGAAGCGCTGAGAAACATGTTTTGTATACCTGATTCATTAGCCCCTTATAATTTCAATGGAAAATCCCTACACACTACGTTTAATGGGATCATTCCTTTCGATCGCCGCCATTTCTTATCCAAGCACTTACAACCTAGAATGGATATACCAACCATTCCACCACCCTATGCTATAGTCAACTTCTCTGAAGATTCCATAAAGACCATATCAATCATTTGCACCATTGTCGGTCTAGAAGATGATAAAACCATAGATGAATTTATTATGGGAGTCCTGCTAAAATTAACCATAGATCCTGGTAGAAACCCACCACATTTGGACCTCTTCATGTACCTAGATGACAAAATCCATGAATAGCTTGAATAATTTTGTGCAATTGAGTATTTTAGATTCCCTTTATACATGTTTTTCCTTTTCTAACATCAAAACTTTGAGAATTCCAAGCATCTGGACCTAGAAGCTACAGATGATCAAGGTATGCAGAGACTATTTTATGAGTGGACCGACCTAGTCTTAAGGAAAGAAGAAAACTCAAACTTCTATTAATTCACATATAAAGTGATGAGTGTGGCTTACAATTTGATACATAGTATTTCTCCTCCCAGGATGTTACCTGATATCAAGAAACACTTGCAGTCTACCTTAGAGATTTGGGTTGGAGACTAGTTTTTATTTGAAGATCACACTGTTATCAGAGTATATGGTTTTGAAGAGGAGCCATACAGGATACCTACTTTTCTTACACCCAATATATTTTCCATGGAGTTTGTAAGGAAAATTATGGCCTCATATGAGTTACACTTTAAGCATTTCAGTCAGCATAAGTCATTCCTCTTGCCAAAAGAGGTAGGACCTCTTATTATAAGAGGACTAAATTCCCCTCAGTATATAGAAGAATATCTCAGAAAAATCAATCTTCCAAAGGCAAAGAAATTTGTATATGACCCTCACCAAGTGATATCTAAGAAAAGGGTAGAGAACAAGAACTTTTCATATGTATGCACACCCAAACCTCTATGGGAAAGAATAGAAAACGAGACTTGGTAAGAATTCCAAGAGGCCATGAAACGCTTTGAAGAAGAAGAGAAACAACAACAGTTAATTGGGCAGGAGAGGATAGCTGAGGAAGCCTGGGATATGGACATTGATCAAGTCCAACAAGGTCCAGATCCTAAAAGAGTCAAAATAAAAATAGAAGAAGATGAGTATTCTTTAGTAGAATTTGGGTCAAAATCAGTTGAGATCCCCAGCGAGATTATTGAGCTGACCAAGAAGCCAGACCTCCCAAGAAAGCCTCCAATTCAATATTAAATTTACCATTCTATAGATTTCACTATTCCCCAAAATATACAGGGTTCCTCATCTATAGAACCAGTCCCAGTGAGAATAGACCTATAGACTAGATATGGGAACATCAGATAAAGAGGAATAAAAATGGTGAATGAGCTAAGACAAGACCTCCCAACCACAAGGAAAAGTTCGATAACAGTGGCAGATCACCAACAAGATGCCTTAATGTTTTATGTTTTAGAACCTAAAGTGGCTAATCCAATGAAGCTCAGTGACTGGAGGGCAGAGGAACACATAGTAAATTTCAAAGAGTTCAACAAGATGGAAAAATGGATTTCTACAAACAAACAAGTGACAGGATGTGTACATAAATTGTTAAATCTGAGAAAGAAGAAAGAAATCTCGGGACAGCTCTTGAAAAGTTTGAGAAATTGTATAAGATTAAAAAATGGACCACAAGGGACAAACATATTACAATTAATTCTTTGGAATCAAAACTGGTAGCATTAGCAGTAGATCCCTCTGGTGGATCTCAAATCAAGTCACTTATAGCTGAAAAAGACAATGAAATAGCTACACTGAGGGAAAAATGAATATTCCCACAATTGAACCAGTGCATTCTGAAGAATTGAAACAAGTGTAGGATGAGAAGGAAAAAATATATGTCAGTATGATAGAATTCCAACAGTTGTCTAATGAAAGGAGAAATAAGATTGATGATCTACATTGGCAGAATGCAAATTTGAATATGGCAGCCATCAGAATCTCTACTGATGGGAATAATAATGCTTCAATTCCTATAATTCGGGCAGAGATTCAACCAGCAATGCAAACACCAGTAGTTACAATGGAAAGTCATCCCATAGCAGAGGCAGTTGGGAGTTAGCCTGAAGCAGCAAATATTATAGGTGAACCACGGGTTGATCTCCCATATATTATTGATTTGGATGCAATGGAAGAGGACCAGGCTAATTTGAGGTCAAGTCCTCAACCCATAGAGGAATACAATGACCTAATTGCTAGGGTGGATGAAGCTAGAAAAGAGCTGGAAAACAAGGATAATAGGGTACTTGAATTAGAAAGTGAAGTTGGTAAGAAAGAAGATGAGATTTTAGAGTTGGACAGAGAAGTAGGAGACCTCAAAATACAAATAAATTCTCTCCAAATGAACGCTCAGGGAGAACAATGTTGATGTATTTGTAACTTCAGAATGTATTTCATATATGCATATTGTATTCCTATGGAGATGTTATTATTCCTCTATATGGAAGTGTTTGTATTCCTATAGAGATGTTATTATTCCTCTATACGGAAGTGTCGTCATTTATATTGTAAGTGTCGTAACTTATACTTGATGGGTTATTAGACCACCTTGGTGGGGTCGGCCCTGTATAAGTCATGTGGGTCAAAGGGTTATTATACCACCCTATTGTGGGTCGGCCCTGTCAGCATTATGTTATGTGGTTAAGTTAAGGACGACCTAGTAAAGGTCATTAGGCAAGTCAAGTCAAGTATAAATAGAGTGCGGGAGGCACTCTATTTGCTCATTCACTTTATCACTCATACTCTCATTGGAGAGTGGCGCACTTGTGGAGGAGGAGAAGTTGATGCTAGGAGAAGACTATCTCTTATGCTTGGTTTGTATCATTGCTCTATCTATCTCTGAGGAAGTTGTGGGGTTTTTCACCTTTATGGTTTTCCCCAGTGAAACTCTGTGTGTCTATTGTCTCTTGTGTGCTTGCATTATTATGTCCATGATTGATATGTTGTAGTTATGCTGTACATGTTGTTCTATTAATTAAGATTATAGATCATATTGAAGTAAATTCTGAAAAAATAACATTGTATCAGAGCTAGCTTGACAGAAGGCATGGTATGGCATTTATGACACTTGTTGCACTTGCGAAGCTAGGGCTTGATATAGAAAAAACCAGTCATCATAGAACTTTCACTATAAATCCATTTTGGAGAAGTTTTAGGATCTGAAACTTTTATAGGTCGAAGATAAGATCCCAATGTACCTTTTTTCCACATAACAACTTCTAATTCATTGTACTTTGTGTTTTATGATCTGTATAATATAGGGTTTCTGCCTTTTCCAGATATCAGTCATAAACAGGTGACCTAGGAAAAAAGGTCACAAATTAGGATAGGAAGCTCCAAATGAAATTTTGTAAAAATTGACAGGTAGGGCATGAACTGTACTTTCATAGGCCGAAGGTTCAAAGGTCGAAAGTGAACCAGTGACATGTGGCACTCTGTACAAGTTTGCTCTCATGTTTTATCCCATAAACAGGTCACTTTGCAACACTTGGCATAACTCTCTCTCAGAGAATCCATTTGAGGTCATACCTGTGGGATTGGAAAGATAACAGGTTAAGATACCACAAGAAAAATTTTCAAACCCTTTAGATCTGAAATTTTGAAGTTACACCAGAAACAATCAGGTGCATATTTCTGTCAAAACAGAATTGGATTTTGAGCACCTTCATTCATGCCTCCAGGAATTTAGGGCTTCAGAGAAAGTTGGAATTTTTGTAATCGGAGACCAGGCTGGATGATCCTTATCAAAATCGAAATTTAGAGACCAAGATCAAATTTTTTGGTTGGGTAGAAGGCTAGGCTTGATCAAACCCTAGTTTGGGACTTTGATCAGAAAAGTGAAAAATTAGGGCTTCTGCAAAAATGGGAATTTTTTAAATCTGTGACCATATGTGGAAGCTCCTTGGAAAATCGAATTTTAGAGATTTGGATCAAACTATTTGGTTGGGTGAAACTTCGGGAAACTCAAACCTTAATTCAGGGTCCTCCCTAGTGAATCCGGAAATCTAAAAGGCAATTTTGAGGGGTGAAACTTTGCAATTTTCAAATTCTGAGTATACCAGCTTGACCAGCTCAGAAAGGCGCATCTTTCTATCCTTTCGGAAGTTTGAAATTAAAAGTTTGAATTTTTAGGGTTTCCCTAACAAACCCTAATCCAGCTCCAGATCCAATTTCTGCAAATCAAGTGGATTGGGTTAATCCTAGAAGAGAACGGATTGGTCACCTGCATAAGTGAAGAACTTCCAGTTTTAGAGGGAGATGAGGCTAAGGCCTTACATAAGAAGACTACAAGCAATCTCGATAGGTATGACTTATCTAGGTATGTTTCGAGATCTGTTCATGATTAAGTTTATGGTATGTTTGTCTTCATTAAGATTAGTACAATCTTGATTAACTTTAGACTTGTCATATCACCTTAATAAAATTATGAATGCAGATATTCATTGATTAGGGTTTTGACACTTATGGTTGTACTAATGCATTGTGGTGTTGTATGAAGTTGATGTTGTCCGCTAACATGAAAGGTACATCAAGAAAGACAAATCATGTTCTAGTTCAAGAACATATGACCATGGTGACATGAAGACAAAGATTCATCCATTGTCATGGATCACATAGAAGCTATACTTACGAGGTATGTATAATTTGGTTCTACAATGGGGCTTGACCTATGAGATATGCAAGTTACGAGCACAAGTCATTGAAGAGAACAAGAAGACATTGCTAGACATAACTAGCAAATATGATAACCAAGTATGTTTTTCCTATATCAAGTTAGAATCCTACCTTGTGTTAGGATCTTATACTGTTGTATGGTTGATAATTATTATTCATGAAGTTAGAAATGTAAGTAATCAAAGGTCTATGCATATTATGTCTCTTACATCGATTGATGATATGACTAACCAGAAAAGTCTTTTGGTCAAATAAAGAATATGCATGAGTAAAAGAAGTATTCCCTGAAACCTTGAATACTAATGTTTATTATCTGTGTTTGAAATGATCATGACTATACATGTTTAAGATTACTATGTTTTGATAGTATTGAGATTATACTAATGAATGTATGTATGAGACCTCGAGGATAACACAATGATGATACTAGTGAGTATGCATAAGTGATCGAGGATGGATATAAGTTCAAGAACAGGTAATCCAGGAAGCAAAGATCAAGAGGGAGCACACTCCAGTAGTTCCTGCAAGGAAGCAAATATTGAGAGGGAGTCCACCCTACAAACCAAACAAAGATAAGTATTCGAATTGTCATTTCTTGCATATTTGTTTGTTCAAATAATATTGTTCAATGATGTATATGACTGAGGGTGTGCATTATGCATATTAGAATAATTGCATTAATGAACATTATACTACTAATATGCATGTGATGGGTAAGTGGCCTATGGCACTGTACAACATTCCATTGCTACTTATCTAGAATGAAACCTCTTTGCTGACATGTTGGGAGTTGTGCACGCTCTTAACAATGTTCTGGTAGAGATTGGAAGGCATCTAGTGTTAGAAAAACAGAATCGCAGAGCAATAACAATAAACAGAAATGCAAATATAATCACACATACACATTACAAGAGAGACACAAATATATCGTGGTTCACCCAACTTGGGCTACGTCCACACTGAATTTGCCAGTCCTTATTATTATTACCGTCCAGCAAGGTGAAGGGATACAACCTGCAGCACAACCGTTGCACTTCCTCTTCTCTGTTTCACAGTCTCTCTCCTGATCTCAGAGATCTTTACAATGCATAAAACCTAATACATCAACCTCCCTAGGCGTATTACAATGTCTTTATTTTATATGGGAAAATACCACGGGATACCCAAAACCATGGGCCCGCAAAACAGCTGGCGAAAACAGCCCCAAAATTTTTCTTCGGGGGCGTTGCCCCCGGACCCCCCAACCAGGGGGGATGGTCCCCCCTGTAACCCCGTGGGGGGGCGATGCCCCCCCACACCCCCCCGCTGGGGTGAGTGTACAGTCCACCTACATATCATATAAAACTGAGGTACAAACACGGCTGATACAATATCATCTATGAGACTAGAAGATCTGGCTCCACAACCAACATCTAGAAAGTTACAGGATATGGATAAATGTTGTATTAAAGCATTGGCTAAAATAATTGCATGATTGTATGACATATTTCTTTGTGTGTAAGAATTTGTTCTGAAAACTATGAGATGTTTCTAATCATGAAATTTAACTTGCTTTGTAGGAAAGATCGTATACCATCACCTACAAAAGAAGTACTACAACATTTGTTCCAACAACAAAGTTATCTATTGAAGAATATGAAGTTCCCAAGATCCGGGATGAAGTAATGGAAGGATGCCATGATCCATCGATCATGAAGAATGATGTTTGGGATGTGGTCCCAAGACCAGATGGGAAGTCTATGGTGACTTCCATGTGGATCTATAAGATCAAGCATGCTGTAGATGGCAGCATAGAAAAATATAAGGCAAGGTTTGTATCTCGTGGCTTCCCCCAGAAAGAAGGGATTGATTATGAAGAGACCTTTGCTCCTGTGGCCAGATACACTTCCATTAGATCAGTACTTTCTCTAACTGCAGTGATGAAATGGAAGGTACACCAAATGGATGTCAAGACATCTTTCTTGAATGGTGTAGTTGAAGAGGAAGTGTATGTGGAGCAGCCACTCGGGTTTGAGAAACATGACCGAGAGTCACATGTGTGCAAACTGAAGAAAGCCCTGTATGGTTTGAAATAGGCACCCAGGACCTGGTATGGTAGGATAGATGGCTTCCTATCTAGTTCGGACTTTACCAAGAGTAAAGCGGATTCCAACCTTTACTACAAGGTTGAGGAAGGCAATCCAGTGATACTACTATTGTATGTGGATGACCTGTTTGTAACAGGTGAGGATAGATTGATTTCCGACATGAAGAGGAAGCTTGCTGCCGAGTTCGAGCTGAAGGACTTGGGGATGATGCACTATTTTCTAGGCATGGAGGTGTGGCAAAGTACAGATGGGATCTTCCTTGGACAAGGGAAGTATGCAGTAAAGATCCTAAAGAGGTTCGGGATGATGGACTGCAAGGCCATGGCCACACCTATGGCATCGAACTTGAAGCTTCTGTGTGATGCTTCATCTGATCCAGTTGATGTCACTATGTATCATCAGATGATTGGGTCCTTGATGTACCTGATGAACACGAGACCAGATATTTGCTTTGCGGTGAACACATTGAGCCAATTCTTGACAGATCCGAGGATTGTTCACCTGGTTGCTGTAAAGCATATTCTGAGGTACCTGAAGGGTACAGTTGATTATGGGCTCAAGTATGATGCGAATCAAAAGTTTAACCTATAGAGTTATGTTGATTCAGACTGGGCAGGCAATGCTGCAGATAAGAAGAGCACTTCTGGGTGCTGCTTCAGTATGGGATCAAGTGTGATCTCTTGGTATAGCAGGAAGCAATCCTGCGTAGCACTGAGTACAGCCGAAGCAGAGTATGTTGTAACTTGTTCGGCTAGTTGTGAGGCAGTATGGCTCTGGAAGCTACTGTTTGAGTTATTTGATCTCCCGCTGGAGGCTACTGGTATCTTTTGTGACAACCAAAGTTGTGTGAAGCTGTATGAGAACCCGCTGTTCCATGACAGGTCAAAGCACATTGAGATCAAATATCACTATATCAGGGATATGGTGCAGAGAGGAGCAATGAAGCTCCTGTATGTTGTGACAGATGAGAAGATTGCAGATGTGTTGACTAAACCACCAGCCAGAGTGAAGTTTGAATACTTCAGAGAGAGGCTTGGTGTTCTTCAGACTGACAACACTTTGAGGAAGAAGTGAAGGATACATTTGCTAGAGCCATTCCAAGCATGGTGAGAGGAGGATCCTTCTCATGGCTGTGGATGTAAGTGATGGATGATGAGCATCAGGATGATGCTCCAGATACTGCTCTGTATATGCATCATGTTGGATGCTGGATATGATAAGTTGGATCATGTATATGTATATGCATCATGTTGGATGCTGGATATGATCAGTTGGATCATGTATATGTATATGCATCATGTTGGATGCTTGATATGATCAGGTAGATCATGTATGTTGATATGTACCAGGTGGATACATTGTATGATCAGGTAGATCATGATGATATGTATCAGGTGGATACATGGTATGCATTAGGTGGATGCAATGATGATCAGGATGATCATGCTATGATGACATGCATCAGGTAGATGCCTTGACATGATCAGGTGGATCATGAATGATGAGTCAGAAGACACAGATGAACAAAGCCTTTCCGACATGGTGGTAGATGTGTTCTCCCATGTGTGTTGATGTAAGTACAAAGCCTTTCCGACATGGTGGTAGATGTGTTCTCCCATGTGCGTTGATGTAAGTGCAAAGCCTTTCCGACATGGTGGTAGATGTGTTCTCCCATGTGCCTTGATGCAAGTGCAAAGCCTTTCCGACATGGTGGTAGATGTGCTCTCCCATGTGCGTTGATGCAAGTGCAGAGCCTTTCCGACATGGTGGTAGATGTGTTCTCCCATGTGCGTTGATGCAAGTGCAGATCCTTTCCGACATGGTGGTAGATGTGTTCTCCCATGTGCGTTGATGCAAGTGCAGAGTCTTTCCAACATGGTGGTAGATGCGTTCTCCCATGTGCGTTGATGCAAGTGCAGAGCCTTTCCGACATGGTGGTAGATGTGTTATCCCATGTGCGTTGATGCAAGTGCATAGCCTTTCCGACATGGTGGTAGATGTGTTCTCCCATGTGCGTTGATGCAAGTGCAGAGCCTTTCCGACATGGTGGTAGTTGTGTTCTCCCATGTGCGTTGATGCAAGTGCAGAGCCTTTTCGACATGGTGGTAGATGTGTTCTCCCATGTGCGTTGATGCAAGTGCATAGCCTTTCCGACATGGTGGTAGATGTGTTCTCCCATGTGCGTTGATGCAAGTGCAGAGCCTTTCCGACATGGTGGTAGATGTGTTCTCCCATGTGCGTTGATGCAAGTGCAGAGCCTTTCCGACATGATGGTAGATGTGTTCTCCCATGTGCATTGATGTAAGTGCAGAGCCTTTTCGACATGGTGGTGGATGTGTTCTCCCATGTGCGTTGATGTGAGTGTTGAGCCTTTCACGGATGGTTGAAGTGTGTCTTCCCATCCCGGTGAGTGTAAGTGTTGTATTGTGTGCATCTGGACTGTGCTTCGTGGACGATGATCAGTATGATTATGAGTATCAAGATGATACTCCGTGGTCGTGGACAGGTTGTGCAGTTACATGTAAAAGATCCTAGGAGATCCGATAGGTTGAGCAGTATCCTCGTAATCAGTCCTGGGATGCTCTTTCGAGGTTTTGTTGATGCACATAATCAATCCTGAGGATTCCACAGTATGGCCAGTGATGATGAAGACCTGCAGATGGTGGGCCTACATCCAGTATGAAAAAGGACTGGCTCTATAGAACTTCCTATGACGAGTAGTTCAGAGCTTGATTGAGATAGCAGCAGCAGTGACGATGACGATGATCCAGAGAAGAAGACTTGTGCTAGAAGACCTGTGTCGAGAAATACCTTCCTAGTTAAGAGGGAGTGTTGATGTATTTTTAACTTCAGAATGTATTTCATATATGTATATTGTATTCCTATGGAGATGTTATTATTCCTCTATATGGAAGTGTTTGTATTCCTATAGAGATGTTATTATTCCTCTATACGGACGTGTTGTCATTTATATTGTAAGTGTCGTAACTTATACTTGATGGGTTATTAGACCACCTTGGTGGGGTCGGCCCTGTATAAGTCATGTGGGTCAAAGGGTTATTAGACCACCCTATTGGGGGTCGGCCCTGTCAGCATTATGTTATGTGGTTAAGTTAAGGCCGACCTAGTAAAGGTCATTAGGCAAGTCAAGTCAAGTATAAATAGAGTGCGGGAGGCACTCTATTTTCTCATTCACTTCATCACTCATACTCTCATTGGAGAGTGGCGCACTTGTGGAGGAGGAGAAGCTGCTGCTAGGAGAAGACTATCTCTTATGCTTGTGTTGTATCATTGCTTTATCTATCTCTGAGGAAGTTGTGGGGTTTTTCACCTTTATGGTTTTCCCCAGTGAAACTCTATGTGTCTATTGTCTCTTGTGTGCTTGCATTATTATGTCCATGATTGATATGTTGTAGATATGTTGTACATGTTGTTCTCTCAGTTAAGATCCTAGATCAGATTGAAGTAAATTATGAAAAACTAACAAACAGTTGCTAAGAATAATTACCCAAGCTCTTTGGGAGAAAATTAAAGAATGGTGCATGAATAAGTGGGACTATTTTGAGGTCATCCAAGACGGGTTGGGCATGGCCATTGAGGCTATTTCAGAGATAAAATCAGTTGAAAAATAGTTGGGGGATATGCCAAAGCAGGCTGCATAAATCATAGATTATCTTAACAACAAAACCAAGAAGCAGTTAGCTAAAAAGGGCATAGACAATAGAAATCAAATCATCAAAATTTCCAAGTCGATGATTATAAAGAAAAATTATTTTTTAAGCATGAACGATAATGCTAAACAATTAAATGATGAAATAACTGCCTTTAAAGGTATGTTCAAAGAAGTGACAAAATCAAGGATGCCTTCCCCATGGGATGGTAATGATGATGCTTATACCAAGGAAACTTACCAAGAGCATCTCTAGTAAAATAATGATGAGTTTACTCCAGCTCCACTGGAAGGAGAAATAGAGGGACAACAGACAGTTGACAAAATAAAAGGTTGCTTTGAAATCTGGGTGGGTCTAGAGAACATTGCCAAACATTAGGGCCCATATCATATGAAAAACACACCAATGCTGATATTTCTTTAGGGTCTCTGAGAAATCACAGACATCCTTTAGGAAAGGAATGGAAAATGGTTCTCCAATATCATAAACAGGTCTTTCCACCTAGATCAGCAGCTACTCAACCACAAGGACATTCATCCAATCAAGCTTCAAGGGTACAGTTTGATCAATCAGCAGCAGCTCAGGGGTTGAGTACATTTGCAAACTAGCCACCTCCTATTTCATTTATGACACCTGTAATTCCAGACAACATTCATATGATGTATCAAATGAGCCAGGATGGCATCCCTCTAATGGGACCCATAGGACAGCCCTCTGGGAAATGACGTGTCTATGTAAGGGGGAATAAGAAGACCTCCCATAGAAGAAATTAAATGTTAAGCCTAGCATTATTCGCTGGAGAAGAAAATTTGTAAAAAATCCTTTGTAAAAAGTAAATTGACTTTCATTTACTTTCTGTTAGAATTTGAGAAACTGAATTGGGTCACATTCAAATTCTATATAAAGAAGATTGTAATCCATTTCAAGAGACTGGCAATTATAGTGGAGAGGTTCTCTATCTAATTTGTGTAGAGTCGAGAAGCCATTTTAGCCATGTAAGCTTGTTTTGTAAGAGATTAAAGACACAGTCATATTTCAGCGATATGTTCTTCCTCATATATGATGCAAGGTTGTCAGGAATTTCCTACTTGTATTATGTATGCCAAATATCGTTGTCTTTTACTTTCATTCCCTGAGTTACTTTGCAAATGTGTATGAATCACTGAAATTCTTGATGTAGAAGCTTCAATACATTCCAAATATCCATAGATTCAATAAATTTGTCATTATCGGTCACTTTTTTAATACATCTAGACTTCCATTTGTTAAACTCACCTCCATTTATCCATATGTTCTGAAATTGGCTGTGAATTTCCTCTAAAAGAAAATTCTTTCATCTGTTAAATGTTGTGTATGACCTGATCCAGTTAAAAGTTTGCAAAATAATAATTCAAACATTTCATATAAATATATAGCTCTGGTATCTTTAAATAAATGAGCTTATATCATGCCTGGGCGTGAGTCATTTCAACTTGATTCGCGTCTTGGACTAACATGAAAAATGGAGACCATACTGGGGAACGCAAGTGAAAGTAATCTTTCCCCTGCTACAATTTGAAGACATTTTGAGCTCTGCATGGTGAAGCAGAACAAGCATTGTTGTTGAATCTTCACCTAGTGACTTCATTGGATCAAGTTGGATCCTGGTAAGAGACACATGAGATCAAATCCTCAATCTAAAGAATGTTGGAGCTTGCCAGACTCTCCAACTCCCTGGAGGGACATTCATACTGCTCAAGGGAGAGGTATTCCTTTGTTTAATTCTAATTTGATATATCCTAATGTAATAAATCAAGAAGTAGTTGAAGATTTAAATAATTTTCGTAATCTGCACAACATTCCTAAAAGTCCTTTAAATCCGGTTCTTGAACCCCAATTCACTTCTCCAATATCATCTACAAGTGTATCTAGACATGATCATTCTTTTACTCCACCTCAAACAAATTCACTCACCCCTCAGGCTCACAATATTATCCTAGAACATTTAAATATGGCTGGTAGAGGACAAGGAAATCCACCTCATGCAGTAAATCCATGGCTAGCCAATAGGTTTGGTGCTTTAAATTTTCCAAATAATCTTCATGACATGCCTGAGAAATATCTGAATATTTTTCCTAAATATGATGGAGAAAATGATGTTACTACTCAAGATCACATTTATAATTTTCAAGATTTCACAGATAACCTTCTCATTGAGGAGGAGGATGTATACATTAGACTGTTTGTACAATCTTTAGGAGGAGAAATCAGGAAATGGTTTAGAGCTCTACCTGGAAATTATTTAAATTATTGTCCTTCCCTAGAGCAAGCATTCATGAGAAAATGGGGTGAAAAAAGGGATCATATGTATTATCTGACTGAATTTGTAGCTTTAAAGAAAAAGAATGGAGAAAATGTTAGTGAATTTCATAAAAGATTTAACAAGATTTACAACAAGATTCCTCAAGATATTAAACCTTCACAAGTTGCAGCTAAAGTAATATATGTAGGAGCACATGAGTCTGATTTTGATATGATTTTAAGAGAAAGGAGATCTACTACTCTATTGAATATGCAAGATGATGCTTTAGATGTGGAAGGAAAAATGATAGCCTTGGGTAAAATGAAACATAGACAAGATGCAGACAAGAAGAAACCTAGAGATGAGGATGGTACATCAAGAAAAAAAAAAAAAAAAGATCGAAGAGATGTCAAAGATGTTGAAAGGTTTGTCAAACAAACGATGCCAAAGATGTTGAAAGGTTTGTCAAACAAACTAGCTATAAAGTAATATATGTAGGAGCACATGAGTCTGATTTTGATATGATTTTAAGAGAAAGGAGATCTACTACTCTATTGAATATGCAAGATGATGCTTTAGATGTGGAAGGAAACATGACATCCTTGGGCAAAATGAAACATAGACAAGATGCAAACAAGAAGAAACCTAGAGATGAGGATGGTACATCAGGAAAAAAAAAAAAAAAAAGATCGAAGAGATGTCAAAGATGTTGAAAGGTTTGTCAAACAAACTCGCTAGGCTTGAGGTTGATGGACATAATCAACAAAGGAATCCTCAAGGCATGGGACAGAGAAATACTAATCAATATAGGAGGCATTTTAATCCTCAAATTATAAATAGAGATAGGAGGAATGAAGACCCTCCCATACAACCACCAGTAAGGGCTAATGATGTTAAACATATAGTGGAAATACCTCTTGATGAGGAATATGAACCCCCTGAAGATATCCTCTAGGTAAATGATGATGATGATATGATCCACCTCACTCAGGAAGAGTATGAAAGGTATCTGTAGGATGATGTTTATCATAATGAACTTGAAGCAAAGAAAATATATAATCTAAAGCCAAGGACTTCACCAGAAAATCAGCCCAAGGTAGCTTCTCCTAATAAATTGATTAAAATTCCAAAATACATGAAATCTGTTGATAATCCTTCTTCTGCCAAAATCCTTCTGCTGACAAATCAAATCCTTGCACTTCATCATCTCCTGAAATTCAAATTATTCCTTCTCATGTCCATAAAAAAGTTGTTGTACTTCCCAGTAAAGCGAAAGAGGTAGACAAATCTTCTCAACCTTTTGATTTTCAGCATGAGCTCTCTAAAATTAAAATGTCCATTCCACTATCTGAGCTGGATCAACACCCTATCTATGCCAAGCAAATTGAAAAATTTCTCAGGATGAATAATGCAAATCCCTCTCAGACAGTTTGAATATTGTTGATGAAACCCCTACTATTGAAGTTAGACTAGTTGTTGAAGAGGAAAACAATGAATATACACCTCTTTTTTATGTAACTTTGAGTCTACATGGAAATTTGTTGCACAATTGTACGTTGGATTCAAGTGCCTCTCGTAATCTGATGCCTAAAGTAATCATGGAGGAATTGGGATTGGAAATTACTAATCCTTATCATGATATTTACAGCTTTGATTCAAAACCAGTAAAATGTGTGGGAATGATAAAGGATTTGGTAGTAACTTTAGATCAGTTACCTTCCAAAAGTATTATGCTTGATGTGGTGGTAGTTTATGTACCTCCAAGGTATGGTATGTTATTATCCAATACTTGTGCAAAAAGAATGGGAGGGACAATACAGATGGATATGAAATATGCTACTATTCCACTGTTTGCAGGGGAGACAAGAAGACTATATACAGAAACCAGGTATGCCTACATACACGGTGAGTGGAACAGCCCCATAAATTATCATGTATACACCATAGAAGAATATATGGGTTGTATGTTGACTACAGGAGATGATTACAAAGGAGAACTTTTGAAATTAATGGTAGTAGGGGATATAAGTTCTCAACATGATCATGTCTGGGATATGTATTTCGATCGATCATCCACCAAGGATGAAGCTGGAGATGCGGTAATTCTTATTTCTCCAACCAAAGAAGAAATTCCATTGTCCATTAAATTAAATTTTGAGACCACAAACAGTGTGGCTAAGTATGAAGCATTGGTATTGGGTCTAGAAACAACAAGAAAGATGGGGATAATGAATACAGGGGACACTTTCCAGCGTGGCATGGACATAGTGTTTGTTGGAGAAAGATACAAATCCATAGTGATATACTTTGATGATATGACTGTGTTATCCAAGATTGATGAAGAACATATATCCCATTTGAAGCAGACTTTCAGAAAGTGCAGAAAATATGGTATTTCTTTAAACCCCAAGAAGTCTAGTTTTCCTTTAAGAGAAGGTAAGTTGTTAGGGCATATAGTGTCTAAAGATGGAGTGAATATAGATCCTGAAATAGTAGCATCCAAACAATCACTCGAAACCCCCAGAAATAAGAAAGAAGTACAATCATTCATCGTCGAGATAAATTTCTTCGGAAGAGTCATCCCTAATCTTGATGAACTAATTAAAATCATTACCAACATGCTCAAACATGTAATGATGTAAAATGGAATAAAGAGGCAAAAGAATCATTTGAAGCATTGAAGAAATCCATTAGGGAGACACCAGTGTTGATGAGTACTGACTATATGAATCCTTTCTTGATATTTTATTTTGCTTCCTCTCATACAATTGCAGTTGTGCTTTTGCAAAAGAACTCTGAGGGACATGAAGAACCTATAGCATTTTTCAGTAAAGCTCTATGGGATGTTGAATTGAAATACAATCCCATGGAGAAACAAGCCTATTCCATGGTCAAATATTTGAAATATTTCAAATGTTATGTTTTACATTCTCACATAATTACATATATTCCACATAGCACAATCAAAGATATTTTGTGTCAAACTGACAGTGAAGATAGGAGAGGCAAGTGGATTTCTAAAATTCAAGAGTATGATCTAGAAAGCAAACCCGCCAAGCTAGTCAAGGGCCAAGGATTGGCCAAGTTGCTGGTTGAGTCAAATTGTGAGGCATTAGACTTGAATTTGATTTCAGAATTGACTAAAGGAGAGAAGCTAAGAGAGTTTCAATATTCCTAGGATGATACAATGAAGGCAAACAGAAAATTTGAAGAATATGATTGGTATGGAAACATTGCTTATTATTTGGTGAATTTGCAATGTCTTGATTATTTAACAAAGTCACAAGCAAGATTTATGAAGTTACAGGCAGTAAAATATTGCATATTGGATGAATATTTGTACTAGAAATATCCTCAAGGGATAACGCTGAATTGTGTAATTGAATAAGAAATAGAAGGAATCATCATAGAATTACATAAAGGATTTTGTGGAGGTCATCATGCTTCAAGAGCTATAGCATACAAAGTTCTGATGGATGTGTATTATTGGCCAAAATTATTTGTTTATACTAATCATAGTGTGAGAGCATGTATGGAATGTCAAATGTTTGCAGGAAAACAGAAATTAAGACCTCTACTCCTAAGGCATGTTATTACATCAAATCATTTCCAACATTGGGGTTTGGATTTCATTTGAGAGATAAATTCTAATTCCAGCAACCAGCACAGATGTATTTTCACTGTTACAGAATATTTTACAAAATGGGTGGAAGTTATTCCCACTAGATTGGCAAATGAAAATGTAATAATGAATTTTTTGGAAGAAAACATCTTCTCAAGGTTTGGATGCCCAAGGAAAATTATCACTAACAATGCCCTTGCTTTCAAATATGTTAAAATGGTGGATTTCTTCCTAAAATATAATGTTAAGATGGGCCACTCAACTATATATTACCCTCAAGTAAATGGCTTGGCCGAGTCATCCAATAAAATCTTACTAAGAATTATCAAAAAGATGCTGACAGACAACAAAAAATCTTGGGATGTGAACCTCGTATATGCCTTATGCGCCGATAGAATAAGTGTTAAAAGATCAATTGGAACATCTCCTTTTCAATTGGTATATGGAAGAGAAGCAGTCCTTCCTATTCAGTTGGGATTACCAGTACTCAAGCTCATCCAACAAAATAGAAGAACCAAACAATATGGTAAGAAGGATATATGAATTAATAGAGATTCAGTAGGAAAGAGAGCAGGTAAATTTGAATTTACAAGAACATCAAATAAAGATGAAGAAGACCTTTGATAAGAAATCGTTGGAAAGAGATCTCCACCCTGGATATTTAGTCTTGAAATGGAATGCAAGAAGGGAAGATAAAGGCAAACATGGCAAGTTTGAAAATATCTAAATAGGCCCATACGTCATTGCTGAAGTGCTAGAAAACAACACCTACAAGATTCATGAATTGGAAGGAGAGTTGATAGACGTTGTTGTCAATGGTAGGCTTCTAAATAGGTTTTTTCTATATTAAATCCAGACTCGAGAAAAATATAATGTACATAGTAGAGTAGTGGTTTTTGCAATTTACAGCATTTTAATTCTTGTCATTTCCATCTCAATGTAAATAATTAAAGTATTGAGCTAATAGTTATGTTTCAATGTGATCAACACCTTTCCAAAGGGAAGACTCCATAACCCAATGGAAAAAGCACTAGCCTATTGTTGTCAGAGTCATACATAGCATCCCTCTGTCCCCGTGGAGCCGATGTTAGTACCTGATATTTTTCTCAAAAAGGAAACATCTATGAAGCCCTTGCAGATGACATTTTTGAAGTGATTTCAGACCCTGAGAGCTAAGAGAGCCTAAGGAATTAAATATTCTAGGCGATTATTTTGGATTGAAAAAAACACATACATACATACATCTATATATATATATATATATTGGTAGGCGAATATTAAATATGAAACATACAATTTACTAATAAAACTTGTAAATTTTGGCAAAAATTATGATAAAAAAATATATTTTATGTAAATATATGCAATATTAGAAACTAAAAATGACCAAATAGCGAATTTATTTTTTGAAAAAAATTCCAAAAGATAGTCAATTGGCGAAATTTTGCCCTTAAAAATTTCCATGCCCATAGGACATCCCTCTGGGAAACCACATGTCTATATGAGGGGAAAGAAGAAGACCTCCAACAGAAGAAATTAAATGTTAAGCCTAGCATTATTCGCTGGAGAAGAAAATTTGTAAAAAATCCTTTATAAAAAGTAAATTGACTTTCATTTACTTTTCTGTTAGAATTTGAGAAACCGAATTGGATCACATACAAACTCTCTATAAAGAAGATTGTAATCGATTTCGAGACTGGCAATTTTAGTGGAGAGGTTCTCTATCTAATTTTTGTAGAGTCGAGAAGCAATTTTATCCATGTAAGCTTGTCTTGTAAGAGATTAAAGAGACGGTCATATTTCAAAGAGATGTTCTTCCTCTTTTGAGTAGATCCATTGTTATTCCATTTTGTTTTATGTGTAAAGATTCACACGATTAATAGAAAGTAAATGTAGTTTTCAATCCCATTGTGAGATCATCGATGTTCATAATGTTTCAAATCTAAAAGATCTATCAGAGATTCATCATTGTATGCCTCTATAATATGTTTTAAAAGATTCTCATGTATGATGCAAGGCTGTCAGGGATTTCCTACTTATATTATGTATGCCAAATCCGATTGTCTTTTACTTTCATTCCCTAAGTTTACTTTGCAAATGTGTATGAATTGCTGAAATACTTCATGTAGAAGCTTCAATATGTTCCAAATATCCCTAGATTCAAGAAATTTTTCATTATCAGTCACTTCTTGAATGCATCTAGACTTCCATCTGTTAAACTCACCTCCATTTATCCATATGTTTTGAAGTTGGTTGTGAATTTCCTCTGCAAGAAATGCATTTCATCTATTAAATGCTATGTATGACATGATCCAATTAAAAGTTTGGAAAATAATAATTCAAATATTTTGTATAAATATATAGCTCTAGTATCTTTAAATAATGAGCTTCTATCATGCCCAAGCGTGAGTCATTTCAGCATGATTCGCTTCTAGGACTAACACTCCTATCCAAAATCCCTTGGAGAGTGAAAACACAATGAGATATAGGAGAGCCTGGATAATGGGAAGGCCAACAACCATGGCCAGTTGTTTCCCATTCCTCTCTCTTTGAGTCTTTTCTCATTATTTTATTTTCTTTATTTGTTTATTCTTTTTCCTCTCACATTTGTCTTATTCATTTTTTTTACATTTACTTATTTTTTACAATGCTTGCTATCGTTTCCAAATTACATTTACAATCATTGAGTATGCAATCATTCATATGTTCGGATCCATTTCAAGTCATTCACAAAATGTTTCTTTCGGCTAGCAATATAGGCATAACATGCCAACAAATGCTACTTGAAGATAAATAATTTTTTGAACTCGGGTTTTTTATTTTGTAGTTATTCAAATTTGATTCTCATGGTTACATATTTTCTATACTCGAGTCAAAAGAAAATTTTGTATTTATTGTTCCCTTCACATTTGAATGCATCTTCTTAGTTGACTTTCTGGTTTACAATTAATCTTATATGTTGGTGAAGACCATTAAAATCTTGTGGTTGAGATTATGTCCTCTCATGCTTAATTGTTAAAACATTTTATTACGAATTGTTTGAAATTTCTTGCAATATCTCAATATTTGATATCCTCTCACAAGTTTAGTTTCAAATTTGTTTCTATATGGAGTTCTCGTATGCTTTCTATGTATCCTAGAGTGTTTTTGTTTGTTTATTATAAGAGATACCTCATTATAGGTCTCATGCATGCTTATATAATCAATGTAATAAGTAGATCATATGGTTGACTTTCAGTTCAACTCAATTACAGGTTTCTTTTTAAACATTGTGGGTGAAGTTTTTAAAGATCATATGGATCTTCAAGCTTAAGGGACATTCGAAATACCCATTGAGAAACATCAATGTTGTTCAAATTTATGCAGGGAAGCTAGTGATATGCTAGGAATTGCAATTATAGCTTGTACTGGACATTTCCATGAGGATGGAAATGCTTGACCATGCCATGGAAAGAATGATAGGTTTGGTGATCCAAAACCTTTGAGCACTCCCAAATATTTCAAAGGAGATTCAATCAATGATAAAGACACTATGTAGATCAAAGTGTTTTAGTTGATAAAATATTCCAAGGACATATCTCCAATGGTTTCTTTGGTTTCATGATAGGTGCAATAGACCGTAATTTATGTAGAAAATATATCTTAAATATGTTGAATAGACAAATGAAATATGGCCTCTTTCTCAAGAGGTGATGCTAATTAAAAATTAGCCTCTTTCAAATTTTCAATGATACCATTTTACAACGAAGAAACCCATTAAGTAGCCTCAACAATGTAGCTAGTTAAACTCCAACAAAAAAATCTTCTACATTCTAGGAAGGCTCTAATTTTATCATTCTTTCTGGATAAGGAAACTTTAGTTATGATTTTGAAGCTTTATTCTCATTAGCTCAAGAAGGAATAAGACAATTTTATGAAACACAAGTTGATTTTTAGATTGAATGAATTATGGAAATCTATTATTTGTCTTTCTATGTGGTTAGTTGATCAATGGTGTTCATTTTTTATTATATTTGTTGATGATCCATCTATTTGCCAAACATATTTTCATATTGGATTTTATGGAAGAGCAAGATTGTGCACAAGCTATGATGGACTACAACTCTTAGTTTTAGTCTTTGTACAACTTATTCAAAGAGGATGTTTACAAAGAGTAATACAACAGATGTTTATCCTTAAGAGAGCATCCTATAACATAGTAAACACCAATTGGTGCTTTAGAAAACATGGACAGGGATATACTTTTTCTTCTTTTATGGTTTTTTAATTAGGGCATAAGAAAAGTTGTTTAATGAAGGTAAACTTGAGGATAAAAGCATGCCCATATTCTTAAGGATAAAGGTCAATAGTATTGTAGAGAAAGATTGAGGATACAATTATAAGAAAGATCATGGAGGTTATCATTACAATCACTCTATCAACCACACCAACCAGAAGAAATGTGATTTTCAACCATTGAATAGAAAGGTAAGAATAAGAAGGCATCACATTGGTTTAGAATTCTCAATGATATGTATTGGCATTTGATGGAGAAGGTGTGGTTGAATTGATTTTTTCGTCAACTAAGAATGTCAAGGTACAAGGAGGATATTGGATGTATATCTACAAGGAGGAGATTAGAGGTATATTAGATAGGTAAAAATTATATTAATAATAGTTGAATTCTTCATAGAATCAATAGATTTAGGGGAATACTTGGACTTTAATGATTTAATTTCCTTGTTCTTAGTATCATGTAAGTTCCACACTTATTTAACCATATCAGGCTCAACTATTAGTTTTATTATTTCATTATGAAGCTCTTTGATCTTTTTTTCAAGGATTTGTTGGTGACCTTTATAACGTTGATTTCCTCGTTAAATGTGATAATATTTTTTTCATTGGGTAAAGTTACTTAGCAACTCTAAACGTCTAGTTGCTTTCTATGTAAAAATAATAATTATGTTTTTAGGCTTAGCATCCATTATATCTATCTTAAATTCCTTGATACCATAATTTTTAGTGGATGCGCCACTTTCATTTTTGTCAAGTTTAGGCTACAAATTAGTTATCAAACAACAACTCGTTATCATAACTCATATTAAAACTTAAATTTTTAAAAAAAGCATAATTTGGGTCAATGCTAGATATATTGTATGTTTTACAAAGTCTATTGTGTACCTTTTCCATCAACAAAGCAATGAAGACATCCAAACCTTGGTGGGATTGTGTTGGACTAGGCGTAAGGACAACTAGTTGAGAAACAATAATGAATGAGGCAATGGGTAATCACGTCTAGAGTCGAAGTAGACAATTTTCCAATTAATAAACTAATGGGGCTTGAGAGCTTGATTAAAGAAATTACAAGAAGTTGCAAAAAAAAATATTGGTAGGGGTTGAGAAGCTATGGGAGATGAAAATAATTATCTAAAGGTTACATAAAATAGTGAAGGAATCGTGTAGAAAGACATGCATGATAAAGTATCAACTATAACAATAGTTTTCCTATAACAATAGCTTTTATATAGAGAGAGAGAGAGAAAGAGAAAATATTCAACTTCCAAGAAAATCTTCAGCAGTGGTGGGAGGAAATAGACCCACCAAGAGGAACTAAAATGTTCAAGATTCAACAGAAGTTAAAAAGTCTCAAATCCAAACTGAATTGTTGAAACACAGAAGTCTTCGATAACATCTTTAAGGATAAGCAGAAGCTTGAAGAGCACATGAAAGAGATTCAGTGGGAAATAATCCATTTCAAATACACAGAGGAAGCAGCAACTGAGGAAACAAAACTCCAAACTGAAATTGAGTAGAGGGAAAGGCAGGAGGAAATGATATGGAAGCAGAAGTCTAGGGTCAGATGGCTACATTATTTTCTTCCATAGATCCACCATGAAGCACCGACAACATAATAGAATAGTCTTACTCAAGGAATCTTAAGGATGTCACCTAAACAAACATGAAGACAATGAGCAAGAGTTGGTGTCCTTCTATAAGAATTTATTGACTAGGCCCAATCCCAATAGAGTTGAGGCTATAAATAGAATAACTTAGAACACTCCTTATTTAGTCATGGAAGCTCAGAATGGCAGTATAATGAGGGAAATTGAAATGACCAAAGTCGAACAAGCGCTTCATAAAATGGAAGCAAGGAAGACCCCAGATCCAGATGGATTTACCACATATTTCTTTCATCATTCCTAGAATAGGGTCAAGAAAGAGCCTTGGTAAATAGTTGAAAACTTCAAACTCTTAAAAGGAGTGCTTCCAACTCTAAATTCCACTTTGGTTTCTCTTATACCTAAAGAGAATAATGTTGAAAACCCAGGTAAGTTCTACCCAATTTCCTTATGTTTATGTGCTTTACAAAATTATAACCAAAGTTTTGGAAAATAGGCTCAAACCACTCCTTTCCCAGATGATTTCTCCAGAGCAATCGGGTTATGTTGAGGGAAGATAGATCCTTGATGGAGTAATTATATCTCACGAGGTTATACACTCTCTCATAGTCACCAAGAAGCATGGCATGTTGTTAAAATTGGATATGTCCAAAGATTTTGATAAGCTCAGATGGGAATACATAGGGAAGATGTTCCTAGCCTTTGGTTTTAGGTTCGACTAGACTAACTAGATCATCTCCTTAACCTCTTCTTCTTTCTTTTCCATCCTTTTCAATGGCTCCCCCTCTACTACTTTCAAAACCTTTGGAGGAATTCAGCAGGGCAACCCACTATCGCCCTTCCCTTTTATTCTCATCGTGGAAGGCCTTATCTGAACCATAAAAGCGATGGCTTCCTCCCAGGATCCTAAAGGCCTTAAGTTTTATCCCCATGAAAATTCCACACACATTAGCAATCTATCAATGACACTCTGCTCATGGGACACTCCTCAGTGAGAGAGGCTCAAGCCATTAAATCATACCTCAACCTATTCATGGAAGCTTTCGGAACCTCAATTAACTTAGATAAATTCCAAATATTGTTCTTCAATACTCATGTTGTCACTTAAAGAAACATCACTCGCATTCTGAGCTTCTCCAGCAGATCCCTTCTATCCAAATATATTGGGCTCCCTTAACAGACTCAATGGTTAGGCGATAGGCCTAGGAGGAGCTTCTAGCTAAACTCTTTAATGAACTATCTAGTTGGACTTTCTGGCCTCTCAATATTTCTATCCACCTTATCATGGTCAAATCGGTTCTTCAATCTATGCCTTTATACATGTTTTCATCTATGGCAGCACCTAATTCCATTCTCAAGGGCATTCACAACCTCCAAATAATTTTCCTATATGGGGGCACCGACGCTCATCACAAATTGACTTTAGTCATATGGGAAACTTTGTGCAAAGCAAAGTTAGAAGGGGTTCTAGCCCTGAGAGACCCGGAATTCATGAGCAATGTGCTTGGAGTGAAGACATGGTGGAGGTAGATCACTCACTCATTAGAACCATGGGTAGTGTTATTGCACCAAAAATACGCTCCCCGTTTCGAAAAACAAAATCTTATTCAATTTTGGAGGAGGTTGAGGGATCACAAATCTAGAAAATGGCATCTCAAAATAAAATCCTCATCCAACAACACAAATTTTGGGAGATAAAATATGGTCAATCTACTTCCTTCTGGGACAAATGGTGGCAACAACCCAGCCTCATGCATTTGCACCCTCTCCTTGATACTTAGCATCAACTTGAAAGTAATGGAATGGTTCAAAATCACCAATAATGGATCAATGAAGAGGAAAGAAACTTCCACCAATGGATTCTTCCATATAAATGACCAATGACAAACAACCAAGAAGACACCATTGTCATATGGGATGAACTCTAGGATATATGCATAAAAATGAAGCAAGGAAAAGACAAGCTTCGATGGGAATATCAACCAAGTTGACACTTCACAGTCAAAGAAGCATACATCCTAGAGACCAATAAAAAATACCGGCTAAGGGACTAGGTTTGGAAAAGGATTTGAAATGGTAACCAATGGCCAAAGGTGGAAACTTTTATATGGCTCATTGTCAAGGGACGTATCCTCACTTGGGGAAACTTACTCAAGCAAGGTTTTGTAGGGTTGTCCCTTATGCATAAACGAGCTAGAAACAATAGGCCACTTGTTGGATTTCTTCCCTTTTGCATCTGACCTATGGGATAGAGGAGCTACGATTTTTAGAAGAACCAACAGAGAACATGAAAATCCTTCCCAATATATAACCAGATGATCCATTGAACAATTCAGCAATGCCATCCTCAATAGGACCTGGCATCTCTTCCTGAGTCTACTAGTTTGGGAAGTTTGGAAGGAGAAAAACATAAGGATATTTAGAGATCAAAGTCGAACCAATCAAGTTGTCTGGGTGATCATTAAATTGCATATATATGAGATCCTCCAATTAACCCATTGGATATAACATAATTTTCAGCTCAATCCTCAGGAGCAAACCATAATGCAAGCCTGGAACTTTCCACCCATTTGTTTGCAAGGAACCCTTTAGAAATCCCAGCCTTTATCCTCAATTCCTTCTAAATGGAGTTGGTCTCCTCTGGTATTTATAAAGCTCAACTTTGATGGGGCCTCCAAAGGTAATATTAGGCTAGCAGAAATGGGTGGATTTTTCAGAGACGGAGTTGGAAATATCTTGCGTATCTAGACAAGATACATAGGATGGGAAAGTAATAATGTGGTCAAGATTTATGGCCTTATTCAAGGTCTAAAAATTGTTGAGGAAGCATGATAATCCAGACTAATCATCAAGGGGGATTCTCATATGATATTATTGTTGGTCACGCGTCTTCAAAATGATACTCCAGTTTGATAACTCTCCAATAACTGGTGTCTTGAAAGCAGAATTGGGCATCTAGCGATGCTCCTTCCTCATATAGAGGCCAACATAGCCAATCATGTTTGGAGGAAATCCAACAAACTTGTTTATCATATAGTGAATGAAGGAGTCCTCAAGAAAGAAGCAGTCTAGAATCAAAACTTTAAAACTCTCAGAGTGGGTCCTTTAAAAGCAAAATTTCAAGAGTTAGCTTCCAAGGATACAAACTACCCATATGCACGTGGAAAATACTTGGAAAGCACTCTCCCCATTCATGCATAAGTGTTTTCAGCGGTAAAAATGGATGCAACATAGATCCAAGTGTTAAGAGTCCATCTAGGGCATGGTGGATGAGGCCTAGCATTCAAGGTGTCCATTTGGGTAAGCAATGGATGAGGATCAGTTGCAGGAGGTATCTAGATGGAGTAATGAAAGAAGCGTGGAGAAATTTTATGCACATCGATGCCAGAGTCACCCTTCCATGTCAGTACCTAGGAATTTAAAGAAAACCCATTATGCCATCCATGATGGTCGAATATTTGGGCTCACTCATAGAGTAGAAGAGGGCATGGAGACAATCTGGAAGGACAATGCTAGGACAAGCGATGATCAAATTGATGAGACCTCACAGGCATGCAAACCTGAAGCTTGATTTAAAATGCATATGTGGATGGAAGAACGAGTACATGGCACTAGTGCCAGAGGATCCTCTTGGGTATCAGAGACTAGAAGGATTTGGTATTTTTCGCTTGCGTTGATAGGCTCTAGTGGAAACACCTTAACTGTGCTCCAACTCAACTGGCTTCTTTTTCGCATGGCTCCACAGCAAAGAGCAAGGTGTCACCAAGGTCGAGGTTGGAGGCTACATCTAGTGGATACGGAGGGAGACAAAGTCATTATTTTAGGAAGATGATCCCCTTCCATGTAGAGCAAACCATCGATGCCATGAAGACTCAAATTTTGGAGGAGTGGGAATGTAAGGGGTTTATTGTCTAAACATCGCAAAGGTCGTAAAAAAAAAATTAACTTAGCGATATATGTATGGTTAGAACAATAAACACCTTCCTCTCACTATGAATTTTATAATCCTTATAATCTTTCTTTTCAACATCAATTATATTTACTATAATCCTTTTTAAAACCAAAACATTTATTTGTATTTATATCATCATATGAACATTTCTTTTCAAGAGCTAAATGTATCTTCTATAATCATTTCTAAGAAAATACTCTTTCCATCATCCTTCTTAATAATTATAAATAAGTAAACTTTTCGAAGATTCAAGAGTATCCTCCTATAGTATTATTTCTAAGATAATACTATCTCTTTATCCCTAGTGAATATTCATAAATTAATCCTTTCACATAATCATAGTATATTTTATAACAACAATACTAAGGCAATACCATTTCTTCTACACGTGTTTTCTATAAAGACTACTCTTTCTCAAGGAATGAATTATATAATAAAAATATGGATATAATCATCTTGAATATAAACATAATACAAACTCATATTGCTAGAATTAATTCCTTTATGCTATTAATGCTTGTCAATTCATTTATGAACTCAAATATATAAATTCATCTTATAATATGAAATCAATTTATATCGACAGAATTAGTACCTACAAAGATTTGAACTCAAAACTTTTTATTCACAAATCCTCATTTCATTTACTCAATACCAATTGCCTTGCATCATAATGTATCACATCATTTTCTAATACATCACAACCTTTTCTAATTCAATTACTTTACGTCATAAACTTATAAAGCCAATGTTATACATAACAAGATATATTCCCACCCATAAATATATCAAAATACCATACGTGAATCATAATAAAGGAACTGAAACAGAACCCACACACAGCCTAGTAAACTTGTTGAGTGACAGAACAAAGACGAATCTTCCACATAAGTCAGGGTGGAATGAAACAAGTTGTTTGGATCGAAAGCAGTAAATGTTAATAATTTTTTAATTAAGCTACAACTCTTTAGGTACAAAATGGCCAGTGAAGCAAATATGTCCAGCCATATAAATGATTCGAGGTTACTTATAAAGCAGTAGATGTTGATGTAAAGGTAGAAGAAAAGATGCCAAGTTGTCCTGTTAAGGAATTTGCCTCCAAGTTGAAGTAATGTTGTATTGACCTTGAGTCAAATGTCTTTGCAATCAATAGATGATATGATATCATTTCTTTTCGCTATTTTAAAAAAAAAAGAGGGGTTGAATGAAGACAATAAATCCCGAAAGTACTCTCATTACTAGAAACGGATCAAGAAAAAAAATAAAAGACAAGAGAAATAAAGTTAATAAAGAAGATTTGGATTGCTCCTATTGAATAAAATAAGGTCGCACATCATGGAAGTGTAGAGTTAGAGCTAATGACCTTTTGAAAGGGAGGGTTAAAGAGTCAAAAACAAAGGAAAACAAACAATATAGCTCTAACAGTTGAAGAATATTCTGACACAGAAATGACATCGAGAACAAGAGAATGATGACAATGAAACAAATGATGATTAGTTGTTTCAAATTGTTGAATTTCCAAGGCAAGGGGAATCAAAGAAGGTTAACTTGACATTCCAGGAGTTTTAGAATTTGAGACATTTAGGAACATGGGAAATCAGAGAATTTAAGAACTTGGAAGTTCTACCCTTATGTAGGTGTGAGACAACTTGATGGAGTACCTAGAGGATTTCGTAATTGTGGAGGAGAGGAATCACATAATAAGAAGATTTATTGTCAGTCAAGTTAGTATTGTAGCATTAAGAGAGCATGTTGGAGTATAACACTCCTAAATAACCCAATCTAATAAAGTTACGTTATATAAGTGATAATAAAGTATTAGACATAAGTTAAGGGGGGTAATACCTAGTCTACAAGAATCACACTAACATTTAGAGTCTAAATTGAGTCTTAAAATGTTAGAGCAGTAATCAATTCCAATTCTTCATGTATAGAGAGCATGTTGGAGTATAACACTCCTAAATAACCCAATCTAATAAAGTTACGTTATATAAGTGATAATAAAGTATTAGACATAAGTTAAGGGGGGTAATACCTAGTCTACAAGAATCACACTAACATCTTGAGTCTAAATTGAGTCTTAAAATGTTAGAGCAATAATCAATTCCAATTCTTCATGTATACAGATTTGGAACTCTAGAAATGAGAAAAATACTTTCAAAAAAGTCAAAACATTAGACCATCGATATAAGAATTGGGATTCATGGAATCTAGAATCTACCGAGAATATCCATGACTAGCCAAGCAAAGGAAAAGATTTAGATAAAGTAAGAGAAGGGATCCATTACAAAATAAACAAAAAAACAAAAAATACCAAATTCACCCTGGCTCTTTATCATTTTAAAATACACAACAATTTAAATGTTTGCAAACTACTATTCTCAATGAGAGAATAAATGGGCTATTTTGGGAGTAAATCTGCTACTACCATGATGATACTCAGTCTATTTTTCATGCTACTACTCAATTTCCATGATGCATATTTCATGTTGATACTCAGTTTATTATGGTTTCCAGATGTATAGGACATGAGGTACATCATGCACTGAGTGTTGATACTCAATTAGTAATTTATAGTTTTATTTTGGCATCTTGAAATGAAAGTTATGGGATACATATGTCATGGTATTTTTACATGTTATTAACATGATGCTTTCATGGTCATGCATTATTTATGTGAAATTTGATGATTGTTAATTCTAGCCATGAAACTTATAGCCATGGGTTGTGCATGTGATACTTCTTGATGTTATTTCATGACATTATGGTGTTATACAAGATAGATGACATGTAAACCATAAAATGATGTTATAGCTTATCATTGCATTTAGAGATAAATGGAATTTGGCACATAAATGGTATGAAAAAATGTTATGATTAAGTTTGGTTATTTTTAGCTATGTTTTGTGTTAGTGAAGGATAAGAGATTATATCACATATTTGGTATGACATGTTATCGTTTCATGCTAACCCTTGTTGCTCCCCGTAGAATACATATTTGAAATGATGATGGATTATGTGGGTTGTTAAAATGCATATTGATATGATGATGGATAATGATGGATTATGTGGGTCATTACTCCATGTTGATAGAACTAATGTTGAAATATGGTGGCATATTAATGATATGCTTAGTGAAATTATGAAAGTATCATGACCCATTATGTTATAAATGCATTAGATGTTAAACTTGGCATGACTTATCATGACAATGGCTTATGATGCAATGTAATGCAATATGAATTGGTGGCTAGACATTCTTGTTAGCACATGATTCAAGGTGGATCCATGATACTATTATATTGAGAAATGGTTACTAATGAATATTCATTATGGCGAGTGCCAGTAGTTCCAAGTGATCCACTCAAATAGCCTTATGAGGCTAAGTATTCTATGATTTCGTGGGAGCCCACAACCACGAATGAGAATGGCTACTTATAATTATATTATGGGTTGGGGGACAAGCCCAACAATTAGCTCTATGCCAGCAGTGCTTGACTTTTGTACCAGAAGTTGGGAAGGTGGCAGTTCCACAAATACTTCCCGGAGAACTTCTGATGTGACCAGAGTCCACGGTTGGAGACATACTCACCGGGAGGGAGGTTTATGGAGAAGGACCTCTGATGCCTGGGGCTAGTGCCTTGAGGGTGTTGTGGAGGACGTTTAGGCTATCCTTCTGAGATGCCTGGGGTATAATGATCCTGATATGCGTAGTGAAAGCGTGGTGGGCCCATAACCCACAGGTTCCAGGATCGAGGTACCGAGAATCAGATGTCGGTTAATACCGATGAGGTCGTACTATTACCAGAAGTTTGGAAGGTGGCAAATGCCGCGGTAACTTCCCGAATAACTTCTGATGACTACTATATGATGATTCCGGTTAGAATCCAATGAGGCTGTATTATTACCAGAAGTTGAGAATGTGGCAATGCCGCAGTAACTTCCTGAGGAACTTCTGATGCCTATTGTATAATCCACGAACAGGTTACAGTAGAGGGCCCGTGCCATGGCGAGCGAGACCATCCGGAGTTGAAGGGCAGATTTATGGAAGTGGCAGATGGTATGATTCTCAGGGAGAGGGTGAGTAAGGAAAGAGTAAGTAAACAAATACACAACTATTAATTATTAATTAATTATCTAATGCTTTTGTATGTATGATGCATAATTGTTGCTATGGCTGCATACTAGACTCATAGGGAATTACTTAAGAACATGTTGTAACGTAGGGCGTTTGATTGTATTAGTTCGGTTTGGAGACTTCTATGTGGTGGCCACACATATAAATCTCTTAGCTTCACAATAGTAGTAGCTACCTATATATTCTAGTATTTACTTGATTGATTGATTGAATAAGTATTGTATTTATTGCTTGAATATTATAACTTCGGGACAAAGTTTCTTTAAGGGGGGGAGTATGTAACAACCCTCATATACGAATATAGAGAATATTTAATATAATAAATATAATGTAAGATAATAAAAAGAAACATGAAAAAGAAGTAATGGAAAGCAAATTTTGCATAAAGATAGAAATTAACTAAGAAATTAGGAGGAGGAGGAGATAAAAGGAGGAGAAGAAGGGAAGAGGGATCTTTTTTGTCTTTGGTATTTGGAAGGGGAGCTCTAGAGGAGAGGAAAGCAAGATAGCACTGGCATAGGGTTAATTGTTGGGGGTCGAGGGCCTCAGCCATTGACTGGGGGTTGGTTGGGTGGAAAGTCATCCCCCCACCTTCAGTTGCACTATTGGAGCTGTCAAGGTAATGATAACTGCTACGTCATCTATCCAGGTATGGCTCCTTAATTTTCATAGCATATTTTCTGTTATTATTGATTTGATCCACTTTCTTTTGTCAGATCTTTTATGCATGTTGTTCTTGTTTGTTTCTGGATTTTATATGATTTTACATGTTATCAGATTCTTGTGTTGGATCAGAGATCTGCATGCATATTTAATATTTATTTGTTAGTTAGTGGGTTTTATGAGTTTTAGGGTTCTTACAAGATGCTGATCTCTTTGTGAGAGTCCAATATACTCCATTTATTTGTAATCTGTATTTAATGCAGAAGACTCTCAGGTCGAAATACCAAGTGAAACTATGTAAAAATACCAAACAATGCATAAATGCTGCCATTTTCCCTATATCTTGTTGTGAGAGCTTGAAGTTGTTTTATTTCGATTTGTACCAGTTCATCCATGTGATTTTTATGATGTATGGAGTCATTAATGTCCTGAAGAAGTTTCATATACATTACATAATCCTTTGGAACATAAATCTCGAATTTCATAGCAAATGGCAAAGTTTCCTATCATTTTCCCCTATGTGAAGACATGTCCACAAACCTCTGATTTATGGGAGTTGCTGCAGCCTTTAGAAACTGATAAATGATGTATTTGGGTTCCCATTGAAGTCCTTTAACTAATACATGTCTATGTTCTGAAATTCGAGAGGGTCCTTACTGCATTTGGGAAGCCATTAGTGACCTCTACCCTTGGGGTTTGAACCTCGAATTTACTAGTAAATTTCTTTATTTTCTCCTGAAGTTAAATGAATGTTGCAAAAGTATTTTGAGAATTGCCAAAGATACACTAGTTTCATTTTTATGTCTCAATACCCTTCAAACACTCTCAATCCCAATTCGAAATCCTTAGAAGTCCTTTGGAGCCTTCTACCCTTGGGGGTTTCAACATCGATTTTCCTGGTAATTCTGCCTTCCATTCTCTAATTGTAAATGCAAGTTGTTGAAGTATTTGGAAAGTGTCCAAGCATATAATAGATGTTTTAATGTGTCCAAATACATCTCAATCCACTCCATACACCATTCGAAAATATTTGGGATCATTTGAGATAGTTTGGGACTTTACTAGTCCAAGTTTCGAAAATTGATTAAATTGGGAAAAAATTCAAATTGGGGACATTACAGTGGTATCAGAGCATGGTCCTTGCACCTATGCATTAGTTTCATCCATTGAAGAAGAAATTGCAGCCATGTCTTACTATTATGATGACTCCTATAAGTACAATTCCATGACTGAACTACAAAGATTGAGAGCAACATGTAAAACCTTGCCCCAACAATATCAGACATATCTTGATATGTACAAGGGAGGTACACAAAAGCCCATTTCTTTTGAAGACTTTTCCTATTGGGTGTTAGAAAATAGGCCCAATATAGGAGATGAGGAGTTAGTGAAGAAAGGTCTATGCCCTTCTTGCAAAAGACCTTAGAGAGAAAATCATATGTGTGTGTGAGTGAAAAGAGCAGTGAAATCTCTGAAACTTCAGGGAATGCATGTGTTTCCTACTTGAAGAGAGTTTTTGGGTTTTCTTCAAAAAAAGGTTCCAAATATATTGAGCATAAGGAAACCAAGGGGTAAAATGCATCAACTTGCTTGAAGGAGCAAAAGGAGGAGACCCATGAGCCACCTAGTTCTGAAATAGGTGAAGTAGAAGTAGCAATACATGAAGAGGATCGAAAGTCACTCCCAAGTGACTCTGAAAAATATGAAGAGACATCACATGTGCATGATCCTACCCTTATGGAGCCTACAAATGATGACACTTTTGCATATTCTGATCATTTGGATGAATTGGTTCATTCTTCTACATCTTACACTTCCATATTTTGCAGCATTCATCCTAATGAAGTATGGGTGAAAAGTTTCTTTTTGATGGTGCCACATGAGGAGTATGAAACTCCTATCTCTCCTTTAGATGATGACATGATTAAAGCACATTCTTATTTACATTTGTAGCAACATCTTTTTTTACCTTATGATGATACATATCTTCATGGATACACCTACAATGTTCACTTGAAAACTCATGATTTTCCTTGCTCCTTGCTTAGTTCAATTGATGTTGGAGGAATTTCATCCAATACTTGGGTGAAGAGATATATGATTGGAGCACATTCTTATTGGCAGCAACATCATTTTTTATTTCTTGATGATACACATATTCAGGGATGCACAAACGATACTTCTGTGAGCCCCTTGATTGTTTTCTTTGTTCCCTACTTGGTTCATATTTTAATAGAGATTATTCGTTCACTTATTGGATGAAAGAACACATGGCTGATTATTTTGATGCATATTACATCATTTTGGAGCAGAATTATAAGACATGGGATCCTCATCTATGTCATTGGAGCAAATTTTATTGGTCACTTGAAGCTTGTATGCACTTGGCAAATGGTGGTCTACTTACTTGGAGGTATAAGCACTTTCATGATTATTTGATGAGGCACCTCCTTGATGTAAATTTTTATTATATTGTTATGTACTTTGATAAAATATCTTTGGTACTCATGATGTTTGGAAGAATGCATACAAGAAAATGGGATCCAGGAATTCTCTTGCATGATGGTATGGATTGGAGAGCACTCCTAATTGTTGGAGTGCAATACAAGCAATGGGACCCTGGGATAAATTTTAGTCTCATTGGTTTCAATTTTTTTGAGACAAAAGTAGTATGGGAGATTGAGCCCCACTTAATAAAGTGGTTTTAATCAGAGTAATGCAGCGACAAGCATGGTGGCTTCTCTATAAAATTTCCATAGAATCTTGAAGAACCAAAGTTGAACAACTCAGTGGCAACTTCAAAAAATTATACAGAAAGGGGTTTCCAAAATATGAAAGAGGTAAAAGAGTAATTGTGCAAACTTTGTTTTGATGGATTTAATTAATATTTTCGTGTTTAGTGGTGATGTCACAGGGGATATCAATATGAAAAAAAAATCCACATCTCCTTGCTTTTGGAAACACGCAATTGTAGTGCATGAGTGCCACTACTCGGAGTTTTAGAAGCAAAGTTTTGGAAAGAAAACAGGTTGTTCAACATCCATGTTTGAAATTGCTCAAGGACAAACAATATTGGGAAGGGAGGATTTGCCATGTCCCAAAGAAAATTGCATTAGGTCACAATGGCCTAAGCCCCTTGGACATAGTCATGATAGTTTGTCAAATTGATGCTAAGGGTCAAATAATTTCCAAACATGATGTCCAAGTTGGTAATAATGCAAAATTAGATCCAAATGGACAAGGTGAATCACATCAAGAGAAAATTCCCAAGTATTGGTTTGTAATATTTCCCATCCAAATGAACTATCATGGAGGAAAATTACTAGTTCCCTAGGTTGGGGACAAACGCATTAATAGTTGAAGTAAAGGAGCTACAAGACCCAGAATGACCTTAGCATTACAAATTCACATTAAATGGGTCAATTAAATAATAATACAAAGAAAATAAGGTGGCATTGGATCATGAGGGCACATAAGAGGTTGTGGGACCCACATGTGGCAAGATTTATCACTACACTTGGCATGATTCTCTCACCAATTCGAGTTCAAAATGAAGGGTAACATACTTGGGAGAGTTTAAGAGGTATTATTCATGGCATGAGTCATGTAAAGGTCGAATTGGAGTGAAAGAAAAACTGCCATGGAAGAGAAAGAGGCATCTTAGAAGAATTGTGACACTTGGAGCTAGATTCCCTAACTCCTATGACAACAATGATGAAAATTCTATGACACCTATGACAAAGTTCAGCCATGATTGATGACATATGACATATATAGCATGTCAGGGCTAAAAATAGCCTCCAAGAGGGCGCACAAGGGAGTTATGGAAGCCAAGAAGCTTCCCCATTCGAATTGAGAGAAGATGGAGACTAGAAATTGTTTGACAAGTGGCACACATTGGAATCTCTTCCCAACTTGAATTGGCATGAGGCTTTTGAAAGGAATTCGACCCATGGAGGACTTGAGAAGTTTATAAAAGAAAAGAACAAAGGAAATGAGCTTTTGATCATTTTTTATTTGCATCTCTGCAATTTGGAGAGCTTCTAGTTTGTCCATGCTATGAGTGTTTACTCTACTTGCCTTGGTACCAATTTCGAGAGTGAAAGATTCCCATCCTAATTAGCAATTGGAGAGGCCATTCAGGCCTTTCTTTTGGAGCTACAATGGATTTATTTGTTGCAGGTTGAAGCTACAAGGCAGCTCGTCTTCTTCAACTTGTTCCCATCTCTATCTCACATTTCTCTGCATATTTTGGCTCTTGGAGGAAAGACGCACTTGGTGAGATGTTGATCTCTTTGTGAGAGTCAAATATACTCCATTTATTTGTAATATGATATGCTCTGTATTTAATGCTCAAAAGACTCTCAAGTCGAACTATCAAATGAAACTATGTAAAAATACCAAACAATGCATAAATGTTGTTATTTTCCCTATATCTTGTTGTGAGAGCTTGAAGTTGTTTTATTTCAAAAGTCATTAATGTCCTGAACAAGTTTCATATACATTGCATAAGCCTTTGGAACATAAATCTCGAATTTCATAACAAGTGGTGAAGTTTCTTATCATTTCCCCTTATGTGAAGACATGTCCACAAGCCTCGGATTTATGGGAGTTGCAGCAACCTTTAGAAACTGATTAATGATGTATTTGGGTGCCCATTGAAGTCATTTAACTAATAGATGTCTATGTTCTGAAATTTGGGAGGGTTCGTACTGCATTTGGGAAGCCATTAGTGACCTTTAAATTTGGGAGGGTCCGTACTGCATTTGGGAAGCCATTAGTGACCTCTACCCTTGGGGTTTGAACCTCGAATTTACTAGTAAATTTCTCTATTTTATCCTGAAGTTAAATGAATGTTGCAGAAGTATTTTGACAGTTGCCAAGGATACACTAGCTTCATTTTTATCTCTCAATACCCTTCAAACACTCTCGATCCCAATTCGAAAATATTTGGGATCATTTGGGACAGTTTGCGGCTTTACCAGTCCAAGTTTCGAAAATTGACTAAATTTGGAAAATATTTCAAATTGGGGACATTACAGGCACCTACTCATAAGAGGGTCTTGAAAAAGCAACTTCGTTCATTAAAGATGGAGGAGAAGGAATCAGTTGCCTCCTTCTCAAAGATTGCTCGGACAAGAGATCAACTCATGGCAACTGGAGTTGAAGTAGATGATGATGATCTTGTGCAAACAGCAACAGATGGTCTTCCTACATCTTGGGAAACATTTCTTACAGCTGTGAATGGAAGAGAAATACAACCAAGCTTTGATAGGTTGTGGCATGATTGCTTAGAAGAAGAAGGCAAAATTCAGAGTAGATCTGAGCCTCCCACTCAAAAGAATCATGCCCTCACTGCCAAAACAAAGAAAGGAAGAAGCTTCCCTCAATACTAGAACAAAGGTAAGAGACCTTAAGGTAAGCACTTTCATGAGTCAAAAATAAGATGTTATAATTGTAGCAAGCTTCGTCATTATGCAAAAGAATGTAAGAATCCTCCTAACAGAAATGGCATAAAGGGAAGTATCATGCTTTAGCTGCTACAAAAGAAGAACCTCGGTAAAAGAAATATAAGGTTGAGACAAAAGAAAAAGATAAAAGAGAATATATCTTGGTTTCTCTCATGATCCATCTCCAACTCATCAAACTCATGGTGGATTGATAGTGGGGCCACCAAGCATATGACTGGATTCAAAAGGGCTCTTGTGGGTTACAAAGTGGAGATGGGAGATGAAGTAACTTTGCAATAAAAGGAGTTGGTTCAACTACCTTAAAGCTTGATTCAATTACGTTAATTCATGTTGAGGAAATTTTGTATGTTCCTGGTTTAAAGAAGAATGTTCTTTCAGTGACAATTTTAGAAGACAAGGGGTTCTCTATAGCCTGCTCACAAGGAAAGGCACTGGTTTGGCCTAAAGGTGGAAATTTGAGCTCAACTATTGAGATTGGTGTCCGTGAGGGTGACCTTTATAAGGTCTCGGGACATGTTAAAACTCTAATGAATGACCCTTCTCAAGTTACAGAGATCAAGAGGGAGCCATTTGTGCTCTTCAATCCCAAGCAGAATGGGGTTGCAGAAAAGGAAAGTAGAGATGTTATCTTCCATCACTCCAAGGAGTCTTCCAGTGACTCAGATATGGAAACCTACGAAACATTTCATTTAGAGAAGCAGAGGGAGAAGGCAAAGAAGCCTTCAGTTAATCTCATTGAGGAGCCTATTGAGAGGCTCCAAGGGTACTCCAGTGGGAGCTATGTCATTGATTCAAGATCATCCACTGATGTGGAGGCAACCAAACATCAGGTTTGGAAAGATGTTATTACAGAGGATATCCAATTGATATTGAATAATGATATGTGGAAAGTAATTCTCACACAAGGGAAGTCAGTTGTAACTTCCAAGTGGATTTTTAAGATCAAGGTACTTGCTGACATTTGGAGCTCTTTGAAACTCAGAAAATCTAGTACTCTATGACAGGTCGAGAAATACCAAGAGAAAGTATCACCATGTCAAAAACATGGTGCAGTTGGTAAGCAGATGTGTTGACTAAGCCTTTGTCCTCGACAAGCTTAGTGTTGTTGAGCCTCTCTTGCTGAGAGGGAGTGTTAAAGTTAATGCCACTACGAGACCCATTCTCAGAGAGGATGGTACCCTAGTCAATTAACTAGAGTTCTTGGTCAAGTTAACTAGACAAAGTAATGAGTAAGACCCTAGAAGGTGCCCTAGGGCCCCCAGCTGTCTCCTGGGTTCTTGGTCGGGGACCAAGCAGGTTAATGCCATGGCAAAGTCCCTAACATGTGGCTAGGGCCCTTATTTGTCTCTAGGGTATTATGGTCTGAGACCAAACAGTTTCTTGGTCACGAGGACCAAGTAGGTCCTGCAGATTGAGATAGACCTCCTGGTCTAGGACCAAGCAGATTCTTGGTCACGAGGACCAAGTAGTTCCTACAGCAACATACCTGGTTAGTTAACCAAGTGGAACTTAGCCAGTGGACCAAGATGATGATGTGTGATGTCCTCTTCTCCTAGGTATTCGAGATAGATGATCTAGATGGTCCTCTCAAGGGACTGGCCAACCCTTGATGGAGCCATTAGCAAGCGACCTAAGGAGCAGTCTAGAGGACCACGGGATCACATCATCCAGTGTGGACCTTCCTTATACAGTGATGATGAACTTTCAGCTTGTATGGATCACTTGTACATTTGAGAGAGAGATGATTGGTTGTAACCCACCCACCTTGGTTACTCATCCTTGGTCTTTACATCTTGTTGTTCTTGGTCTTGTAGTACCTTATCTTTGACTTGTGGTTAGTAGGGTCATTTACCCACCTTGAGTTGTTTTGACTTGTACCACCTTGATGTTTTGGTCTTATGGGTATTATGGTTGAATGTCAACCTTGTGGTACACCCCTTGGTCCTAGGGTTAGGGTCATACACCCACCTTTGTTCTATATTTTTGTAACAACATGTGTTGGCCCTTGTACCCTCGCATAATTAATTATATGAGTGGTGACATGACCCTAGTACCCACCTAAGACACTTTAATTATATTTTATGTTTTTATAAGTTGTTTTTATTTTGGTATCTTAACCATTAATTATGGGTACCCTCCTAATCTAATGGAACCCTAACTAAATAAAAGAATAAACTAATGACCTCTCTAGAAGATCCTAAAATCCTATATATTGAAGCCCTTTGATCCTCATTTGGAAAGGGAACAACATAACAACTCTGTTGCATGACGTCAAGGGTATTAAGAGATTATGGCTGCTGATTATTGTTACCTGTTGAGGCCGCATAAATGTTGAAGCTTCCACTCATCTCAGATCTGATTTTTTTTGTCTAATGTCAACTATTTGAGGTCTACTTTTTTTGTTGATTAGGTCGCCCACTTGCTATAGTCCCAGATCTGATTGGATTGCTTGTTTGAGGGTTGACATGAAGGCTCGTACGTCGCTACTACCCTATCCTTAACCCTGTAAAGTCTGATTTGCTAACTTCAAGTCTGATCTTCCTATATAAGTGCCCAATCCATCTGTTGAGGGATTGTTGATATCCATTCTGCTAATTTAGGGTCGGGTTGTAGCCCAATTTGCTTGCTATGAGACCCGGTCTACTGTGTTAGGTCTATTTGGGGTTCAACCTGATTGGTGAGAGGTCCAATCTAATTAATGTGGGATCTGATCTGTTTATTGTGATTTTATTGGAGTTTGTCCAGCCTTTACACGACTCAGCTGTGAGCTCTAGAGTCCTGTCCATCTCAACCATGAAACCCTAGGGTCTGGTTAACCCTGTTGTGTGCTCACTTGAGGAGGCTGTGAGTCTCTTTGGTCTTGATCCGATTGATGACTTTTCATTGGTGAGGGCTTAAGCTTGTATGGATTGCTTGCACTGAGTTCTTAAGTTATTTGTTGATGCTAAGTCTTATTTTGCCCAAATCTAATTGTTAAGACTCATCTATGGTTCAAATTGTTTATTTGCTGCCAGATCTATTTGTTTATGTTGCTCATTAATCACTTGTGACCAAATCTGGTGTGCTGAGAGTTACTTGTGGTCATTTCTCTTGTGCTAAGATTTTGTTGAAATAATATCTTTTGTGACCTTGTTGACCCTTGTTGTGTTGAGTCTTGATTGAGACTGTAACTATGCTTTTGACTGTCATTGACTACCACCACTGTTGCCTACAACCTTTCAACTCTCTCTGGTAAGTACTTACCGTCTAGTAAGGGTCAACTAGTTCCTAATGATTGACTAGCCTCTGAGATGCAAAGTCCTTTTCTTTTAGGTAAATACTTCAAAGTATAAAACAAGAAGGGTCCCACGTTCCAGGTAAGTATCCTAACTCGTCTCTTTTATTATTTAAACATGTTAGTTATTCTGCTATTGCTAATTACATGTTATTGAAGATTACTTTAACACAAGGACCCCTTGGTAGTGTTAAAGGTGGAAGAGATGAAAATTATGTTTTAAATTATACAATCTAATTACTATATTTAACTAGTGTTGTACTATTACATTACTAGTTTATTGAATGTAAATCAAACCCCAACCCTAACTAAAATTTAAAAGAGTGGACCTTCTAAGACTTATAACAAGATTAATTGGCTAAACTTGAAGTTAGTGTTCAATCATCTCGAATTTTGTGTTTCATTTGTGACTTGGATAACGAATTGCATCTCATTTGTTTCCTTCCCTATATTGATAAATGGATCTGCCAATATGTTCTTCTAACCTGAAAGGGTTACACAGGGGTGCCCTCTTTACCCCCTCTATTGTTCTTAATTGTAGGAGGTCTACAAAAAGCTTTGATGGAGGCACCAAGAAATGAGAATTTGAAAGGAATCAAAATTGGAAATGTTTGCTCTTTGACACAACTTGGATCAAAAGAGATCTTAGTTCTTGCTTTTGTTCTTGTTGATGTTTTGTAGCTCAGACAAAAACTGCCACATAGGTCAGGTGTCAAACATGCTTGAAGTCGTCCAAGTTAATCTATTTTGTAATTCACTTTAATAATAAAGTGAAAGTCTTTCAATTAGTTCTCGAGTCTAATAAAGTGCATTTTAATGCATCGCTGATTTATGCTAATCTCAACCATAGATCTCACCATCAGATTAGGATTTTGGTAGATTAGGTTTTTAGGATTTTGGTAGATTAGGTTTTCAACTAAAGTATAAAGACAAGTCAAAGTAGAGGGAAAAGACACATTCATTCTTCACAAAGGCAGTTTTGTCCAAAGGCAAAGAACAAAGCTGAGAAAAAGGAAAGAACGGGGCAACATAGGAGAAAATTGATCTATAGTTTCAACAAGTCGAAGGGCAAGGCAACAATAACAATTCCCTACAATTGTACGGACATGCCCATACATATCTATAAAACTGTATGGACATATTGCACAACCATACAGACAGGTCATACAAGACGTGTTATTGTATGGATAGATCTGGGCTCAACTTTTCTCAGACCCAGTTGTCATTTTTCCTTATCAACAGGGCTTAAAGCTTCAATTTCGAGGCGTCCTTGTAAATTTTGAAGCATTTGTGATCAACTGATTTGAAGGACAGATTTGTTGCATACTTGTTTCCATTGTTTATATTTTTCAGCCATCTGTCTAATTGATGCATGCTCAGACTTTATTTCTGTTACTGAGTAAATTTCAAATCTGTTTTATTTATTAAAAAGGCATAGAACAGCAATCACCTAGAGTATGAAAATTTAACAGCTGTAAGTATGCATGTAAATTTAGAAAAATATTCAATCTACTTTGTCGACATATTTGAAGAAGATAAATATATTATTATCTCCATTTCCCAATATCATCAAAATGAGTTGCAAAATGGACTCAAATGCTTGGGCCTTTTCCTTAAACCTAACGATTATAAAAAACGAACTAGCGACAGCTGATTTCAAAAGTGCAAAAAAGGTTAAATTTATGGCACGATAGATCGTTGGTTATCAAGAGAACACTGCTTTTAGTAAAAGCAATGTTAGAATCAATCCCTATCTATTGGATGACAATAACATAAACAACAGTAGAACTTCTGGACCATAAGAAGACTTAGCTTCAGATTCATCTGGTTAGGCAGCAAAGAGAAAAGGGATATCATTTCAGTAAAGTGGAGAATACTAGCAATTTAAAAGCTTTGGGGGGGGATGGGGGTCTCAACAACATTTTTCTCTTCTGCAAAGAAGCTAGAAGCCAAAAGTGCTTGGAGGATCATACCAGGGCAAGGGCTCTAGTTTGGAAGAAAAGTATATCTCCACAGACTCTGTTGAAGAAAGAATTCCAAATCCTTCAAAAAAAATTCATAATATTTCTATTATCTGGAAAACAATGTTGTTAACCTTTCCCCTTGTTGGCAATTGGTTGGTGTGAAAGGTTGGAAGAGGACCATGAGTGCTGGTCGGTGTGGATCTTTGGATTGGCAGTGAAGAGGACTACAGGCTTCCAAGGCATCCGAAGAGAGGTACACTTTCTCAAATTTCTAATTTGAATTCAACTACAATATGGAATCAGGAATGGTTATCAGCTAGGGAATTGTGGATGAGCTAAGTTGCAGGAAACACCAAAATAGAATTTAACTACAATATGGAATCAGGAATGGTTATCTGCTAGGGACTTGTGGATGAGCTAAGTTGCAGGAAACACCAAAATAGGGGTCGTACCATGTGCATTGCAGTACAAAAACATGGAAATGCATGTGGTACAACCAGGTAATGTGTTTACAACATATGGATGCATCCCACGTGGGAGACATGGTTTGTACGACCACCTAAATCCACCTATTTCAACTTGGTTTGACTTGGTTCTGACTAAGTTTGACCAAAATACTATCAATTAATGGTAATGTTAAATCCTTCAAGTAAAAGGATAGAAAAAGAAATATAAAGAAAATGCCACCTTTTGTGATTCCAGCCTCATCAGACTTCATATCCCATTCAAAATTCAGCAACGCTTTCAATATTTAAAGATTCACAGGATTGCAGGATGTTCATTGGATTCTATCATCTAGCAGTCTATGAAATTAGCATTTAGTCAAAAGCCACAAAGCCCTTTATTTACCCCAATGTTGGTGGCAACGATTGTTACTCTTTTGTCATGGGCCATGGCCTTAAACAATGTACCCTTCACTCGAGCCAAAATCAGTGATTAAACACATTAAGCTTTTTCTACCCCATATTTTAAGGCTTGAAATAGGTAGTTTAATCAAAAATTGAATAGTGTTGACTAATGTCCCTAAAGGATTAAGGTAGAGATAGACGAGGCAGATGGTGATACTAATGATGAGGATCCCAATACAAGGGATGGGGGAACGTTGCTAATCATTCTGAAAGGTCACATTTCCAAAGTGTTCCTGTGATTGCATTTAGGAAACCCATCCGCATTTCCCCGTGTAGTGCAGCTTAGTGGATAAGAGAAGATGTTATCATCTAGGACTCTTATACTAAACTCAAAACTAATTTAATATGTATAAAAGATTGAAGATGATAGTTTGGTGTGGTCCTTGACTCCTTTAAAATCCTATAATCAAAGGAGGGCCACAAGGCTCTAGCTCTACCAGGGGTACAAGAGACCCAGAGGAGTTGGTGATGGAAAAAGGCATGGAGATACAAGTACCCTCACAAAACTCACATTTTCATACAGTTATTGTTGAACATAAAGTTTTCACTTGGGACATTCTTTATAAAGGAACACCAATGGACTTGGATGGTGCAGTACATGCAGATAAGTGATGAAACAAATTATCATCTTATTATGTCATGTGGTTTTGCTTCTCAGGTTTGGAAAGTGTTGGAGAGTTTAACAGGGTTAAAGAATGGATGGACAGTGTTCGGAGATGTTTTATTCCTCCATGGATGATGTGGTAACTTGGGTTATTAGACTTCCCTAGTGGGGTCGGCCCTATATGTGTTATGTGGGTTAAAAGGTTATTAGACCACCCTAATGGGGTCGGCCCTGTCACATTATGCAAAGTGGTTAAGTTGGGGCCGACCTAGCTTGTGTAAAAGACAAGTCGGAGTTGTGTATAAATAGAGGAGGTGTGTTCCTCATTTAACACATTTGCACTCACTTGTGAATAGTGCATAGGTGAGAGAGAGATCTGCTATGGAGGAGAAGGAGCTCATGTTTGGGATTACATCTTTTGTATTTGCTGGTCATCTATATTGAGGAAGCTTTGCTGGGTTTTCTACCCCATGAGGGTTTCCCAGGATAAATCTTTGTCTCTTGTGTTTATGCTGTGCTTGTTGTTCTTTCAGTGATCCTGTATATGCTATTGTTGTGAAATGGAATGTAATGCTGATATTTTCTGTCTTAGCATATTAAATCTTAACAAATATGTACTCATATTTTATCCTGTATGTATACAAGTCTAACTCAATATCTGCAACTATGGACTCATCAATCAAACTCAAAAGAATGAAAAGATAGCAAATCTATTCAACTTCATTTATTTGAAGTATACAAATCTATTCAACTTCAAATAAAAGCAGTATACAAAAGTATTTTCATATAATTTACATCTTGATTATCACGAAGAAGTCATCTTAATAATAGCACATGCACCATTGATCAAGCAATCCCGCTCAACCAAACAGAATTTTGTTTTGTGGCTAAGTTATTTTTTCAATTTTGTTGAAGGCAGAGGCTGGAGCATGTGCTGAATGTTAAAATGTTGATGGGCGGAGTAAGACTCAATGTAGACTGTAGAAGAAATGCAGAAGAGGGTGGACAGCAAAGCAAAGTGAAAAGCCGAGTAAGTGCAGAAGGTGCAGCAGAGTGGAGTGTGGGATCAGGAATCAACAAAAGGAAAGTGGGGATGTCTTATTGCATCCCACCCTATGTATCACTATCACTAGTCCATGACAAAGTGATGTGGGGGTGAGGTTTACAAAGTTGAACTTGGCGATGAGGTGTTCCTTAATGCATAGAGTTTGCAGTAAGAAGTGGAATCAAGAAGAGGAAGGGTACAGCTTTGGAGAGACAGGACAAAGTGTGGTTTAGATTATGGAGCTGACGGACGGAGAAGAAGAAAAACGAGCAACACGTCAATGTTCACTGTTGATCTATTAGCAAAACTATGAGCAAGAGGCTCATAAAACTTAAGTAGGGCCTCTCATGCAAGAGCATCGTTGGAGATTGAGCACTCCCACATCAACCAAAAAGAATTTTGTTTTGTACCTTTTTTCAGTTTTGTTAAAGACAGAACGTAGGGAAAAGCTTGCTCTGAATAATGCTTGGATCCCCTACCCTACAGCCATCCACAACCGCCTTACGAGCTTATGATGGTCGTTCAGCTCTGTTTGGAATGCAGAGGGTGAAGGGAGGAGCAAGATAAGGTGGAAAGGGGTGTGGTGTGTAAAGTGGAGTGTGAAATGTACAGGACGAACCAAGAAACCAACAAGGGGTAAGTGGGGATGAACTACCACATCCAACCCTCCATATCAAAAAAGGGAACGAAAATATCCAAGGAACCCCAAAACCAATGAAATGGTGACACGACGCATCATGAATAATTCAGACAAGCAATGATAGGGAATTAACAGAACAAAATAGATATTTCCATTAGGGTCGTTCAATTCCAAACCCATATATAAAATGAAGATTTGAATATGAATGGTGGGCTTTTGCCTTTGTATGAAAATAACTAAGCCTGTTAGATTTAAAGGTGCCAGGCCATATGTTTAGGTTTAAGGGCATCGGGCCATAGGTGCAGAGATGTGTGTGTAGAAGCACAGTTTCAGACCATGCTGTGTGTTGTAATAAGTTCCAGAGGTGTTTAAATACACTCTAACGATTTAATAAAGATAGCAGAATGTGTTATGCGTGAATTTTTGTATTTAACTTCAATTGCTGTGTTGTTTTAGTGTTGTTTGTCCCATGTACTCTGAGCTGCAGGACCTGTGTCTGCGTCAATGACATTCAAAGCATCAAAGTTTGGTTCAAGGAAAATAAGCATCCAAAACATATAATGGCCAAAAAAATATGCATATCTTGTTGAGGATTCTTAAACTAAAAAAAAAGTGGAGTAGAAATTTAATAGAAGATTTACAAACCTGATTATTTCCAAGCAGACAAATTCCCCGTCTTGCACTTGATGTGATGACATTAAAGGAGTTGAGATATTTGAGTTACAAACCTAACAATCTTGAGGATTTGAAAATATTTAAGACCAGTATGCTTCAAATTGCTCATTTGTTATTTTTTCTCTCAGTTTGCTTATATACAGTTTATTCATAATCTTAAACCATTTGAGTATGGTATGAACATTCCAATTGTGTTTGCATATCATGAGTTTAAAACACACAGAACTCACCAGAATTTTTTATTTCCGTGCATTGAGAGTTTAATTTGGGAATCTTTGCAAGCTCGATAACTCAAAAACACTGTAATTGATTCACTTCCTAGAGTTAAATTTAAAATAGCTCCCTGAAGAACTGGGTTCCCTGCTCAAACAATCTAAACACGTGTATTGAATTTTAAATTGTGTCACAAATGTGTAGAACTACCAAACAATTAGGGCCTTCTCAAGGCTTAGTTTAGGACAAACCGACTCCTGCACATTATGAATCTTTAAATGCATTCTACCAAAGTCAATTTCAAAGCTCCAATATTTAGGAGAATTCAATCTGTGGTTCCATTGGAAGAGAGGCATTTGCCAACATAATTAAAATTGTTAAGTTTTTTTTGTAAGTAACTACCCACAGGGATTTGAACTTGTGACCTTCCCCATTTACAACTTTTCATCTCAATTACTCATTACCCATTGCTCTACTTCCTGTGGGCAATTAAAATTGTGAAGTACGAATGTTTGCAATTTTATTAACACCCTTTAACAAAAAGTTAAAAATATTTACACCATTAAACAAAAAGTCAAAAAAATGTACAAAGGTGGTCTTACAGACTCTTCTCAAATCATGCAAGAAAATGATTTGCAATACTTTCACATTCTATTCCAGAAAGTTAAATAACATCTTACAATGGGTCTACAATCCTAATATATTATTGCTCTCGTGCACACTTTGTTGGACACAATAGCATTGTAAAGAATAAAATATGGATACTGTGTTGTCATTATCTCATGTTTTACCACTGTTATTGATGTTTTGTATTAAAAATTGGGCCCATCCTTATAAAATATATATATATATATATATAGCATTTAGAGGATACCACGACTATAGATTTTTTCTAGCACATATTTAAAGAATGTCAAGGATGAAGTAGTGACTACTCACCTCGAAAATTTGGAGGAGTCAACTTAAGAACAATGTATGATGGAGTGATCAACTATCAACTGTGAAACTTCTTCCAGTAAATCCTCCATTCCTTCCCTCAACAAAAGTGTTTTCTTCAAGTTGTTGTACATATTTGGCCAATCTATTCCACTCGTCCATCATAAGTTCTCAAATTGACTCTTCCAAATTTACGAGATTAGGCAGTTTCAATGACTTTTGTAATTAAATATATTACTACAGTGGCATATCCTTATGATGGGATTTCATTCCACATCAGTAATTCTATTAAATTCTTTAACAGTCATTAAATATGTGCCAAAACACTTTCACAGGACCGACAAAATTCAAAATGGAAAATGGTATCTGATTGTATTTAGTTTTACTATTCCTATACAAGGATGGCAAGCAATGCCCTTCTTGACTAGTTGGGAAGCTTGGCTAGCAAGGAACTCGATGCTCTTTGAAGATATAGGGATTCCCTCCTTTCCAGTTGCATATCAAACTAGAGCAATGGCGACTACTTTTAAAATACTACTGATTCAGAAAGCTTAACAGCCACTGTCAGATGTAGTTATCAATAAGGAGCAACCCCGGGGTTTTTTTCGATGGATCAAGTCAAGGTTCACAAAATAGAAGCAATGCAGGTTGCATTTTTTATAGATTACATTTTATATTAAGAAGGCAGCAGCTTTGGGTTTGGGCTCCAATAACTTTGCAGAAATAATGACTTTATCAAATCGATGAATTAAACTGGTCAACTGTTAAATATTCATTTAAAAAACCTCGGAGATCAGATTAAGTCCACAGCAAATATCTTTGAGGTAATATTGTTCACTTACGTTTTTAGAGAACAGAATATGGAAGCAGATCGCCTCTCAAAGTAAGGACATCAAATCACTGAGGGGAAGATGATATATGAGGAATTCAAAGAAAGAATTGTAAAAGTATATAAAGCCAATTATTCCTGAAGTCGCCTAAGAAGTAACTGAAGATTGCAGGATGTAATCTACTGGTCTATTAATGGAAGACATATAAAGTAACTTAAATGCTATCAGATGACAAGCATATATGTTTTGTTGTGTTTGATGTTCACAGATCTAGTTGTTTAGGGCAGCTGATTTTTTTTTAACAAATGGTTTAGGACTTATATCAGATGACAAGCATCTAATGCTCTTTTGTGTTTGATGTTCACAGGTCTAGTTTTAAGATAGATGGTTTTTTTTAACTGAGAGTTTAAGACTACTTATAGTAGTAGCAGATTTTGGGATCTGGTGTTGAAAGGAGACTTTAGCCTCTTTTCCTGAATTGTAAATGCAACAACACACTAGGAGTGTAATTTATTTTCTACTAGAATAGAAATGGCAATCTTTTCCTTCGAATAAAAGGGACAAGCCCATTATCAAATAAGAAGCAAGTTAAAAAACTATTGCAAGTTGTTCACAACATCAAAAATACAAAGAATCGAATAAGCATCACCAACAATTGGAGGACGTATACAACCATCTAATCATGTGTATCCCTATTTATGACTCTATTACATCCCCCAAACTGCATACCCCAAGACCATTAGGATGAATATATTCAACACAATTAAGACTGAGGACCCATTGAAAGAAATTCAACTTTTGAACGGGGTGTTGGAAGGAAAGTAGTAAACATGACTACATCATTTGGCTAGAGTGGATACCCAGCACCTTTGGAGAATTAGTCACCTAGTTCTTATTCGTGTTCAAATTCGACAACCATAAATTCAAACAAAAATCACCATGCCAAAATAATATATATAAGATAAATTATAAAATTCTAATTCTTATATGAAATTATTGTGAAATTATATAGCTCATATATTTTTAATATATAGTATAATTTATATAAAATAATAAATATATAAAATTTCAAGCTTTATATCCAATTTTATAATTATATAAAATAATACATATAGTTTGTATTGGTTTGGAGAACCTTATTATTCATGGCTGATGATAATAGAACCTATGTTGTAACGAGGAGGCAATGGAGGAGCAGGACTTAGTAGACTACTCAAAGGAAAGGGACGAGGAGCTTGTGAAGTCTATTTTCAGGTCAAGAGAGGAATTGCTAGTGCAATTGCCAAGATTGAAAGGGGTCTAATCTAAGGCTGATCATGGAGACAAGTCTAGGTTAAAAGTTTCCACAACTACAAAAAGAAAATCACCAAAACCCTTGTGAGGGCAAGGAATACAACTTTGAAGCATTGGCACTATCACAAACAGGAGAAAAGGACAAAAATTAGCATCGAATGACCTAGAGAGGAATGCCTTATCAATATTGATGTTAATACAAGTTGCAAAAGAATGGGGGATATATCCCAAGCACGATGGCAAAGGCTTTTTTGAGGGTCCTCATTGAACAAGGTAGAGAAAATTAAAAGACTTGTGGGTATGGGCCAATCTAGATGCAACTTTCAAAAGAATGAGAATAGGCAACCTCAATAGGCATGGCAGAACATACCTACTCATAGAATCAAAGAAGATAAGGTAAGATTTCCAAACCTATTTTTGATCTTGTGACAAAGGATGGATGAAAATAATTGTGGAAGGGTAGTCGTTTTTAGCAAGGTTAGTCCCAAGAAATTAACTACGAGGGTCAAAGGCTGGTGTTGCAAACAAAAAGAAAAATACACATGAGGGTAACACCAAAAAAGGTTAAGCTAGTGCTAGGAGAAGTCATGACAACTAGGGAGGGGAATTACGGCACTATGATAAAGAGCTTTTATGGGGCGCTTTTATGGCATGATCATCTCTAAGGAACCTTTGGATCAATGGATAGAAAAGGCATGGAAACCTCTGAACCATAAAGAATTGTGGGCCGAACAAGGGTGTCCATGAGAGACATCTTGGACTAAATGTCCTAGATATGGTTTCAAAAACAATGCCTCTCGAGGAGAGCTAAAGATCCATAGCCCTTGTTCACTCAAGGCTAAAGAGCACCGCAGACTAAAACGACATCCCATGAACTATACCCCCAAGTAAGTACAAGCGCTAGTAATCTCAATCTCCTCCCATTCTAAAAAAGAAATGGTGATCCAAGCAAGTTGAACACGACCCATCAAAGATCGTGACCTTAGTTTTACCAAGGCTAACCAACAACTGATAAAGGTCACAAAAAAGAGCTTAGGCATCCAACTATCTCTGTGACCCCTCTGAAGATGAGGCCAAGGGAACCACATCATCAACAAAAAGTAGGATAGAAATCTAGTGGAGAAGGCACCCTCGTCGTCCTAGATGTGTTCATGTAAGAAGGACTCTAACTTGTCTATGCATATCCCAAATAAAGTGGGGGACAAGGAGCAACTCTATTTGACCCCAATGGTACTACTAATAAAGTATGATAGCCCATTTGCTATGTAGAGACAACCAAGAACTGTCTCGTATAGGCGAATAATGGTGGTTAGTAGGGTCTCAGAAACACTAATGTCTCTAAGCTTATGAAAAATGCCTCCCTGGGAATGGAGTCGAATGATTTTCGAAAGTCTACAAAGCAACAATAGACTTTTGAAGAGCGATGTCGAACCTCCTTAGTGATGGCTCGGACTGTAACAACATGATCAATGGTTTGGTATGTCGATCGAAATCCAACCTATCCCCTAGCAATAAGTTGCCTCGTAAAGTTTCATATGGAAGGCCATCACATAGAGCTTCGAAGAAATTGAGGCCAATCACGATGATTTTGAAGTTATTTTTTTTTTTACCATGGGAAGAGCAACTTCCCAAGGGTATATCCAACAGCCCGCAAGCCAGACATACCAAAAACTTGTGACTCAGCAGGGGCTGAGACGTCCCGAGACCCTTTATCCTAGGGGATTTTGAAGTTATTAGGATCTGTGCTAGAGTATAATTTGTGGGTCAAGTGAATAGTATGGTGTGACCAAGTCTGTGGCAAACATGTACTAACCACATGGTTGAACAAAACAACCAAGTGGCAATCCAAGGCATTAAGACCATGCTTAAGAGTGTTGCCTGGAACCCTTCCTCATATGTCGCTTTGTTGGTATTCATCACCTAGACTAGCCTCCTGAATATCTCAATAAGAGAATAAGTAGCAAGAGAGGGGGTGAGGGAGAGAGAACTTGGTTTAGGGATTGCTCGAGGACATTGTAGAGAGACAAGGTATGGGAAAATATGGATTTTGGATCAAGACCGAGCAGGTGATGGGAGTGGTAAAACAAGATGATTCGCCAGAATGTTTTAGGGGAGTGAATGGGGGAGGCCCTCAACTCCCATCTCCTATGTGAGATGAAAACACATTTCTTGTAGCAAAGGAAATAACAATAGGAAGCCTTAAGATCGAAGTAGGAGGGGTGATCATGAATGACAACATGACAAAAACAGTTGCGAAAAATCTTGCAATCCTTGTCATATAAACTATTCATGGAGCATTATCCAAGTTTAAGAGAAGGGAAGATGGATCAAGTGGAGTGGAGGTAGGTTTTTCAGTGCAACATCCCAAATGGTGGATGAAATATAGGCGTATTTGGTAGAGGCAAAGTCGAGGGATGAGAAATGGGACTCAGATGGGAGCATTTGGCAAAGGTGAGAATTGAAGGTGTCAAGGTCCCACTCGTCAAAGAGTGGTAGTGGTCTAAGGTGAGCCCATAAGAGGAAGGGTCATTAGGAGGGGGTTGTCAACCTAAAGGGAAGAAGAGAGAGAACATGCTTGGCCATGGGAATGGGGGGAGAAATGACAAATGAGGTAGGTCCTCAACATAATCCACCACACTCACACCTCCACTGTGAGGTAAACAAGTGAAGAAGTGAGACACTAGGAAGCAAGGGAGGCCTTTAAGGATCAATGGCTCATGGAATTCTTCAAGCTACAAGAGATGCCTACCATACCCTATAATAGGTCCCAAGGCATCATCAATACACGATGAAGTCCCATTGAATCTAAATCCATCTCCTAAGCACAAAACATGAGAGGAATCCAAGAGCTCTCGTGCAAGCATTAAAGTCACCCAATAGTATGACCTCCCCCATCCATTGAGTATTGAATGATGCCAAGTACAAAGTTAGGTGTGGGTGTCTAACAAAATCACCATGAATAGCGAACCGTGATTAAATTAGGGAAAAGTAGCATACTACAATGTAGATATCTCTGGAGAGAGGAGCTAAATTGTTGACCCAAATCCACATGAACCTAGCAAACTCATCTGAAGCTATCAAAGAAGCCCTACCCTGAAGGGAGTCCCTAGTCAATCAGGGCACCCCACTTGAAGACCTAGTCTCTTACCAACAAGAGAAAAGCCAATGATAACATGTGTCTACGAGTAGTCAAATAGAGCTCGCTTGGGTCTAAACAGTAGAGGATGTAGGATGAACCAAGAGAATCATACATCATACTCGACAACAACCAAAATAAGCCAACGTCATTCCAAAAGCCTACTAAAATACTTCAGCCCTATCGCCTCTTCCAAAAAGATAGACATAAAGAGAACCCAAGATAGGAGTCCCCAGGGGGAGGGGAATCTCAAATAATAACCTAAAGATCTCTAATGACCACCCATTTTGCCCCTATTGTGTTGTTGCTACCATCTACCTAATGCATTTAAACTTTGTAACTTGGGATCTAGTGAGGTCAACATCTAGGAATAACCTATTAAGGAGGAAGAACAACCTTTGCTTGGTTGTGAGAGCCCAAAGCCTATCACTCGTTGACTTGATTTGAATGAAAAGGGTGGGGTCAGTGCCGATCCAAGCACGCTCAATATTGACATACTTCTCAAGTCCGAAGTGTTATGAAGGAAGGAGGGGCCTATATGTAGGGAGTCAATTCGGGACATGGATGTTGATGTATTTGTAACTTCGGAAGATATTCACTTGTTTATTGTATTTGTACTTTATTGTATCCCCAATGGAGATGTATTATCCCTCCAATTGGAAGTGTCGTCAGTTGTACTTGCAAGTGTCACAAGTTATATTGTAAGTGTCGTAACTTATACTTGATGGGTTATTAGACCACCTTGATGGGGTCGGCTCTGTATGAGTCTTGTGTGTTAAAGGGTTATTAGACCACCCTAGTGGGGTCGGCCCAGTTAGTATTATGTTAAGTGGTTAAGTTGGGGCCGACCTAGTTAGAGTTAAAAGGCAAGTCGAGTTAGTGTATAAATAGAGAGTGTGTCTCTCTCATTTTACACATTCTACTATTCACTCACTTCGCATTAGTGAGAGAAGAGGAGGTGCACACAAGTGGAGGCGGAGCATGCTACTGAAGATATCTATATCTTGGGTTTGATCATGGTGATCCTTGTATTGGTTCTTATTCTATCTCTGAGGAAGTTACGGGGTTTTTCACCTTCTTGGTTTTCCCCGGTGAAATGTTTTGTGTCTCTTGTCTCTTGTCTCTTATGCTTGATATGTTGTACATGTTCTTTCAGTTAAGATCCTAGATCAGAATGAATTAAATTCTGAAAAACTAACAATGGAGGGGGGGAGCACATGCACTCTAAGATTAAGTTTTCGTGGTCAAGGAGGTGTTTTTCATTCAATATCAACTCCTCAACCTTCGGGAGTAAGGAGGGTTGTTTCCTTTTCCAAACCACTTGAACCCAAGAGTCAGGGGGTTTGTTGTTGCATTTTCATTTCCTATTTAAATATGACCTGTTGTGATCTAATCTTTTCTTGCAAATTTTTTATGTTTGAGATTTAAGATTAGAGAGTAGGAAAGTCTACAAATGGGTTTTGCAAGTGTGTTTTCTTGGTGTTTCATTTCAAAAACCAGCTATTTGAGACCAATTATCTTATAGAGTGGGAGGTTCTTTTTAGTATCAAGAAATTCCATCCTTCTCAACAGATTTTTAATATGAGATGTCCAATATGAAAAATCTAACTCCGTGCCAATATTCCTTTGGTTGTAAATTGGTCCTTGATTCTTGAGGAGGCATACAAGGAATTAGAATTCGTAGATCCCTTTTCCTAACCAACTTACCTTTTGTAAATGATGTTTTCTTATTTTGAATGGTACTTGTGAGGGAAGAAGTAACTACAAGGAGATTCTACATATATATTGTAAAGCAATAGGTAAGGAGGTAAATCTCAAAAAATAGACCAAGAAGGTAGCATCATACAAACCCTTCCTTTTAAAATTACTCCCTTTGATAATAGAGTCAATCAATTTTATTTCTAATTGAAGTGAAATGACTATAGGTTTAAGGATTGGAATTGGCTCTATGAAGAAGTAGAAAACAAAGTGACAAATTGGTGTTATAGATGGCCCTCTGGAGGATATAGATTGACTTTGATAAAATAGAGTTGGAGGCATTGCCTATGTATTGACATTCACTAACTTATATCCCCAAAGGGATGTTGGAAAAATAAGGAATGTTGGAATAAACCTTTTGCTTGTCCAAACCATACGATAATTATACAAAATTATAACAAAGACTTGAAACCATGACCCTTAAATTTTAAGAATGGAACCAAGCTCTACAAAGAGAGCTTTCAACTCCAGGAAGCAAATCAATATTTGTGTTTGTGAATTTTGAAGCTCACAAAGACCCTTACAAGAAACTTAAAAAAGCCATAGAAGCATAAAATTGCATCCAATTATGTGTTTCAAGTTCAAGGGCATTTGTAAACACAAATTGAATATCAACAACATAATCAAACAACTTAAGACTAAAAAAAAGAATGGTTTAAATCAATTTAAATATTTAAAAAAAACTAAGAGGAGAAACAACAAACAAATAATTTGAAGTAAGCTTGCCTTAGATAGATTCAACCTTAGGTGTGAATGGTTTATAACTCAAATATCTCAACTCCTTTAATGTCAAATCAAGCGTAGTTTAGAAGCAATATTCATTCCCTCTAAAAGACACTCCCAAAAGTGATCGAGGCAACCATTTCAAACATTTTTGATGTGGCATTTGTTTCCCTCTTGTCAGCAACTCCTCCTGAAGACGAGAAAAAACATGGAACATTATTAATGTGATACAAAAAATAAGAAGTATACATAACAAAAACTTTACACCCTTTTCATGAGCATACTTTAAAACATCTTCAAGAAAATATTTTATTTTTTAATTAACCCTATTTCAATTTATGAGAGGATTCTGTAAAACAACAGTGTATCTATTTTGAATAGCAAGCAAGATACAATGAGCATTGGCCTCCCCTTAGTAGTGCAAAGTAAATAGTTGGTTGTGCTCAATAAAACGAAGGCAAGGAGTTGGGGCCATGTAATTGGATGAGACTAAGATATATTTTACATGAGTACACCAATTTTCTAATGGACCTTAGGGTTGACCTCCCATTTACAAAATGGTAATATCATCACAAACACTTAATAAAATATTTATAAACATTTATGATTTATATGACAACTCTATAACATATACAATAAGACAGAAAAAATGGAGGGTACTACAAACTAGATAGTAAACAATGTACGTTGTAAAATTTAAGGTTACATTGGAGTCTATGACAAATGCTATATCTAAGCCTAATCAAATTATAAATAGTTCATGATTCATAACAAAACTAAAATGATCTTTTGTTTGTGGCATAACTAATTTATTTATTGTTTCTATATACCGCAAGGACTACAATTTATTGTTTTTTCTAGATACAATGACTACAAAACAATTTACTCTATTTATTGTAGTTGACATTTTCATCAAAAAGAAATTGTAGGGGGGATGTGCCATAGAAGAAGATTATTCATTATTTCAATGGCTATGAGATTTGTTATGCTTTACATGTTATCATATCATTATTGCATAGCATATAGTAGAATGCAATTCAACACTAATTCAATCTTCTTATATCAATTAATATTACACAAGAAGGGGTGGCAAGCGCAAGCGGGTGTTATATGACCCCCACAGAAATATAGGGGATGTTATATGACTTGCAACCGCAAGTCAAGTACTCTTGGGGAGTAGGAATTGCCTCAAACGACCAGGCAGAAGCTTATGGATTGGACCAATCATTCGTCAAGCTCGCCAAATTAAATATGTCATGATCTTTGGGGATTGACTTTTTGTAGTGAATCAAGTCAAGAAAAGAAGCTTAAAAGAAGGAACAACATTAAGTAGAATAATAAAAAGATCCATTTGGAACCTAGATCATATTGATAAGGTAACGTTTTTTTCACAATAGTCAATCTAACAAGAAGTAAGTGAATCGACAAGCAAACAACGCAACTTAATTGGATAAAGGGTAATAAAAGGATCCATTTGGAACCTAGATCATATTGATAAGGTAAGGGTTTTTCACAAAAGTCAATGTAACAACAAGAAAGTGAATCGACAAGCAAACAACGCAACTTAATTGGATAAAGGGTCCTTATAAAGAATGAGGACCCCCCAAAACTAAGTTGGGTTCCTTGATCTTGTTCATGTTCCTAATCAAAATGGAAAAGGGCCTTAGGCTTCTCGTTAGTTGGCAAAGGGCCTTTAGGTATGCCATCTTAAAGATCGTTTACTTGTGCTTCAAGAGTGGAGGTGGGATATATTACCTCAAGACCATGTAACTTTTCGACATCAATTTCAAGGGCATAAAAGATGAAGGTGGCCAATGTCTAAATGCACCATTTCAGGGAATTTTACAAAGATTAAAGGCACAGTGATACATGTTGCTTGAATGTTCAATTTGAATACCATGTCACTTTGAAACATTGCCTTCTTCTGTCATATTGGGTGACCATTCCTCTACTTTGACAAGGAAAAAATCCTATATGTTGCTCTGGATGAATGCCCGACTAGAGGGCATGGGACAAGCCATCGACTACTTGACTAGTCATTTCAAAATCAAAGAGAAAAAACAAGCAAAATTGGATACAATGGCAAGTGAAATAAATATGCATTATTAAGAACTCAATTATGGATAATGCAAGTGAGTAGGATATAATACAACAGACAACCATTGCAACAATAAAGCAACCACGACACCAAAGGAATGGCACATAATGGGCACCATTTTGTCTTGATGGAAGATGCTCATAGTGGGCACCATTTTGTCTAAATCTTCTCTTTTCTATAGTTCTCACTTATATTCTACCTCTTGGTACCTTCATACAAGAATCAAGTATCTGGTTTTGGGTCTCTAAGAAACATTGTTTCAAGGTTCAGCTCAATCGAGCATTTTGGTATAAAATTTTGACATACTTATCAAAAAAATATTATACTAATTTTAACCCCAAAACATTATCACAATATTTTTCAAATCCAACCCTTAATTTCCCAATAGTAGGTTTCTAGAAGCTCCTCCACAAATAATCATTTCTTGCTTAGATATAGAACACCCAAGACATCACACATCTGATGAAGGTCAGCTTTTGTGACACATCTCTTCCACCCTAGGCTGTAGGAGTGCCTCACTTCTCTTCATATGATGGTTATCTGGCTTATACAACGTGTTTGTGATCATATGCTGATGCAATGTGTTTACAAGTTGGGCTTTATAGTTTCAGCATAAAAGGACTACAAGCACTCCACATGTAATGCTGATGATGAACCTTTTTCATAGATAGAAAGAAAAGCACCTCTTAACAAAGATCCTTTCGTTCCCTTGATATTGAATCTCACACTCGCAGCACCAAATCGTAAGTATTGAGCATCATCACAGTTGAATATGCTTTAGGCTCGAAAATAAAATAGGAAACAGAAGAAACACGGGATGCCATTTGGTATACACAGGCAAGACTTCTTCATGGGGGGGAACTAGTGTGTATAAACAATCAAAACTTAGCACGCATTCCCAGAAGTTAAATTCTAATTAGACCTTATTAATCAACCCTTAAACGATACTGAGGGCAACCTCCTATTACTGTCAACAAGGTTATGACATGATAACAGCACAGTCAACAAGGTTATGACATGATAACAGCACAATCAACTTGGTATGGAACTAAGAAAATCTTTAGCCCAAAAAAGCGTTAGGGCAAGTCTTAACGAGGGATAAACTCCATATTCACAGGTAGTATTCCGTTAATGCAGAAACTGAAAACTTATTATCTTAAATAACTACTGATCTGCCTAAAAACCAGTTAACTAACTCATTCATTAGCAGTGAAAAAAATACATTAATTGGTAGATAGAGCACGTGAGAGTGAAGGAGAAGAGCTACCATTACCGCCGACCAAAAGACTGGTACTCAGCCCTCAGACCTCTGCGAGAAGAAGTAACTGGATCCTTCCATGGCGTACCACGTATTCGTGATCATGGCATTGCAATAAAACGCCCTAGGACTTGTTCTGAGAACTCTAACCCCCACCCTTTAAATCCCCTTTAAATCGGATCCCCAGACCGACTGTGCTTGTAATGCATTGCTCAACCCTAACCCTCGACATTTAGGGATGTTATTGCGGAAACCCTAACTCCTCAGCATATGATGTAATTGGAAACGAAAATTTTGACCGTACTGACCCATCGGTTCGGGTTAGTGGTATAGGCTTCAAATTTAAAGCCTTTAGGCCCTTCATAGGCCATTTTACACGTCATAGAAGACCACCTCAAATTTTACCATGCAAAAAAAATTAATTTCATGGTAAGCCCTTCAATAATTAAATTAAACACTACGGTTTAAAATTGCAACAGAAGGGTAGCTTCAAATTTCACCCATCAACAGTTTTCAGTGGGAAATCGGGAATGCGGCTACTAACTAGGTGACTTGGGAGTGGGACTCGGTTACTCTCCAATATCCACGTGTTCAATCATCGATGGATCATGGACCATTGGGCCTCTAATAATATCATTAACCATCTTACGTGGACGAGCTTACACTGTGCAGCCCATGGCTTGAACGCTTCTAAGTTCTCGTGTTTGCAACAAGAGCTTACGTACACATTTAATGGCAGCAACAAATTTATTAAACATGGTTGGTTGCTCATACATGTTGTTGGCAGCGGGCTTACCAAGTTACCAATTATCACATACGAATTCGTGAATTTTGATTCCGTGAGTTAATTGAGTATTCAATGTATAATATATTATGTTAATGTGCTCTGAATTTGGCATTTCAGACAAAATCCACAATCCAAAAACTTCTTGTAATGTTGCAGGCTGATGCTCCCGCCCATGGCCCCTACCCACAACCCTGTGTTTTCTTTGTTGTATCAAGTTAATCCTATCGTCTACGGCTCCCATCCTCACACCCTGTGTTTTCTTTGTTGTATCAAGTCAATCCTGCAGCTCCCGAGTCCCACCTTGTGTTTTCTTTGTTGTATCAAGTCAATGCTCGAATTCCATGCTTCCATGGCTCCGACCATCAATATATAATATTACAGGAATACAAACAAGCTTTTTCTTATACCCTACTCCACTGTGGTCAAGCTACTTCCAAGTTCCACCTACCCTATCTCCTCCAGTCCTCCAGGAGAGTTTGCAGAGCAAAGCTGCCAATGCCAGCCTGTCATAAACATATATAAATAAATCCATTTTCTTTGAGGAGCTCAACTTCAAGGCTGACTGGATTGCTGACATCCTATGAATTTACAGGCATGTATATCATTTTATCCATTCATGATCCCGTCAATTTTTTTTTTTTAAAATATTTGATTAAAATTATGTAACTTCAAAGTTCAAGCACAATATCATTATTTGACTAAAATTTTGTTTCTTCAAATGGGCCTTGAAGGCTTCAAATTTGAAACCCGGACCCGAGAGTGGGTTTTTCACAAATCTCCGTCAGAGGCTGTTTAGAACGACATTTATCAATTCCCAACTGTAGCAACAACAACAATTGCTTCTTTCTTCATATGTTCTATGTATATGCATATGATGCCATGTGCTCCTTGCCTTGCCCTATTTTCCATTGTTGCTCGATTGAAGCTCTTGAGAATTTTGTTTCCCTTTGACTTTCCTGAAATGGAGGGGACAAGGAAGACCATTGTTTTTACTCTGAAACCGAGTGCTTCCTTGTGCAGCTACCACTGGCCACGGTTGCATCCCTACGAGAAACAGGTGTGCGCACTGCGCCCCCCAACTTTACCAAAAAGCCTGGGGATTTGGGAAGTTCCCACTCTGCCAACCTCCATGCATCTAGTTAATGAGAAAGATCAAGAATCCAGACTTTGTATCTAAAACTATATTACATGAGCTATTTTCTCCAATTGCTCAGTCATTGAATTGACACCTTCCTCTAGTACACAGTTTAAGATTCTTGGTATTTATTAATATGAAGACCACTGATGCTACTACACTTACAATCCCAACTAGCTATCGAATTTCAATATGATTGAGAATATGCAACAACATTTGGTGAAGGACAATGCTGAAAGCTGGCAATTTTCTTAGAATGCCTAGTGCCCACTCCTGCGTTCGACTGTACGAACTGGGACAATTTTTTTTTTGTAATCTTGATTTTTAGAACAACAGTGCTACTTTACCTTTTGATTTCGTTTCCCTTGTCGACTGTTCTGGAATAGAACAGGGACTTCAACCATCTATGCATCTCCTCTCTACTTGGTCTACCTGCGTTTTACTTATGCTTTACAACTCATCCTCTACTCCATCATACCACATAGTTAGTATGTATAATGAGATCTAGGGGCAGGGACCAGGGCTATAGAGAAGAAGCATCCAGGGTCCTTAATCAGCTATTGAGAACAAAAGCTTCCTGGAGTCGGATAGTTCTCTTTGCTCAAACCATAACATAGTATGTAACATGTAAGGAGCGTTAAACTTACTATATCCCAAGTATGTGTGGCATTCATAGTGTTGAATGAAAAATTAAAACATATATTGTTGTCATTGGCATTCAATTCTGCGTAGGGTACACAATTAGAGTGACAAAGAAACTTGCTATTAGTTTTCAATCCAATCCAACTTCTTTGTTGAATTGTTCTCTCTAATAGACTTGCGTGAAGGAGGATTATAAATGGCATAGGCAACACAGTTGTTTGATAGAGGTGCATGAAAGTGAATTATGGTCCTCAATTGAACGAAGTAATAAAAAAGTTACCATTCAGATTCTTTCCCTTCACCTTTTTTACTGCCTTTTTGCATACATCTCTATTGTTCACTAATTTAGCAACAGTTACAGACTAGACTCAACGTCCAATTTTTTTTGCTTTTGAAACAATTTCTTCCTTTTTTTGCTTACATTATCATTCGAGCTTGTACTGTTTGAAGCAGCCTAGCAACCCAATTTAAGAGGTAATAAATATTATTATATTGGTTAAAAGTTGGATTGGAATTGGGCTAGCAAGCTAACTGTAGTTGCATTGATGCAGAAAAAAAAAAGATCTATAAAATTAGTTATGGCAATTCACACTAAACATATGGAAAGTGGATTTTCTATGTGTCTCCTAAGTTATGTTTCACTAATAAATTCCTCATGTTCAAGCAAATCATGAAAGAATAAAATAGTATTAATTTTGGCTATAAGGATGAAAGTTGGATTGGAATGGGGTTAGCAAGTTAACTGTACTATTATACTGGTTAAAAGTTTAAGAGGCAATATCAATTTGGGAAACTGCTAAGATGGAAAAGGTGGCATAGTGGCCTAGAGACCGAGCCGCTAGATTGGGGCGAAATATGGTTGTGTTTTATGGCATATATAACGTTCAGTGCTGCCATATCCACTGCAAAATAAATCCTCGACTTTACTACGTAAGTAAACAATGAAATTTTGACGTACTAGTACATTTTCAAATGAAAAGAATGACTTATTTTTACATGGCAACATTGAAGGGTTCAATATCTCATAGCCCTTCAAAGTGAAATGGGACCCCACCCTTCAAATTTGATCCCTGGTCGGTAACCAATAAAGTTGGTTATGTCCGTGTCTTGAGTGCATTTTGGTTCAATAAGAGTATACATATCAAATTGTCATTGTTTAGGGGTAATTACCACACATCCATTTTAAATCCCAATCTATCAAGCTTGGAGAGGCATCCAATTTCTTGAGGTGTAATTTAAAAAAAAAAAAATACATGTCCAAAAGAGTTTACTCAAGAAAAAAAAATTATAAATCCGACATTGATTTAGTAATTACTTTTTATTTGTTTTTTAATTTTTTATTATATGAGCCGACATGAATTTTTAATTACTTTTTATTTTTGGTAACGTTACGGTTACGTTACAACATCTCCCCCATACTGGGTTGAAAACACCTCGCTATTCTCAGTGCAAAAATGTGGAGGTTTATTGTCACAGTGAAAAAAATAACTAGCAAAAGTAGAATATTAGAAAGAGAACCACAAATAAAATAGAACTATTTTTAAAAATAGTGAAATGTTATAAATTTGTCTCTTGAATTAAACAACTGAAATGTTCTAAATTTGTCTCTTGAATTTAAACAACATAATAACTCGTGAAATGTTTTGATTCTCTCTTGTGAGTTTGAACAACATAATAACTATTAATTCTTGTTGTACACAATGCACTATTATTTTCATTTAAAAAAAGATGGATTTTGTTGGAGTATTTGGAACCACACGCAAGTGTAGATTCAAGCCCGTAGGACAATAAACAATTGGGATGGTGTGCACTCATGCGAGTATAAAATTGAAGCATGAAAATATAGCGAGTCGTCACTCCAGGCATTGTTGAGTTCCATAACCCAATCTGCCCACTAAGTAAACATTTTAATGGTACTACTCTAATTATTCGCAATGCATCAAGTAATTGTTTCAACTTCCGGGAAGGGTCGAGAACAAGTTGTGAGTCTTGCATCAACCATTTCTCCAGAGAAATGGTTATACTTATAACATAATTAGAAGTGAGTGCAAATTAGATGAAGATACCTACCTTCAGCTATGAATTCCATTAATGTTCTCATAGGCCAACTATTCAAAATAGGCATCGTATTTTCAATCTTCATGAAGAAATTGTCACTTACCTCTATCTATAAGTAACCTATAAAATAAACTAATTTCATGTATTATCGTAGTAGTTATTTGATCACCACTAGCCATGAATAGGGCATAAGCATGAAAATAATAGTGTTGTTGTGCTCAGTCTGTGGAAATAAAATGAGAAGGCATGAAAAAAAAAGCTACTCATCCTAAAGCAAGTGAAGCAGATCAATAAAGCACATGAACCAGATCGTTGTAGGAGAACAATTATTACTCAAAGGACTGTCAAGCCATTTATTTATTTATTTTATTGAATTTATGGACGTACATGTCATCTTGGTTTGGTCAACGATTATACTCATTCATGGATGTGATCTCTACACATAAACTACCGTCTTCATTAACTCCATCCACACTATCATTGTTCCTCCCACCTGTCATCCTCAATGGAAGAGAGATTTAGTGGACACCCTACGAAGGACTATAATCCACTTATCAATCTAATGGCCCAGTGCCTTGCTTCGACCTGCCCAGAGGACACATTAAAGAACAACTAGTTTTGGTTTTAGTACTACCTGGATAGCACTATAAAGCATGCATGAGGGCATTCATGATGGCTACCCAGCACTGGGCACGGATTTCAAGCTTGGATTAAATTACTAGAGAATCTAATGGTGTTATGATGAGTAGACATGTCATTACTTGTCCATAAAGATATGCTAGGTCGAATAGGCCACACACATTGAACTGACCAGCTCGTTTAAGACTATCGAATTCCCTTGAAAGCCAAGACTTATACCTTACCATACAGTTTTATTTCATTTTTCTACGATTAAGATACACTTCGCATAAAGCATGGTAGAATTAATTTACACTAATTAGACTACCATTTCAAAAACCCTTGCATGTAGCCCACGTAGGGCATACATGGGGCTCCATCACGTTCTCCAGGTCAAGCTCGTGGTCAAGTAGTGTTGGAAGTCAGGTTTGGTCCTTTAGTATAGCTCTCCTACTAAGGATGGCGGCCCTCCCCTTGTTGCTAGGGTTTGTGGCCCTCTCCTGGTGAGCGTGGCTCTTTACAAACTAGTCACAAGAGCTGCCAGGTATGAAAACATTGGTATCTCTACTTTTGCGTAGCACGCACAGGAGGAGGGCGATTCCTTCTTTCTTAGCTTGGTTTTTAGTGCTCTCGCAGTTTTATTGTGTGCCTTAGATACGTGTTACCCATTGAATATACAATCCATCCCATTTGCATTTCTCTGATCTCATTTTGAATTTACTTCCAGTATCGTAGTTATCAAGCTAATCAATACTATTAAAATTATGTTGGGTTGTTTTTTTGTTATAATATTGATATACAACCTATGTGCTACGTCTTTCCATTTTCTTGGACTCATCACTGTATTTTCAACTTGCTACTCATGTGATTGCACGCTGTCCAAATTGTTTATTCTCGTGTGGGCTTGAATATACACTTGTGTGTGGTCTCGACTTGTGGCAATGAGGCTTGAGATCCTAAAATGGCTTGTATAATGTATTAGTGATAAATTCAATCGTTGAGTCCTAAACGATTCAAATCCAATATGGGATAAAACTTGGGCGAAAATAAAATAATTTTTTTAACTTTGCACAATTTGAGCAGAGATATTCATCCTTGGAAGAATACTCCTTTATTCGTCCTTGGAAAGAATACTCCTATTATTTCATATTTGATTTTGTTTTTCCTCCTCTTCTTTTTTTTCTAAAATAGTTACTTGATATCTCTGACCTTAATGACATTGATAGCAATTTCTAGAATTTTGGGGATGTCCGCTTTGCAATGGAATTAGCATATAGATATAAATATTTCATATTTTCACCAACTCTAAATACTTTGGGTTGCAGACACTTGGGAAATGGAACCCTCCATCACCGAGGTTAATAAAATGAGGGTTGTTTTTTTTTGTTTAAATTTATGTAACATGCAAGTCATTCAGTTTACACTTTCATTGTTTTGTAACATATTTATGTCTCTCAAACTAAAAGTGTTGTAACTTATTAAAAAAAATTGTTTAATACTCACGCAAGTTGAAACACTCCACTTAGAGGAAACAAAATCTAGAGATATATTAAAGTTGAAGCTTCAGCTTCTGCATGGCAATAATCCTTAAGCTTATATGTCTGCGGGCTAGTGTGGATATTTGTTTGGCAGTGTAACATGGCTCTTGAGACCTTCCGTTGACATGAGCTTTACTTCGATCATTCAACATGGCGCTTGGCTTCGACGATGGAAGAGGCGTAAATTTGGGAGATTTCTGCTGTAGTGGTAAAAACTGCAGATGCCCCTCTTAAGCGTATCAAACTATTGATACAAACCAGGGTGAAATGTTGAAGTCTGGACGTATTTTTGAGCCATACACCCAGGTAAATACAAATTTTCATATAATTTTTTTGTTTTTTTTCTCATTTGAGCCAAGATGTGAACTTTAGATTGTAAGTGATTATGTGGTTTGAACATATAGGCTTTGAACTTTGCTAAGGATTACTTCAAGAGCTTCTTCGATTTTAATGAAGACAGGGATGGTCACTAGAAATGGTTTGCTAGAAACTTGGCGTATGGTGGTGCAGTTGGTGCATCTTCTCTGGACTATGCTCAAACTCGGCTAGCTAATGATGCCAAGGCTACATAGTGAGCTCTAAGCATGCTCAGAACGCGCTTTTCCATCACCAGTCTATCTATCTATACATTCACATGGTTAAGAGGAGCTCTGTTTACTTTGCTTTTCCAAAAGTGTGAAAAAAAATCTCTTTGCCAACTTCTACATATAGAAATTGATAGTCGATGTTGTTTCTGGGCACAGGGCGTTTATATTAAAAATAGTTTACAATCTCTATCAGTACATTCACATTCACATGGTTAAGAGAATGTTCTTTAAGTTTTGCTTTTCCAAAATTGTCTCTGCCATCTTCTACTTACAGAAACAGATAGTTGATGTCGTCGAGAGACAATTTAACGGGATTCTTGATGTTTACAAGAAAACATAGAAATATGATGGTCTTGTTGGTCTCTATCGCGGGTTTAACATAGGTTGTGTGGGAATCGTAGTCTATCATGGGTTGTACGATTCTTTGAAGCTAGTTGTTTCGGTTGGAAACCTTCAGGTATGATGCATTTCTTGAATCAAATTTAACGTAGAAGCATGTTTAACATATACTAACCTTCTGCTTTGATATGTGGTGCAGGTGAAGCAAGCAACATTTCTTCTGTGTAGAGGTTCTTCAGAGTGTGTAGGTGCAGGCATTGTTCAGTGTTCAGAAGCAGAAGCAGTAGATGACTAACAAATGACTCGGGAACTTGAGCTAGCAATGTAAGGAAATAATTGAATGCCAAACGATAAGGTATTCCTTCTGCATTAAAGGAGGCCATTTGTGGGTTGGAGGTTCTGGTCCAGAGGGTTGGTAGTCGTGATGCATTTAAGTTGGCAGAGAAAATTTAATTCAACATGGAATGAATCAACCGTAGCACATCATCTCATTTGGGAGCTTGTAGATCGGATATCCCAGCCTATCCCAATCATCAGATGACAATCCGACAGCTAAAAAATAAAAAATAAAACAAATTTAGAGAGACGACTCCCACTTGTAAAATGCCTTACGACATAGATATTCCATTTCTACTAAAAACTAGCAATTGCACCTCAAGGTGCAATAAAAGAATGCCATGTTTGAAACTGAAGCAAGGAACGTTCCTTTTCCATGGGCTCAAGCATAATCTCTCTCAACCTTTGGTTGGACATTTGAGTTTTGGATTGATGCGTAGTGCACTTATGTTGCATGGAATTTCCATGGGTTTAGTGAATAGATCATGGCTTTGACTCTTGATAGTCGACTGGTTAAGGGCTTGGACATATGGTTTAAAAGGCATGGATTACATGATTTTTGGGCACTAGAAAAGGGGTTTCACCCTTTGAACAAGGGTTTCGAGAGCCCGGACAATTCCCTCATTACCCATTTTTTATTTGTATTAACTTGCTATATGGTGCATCCATAACTTTCTTTTAATACATATGATGTATATTTCAATTAGAACAAAGGACTCAAATGAAGATTAATTGCATCTTATAAAAGAATCAAGTCTTATTGAAGGAATACTAAGTTTAGTCAATAACGAAGTTATGTGCATGATGGAAATATTTCATCCTTGACACAAGCCACATGCATTCTTATATGAATTTTATGAAGTTATGGGTTTTTAAATATGTTGGACGGGTGACACCTTCTTGCCTAAAAATCCCTCATAACCATCAATATATCATTCCAATAACCTACAAATCCTAAGGAGAAGTCCAAAAATGGTTGGGAACATCATCGGGGACTTGGGCACCTTTGGGTTGTACCCCATTTGTTACAAGTAAAGTTTAAGTACTTTTAGGTTATGTTCCCAACATCTCTAAAAAAAATAGGAATACCCAGGTCACCCCTTGCATTGGGAAACGATTACATAGTGAATTATTTTTAAAAAATTGAAATAAACCCTAATATAAGCCTACTCTACTCTCACATGGGATCTTGATGGTAAATAAAACCTATGCCTAACCTTTCACATGGGATCTTGATGGTAAATAAAATATATGCCTAACCTCTCACATTATTGGAATTACCCTATGTTTGACTCACCGCATGCTCATTCACATAGAAAGCTACTTCACATATACCCTCTCACACCATAATCCCCTTGCACTTGACCACTAACATAGCCATGTAGCTTGTCACCGAGCCACATACCACTATTGAATATGAAGAGCATTAACACCCCATCACTTGTTCATCGATCACTCTATTTAACATTTATTAAAATGGAATTAACAAAGTTTGAAGTCGATAGTCTTCGATATTTAGTAATTTCATATTTGAATTAATAGTCTTTGAAGTGGAATGAGAGTGAACTAGTTGAATATCTGTTACAATATTTCATTTTTTTGTGATTTTTTTTTGGTAAACACACACACACACATATATATTAATATAACTATACCCATGCATGAGAAATCCCTTGCGACTTCACCATCGTCCACAAGTGATATTCAAAGAAAAAAATGTATATTTACTATTTCATGCAAAAATGAAAAATATGCATGGATATGTGCTTATAAGTAAATATATTAAAATGATGGAGGTTGCTATTATAACAAGAACCACGTGGTGGCAATGTCCTTGACATTGCCACCTGCTCTATTTGTAGAAAGCTGTAGGAAGGATATATTTGTTTGGAGTTGAGAATGATTGATAGAAGTTAAGATGAATAAAAATAATGTATCCATAAACTTGTTCAAATCATTAGTACTCAACTTTTTATGAAATGGAGGTTTGCCACCACCTCCACAATTCTCAACAGTACTCACCATTCCCCAAAAGAATGGAGATTGAACATGAAAGAACAGTACTCACCATTCCCCAAAAGAATGGAGATTAAACATAAAAGAATGAAACGGAGATTGAACATGAAAGAATGGCAAGCCATTTGAATTAAAGTACCTCCCAACTGCCATCTTTGCCTCTTCCTTTGTCGCTGAGCATTAAATCCTACGATCGCCATAACAATCTATTGTTGATGTATTTGTAACTTCGGAAGATATTCACTTATATATTATATGCATTACATTTGTACTTTATTGTATCCTCAACGGAGATGTATTATTCCTATGATTGGAAGTGTCGTCATTTGTATTTACAAGTGTCACAAGTTACATTGTAAGTGTCGTAACTTATATTTGATGGGTTATTAGACCACCCTAGTGGGCTTGGCCCAGTGTCAAGAGGTAATGGGTTATTAGACTCTCCTAAGGGAGGTCGACCCAGTTAGGGTAAAAAGACAAGTAAAGGTAAAGTATAAATAGAGAGGAGCACCTCTCTATTTATCCATTCACTCACTCACCCAACTCGCATAGTTGAGAGAGAGGAGTGCACACAAGTCGAGGAGGAGTAGCTGCTGAAGACATCTATCTTTTGGGGTTTCATCTTGGTGATCTTTGTATTGGTGCTTATTCTATCTTTGAGGAAGTTGCGAGGTTTTTCACCTTCTTGGTTTTCCCCGATGAAATGTTTTGTGTCTCTTGTCTCTTGTGTTTGATATGTTGTACATGTCGTTCTCTCAGTTAAGATCCTAGATCATATTGAATTAAATAATGAAAAACTAACATCTACGGCTATTAGCATAGATAGAAGCCTCTATGCAAAGCAGAAAGGTGACTAAGGTATTATATCATAATACACTTATTGTAACTATCTGGGCAAAAGATTTGTTTTGAAAGCAAACATCAATATTTTTTAATTACCAGCAAATTCAAGCACACATGCAACTAGCGTAAATGCCAGACACGAACTGTTAAAATAATGGGAATACGTTCCAATTCCTTCTATCATTCATTGGTTGTTAGAATTCCTTGAAGCACACACAGGTGCTAGAGCATTTTCACATAACCTTAGGCATTGTTTTAAAAATTGTAAGATCCCATATAATTAGCAATTTGTCACCTTGCCGACTGGTAAGGCGTTATATTATTAGTTCGGGCTGCCTGGTTCGAATGTCAATTCAGGGTCTGGCTATGGTCATTCATTCTACACTTGGTGGATGGACAATGTTTAGGTCGTTGTTGTGCTTCTGAAATATGTACATCAAACAAAAAATAGAAACCAAAATTCAAGATGTTGATTATAACCCATTGCACGGTAGCATGAACGAGGTTGTTAGGGTTCAACATTAATAACTAAAACCATAAATTAAAACATCCGTTATTTTCTACAAGAGAAAGTGTGAATTCCATGGGATAATACACTACAGAGCTTGCCTTGTTACAAATAAATACAAAACCCCCCTATGGGTTTATACATCTACTTTCAAAAAATTGAATAAAAATAAAACCCTGAAGAAAAGGAAAAACTTACTTGTCAATCGCTCTCGAGGGTTTTGAAGAGCATCTCTAAGGAGCTCATCGACTTGATTTATTGCCTCGGGCAGATCCCCGCCATTTTCGAGCTAAGAACCTTGTGCCTTCTCTTCCTGCGCTTTGACATCTTGCCCCATAGAAGGCGGTGCCAACAATTTTCTCATGCTCTCTTCAAGGTCTGTCAGTTCCCATGATTGGGGAGGCGAGACCACTGCTTCCATCTCCTTTGCAGGATCCGCACCCATTCCAACAATTCCCATGACTGGGTAGTAAACCCTAACACCAGCCTTCCTACACCTCAATTATTGTTCTTGTTGTTGTGCTAGGCACTCCTCTATAATTTTCTTCCCTTCATCCCAGGGAAAGACGACGAAGCCACCCAAAATAGAGAAGCAAACACCCTCTTCTCCTCCTCGTGGATATCGACTAAACTAACATTTGTAAATTGGAGCCACACGATGCCAATTGAAATAATTAGGCTTCATCCACGGGGTCTTTTCTCAACTGTGAGTAAGCAAGCTCATTCTTCTATGCTTATTTTAAATATATGTATATATAAATATTGTAATTTAGTTAGCAAGTAAGGAATTTGGATTCTTCTTTGAATTGGATGAAACCATGGCATCTCCTGTTAGTGAATCTTAGAGAACATTGCAACTTCTAGAAGAGCCCCCTGAAGAAAAACCCACTTCGTCCACATTTGTTCAGACCTGTAAACATGGCGATAACCAAGAACCGAATAAACATGGCGATAACCAAGAATCCAATAACAATGTAAATAATGACAATAAAAATAGAAACAACGATCGTAATAATTGTAATAACAAGAAAGACCCTGCTCAGCCCCAAGAGAATAGTAATCAAGGAGACCCCAGCAATGTGAAGACAATGGAAGAGAAGCCAGCAGTAACACCGTCCTCCCCTGTCCAACCCCAGAGTAACCAGGAGGAACCCATCAGTAATTCGAGAGCGGTGGGATCTCCTTCTGAAGGAGAGCATGGTGCCCAGATGAATGGAAATTGTAGGACAGTGCAAGAGGGTTCCTCCTCATCCCCCCTCGTGCCCAGATCCAAGAGAAAAGTAAGGTTGTTGGAAACAACAAAGCAGTGCACGAGAGGCTCATGGCCTCCTCAGCATCTTCTCATGGAAATCACATTGTGATGGATCCCTCGACATGCTTGCGCTCTCGATTCCCCATTCCTGCATACCCCACTGGAAGTGGGTTGGGACCATATGTCTCCTATGTCGATCGGAAGGAGGATGTGGTACCTTTGCGGGGTTCGAACATTAGGCAAGAGAGTGGGAGTGGCATCAATTGTCATGGGAGCATTTGCGCATTGGTCAAGAAAATACTAGTAGGCAGCAAGATCCTGTTAGCATTCCAAGAGTAGTATATGAGAGGATCATGTCAAGTCCATTTCGCCAAGGTTTTGTTCAACTCTAGGATTCTACTAGTAATCTAAGACAGCGGCAGGCACCAAGTGAGGCATCTCAACAATGGTTTCAATCACATGTTATCAATGTAGATGAACTTATGCAATCTCCTAATGCGGTTAGGCAACCAAGACAAGCAAGTGAAGGGAAAAAAAAGAAAAGAGAGAGAGGTTACCAAGGTGCAGAAAGAGGAGCTTTGGCCTAACAGTGTAGTGGATGTTTTGCTTCGGAAGTTTGAAGATCTTTGTTTCAACAAACACCGGGGTCAGCTTGGAAAGAAGCACTGGGATAGAATTGCAGATGTAGTGAATGTTATATGCGGTACTGACTATACATGTATGCAATTGAAATACAAATGGCATCGTCTCAAGAAAATGTACAACAAGGAAAAACAATGCAATGAGCCATCCAAATGGGCTTTTTATCGACATGTAGAGCACATTGTTCAAAAGTCATCAAAATCACCGGGCATACATAATGATTTGCATAATGATTCTAACGAAGAAGAATGCCCCAATGATGTGGATATCACATGTGATGCAGCATCCAATGAATCAAACCACGAAGATCCATCCATACAAAAAAAATCAGCATCACCTTTAAATGCTATAAGGGATGAAGAAAAACGACCTAAAAAGAAAAGGGTTACTTTGAAGTCATTTGCACAAAGGATGAAAAGAAGCATGACACATTTGGCCAATATTGTGTCAAATATAGAGAAAACTAGAACAGTGGAAATAAAAAAGCTCCTTGATACCCAACTTCAGATCGCTTCTATGATGGTCCAGGGAATACGGAAGAGTTTCAACTCAGTCATTATCACAACAGCTAAAGAAAAAAATGTTAGGTATGATTGCTTACGCCAGCGCGCCGCCGACTCTTGGGGAGCAAAAACCAAGGCCAACGTCACATGCACGGGACGAATAAGAGCCAAGTTAAATACAAATTTAAATAATTAAAAAATTAAATTTAATTCAAACTATAGTTAAAAAACCTTTCAAAACTGCAAAATTTGAACTGCCTCTGAATTAATACCCCCTACACGAAAACTAAATGTCAAGGACATAATAAGCACACACTTCATTGAAGATGGTGAATGTGAAATGTAAAATGCAACCCATCCCCTTTCTTAGATATTACGTGTACATTATAGTACACGTTGGCATGCTAGAAATTCACTTAGACATCTCCCATTTACTCGATGCTTCTTTACAATCTTATCCAAAGGATCATGATGAACAAATTATTTATTTACTTATCTATATATAGATAAGTCGTTAGATACATCCATTTGCATTTATGAACTAATATGTTTATCTAATGAACTCTTAATAATTGTTAATAACTAGCATACCCCCTAAAGCGGGGGAAATGAAACACCGAGAAGAACTTCAATATGTTGTAAAATAAGAAAAAGTTGTGTGTACGTAGACAATATAATTTTATTTCTTTGAAATCAAGTCTAGCTAATGTATGGTAGAGATAGTAGTTGATGAAATTGAAAGGAAAATATTGTTGCAAGTACTAATAAGCAATAAATAGAAACCCATGTAATCGATGGAAATTAAATGAATTGTACATTAATTTGTCATACAAAAAAGTATACATATGTGAGTAAAACAATAAAGAGTTAGGTATGCGGTTCTGGGCGTGGCTAACGCGCATGAGTTGTAGAAGCTCAAGAGATAATCCAGAAATGAGATACCTGGTTACTGTGGAAATAGTAATGTCCCATTGGGACGATGCCGATGATAGGACAGTGATTCATGTAAAAGACGGCGGGACAATGGGAGCACTCGGGTCTTTCTTTGTGGCCGGTGGCGGAGAGAAGTGGACCTGCTCAATACGTTTGGAGGCAGCTCGAGGAATCCGTGAGGAATCCATGACATGTGGCAGCTTGAAATTCGTCACAGGTGGCGGCTCCTCATAGGCCGTCGACAGACGACGATGGCCAGAGAGGAGTCGGCCCCTTAAAATACGCCTTCGGCGTAATTAATAACTTTTAAGAATAGTTAATAATTACTTTTAATCATTTTATTACAATAAGCTACATGTAACAACTATGTATCAATTTTATTTATTTATTTATATGATCTATTATATACGCCAATTTACATTTAATAACTAATAAGTTTATCCAATAACCCTTAATAACAACTGTTTATCATATTAACATGAAATTTATTTTTTTATAAAATAATGCTCTATAATCTACATAACCTAAAATCTTCAAACTGCATTCAGAATCAGAATTCACTTCCATATTGTAATTATTAATACGTATTTAATTTAGAATTTAATAACTCATTTACATCAAATAATATGGAATTCCAATAATGGTTAACTCTTCAATGGACTAATGAAGATCACCATTCTTTCTCCATTGGCTCACCGTGATAATCATTCAATATGAATGCAACGAACAAGTATACCCTAGATTTTCTTGTATATATATCATTCGAGCACACTAATGTAATAGATGAATCTAGGTTATAAATGTTAAAAAGAAACAACGATATTTATATTTCTTAATTTGTTTGCTTGATAGTTGATCACCACAAGTCACCAGTCCTACCTTTCCTACTGCGTTACAACTATTAAACACTTAATTCCTATGCCATGAAAGGTAAGATGAGACACAAAATTAAGTATATTATTTATTTAACATGATAAATGCCTCGATTCAGGCAACCATGGTCAACTTGGCCTCCCTTGTACATGTAATAATGATTGACCCAAACAAATTTTTCAAAAATGTGAAAATTGTGCTGAGTCTAGCTAGTAATGGGTGGCTAGGGCATGAGAGCATAAATTATCGAAATAAACCAAGAGATAACTCCTCTCTTTAGCTCATAAAAAAGTGGCTAAGGCATGAGATCCAAGTGCCTTCTTAATCATCTTCCCAGTAACCCACCACGTAGAAAACTGACAACACACAAGAAGACCGACCTTTCTCTCAGCCACAACCTGTCTCTCCCTCATTTATCATTTCTCTGTGTGAGGTGTTTCATGCTAGTTAAGATAACAATAAAATAAAAAATTAATTAATTAATTTTAGCACTAAGTTCAAAACTAAAGCAAACCTAATATATATTGTTGCATGAATGCCACACGACTTTCCCCACAGGTAAGAACAAAATAATAAAAAAACAAATCAAGAGGGGATGGGTGTAAAAACCTTCCCCACTTCTTACCACTGCTCATTATTCCTACCAATTTTTTTTCTTCCCTGGGCAACTAGCTCCGGTCCATTAACAGCTCCAACCATCAGTTGCAATCGTTGGTAATAGGAGTTCCACTTCCTAGCATTGGCTCAAGGTAAAAAAAAATGTCTTGCATTCTGAGTTACTGAAGGGATGGATTCATAGCCTGTGCCAGTCCCTCTTTTCTCTACTTCTCTCTATGTAAGAAAGACACGTTCTGCACTTGTCTGCACTTGTTTGGGGTATGGGCTCGGGTTTGGAAGATGGCTTTGAGTAGTGCACAATGTTTGTCTGGCTTTCTAGGTTCACTTGTGTAGACGCATTTTGCCTTATACTTCTCTCTTCAGCTTGATTGATGGGCGCACTTGATACTTGGTTACGCATTGGCCTGTTTTGCTTTAGCTAGACTCCTGGCTTGGCATTTGGTGTTTAGTGTTGGGACTCGCCCTATGTGCCTACAGCTGTCGCTACAATGTGAGTCCTTAAAAGAACACAGTTTGTAACATTCATTGAATGTTAGTTGAGTTGCACAAATGATGACTGGTAGGTGCACACGACAAACCAAGACTCAATTGGTAGATGGATGCTCAAGAATGTAATTTTTTTAGTTGTTATGGCAATATGCAGGCTCGGGACAAAGGGGAAAAGTTCTTTTGATGCCACTGGGGGTAACACACTTTCAAACTGGGAAAGAGCATTGAGGCTCTCTCTATTTGGAATAGTCATTCACTTGATCGGTACTTCATGCTTCATGGGAGGAGGATGATTGGTCCGTGCTACCTTCAAAACGAGGCACTGAGATGGCAATTTCTAGACCCTTCAAACATGGATAGAGCCTTGATATCCGGTAGAAACCATGTATGCAGGTCTACTTATGTATCCTCCAAGGCACCCCGTCGCCTTGAAAGAATAACCTGTGAACTTGATTGAAGGGGGAGACATCTGGAGGAATCTCTTGTATTTGGATTGACCGAGGGTTTATCCCAATAGCTTCGAACATAGAGGTATGCGAACTAGGTCTCCTACCTAAAAGTCTTTGTTAGTAACTGAATGTATATCAAAACATGTTGGTGCTTATGAATTTTAAGTTTTGTTTTTTATCTTTTTTCCTCAAGTTTCAGGAGGGTATCAAGTTGAGTTGCATGATTTCTTACAAAACCAGGATGAAATGTTGAAGCCTGGACGTATTTTTGAGCCATACATTCAGGGAAATACAACTTTTCGTATATGTTTTTATGTAGATTAATATAAGTTATTGTTCTTTTCTCGTTTGAGCCAAGATGTGAACTTTAGATTGTAAGTGACTCTGTGGTTTGAACACAGGATTTGAAATTTGCGAAGGATCACTTTAAGAGCTGCTTTGATTTTAACAAAGAGAGGGATGGTTAATGGAAATGGTTTGTTGGAAACTTGGCCTCTGGTTGTGCAACTCGTGTGTCTTCTCTCCTTTTTTATTATTCTTTGGACTATGCTCAAACTCCGGTGGCTAATGATGCCGAGGATACAAAGAAAGGAGAAGAGAGACAATTTAATGGGCTTCTTGAGGTTTACAAGAAAACATGGAAATTTGATGGTCTTGTTGGTCTCTATTGCGAGTTTAACATAGGCTATGTGGGAATTGTAGTCTATCATGGGTTGTATGATTCTATGAAGCCATGTGTTCAAAGCGAGTTGTTTTGGTGGGAAACCTTCAGGTATGATGCATTGATTGAATCACATTTAACATAAAAGCATGTTTAATGTATACTTATACTAACCTTCTATAGTTGCTTCTATATATGCAGGTGAAGCAAGCAACATTTCTTCTTCAAATTGTGTAGAGGTTCTTCATAGTGTGCAGGTGCAGGTGTTGTTCAACATTTAGAAGAAGCAGATGAATTGCAGGGATCATTTGGACCTATGAACTGGAGCTGGTTGATGTAAGGAAATAATTGAATGCCAAATGATAAGGTAGTCCTTTTGCATTAAAGGAGGCCAGCTGTGGGCTGGAGGTTTTGGTCCAAAGGGCGGGTAGTTATGCTACATTGAAGTTGGTAGAGAAAAGTAAATGCACATGTAATGAATCAACCATAGGGCATTGCATGATTTGGCATCTAGCAAATCGGATAGCCCAACCTATGCTAATCATTGGATGATGATCATACGACTAAAAATGAATAAGAAAACAAATTCAGAGAGTCAAATCCCACTTGTAAAACACCTTACGACGTAATAAGAAATTAGTCCAAATTTAATAGCAAAAATAAGCAATTTTCGTACTAAGCTTTCATTGGTATGTCTGGGTCAATTAAGCTTTTGGATCTTCTCCTTTAACATCTTAGTTTGTATGGCTTCAAGTGTTTGTCAAATATTGTATACTCGAGGGGTCAACAACACTCTCAATATTGGTATAGTGCGGAATATTTAGGGCTCTTCACTTTATATACTCAGGAATGGAGGAACTACATCAGGGAGATCGAGCATGGTGGCATCCAATAGATCGTTGGGAAGGATGATTTGATTTGGTTGAGGAATACCTCCTCGGGGTAAATCAAGGTATCTTCAGTGTATGAAGCAATTTCAGAGGAAGTTGCAACCCTACATGAGGTTTGGTGGCACATGATCGTTTGGACTATGAAGGCCCCTTTAAAACTGGTTCTTTTTGGATGGATTTCTTTGGATTACAAGATCCTAGTTGGGAGCAATTTACTAAAGAGAGGTTTTCATGGGTCGTTTCAGTGCGTTTTGTGTGGATATGGGGAAGAACCGATGGATCACATTTTTGCTTCTTGCACTTTCACTCAGCAAGTGTGGTTTTCAGTCCTGAGGGGTTTACGGTCTTCTCTTCATTGGTCAGGCCTTCCCTTTGTTTAGTGCTTTCAAAGGTGGTTTCTTCACGCAGGATCCTTAAAAAATCTTACTCTCTTTGTGAATTGGCATTTGTGGTGTAGCAGAAACTTGGTTATTTTATAGAATCGTAGGAGGAGCCTTGATTATATTGTCGTTAGGATTTTGGGTGAGTTTAAGTTTTTCCATTTTTTTTATCGTCGTTTTAAGCCTTATTAGCTGGAAAGGCTTGATTTAGTCCATAACAGAGTGGTCAGTTTCTTCACTGGGGCGTAGTAGGGAGGTCAGTGTGGTGTGGGCTTTGTGGTCTTATTGGAAAAAGCTCGTTTTTATTTGGGTTGGATGTCATGTGGCTTGGGAATGAACTCCCATGAAGAACTTTTAGCTATGTAGGGGTTGCTTTCATTTGCTTTGTTCAAAGGTATACACAACCTGCAGGTTTGCGGAGACTCGACATTGGTGGTTAATTAGGCTGAAGGTAGATCTATATTACAAGTTTTGGCACTGGAGGGTTGGAAAAACTGTAGTCATTTGTTAATATCATCCTTCAACCATATATCTTTTAATCATGTCTTCATGCAACTGAATACGAAGGTTGATGGTCTCTCCAAATGGGCGATTGGTGGTGTGGAGGGTTTGTTGCACTACGAAGAGTATCACGATGCAATCTTGGTGGTGAATGGCTCGTTTCAAGCTTATGGAGCTACTTAGTAGTCTCCTTCAGCTCATTTTTTGCTATGTTTCTTATGGGATTCGCAACCTCTTTGCCCTCTATAGTTGTTTGGGGTTGGTTGAGGGATATTTCCATTGAGCTTTGTGAATGTCATGTGTCGTATATGAAGGAATTTTTTGTATGATCCTTCATCTTTGTATAAGCTTGGTTTTTGTTCGGCACTAGATCTCTCCCCGGGGGTTATCAGACATATATTTTTTGGTTTGCCATTGTTGTGGATGTACACAGTGTTTATTCATCAGCACGATTCTTCGGAAAATTCATCCCTAATCTTGCTAAACTGATTAAAATCATTACCAACATGCTCAAAACAAGTAATGATGTAAAATGGAATAAAGAGGCAAAATAAGCATTTGAAGCATTGAAGAAATCCATTGGGGAGACACCAGTGTTGATCAGTACTGACTATATGAATCCTTTCTTGATATTTTATTTTGCTTCCTCTCATACAATTGCAGTTGTTATTTTGCAAAAGAACTGTGAGGGACATGAACAAACTATAGCATTTTTCAGCAAGGCTCTATGGGATGTTGAATTGAAATACAATCTCATGGAGAAACAAGCCTATGCTGTGGTCAAAGCTTTGAAATATTTCAGATGTTATGTTTTACATTGTCAGATAATTGCATATATTCCACATAGCACAGTCAAAGATATTTTGTGTCAAAATAACAATGAAGGTAGGATAGGCAAGTGGATTTCTAAAATTCAAGAGTATGATCTAGAAATCAAACCCACCAAGCTAGTCAAGGGCCAAGGATTGGCCAAGTTGTTGGTTGAGTCAAATTGTGAGGCATTAGACTTGGACTTGATTTTAGAATTGACTAAAGGAGAGAAGCTAAGATAAATTCAAGAATCCTAGGATGATACAATGAAGGTAAACATAAAATTTGAAGAATATGATTGGTATGGAAACATTGTTTATTATTTGGTGAATTTGAAATGTCTTGATTATATAACAAAGTCACAAGCAAGATCTCTGAAGTTACAGGCAATCAAATATTGCATATTGGATGAATATTTGTACTGGAAAGATCCTCAAGGGATACTGCTGAATTGTGTAATTGAAGAAGAAATGGAAGGCATCATCACAAAATTACATAAAGGAGTTTGTGGAGGTCATCATGCTTGGAGAGCTACAACATACAAAGTTCTGAGGGATGGGTACTATTGGAAAAAAATATTTGCTGATACTAATCATAGTGTGATAGCATGTGTGGAATGTCAAATGTTTGCAGGAAAACATAAATTAAGACCTCTGCCCCTAAGGCCTGTTATTACATCAAATCCTTTTTAGCAGTGGGGTTTGGATTTCATTGGAGAGATAAATTCTATTTCCAGCAACCAGTGAGATTACCGAGATGACAAAGAAACCAAAACTCCCAAGAAAGCCTCCAATTCAATATGCAAGTAACCCTTCTATAGAGTTCACTATTCCCAGAAGATACAGGATTCCTCATCTACAAAACCGGTCCCAATGAGAACAGACCTACAGACTGGATATAGGAACATTAGATAAAGGGGAATAAAAATGCTGAAGAAGCTAAGACAAGACCTCCCAACCATAGGGAAAAGGCTGATAGCAGTGGCATATCACCAACAAGGTGCCTAGTAAGGTTTTATTTTAGAACCTAAGGTGTCCAAGACAATGAATATTAGTGACTGAAGGGCATAGGAACACATAGTAAATTTCAAAAAGTTCAACAAGATGGACAAAATGGATTTCTACAAACAAACGAGTGACATGATGTGTATAGAAATTTTTAAAACTAAGAAAGAAGAAAGAAAGCTCAAGACAACTCTTGAAAAGTTTGAGAAATTGTATAAGATTGAAAAATGGACCACAAGGGCCAAACAAATTACTATTAATTCTTTGGAATCAAAACTTGTAGCATTAGCAGCAAATCCCTCTAATGGATCTCCAATCAAGTCACTTATAGCTGAAAAAGACAATCAAATAGATACACTAAGGAAAAAACTGAAGATTCCCACAACTGAACCAGTGTAGTCTGAAGAATTGAAACAAGTGTAGGAAGACAGGAAAAAATCTATGCAAGTATGATAGAATTCCAACAGTTGTTTGAGGAAAGGATAAATAAGATTGACGATCTGCATTGGCATATTGCAATTTTGAATATGGAATCCACCATAATATCTACTAAGGGGAATAATAATGCTTCAATTCCTATAATTCAAGTAGAGAGTCAACCAACAATGCAAACTCCAATTGTTACAATGGAAAGTCATCCCATAGCAGAGGCAGTTAGGAGTCATCCTGAAGCAATAGAGATTATAGGTGAACCACAGGGTTATCTCCCAGATACTATTGATTTGGATGCAATGGAAGAGGACCAGGCGAATTTGAGGTCAACTCCTCACCCATTGAGGAAGACAATGACCTAAATGCCAGGTTGGATGAACCTATAAAAGAGAAACAAGGATAATAGGGTAATTGAATTAGAAAGTGAAGTCAGTAAGAAAGAAGATGAGATTTCAGAGTTTGAGAGAGAAGTAGGAGACCTCAAAATCCAAATAACTTCTCTCCAAATGAACACTCATGGAGAACAATTGCTAAGAAGAATTACCCAAGCTGTTTGGGAAAAAATTAAAGAATGGTGTATGAATAAGTGGGACTATTTTGAGGTCATCCAAGATGAGTTGGGCATAGCCACTGAGGTTATTTCATAGATAAAATCAGTTGAAAAACAGTTGGGGGATATGCCAAAGCAGGCTACTTAAGTCATAGATTATCTGAATAGCAGAACCAAGAAGCAGTTAGATGAAAAGGGCATAGACAACAGAACTCAAATCATCAAAATTGTCAAGTTGATGATTATAAAGCAAACTTATGTTTTAAGAATGAAGGATAATGTTAAACAATTAAATGATGAAATAACTGCCTTTAAAGCTCTGTTCAAAGAAGTGTTAAAATTAGGGATGCCTTCCCCATGGGATGGTAATGATGATGCTTATCCAAAATAAACTTACCAAGAGCATCTCTAGCAAAAGAAGGATGACTTTCCTTTAGATCCACTAGAAGGAGAAATAGAGGGACAACATGCAGTTGACGTAATAAAAGGTTTCTTTGAAATCTGGGTGGGTCTGCAGAACATTACCAAAAAATTGGGGCCCATCTCATATGAAAAACACACCAATGCTGAGATTTATTTAGAGTCTCTGAGAAATCATAGGCATCCTTTAGGAAAGGAATGGCAAATGGTTCTCCAATATCATAGGTATGTCTTTCCACCTAGATCAACAACTACTCAACCGCAGGGACAGTCATCTAGTTAAGCTTCAAGGGTACAGTTTGATCAATCAACATCATCTTCAACAACTCAGGGGCCAAGTACATTTGCAAACCAACCACCTCCTATTTCATTTATGCCACCTGTAGGTCCAGTCAACATTCAGATGATGCATCAAATGACTCAGGCTGGCATCCCTCCAATGGGACCCATAGGCAGGGTATTTTTTTAAGGATTATAAAAGTATACTAAAGTATAGTATTCTAGGCGATTATTTTGGATTGAAAAAAACATAAATATATATTGGTAGGTGAATATTAAATATGAAACATACAATTTACTAATGAAACTTGTAAATTTTGGTGAATATTATGATTAAAAAACTTATTTTATGTAAATATAGGCGATATTAGAGACTAAAAATGACCAAATAACGAATTTATTTTTTGAAAATATTTCCCAAAAATAGCCAATTGGCTCAAATTTTGCCCCCAAAATTTTCCCTGCCCATAGGACAACCCTCTGGGAAACCACATGTCTATATGAGGGGAAAGAGCAAGACCTCCAGCAGAAGAAATTAAATGTTAAGCCTAGCATTATTTGCTGGAGAAGAAAATTTGTAAAAAATGCTTTGTAAAAAGTAAATTGACTTTCATTTACTTTTCTGTTAGAATTTGAGAAACCGAATTGGGTCACATGACAACTCTATATAAATAAGATTGCAATCCATTTCGAGAGACTGGCAATTTTAGTGGAGAGGTTCTCTATCTAATTTTTGTAGAGTCGAGAAGCAGTTTTGGCCATGTAAGTTTGTTTTGTAAGAGATTAAAGACAATCATATTTTAGAGAGATGTTCTTCCTCTTTTAAGTAGATCCATTGTTATTCCATTTTGTTTTCTGTGTAAAGATTCACACGATTAATAGAAAGTAAATGTAGTTTGCAGTCCCATTGTGAGATCATCGATGTTCATAATGTTTCAAATTTGAAAGATCTGACAGATATTCATCATTGTATGCCTCTGTAATATGTTTTAAAATATTCTCATGTATGATACAAGGCTGTCAGGAATTTCCTACTTATATTATGTATGCCAAATCTGATTGTCTTTTACTTTCATTCCCTAAGTTTACTTTGCAAATGCGTATGAATTACTGAAATTCTTCATGTAGAAGCTTCAATATGTTCCAAATATCCCTAGATTCAAGAAATTTTTCATTATCAGTCACTTCTTGAATACATCTAGACTTCCATCTGTTAAACTCACCTCCATTTATCCATATGTTCTGAAGTTGGCCGTGAATTTCCTCTGCAAGAAATGCATTTCATCTGTTAAATGCTATGTATAACTTGATCCAGTTAAAATTTTGGAAAATAATAATTGAAACATTTTGTATAAAGATATAGCTCTGGTATCTTTAAATAAATGAGCTTATCGTAGATTCTTGCTTTGAGGGTTTAGTGAAGTGCTCGGGAAGAACGCAGTACCCATTATGACAAGTCGATGTTTCGAACCTCAATCACAGTTCATCATCAGGACAATGAGTCAAGGTAAGGAATAGCGTAACCAGAGCATAAATATTCATTAATGTTTGTTTGTTTGAGAGAATTGAGAACCCAGGAATGTCGGCCAAAAACCCTAACCCTAAATGTAGTTTGTTAATTTTGATTATGTTATTAGCTTATAAATTTTTAATTTTGATTTTGTTATTAGATTATAAATTTAATTAAAATAATTATTTTTATATAATTGATTATTTACTTATAACTATATGTTCACAAATTGTAGTAAAATCATATATTAAGATTGATAATCCAGTTTTAAATACTTTAGGTTTTTTAATATTTAAAATTTTGTTAATTAGAACATTATAATTTATTTTATTTTATTTTTAATAGTTGAATACAATACTTAATTAATTAATTGATAAATTATGACATTAATTGGTGAATTTTAATTATTTTCTTAGTTTTGAATAAATTAATTAGAAGCAAGTGATTAATTATTAGTTTATTATTTAATGTTATGTTGATTTAATTTTACTTAGTTGAATAAAATAAATTGATATTGAATATTAAGTGTTAATATGTTTTTAACCTTATAAATTATTATCTAAATCTTTAACTTATTGATTTTAATTATAAGACATTAAGATATTTATTGAATTATTATGAGACCTAATCTTTCTTGATGAGGGGGAGCCAGGTATTGCTAATATCAAGGCCACCGTCTCTATTTAGGTTATTAGGATGCTTGGCTATCTCTATGGCCTCTCTAATTTTGCGTTTGAAGTAATGGTTTTTCTTTGCGAGAATTTCTGTGTTTTCAAGGCAAATGTGGTGTTTAGTGTTGATGGAGTGTTCAGCTAATGCAAAGGTGCGGGTTCTCTCATGATGGATGTCTGCTTCATGTTCTTTAATTCCGACTTGGAAAGAGCGTCCCGTCTCACCAATGTAGCAATCTCCACAGGAGCAAGGAGCCTTATAAACTCCTTGGTATTGAAGTTGGTCTATGGGATCTTTGACAGACCTAATTTTGCTTATGATGGTCATGGTTGGTTTAAAAGAGGTTGAAATATTTTTTTTCTTTAGGACTCTTTTAATCTTGTCCATGACTCCTTCGATGTAAGGGAGGTAGGCTTTTAGAGTGTCTGGCCGATTATGGGGTCTAGATGTGTTTTCTGCCTTAACTATAGCCCTCCTAATGTCTTTATTCTTATAACCAATGTTTTGAAAGACTTTGGAAAGGTGGTATTTTTCTTGTTCAACGTGTTCATTGTCGGATATTCTTATAGCCCTAATTGCTAAAGTGTTGAGTACACCTAGTTTTTGAGAAGGGGGATGATGTGAACTTGCATGGAGATAACTTTCTGTATGGGTTTTCTTCCTATAGACCTAATGTCCAAGAGTCCCGTCATCCTTTCTGGAAATGAGGACATCAAGAAACGGAATCCTACCATTGTCCTCCAACTCCATTGTGAATTTGATCTCTCTAGACTGGTTGTTAAGATGTTCAAGGAATTTGTTAAGTTCCTCCATTCCATGGGGCCATCTGACGTTTGTGTCATCAACAAATATTTTCCATCTAATTGGTTTTAAATGATATGAGTTAAGGGCCTTCCTCTCGAAATTTTCCATAAAGAGGTTTGCAACTATGGGGGAAAGAGGGGATCCCATGGCTACACCACTAGTTTGCTCATAAAAGTTTCCTCTAAAACTAAAGAAAGTTGACCTAAGGCAAACCTCTGCTAACCTAGCTGTCTGAGGATCTATAATATCGTTAATGATTTGGATTGCTTCATCAAGAGGGATCTTTGTGAAAAGTTGGACGCCATCAAAGCTAATAAGACATTCATTTTTATCTAACTTCTCTTCTTTTATGATCTGAACAAAGTCATTGGAGTCTTTTATGTAGGAATCAGTATTCCCGACGAGAGGGCTTAAGAGCTTTGCTACATGCTTAGCAAGCTCATAAGTGGGTGAGCCAATTTTATTGACAATTGGTCGTAAGGGAACCTCGTCTTTGTGTATCTTAGGTAAGCCATAAATTCTTGGGGTGAATTCCCTAACTGGGTAGAGTCTCTTTTTGGTTCTATCATCTAGGCTTGATTGGTTGATGGCCTTTTTTACTTCTCTTATTATTTTTAAGATGGGGTTCTTGTTTAGCTTCTTATAACTGCCGCTAGAATTGAGATGTTCCAGCATCTTATCTTCATAATCCTGTTTATTCATTAATACCGTTGCTCCTCCTTTGTCCGCTTTAAGGATAATAAGATTTTCATTATTCCTTAGATTTCTAAGTGCAATTAATTCATTCATGTCTATGTTGGTTCGGGGCGGTCTGGACTTCTTAAGGATTGCCACGCACTCTTGTTTGATCAATTCCTTGTCTGTGTCATCTAGTGTTTTGATGTAGTCTTCTATTGCGTAGATAATCTCTTCTTTGGGAACTGATCTTGGGGCTATGTTGAACCCCATTCCATTCTGTAGTACGTTGGACTCATCTCTGCTCAGCGTGTGGTTTGATAAGTTTACCACTTTTTTTATTTTCTGTTTCGTTTATGGTGTCTACGTCGTTAATGGAGTCTACTCATGTATGGTTGTGAACCGCGTGGTTGTCTAATGCGTGTCTGTCAGAGGTCTGGGCGTTTAGGTGGCCTGCTGTGCGAATATCATTTATGTAGTCAGCTACGCGGTTATCAGCTGTTGGTTGTTGCCTTAACAGCTTGCCAAACTTTCTTATGAGCTTCTATCATGCCTGGGCGTGAGTCATTTCACCATGATTCGACTCTGGGACTAACACTCCTATCCAAAATCCCTTGGAGAGTGAAAACACAATGAGATATAGGAGAGCCCGGGGTAATGGGAATGCCAACAACCATGGCTATTTGTTTCCTAGTCCTCTCTCTTTGAGACTTTTCTCATTATTTTATTTTCTTTATTCGTTTATTATTTTTCCTCTCACATTTGTCTTATTCATTTTTTTTACATTTGCTTATTTTTTACAATGCTTGCTATTGTTTCCAAATTACATTTACAAGCATTGAGTCTTCAATCATTCATATGTTCGGATCCATTTCAGGTCATTCACAAAATGTGTCTTTCAGCTAGTAATATAGGCATAATATGCCAACAAGTGCTACTTGAAGATAAATAATTTTTTAAACTCGGGTTTTTTATTTTGTAGTTATTCAAATTTGATTCTCATGGTTACATATTTTCTATACTCAAGAGTCATAAGAGAACTTTGTATTTATTGTTCCCTTCACATTTGAATGTATCTTCTTAGTTGACCTTTTGGTTTACAATTAATCTTGTATGTTGGTGAATACCATCAAAATATTGTGGTTGAGATTATTTCCTCTCATGTTTAATTGTTAAAACATTTTATTACGAATTGTTTGAAATTTCTTGCAATATCTCAATATTTGATATCCTCTCACAAGTTTAGTTTTAAATTTGTTTCTATATGGAGTTCTCGTATGCTTTCTATGCATCCTAGAGTGTTTTTGTTTGTTTATGATAATAGATACCTCATTATAGGTCTCATGCATGCTTAGATAATCAATGTAATGATTAGATCATATGGTTGACTTCCAATTCAACTCAATTATAGGTTTCTTTTTAAACATTGTGGGTGAATTTTTTAAAGATCATATGGAACTTCAAGCTTAAGGGACATTCGAAATACCCATTGAGAAACACAAATGTTGTTCAATTTTATGTAGGGAGGCGAGTGATATGATAAGAATTGCAATTATAGCTTGTAATGGACATTTCCATGAGGATGGAAATGCTTGACCATGCCATGGAAAGAATGATAGGTTTGGTGATCCAAAACCTTTGAGCACTCCCGAATATTTCAAAGGAGATTCAATCATTGATAAAGACACTATGTAGATCAAAGTGTTTTAGTTGATAAAATATTCCAAGGACATATCTCCAATGGTTTCTTTGGTTTCATGATAGGTGAAAGAGACCTTAATTTATGTAGAAAATATATCTTAAATATGTTGAATAGACAAATGAAAGATGGCCTCTTTCTTAAGAGTTGATGCTAATTAAAAATTAGCCTCTTTCAAATTGTCAATGATACCATTTTACAACCAAGAAACCCATTAAGTAGCATCAACAATGTAGCTAGTTCAACTCCGACACAAAAATCTTCTACATTCTAGGAAGGCTCTAATTTTATCATTATTTCTGGATAAGGAAACTTTAGTTATGATTTTGAAGCTTTATTCTCATTAGCTCAAGAGGGAATAAAACAATTTTATGAAACACAAGTTGATTTTTAGGTTGAATGAATTATGGCAATCTATTATTTGTCTTTCTATGTGGTTGGTTGATTCATGGTGTTCATTTTTTATGATATTTTTGATGATCCATCTATTTTCCAAACATATTTTCATATTGGATTTTATGGAAGAGCAAGATTATGCACAAGCTATGATGGACAACAACTCTTAGTTTTAGTCTTTGTACAACTTCTTCAAAGAGGATGTTTACAAAGAGTAATACTACAGATGTTTATCCATCTATTTGCCAAACATATTTTCATATTGGATTTTATGGAAGAGCAAGATTATGCACAAGCTATGATGGACAACAACTCTTAGTTTTAGTCTTTGTACAACTTCTTCAAAGAGGATGTTTACAAAGAGTAATACTACAGATGTTTATCCTTAAGATGGCATACTATAACATAGTAAACACCAATTGGTGTTTTAGAAAACATGGACATGGCTATACTTTTTCATCTTTTATGATTTTTTAATTAGGGTATAAGAACAGTTGTTAAATGAAGGTAAACTCGAGGATAAAAGCATTCCTCTATTCTTAAGGATAAAGGTCAATAGTACTGTCGAGAAATATTGAGGATAAAATTATAAGAAATATCATGGAGGTTATCATTACAATCACTCTATCAACCACACGAACTAGAAGAAACATGATTTTCAACCATTGACTAGAAAGGTAAGAATAAGAAGACATCGCATTGGTTTATAATTCTCAATGATACATATTGGCATCTAATGCAGAAGCTGTGGTTGAATTCAATTTTTCGTCAACTAAGAATGTAAAGGTACAAGGAGGATATTGGATGTATATCTACAAGGAGGAGATTGGAGGTATATTAGATAGGTAAAAATCATATTAATAATAGTTGAATTCTTCATAGGATCAATAGATTTAGGGGAATACTTGTACTTTAATGATTTAATTTCCTTGTTACGTCGTAAGGCATTTCAACAAGTGGGAATCTACTCCCTGAATTTTATTTTATTTTATTTTAAACCGTCCGATGCAATCGTCCGACGATTGGGATAAGCTGGGCTGTCGAATCTGCCAGCTCCCAGATGGCGGTGTAGCGGTCTTGTTTCCTCCCTTTGATTTAGCAGGAGCAAATCACAATTTGGCTGTCGGATCGCAGCTGGAGCATGGAGCCACCGCCTCTACAAGTTTGGGGAGGTATTTTTTGCAAGTGATTCCCCAATTTTATCATCAGTTTTTGCTAGCCGAGGTTTGTTTATCTGGAGAAACTCATGATTTAGCAAGAGAAGCTCATGATTTGGCAGTCGGACCGCAGCTGGAGCACGGAGCCACTGTCTTTGCGAGTTTCAAAGAGGTATTTTTCGCTCATCTTGTGTAATTTTCCAATTTTATCGCCGGTTTTTGCTAGCCGAGATTTGTTTATTAGTTGAGAAGAGGAATGCCCAAAGTCCTGCCAGGGTATGACCTACTTGTGGAGTCCAAATCCAAGACCAGCCTGCAAAGAGGAACACAAAGAGGAACGAAAAGGAGAAAAGAGAAGCAACAAAAAATTGGGCTCCTACAGTTCCTGGAATTTTTGCTGAATTGGGCTTTTTTAGAGGAGGAGGGATTATGAAACTCTGTTTCTTGTATAACCGGAACAACCAGGTACAACATTCACATAAAGCCATTCCCTCTTCTATTTTAAGTTTTAAGACATTCCTCTGTCGAGTGCGATAGACCCGTAGGGGTTTGAAGTTTTGAACATAAGCAACAACCCCACTTCCCACTACACCACAACCTAACAGACAATCTATTCCCACTGAATTATTTAAGTGGAGAAAGTTTACGGAATCAGTTAGGTAAAGTCAGCCGTCCCATGTCTGGAAGTTTTTTCTCCAAGTTTTCCAAAACTCCGAGTTTCCTAGTCTTAGCCCTTTTTTTTCGAGTATTTCAATATTTTTTTTTATCTGCATTGTAGCAGAATTTGATCTGTCATTTCGTAGCAAAATTTTATGGACATTTTGAATTGCTTTTATAGAAAAACGGGCCGCAATGAAGTTACCTTCAAGATCATAAATGCGGAATATGTCATTCTGATCTACACCTAATTCGTAATGGAAAATTTCCAATGGTTCTTGGGTAATTTTTTTTTATAATTGTTCTAGCACCAGTTCTGTTATTCCTGGATTCGGAGACAAGCAGCGATACTTAGAGTTATTTCTCATTCATTGCTTGCCACAACAACAACAACTATTCTTCTTTCCTTCCTGCAGTTGCTTCAGCTGGGGTTGGGGCATAAGGACAGAAGAACAATAGTTGGGATGGCTGCTGGAATGGTAACTGCCATGGCCATGAACCAGACCTAATTGCAACAATATCTAATACAATGTCCGGGTACAATGTCTGCGGTGAAAAATAATAATTATTAAATATGCCCATTCTATTTAATATAAATAAATAAGAATTTCTAAGAGCTCTATGAATGAATTCTATGTGCATAGTAAATCATACCATTAGTCATTTTGAATACCACTTCAGGTTAAATCGCAACTTAGGGACAACGTATGCCTAGCAATTCTTATTCAGTTTTAATGTACTCAATTGTTTTTATTTGCACCTACGGAATAGTAGACAAAGTAGTTCAAGTTGGTTCAGAAGTGAAGAATTTTACTTCTGGACATAGAGTTGGCATGGGCTGTTTAGTTGGGAGCTACCATCGTTGCGACTCATGTAGCAAAGGCCAAGAACAATACTGTGAGAAGTTCGCATTCAAATCCTCATAGTGGACTCTGAATTCAATGATTTTACGAACATGTGGAAACTTTGCTAAATTCTCTTTATATATTTATGAACAAAAGAGTACATATATATATATATATATATATATATATATATATATATATATATATATATATATATATATATATATACTTAAGTTTAATAATTATATTTTTATGATTTAGGAATTTTAATTTAAAATTGTATAATTTCCTTATACGATGACTAATACTAGGAGGAGATCATGTTGTATGGATTAAATTGGCCACAAATTAACGTTTTGAGGATTTTAAATTATTTTTTAATATTAAATTAAAGTTTAAAAAAATAGGGAGGTTTTGAGATTATATGAAAGAATATAAAAATGGAATATGGAAGAGAGAAGAAGTTGAATGTGAAGAAATTTGATTATCACTAATTTTGTTTATTTGATATTTTAGTGTATAAATATTTCTTTTGTCCTAGCTTTCTAATTCTAGTTTTTTTTGTTTGTAACAGGGTTATTTGAAAAATTGAATGGTTACAAATTGTGTGAGTATTCACATGTGATTATTTTCCCTTGGCAGCATAATTAATGGAGATGATTTATGTATGTGGTGATCCAACATGCTCATTGACAAGTATGAAGTTAGTATCTTGTCTCTTGGCTCAGTGCTCCAAACCCACAAGGAATATTTGGCATTTGCTTCATTGAAATGTTCAAGCTTAAATATTCAGGGTTTTGATTATTTCAAGCAGAGATAATTTAGTTGATGAATGGTTAATGCAATATGTGGGGCATATTTGCACAAGAAAAAAGTGAGAATTAGGGGCAATCTTGGGTGTTTATAATCTTTATGTTATTGTTTGAAAGTATGTGATTGCAATGTACATATTTTTTAATTTGTTAGGAACAATTATGATCCAGATTCAACAATTAAGTTGTGAATAAAATCATATTGTACTCATTTGTTGATATGATCTAGTTACAACATCATCCTAATGTTTGCAAAGGAGATAACTGTGGATTTGACTTTCACAAGATCAATCAGGCTTACCAGGTAATTGCTGGTATAAAAACAACTTTTGTTTATATAAAATTTTCCTTTTTAGATCATCATATTCTTATGCATGCTCATGGAAAATTGGAAACCATTATTCTGACCAAATAGATCTTTGTGTCATTGATATGAATACTTAAGTTTCATTCCAGTAAGCTTTTCTATGGTATATCATGCTAAAAATTATTGAAACAAAGATGACAAGTATTGGAAAATCTGGTTTTATTCACAAGATTCAAAAGATGTAAACATTCATGTTGATTTAATAGTTTCCTTTTGTAAAATAGGATATATGCAATCTCCATTGGTTTGAATTAGTTGCTTCAGAAATTTTTACTAAGTCAATTTTGAGTGAGTCTCCAAGAAATTATGCTTTAGACTTTAATGGAGGAGCTAAACAGTGGATCATTGATGCCCATATCTTTGGACAAAACAGATTTGAACTACCCAACACAAGAAAAAATTTAAAAGGGGAATTGAAGTGGGCAAATTGAATAACTTACAGATGTAGAGGGGAATTGAAGTGGGTGAATTGAAAGAGTTGCACAAATAACTTGTTACATTATGATAGGTGTCCTTCCAGTAGTCTATGTTGCTTCGTTTGCAATACGGCTAATGTTTACTATTAATTAATTAAAGCAAATATGGAAGGCTGGGTTTTTATGGAGCAACTGCAAATTTTATGGTGTGGACACTGTTTATTTTTGTCATTTCAATTGTCTGTTCTAATCAATTCATCCACGCATCTACATTGTTGTGTCAATCAAAGGGAGTGTGTTGGAATCACCACATTTTCTACCTTTGGAAGGAACTCCATTGTTTTTTCAAAATTTAATTTCGATGCATTTTTGTTGGTTCTAGGGTTGGTTTTGTGCATACTTCCTTTCACGTTTTCTCAATGCAACCCTTCATTTGCAAAATAGGGAGCCTTTCAAATGTCATCGGTCTTAGGTTTTGCCTTGAATGATATAGCTAGGTTGAAGGCACAGAGGTTTGACGTGATAGCTGTTGAAAAAGTAAAAAATGGGGGTTTTAATGTCAAGTTTGAGTTCAACGCAACAAAACTTCCGCTAACCCTTCCTCCTTCCTTCCTCGAAGCCTCCAACTTCCGCCCTGTGTCTCGTCGATGCCTCCACCCGCCGCCCTGCTAAACTATACAACGTTGTCAGCCTAAACTGTACAACATTGACAACATCGGGTCTGATGTTTCTCCGTGGGTTTGAAGCCTGAGGAGGCTGCTGCGTAGGGTTGAGAGGAGAATGACAACATCGAGTCTGATGTTTCTCTGCGGGTTTGGAGCCTGAGGAGGCTGCTGCGTAGGGTTGAGAGGAGAATAAATGATTATGAACATGAAGAACAAGTCCAATTTAGAACCGTTTTAAGTGGAAGCGCAGAGGACAGAAGCGATGCTGCGGCTGGGCGTATGATCAAGGTATGTCTGTGGTATGGTATTTAGTGTTCCTTAGAACTTGAATCTGGCAAGCATGACGAGAGAGCAGGTGATGACGAACCCGTTGAAATAGACAATGAAGCTCTCAGGTTCAAAGAGAGGATTGAATCTTAGAAAAAATCCGCGGCAGGACTTGAGAGGTAATATAAGATATGGAGGAGCACTTCGGCCATGAGAAGGTGATGCAATTGCGCAATATGTCCAACAAGGAAAGTGTATTCCTCGAAGAGGAGAAGTTGGGTTGTCTGCTTATGAGATTCAAAAGTTTGAGATTCTGGGCTACGCCATGAGTGGAAAAAGGGATCAACGAATGCATGATATTCGTATTAGAAAAGAAAACCAACCGTACAGTGCTGAGGACAAACGAGCATTGGCAATCCACCGTCTTCCATTTGAATCCATTTCACTGAAACTCTTCCCATCCCATAGCTTCCACCATCTTCCATTTGAATGCATTTCTCTGAAACTCTTCCGGCATAGAACTTCCGTCATTTTCCATTTGAATTCATCTACGAGGGTTGCAACAATGGTTCAGTACAATTTTAAAAGGATAACGGTGTTGCCGATGGCGAAGGACTTCGTGGACATAATCCTCTCGCGAATGCAGCTCCAGACTCCCATTGTCATTCACAAGTGCTACGCCATCACGCGTCTCCGCCACTTAAAATTATGGTATCAAGCAATTTAAGATAGATATAATGGATGCTAAGCCTAAAAACATAATTATTATTTTTATATAGAAAGCAACTAGATGTTTAGAGTTGCTAAGTAACTTTACCCAATGAGAAAAATATTATCACATTTAACGAGGAAATCAACGTTATGAAGGTCACCAACAAATCCTTGAAAAAAATAAATCAAAGAGCTTCATAATGAAATAATAAAACTAATAGTTGAGCATGATAAGGTTAAATAAGTGTGGAACTCACATGATTCTAAGAACTAGAAATTGCACCTTAGGGTGCAATAAAAGAATGTTGTATTTAGAAGTGATTAGAAGAAATGTAGAATTAGTTGAGAAACAATAATGAAAGAGGCAATGGGTAATCATATCTAGAGTAGAAGTAAACAATATTTCGATTAATAAACTAATGGGTCTTGAAAACTTGATTAAATAATTACAAGAAGTTGCAAAATACAATATTGGTAGGGGTTGAGAAGCTATGGGAGACGAAAATAATTATCTAAAGGTTACATAAAAAAGTGTAGGAAGACATGCATGATAAAGTATTAACTATAACAATAGTTTTCCTATATATATATATGTATATTCTTAGACAATCTTCAACTTCCAAGAAAATCTTCAGCAGTGGTGGGAGGAAATAGACCCACCAAGAGGAACTAAGATGTTAAAGATTCAATGGAAGTTAAAAAGTCTCAAATCCAAACTAAAATGTTGGAACACATAAGTCTTTGATAACGGCTTTAAGGAGAAGAAGAAGATTGAAGAGCACATGAAAGAGCTTCAGTGGGAAATAATCCATTCAGGATATACAGAGGAAGCAACAACTGAGGAAACAAAACTCCAAACTGAAATTGAGGAGAGGGAAAGGCAAGAGTAAATGCTATGGAAGCAGAAGTATAGGGTTAGATGGCTACATGAGGAAGTGTGAAACATTAGTTTCTTCCATATATCCACCATGAAGCATCGACAACATAATAGAATAGTCTTACTCAAAGATGCTCAAGGACGTCACCTAAACAAGCATGCAGACAATGAGCAAGAGTTGGTGTCCTTCTATAAGAATTTATTGACTAGGCCCAATCCCAATAGATTTGAGGCTATAAATATAATAACTTAGAACACTCCTTATTTAGTCATGGAAGCTCGGAATGATAGTATAATGAGGCCAACTGAAATGCCCAAAGTCAAAGAAGTGCTTCAGAAAATGGAAGCAAGGAAGTCCCCAGGTCCAGATGGATTTACCACATATTTATTTCATCATTCCTAGAATAGGGTTAAGAAAGAGCCTTGGGAAATAGTTGAAGACTTCAAACTCCTAAAAGGAGTGCTTCCAACTCTAAATTCCACTTTGGTTGCTCTTATACCTAAAGAGAAGAATGTTGAAAACCCAGGTAAGTTCTACCCAATTTTCTTATGTTTATGTGCTTTACAAAATTATAACCAAAGTTTTGGAGATAGGCTCAAACCGCTCCTTTCCCAGTTGATTTCTCCAGAGCAATTAGGTTATGTCGAGGGAAGATAGATCCTTGATGGAGTAATTATATCTCATGAGGTTATACACTCTTTCATAGTCACCAAGAAGCCTGGCATGCTATTAAAATTGGATATGTCCAAAGCTTTTGATAAGATCAGATGGGAATACATAAGGAAGATGCTCCTAGCCTTTGGTTTTAGGTCTGTATGGACTAACTAGATCATCTCCTTAACCTCTTCTTCTTTCTTTTCCATCCTTTTCAATGGCTGCCCCTCTGCTACTTTCAAACCCTTTGGAGGAATTCAGTAGGGAAACCCACTGTCGCCCTTCCTTTTTATTCTCATGGTGGAAGGCCTTATATGAACCATAAAAGTGATGGATTCCTCCCAGGATCCTAAAGGCCTTAAGTTTTATCCCCATGAAAATTCCACACACATTAGCAGTCTATCGATGACACTCTGCTCATGGGCCAACCCTCAGTGAGAGAGGCTCAAGCCATTAAATCAATCCTCAACCTATCCATGGAAGCTTTCCGAACCTCAATTAACTGAGATAAATTCCAAATATTGTTCTTCAATAATCATGTTGTCACTTAAAGAAACATCACTCTCATTCTGGGCTTCTCCAACATATCCCTTCTATCCAAATATATTGGGCTCCCTTAACAGACTCAATGGTTAGGCGATATTCCTGGGAGGAGCTTCTAGATAAACTCTTTAATGAACTATCCAGTTGGACTTTCTGGCCTCTCAATATTGCTATCCACCTTATAATGGTCAAATCGGTTCTTCAGTCTATGCCTTTATACATGTTTTCAGCTATGGCAGAACCTAAGTCCATTCTCAAGGACATTCACAACCTCCAAATAAATTTCATGTGCGGGGGCACCGACACTCATCACAAATTGACTTTAGTCAAATGGGAAACTCCGTGCAAAGAAAAGTTAGAAGGGTTTCTAGGCCTGAGAGACCTGGAATTCATGAGCAATGTGCTTGGAGTGAAGACATGTGGAGGTATATCACTCACTCATTAGAACCATGGGTAATTATGGCACCAGAAATATGCTCCCCGTTTCGAAAAACAAAATCTTATTCAATTTTCAGAGGAGGTTGAGGGATCACAAATCTATAAATGGCGTCTCAAAATAAAATCCTCATCGAACAACACAAATTTTGGGAGATAAAAGATGGCCAATCTACTTCCTTCTGGGACAACTTGTGGCAACAACCCAACCTCATGCATTTGCACCCCCTTCTTGATACTTAGCATCAACTTGAAAGTAATGGAATGGTTCAAGTTCACCAATACTGGATCAATGAAGAGGAAAGAAACTTCCACCAATGGATTCTTCCATATCAATGACCAATGAAAAACAACCAAGAAGACACCATTGTCATATGGGAGGAATTCTAAGATATATGCATAAAAAATAAGCAAGGAAAAGACAAGCTTCGATGGGAATATCAACCAAGTGGACACTTCACAGTCAAAGAAGCATACATCCTAGGACCAATAAAAAATACCTGCTAAGGGACTAGGTTTGGAAAATGATTTGAAATGGTAACCAATGGCCAAAGGTGGAAATTTTTTTATGGCTCATTGTCAAGGGATGTATCCTCACTTGGGGCAACTTACTCAAGCAAGGTTTTGTAGGGTTGTCCCTTTGTCCCTTATGCATAAACGAGCTAGAAACCATAGGCCACTTCTTGGATTCCTTCCCTTTTCCATATGACCTATGGGATAGAGGAACTACGATTTTTAGAAGAACCAACAAAGAACATGAAAATACTTCCCAATCTATAACCACATGATCCATTGAACCATTCAGCAATGCCACCCTCAATATGACCTGGCATCTCTTCCCGAGTCTACTAGTTTGGGAAGTTTGGAAGGAGCAAAACAAAAGGATATTTAGAGATCAAATTCGAACCATTCAAGTTGTGTGGGTGATCATTAAATCGCATATATATGAGATCCTCCAATTAACCCACTAGATATAACATAATTTACAGTTCAATCCTCAAGAACAAACCATAATGCATGCCTGTAACCTTCCACCCATTTGTTTGCAAGGAACCCTTTAGAGAACCCAGCCTTTATCCTCAATCCTTTCTAAATGGAGTTGGCCTCCTCTGGTATTTATAAAGCTCAACTTTGATCGGGCCTCCAAAGGTAGTATACGGCTGGCAGGACTGGGTGGAGTTTTCAAAGACGTAGTTGGAAATATCTTGCGTATCTACACAAGATACATAGGATGAGAAAGTAATAATGTGGTCAAGATTTATGGCCTTATTCAAGGTCTAAAAATTGTTGAGGAAGCATGATACTCCAAACTAATCATCAAGGGGGATTCTTAGATGATATTATTGTTGGGCATACGTCTTCAAAATGGTACTCCAGTTTGATAACTCTCTAATAACTGGTGTCTTGAAAGCAGAATTGGGCATCTAGCGATGCTCCTTCCTCAGATAGAGGCCAACATAGGCAATCATGTTCGGAGGAAAGCCAACAAAATTGTTTATCATCTAGTGAATTAAGGAGTCCTCAAGAAAGAAGCACGCTAGAATCAGAAACTTTAAAACTCTCAAAGTGGGTCCTTTGAAAGAAAAATGTCAAGAGTTAGCTTCCAAGGATATAAACTACCCATATGCAGGTGGAAAATACCTGACAAGCACTCTCCCCACTCTTGCATGAGTGTTGTCAACAAAAAAAATGGATGCAACATAGATACAGGTGTTAAGAGGCCATCTAGGGCATGGTGTATGAGGCCTAGCATTCAAGGTGTCCATTTGGGTAATCAATGGATGAGGATCAGTTGCAGGAGGGGTCTAGATGGAGGATTAATGAAAGAAGTGTGGAGAAATTTTATATACATCGATACCAGAGTCACCCTTCCACATCGATACCTAGGAATTTAAAGAAAAACCATTATGCCATCCATGATGGCCGAATATTTGGGATCACTCATAGGGAAGAAGAGGGCATGTAGACAATATGGAAGGACAATTCTAGCACAAGCAATGATCAAATTGATGAGACCTCACATGCATGCAAACTTGAAGCTTGATTTAAAACGCCAATGTGGATGGAAGGAGTACATGGTACTAGTGACAGAGGATCCACCTGGGTTTCAAAGACTAGAAGGATTTGGGATTTGTCGCTTGCATTGATAGGCTCTAGTGGAAACACCTTAACTATGCTCCAGCTCAACTGGCTTCTTTTCCGTATGGCTCCACATCAAAGAGCAAGGTGTCATCGGGGTCGAGCTGGGAGGATGCATCTAGTGGCTACAGAGGGAGACGAGAGTCATTCTTTTAGGAAGATGATCCCCTTCCATATAGAGCAAACCATCGAGGCCATGGATGCTGTGATTTTGGAGTGGCAGTGTAAGGGGTTTACTGTCTAAACATCGCAAGGGTCGTAAAAAAAAATTAACTTAGCTATATATGTGTGGTTAGAAGAATAAACACCTTCCTCTGACTATGACTTTTATAATCCATATAATATTTATTTTCAACATCAATTATATTTACTACAATCCTTTTTAAAACCAAAACATTTCTTTGTATTTATATAATCATATGAACATTTCTTTTCAAGATCTAAATGTATCTTCTATAATCATTTCTAAGACAACACTCTTTTCATCATAATTCTTAATAATTGTACATAAGTAAACTTTCCGAAGATTCAAGAGTATCCACCTATAGTATTATTTCTAAGATAATACTCTCTCTTTATCCCTAGTAAACATTCATAAATAAATCCTTTCACATAATCATAGTATCTTTTATAACATTATTACTAAGGCAATACCATTTCTTCTACACATATTTTCTATAAAGACTACTCTTTCTCAAGGAATGAATTATATAATAAAAATATGGATATAATCAACTTGAATATAAACATATTACAAACTCTTATTGATAGAATTAATTCCTCTATGTTATTAATGCTTGCCAATTTATTTATGAACTCAAATGCAAAAATTCATTTTATAATATGAAATTAATTTATATCGACAGAATTAGTACCTACAGAGATTTGAACTCAAAACTTTTCATTCACAACTCCTCATTTCATTTACACATTACCAATTGCCTTGCATCATAATGCATCACATCATTTTCTAATACATCACAACCTTTTCTAATGCAATTACTTTACGTCATAAACTTACAAGGCCAATGTTATACACAACAAGATATATTCCCACCCATAAATATATCAAAATACCATACCTAAATCATAATTCGAATATGTTAGATATTTCAAAATACAACTTAATTAAAGAATTGGTATGCACATGCATCACATGCCATACAACTCAATAGCATTACATATAAATCACAATTTTTAAATATAACTCAAGAGTACTAACAAGTAATACAAAATACAATTTGTATATATATATATATATATATATATAAATTGATTTTGTTAATATAATTAATACATCAATTGCAATCAAGCATGCATAACACTATTCGTTAACTATTTAAAGTATCCTTTTATATATATATATATATATATATAAAACAAGATTTCGACTTGACTTAGTAAATTATGAAACACGTTACTATCAACTCGGTTCCTCAATCGAAACCATTTGTTGACCGGAGATTAGGTACCGTGACACTGGTTAAAGCAATACCTTACCTTACATCCTAAGAAATCGACACCTGGTTGTCAACACACTTTTGGGCTGAGGTTTCGCTGGAGTTATTAGGTAACATGAGCAGATGCCGACATGTAACTCATGTTACGTCCGTTTCACATCTAGCCAAAAATATATGTAAAAAAATGAAAATTTAGAATAAAATTATTATTTTTATTTAATTTAAAATTAAATATTTCTTTGCACAACATAAATAATATTATGATATATAATTTTTAGAAAGTAAAAATCACAATTTGTATAAAGACTTTGAAAACATGAATATAGTAAATAGACCATGTTGAAAGAGACTTTGCAAAGTATTTTCACAATAATTCTATGCTCTCTTGCATATAAATATAAGTATATAAAAAATTAATATCATTAGGTGTTAATATTTTTAATTCAAGTTATGATATTTAATAAAAGTAGTTTTAATTAATGAGAACGGGAGATCCATATAAACAAACAATTAATTATACAAAATCAAATAACGAAATCGGCTCACCCAATAATCAATGACAAACCAAAGAGGGTAACACCCCATTTTACCACAACAATAAATCTTGTCCAACCTGCAAAGAGAATCAAATCAGAACTCCCCAAAGCCTCATACAAAAAAAAGGGCCAAAGACAAACCAAACAAATCCTATCGAGAATTGAATTAAACAAATACCATTGTTGATTTATTGTATATTTGGGCACCGAAATGCCTAAATGTCTAAAAACAATCATGGAAAATAACAAAAACATGTTCAACAATTCAGAAATATGGACGATTGCCAGAGAAATAATTTATTTATTTTTGTTTGCTCGAATCTCCTTAATAGTCTTAACTTGAATGGGTTTTTGGGTGTCACCTCCCAACTAAGTCATCCCTAAAAGAATTGAACTGGGGTCGCTTTGTTGTCGAGATCCACCCCTTAACCAAATGAGCTAGTGAAAATTAACGCCAAACAAATAATTTCATTAAAGAATGAGTGAACAATAATTAAACAAATTAAAATGTCGTTCTTATCATTTTTATTAGCCATTAAAAATTATATCAATTAAATAATTTTTATTAAATTTTTTATAATTAAATAAAACTATAACTTTTCAAAAAAATTACTCAATTTAAAAAAAATATTTATAATAAATAAAAAACTTGGATCTCTAATTAATATTCATTAAAGAGGTAAAAACAACTGAATCTCATTACTTTGGCGGATAGCCAATATAAATCGGGTGGAAAATGTTAAACTGTGTCTCTCTACTTAATTTGGCGAACAGAAGTCACGTGGTAAATGTGAAACTGTCTCCGTAGATTTGCTTAATTAGCAATATTTGTGTGCTTAGCTGGTTGTCAGTGTGGCAGCTGCATTGGCACACCTTCAACTGGTTGGAAGTCTCACATTGCTAGGATTTATGGATAATTCATGTACACTTTAAAACTAAACATAAAAACTATTGGATACCTAAATTTCAAATTTCAATATCTAAAATATTTAATACATGGTCGTTTTCAAATTTCAATATCTAAAATATTAAATACACACTGTGGTTGGTTTATCAACAAATTATATGGACCAATCATTTACATCTAGTGATCCAAACAAGATCAAGTTCCAAATGAAAAGACATCTTTAAAAGCAAATTCCAATGAAAGGACATACAATATTAATAAGAATGCACAAAGCTCCAAAAAGTCATCTTTAAGAGCGAATTCCAATGAAAGGTCATACAATATTAACAAGAATGGACAAATAGACAAGAGCAAATTCCAATGGAAGTACATACAATAATAATAAAAATGGTCCAAAGACAAGCAATTCCAATTCCAAATCAATAGTCATCCTTTGATTTCGACGAAAGGATATGTAATATTAAAATGAAAAATTAATTTTATAATAATGAAAACACCAACATGGAGTCAGTGAAAGGACATTACTTTTATAATCAAAAGTTAAGTATATATTAATGAAAACACCAGTGACAGTCCCAATAGGAGCCAAGTTACATAGGAACAATTATCCTTTGATTTTAATAAAAAGAAAGATATATCCCATTAGAGTTTAAATTAGGTGAGTATATTTGATATAAATTTATTTTAAATTCAGATTTTATTAAGTATTTATAAGATCAAATTTATTGAGGTGTAATTTTTTACTTTAATTTTATTACATATTAAAAAAAACACACCTTAATCAACTGGATTCCTCTAAATATTTATAAATCCCGATCTAAAATACAACATACTCATCTCTTTTAAGGTCAGAATAGTGGAAAATGATTACCCAACAAATAATATGCTAACTTAAACCTTGTCTTAATAAATATGGTTAAAGCTCTCATAAAACCTTATCAAGCAAGAATAGTTAACATCATAAATATTGCCTTAAATCCTTCTTATTTTCTCATTGTCCGTTTTATGCTTAGATATCTCTTTTAGACATCAAATCATAAAACCTTATCAAGTAAGAATATTTAACATCATAAATTCTGGTTTAAATCCTTCTTATTTTCTCACTGTCCATTTTATGCTGAGATATCTACTTTAAACATCAAATCATAAAACCTTATCAAGTAAGAATAGTTAATATCATAAATATTGCCTTAAATCCTTCTTATTTTCTCATTGCCCATTTTATACTTAGATATCTCCTTTAGACATCAAATCAAGTGTGGGATAAATCTTATTTTCTCATTGTCCATTTTATACTTAGATATCTCCTTTAGACATCAAACCAAGTATGGGATAAATCTTATTTTCTCATTGCATATTTCTTACTCTTGTATTTCCCTACACATCAATCAAGTATAGGTTAAGCTTGTAACAGTAAAGGGTAAACAATAGCTTATAATAGATTCCATGTTGATACAATAAATATGCATGGAACTCTGCATGTTTTTAGGGAAAAGTTTATGCCTAACCATTAAAACATCATAGTGATACGATGTATAGAAGGATAGACCCAACAAAAAAATGTTACACAAGTACTAAAATGTGATGCTTTACAGACGTTAAATATATATGTATAGTGCTTCGAGTATACATATTGGTTTTTTTATATAAATTGTAGTATTGTTTGTTAAATTGTTTGATGTATATCAATTTTATTATGAAGTTTTGAGTATTATGTGTGGGTTTTGAGGTCCTAGATATGGTTGATGGAGGAAGCATTTACCTTAGTCCTCCTTAACCTTATAAGAATCTTCTACATATCCAAAAACCATAATGACAACTCAAACCATAATACATGGTCTTTCATGTCTTAGTATTCTTAACTTTTATGTGTATGTATCAACACCTTTACGTTGTTTTGTTCACTCGGGATGGATTTAGGGGCCCTCGAAATGGTCGAGGGAAGAAACTCGGGTCTTAGTCACTAAAGGAATATTTTAGCCATACATGGGCAAGAAAGAAGCACACACCTCAAACACACATGACCTCTCAAAGGACCTTTGGCCTTAGAATAGGAATACAGTGGTGATTGGGAGGCTTTTAGGACTAGATATGGGTTTCAAGGCCCTATACATGGTTGAGGAAGGAAACCTATGTTGTAGGTCTTAAAGGAAGCGCATGGTCATCTAGGTTAAAGAAAGATGGCTTGAACCACCACAAAGGACCTCTTGAGGGTATCATTGGCCTATGACTGGGGATATAAGTGTTATTAGAAGGTTTTTAGCACTACACGTGTATTGAGGCCCTTGACATGGTCAAGGAAAAGCATGCCTTAGATCCTAAGAGAATATTATAGTCACCAAGGGCCAAGAATGATGCATTGAATTGGAACACGTGACCTACTTGGGATATATTCACCTATGAATGGAGATATCAATGACATTATGAGGTTTCGAATAGTAGGTATAGGTCCGAGGGTTTTTGACATGGTCTAGAGAGGAAAGATGGGCCTTAGGCTCTATAGGAATTTTCTAGGCATCAATGGCCAAGAACAAGACCTCAATAAACCACAAATGACCTCCCTAAACCACAAATGACCTCCCAAGGTTATCCTCGCCTTTTAGTGAGTGTATTAATGATAGAAAGAGGTTGTTGAGCACTAGGTATGGTTCTTGGGGGCATTGACATGGTTGGGGAAGGAATCCTAAGAATTATTCCATAAGAGGAGCTTTGATGCATCTAGGGCTCTTAATGACACCACATAAGATACCACATAGCATCTCCCAAGGGTATCCTTGTCTTCCAATGGGGATATGGGAGGCATTAAGATATTTTGAGAATTAGGTATGGGTCCTAAGACCCTTGACATAGTTAGGGGAGAAAGTGTGCAAATAGGACCCTAAAGGAAGCTTCTAAACATCCATGGCCATGAACAATAACTCAAACCACCACATAGGACCCATCAACGTTATCCTTGCTCTCGAGTGGGGATATGGGTGTTATTAAGAGGTTTTGGATATTGGATATGAGTCTCTAGGCCTTAGACATGGTTGAAGGAGGAAACATAGGCCTTATTTGCTAAAGGAAGTTTCTAAGCATCCAAGTTCAAGAACACCACCTCTATGCACCACACATGACCTCTCAAGCATATCTTTGGCCTCTAAGAGAGCATGTTATCTATATTATTATGTTTTGAGCACTAGAGGTCCCTTAACATGGTTGGGTGGCAAAACATGAACCTTGGGCATTAAATGAAGATTATGAAGCGTATAAGCCTTGGCGAATCTTCCTAGTTCTTAAATTTCTAATCATAAAATATTTGACGATATTTTTGTAAAAAAAAATCAAATTTCTAAGGACTTATATAGTTTCTGGATAATTTTGGTGATGTTTAGAGTAAAATATTGTTACCCTCTGGAACTTTGGGCAAATCATTTTAGGAAAAAATGGAAATTGATGAATCTTCTTTTAGAAAAAAACTTTGAAAATTAGCCCATGGGCTAAATTTTGCCCCTAAAATTTTCCTTGGCACCTTATCTCTATGTTCTAACCATTCATGCCCTTGGTTATTTGTTGGATGTTCACTATTTACAAGGAGACATTCAAGGCATCTCACTTTCAAATGATTTTGAAATGGTGAATAATCACTTTGTAGATGATTTTTTTCTATTCGTTCAAGCTAACCAGGAGTCGGTGCCTAACGATAACATTGCTTGTCCATGTTTTTCCAAGCCACTAGAGCCAATATTAGTGATCATAAGACTATATAAATTGGTTGATCGATTTGGGTGTGGCTCCTAATTGAGTTGCTTTCGCTTGGATCTTCACTCATGTAATAATGAGATATCTTAGCATCCCCTTTGTTGTGGATTGGATTGGTGTTTGGAGCATCTATAACATAAACATAAAGTCAATACAAAATGCAAACATCACATAAAATGTGAAATTGATTTACATTTGATTTATTAATTTCAATGTCATAAACAAAAAGAATCCCAAAAAAAACTCAATCATGGCATCAAAAACCACATAAAAGAAACAAGACAGCATGCAACATTGATGTCAATATTAATAACCATCTATGAAGTAAATAAAATATTAACAAATGAAAACCATAGATAAAACAAAAGAATACATATCTACAAAATAATAAACTTATCAATATTCATTAAAAATGTATATATTTAATTATTAAAAAAATGTAATTTATATAATTTTTATTTTTAAACGTTATAACTATTAAAAGATATTATTATAACATTATGTGTGAGAGAGAAAGAAAAATTATATGTCTATTGGATGTAACTTGGGTAGTTAGGAGAAATGGTTGTTATCTTCTTCATCAAGTTTAATCCATGTAAATAACTTGATGCTCTTGTCCTCTTTCTCAAGTTTAATTCTTTAATACTCTTGTCCTCTCCATCAAGTTTAATTCATATAAGTAACTGGATGCTTTTAATATAATAAAAAACTAATAACAAATTAAATATCTCATTTAATGTTTTAATGTTTAATCTAAATCTTCATGACCCTGGAGATAACTCTTTGTTCACATTTATTTTTAATTGTGCTGCTTTTATCCAATGTATATGACGGAAAATTCTAAGATAACCCTTTGTTCACATTCTTTTTTAATTGTGTTGCTTTTATCCAATGTACATAAGTCACGAAAAATTCTAAATGGCACAGTCATGGAGAAAAACAAAAAACAAAAAACCTTTTTCACAATTTGTTATTATAATGTTGCTTATGTTTTCTTAAAATTGTATCCTATGGCTTTGTAACATGCACTACATTATAGCCTACAACAAAATTTTGGCCATCACAAAGACCAACAATATTATGTAAAATTAAAATTGGTAATTCTCATTGTTTTAACTTCATTTCTTCAAATTAAATTTAATAGGTTACATTCATATTTAATATTTATTATAACATTTTTTTTGTTATTTAATATTTATCATATCATTTTTTTTTAATATATTTAATATTTATTATAACATCATTTTTTTAATTTCATTAATTTTAATGGTGTAATATTATTCCATGTCTTTTAATTCATGTTTTTCATATATTTATAATTTAAGTTTGTATTATATCTATATCATATTTATATTAAGACAATATTTTTAATTAATTTTCATTTTCAATTTTATATCATTTTTTTATAACAAAATTAAATGAAATACTCTTAATATTCCCTCCGAGTGGAATATAGTTGGAGCCGTGTGATGGTCAAACAACCAATCCTATTTTAATGGCATATGTACATGGTTGAAGTGGTGCAATCATGAAACTTTTAAATGGCCCATAATCATTTACTTTCGTGCTTTTCTTTGTGAAATTGATGTTAAATTTCCATTTACGCTTTTCTTTGTGAAATTGATCCTTGTGATGGTCAAACAACCAATCCTATTTTAATTGACATATGTACATGGTTGAAGTGGTGCAATCATGGAACTTTTAAATGGCCAAGAATCACTTACTTTTGTGCTTTTCTTTGTGAAATTGATGTTATATTTTGATGTACACTTACTTTTGTGCATTTCTTCGTGAAATTGATGTTATATTTTGATGTTTTTGGGGTGAATGTGATTTCATTTGACATTCATCATAAACCTCCAAAATATGGCACTATCTTAATGTGTTATGTTTTTGGTACCATTTTTTTTGGTTTGCAACATATGTATATGTATTAAAAGTTTAATTTTTAATTATTTTTTAATTTTTGGTTATGATGTTTAGCACTACAAAATATCAATTCATATAGGATTAGTTTGAATGGTTTGCACTGTATGCCATAAAAATCCAAATATTCAGTTAACACCAATAACAAAATACTTCATCAGCTTCACTTTTGTATTATAAATATTAATTCCACTTTCATATCCCTACATTTACACCATTTCTAACCACTATTCGAAAATCAATAATTTTCCATTTTAACGTGGAAAACATTTTATTATTATTATTATTATTATATATAGGAACGAATGAATAAAGACAAAAATGTGATCACCATTATCCAATCAAGTTCAATCATTGTCCTTTGAGTTAAGTGTTCCTTAAAGTGTGAGCATGAGCTTACACTTAGTAGATATAGATAGCTTTCTTCTTGAAACTGGTCTTTCTAGATGTCATTTTGACCCCAAAGACTATACCAAGAAAGTATGAAACTAGATCAATCCTTATTCTTACTAGTAATGACCCTAAGCATTTAACCCATGTAAAAACCAACCTTAAGAAGAAATTCGAAATGACCGACTCAGGACATTTGCATTATTTTCTTGGCCTCCAAGTCTTGCAAACAAAATGAATTTTTCTTTCTTAATCTAAGTATGCTTGTGACCTTCGTCACATTCACATAGAAGATTGTAAACCAACCCCATCTCCCTTTCAATATGGAGTCAAATTTGTTCTCACCTGCACTACATCTAAAGTAAATGAAACTTTATATCGTGAATTGGTAGCCTTTTGTACTTGATTCATATCCATCCTAATATTTCCTTTGTTGTTGGCCTTGTTTCCCAATATATGCAAACCCCATGAAAGTCATTGGAAACATCAAAAATGCTAATTTAGCATATCCGAGCTACAGTTCAATTTGGGATACATTACAGGGAGAACTCCTTCGTTGGTTGATTTCACTAATTTCGATTGGGTTGGTGTCCTTGATAATTGGAACTCTATTGCAGGTTATGTTTTCGATCTTGGTTTTGGGGTTGTCACTTCGGCTTGTAGAAAACAAGAAGCTCTTGCTCTTTCTTTAGCAAAACCACAGTATCGAGCCATAATTAACGCAAGTTAAGAAACCTTGTGGCTTCGACAAATCCTTTTAGAGTTTGGACTCCTCAACAACATTCAACTACCCTTTAGTGTGACAATCAAAGTGCCATCAAGCTCACCAAAGATCCAGTTCAACATTAGTGCATCAAACACACTGAGCTACAAATGCACTTTACCAACAAGCTTACTCAAGATCACATTCTCAAATTGCTCTTTTTCCCTACAAATGATCAAGTTGAAAACATCTTCACAAAGTCCCTTACAAAAGTGAAGAAACTTCGATTGTGTTAAAAATTCCAAAATCTATCATAAAGGAGGGATAGGCTCTGATGCCTCCATCGTTCTCCTGTTGTATCACCTTTGCAAATTCTTCAATCCTATCTATTATTGTTCTCGAGGGGGGATGTTAGGATATTTAGATTCTCTAGATTTAGTTGAGATCAACTTGGTTTAATGTCTCCTTAGGTAAAGTGTGTTTCTTTAGTATGCATTTGTATTTATCTAATCCAATGGTGACAATATGTTCTAGACATATTCATATTCACCCCATTCTTAATGGCTAGTGATTTGTGGCCTAACCCCTAATTGGTCCATGAACTCTATTTAAAGAGCATGGAGGATCATTTGCTTGATGATAAATTTTGAGAAATTCATATATAAACTCTTTTTTCCTTTTGCATTGCCACGGACTATTTCCCTCTTTGAGGGTTTTAACCACTTAAAACATCAATGTCAATCTGTGGTCTATTTTAGTTGCACAACTCATGCTCAAGCATCTGTAATTGTTGAGTCCAAAACACCAAGACAACATAAGGTGGCCAAAATGTCCAAATTAGTCGTTGTAATTATTGAGTGCAAAACACCAAGACAACATAAGGTGGCCAAAACGTCCAAATTAGTCATTGAAAAGAAAAAGGTGATAAAAAAGAACACTGCCGCAAGCTAAAGAAAAATACAGAACTCCACATTTTCCCCATAGTGTGCCTGTGTTTATGGTAGTAGTATCATCACAATAATAAAATATGGGTTCCTATTGATCTACACCATTACCAGGGAAAAGACATGGCAATGGATGTGTCATCTAGTTTGGAGGAAATGCCTCGACCGAAGGGATGGGCATATGAAGTTGAGTGGTGTCCTCAATTAGCATAGGATTGGTGTGTGGGGAATGAAAAACACCAAAGGAGTCGAGATGGGATCGGGAAAAGCACAAAACGCTAACTATGCTTTACAATAGTATTCCTAGAATAGGATTGGTTTGTTGAGGTAGTCCTTCCCATTCAGCCTAATGTGGCAGCCAATACCCTTATAAATGCATCTTGAGAATTTGCTTGCTATTTTTTTGGGGTTGCATTTGAGTGAGCGACTCTTCCAAAATGCCATTTTCTTTGTTGAAAAACATGTCCTGTTCAAAACAATGTGTATTAAGATCTGATAACATGCCAATGCCTCCCTCTATGCCCAAAACAAATATTGGGGTTGAGAATTGTCATATTGTACAGCAGAGAACTCTAGAAAAGGTGCACAAGTCCCCAAGCAATCTAGAAGAAACCAAATAAAAAACATTTAATAAATCCATAATGTTTTTTTTGCATAATCAGTGTCCCAATAAGACCATGACGTTGGCATTCAAGGATATCATTAATTGAAGCATTTAAAAAACAGAACACCATGGTGATAGGAGCTTTGTACAAGTCCATCAATTTCAATGCTAACAAAAATGATTAGCCACACAATGCATGAACTTAAAAGGAGATTTGCAAAACAAAAAATGCATAAAATGATAAGCTTCAAAACATATCCATATCTTTATTTCTCCAGCTGATGTCTTTATTATCCTTTTACAAAGTATCAATCTCGCTTCTATTTGACATAATTAACTTTAACTACCAGGTTCTTCCTATCATTATTAACTTACAACTAAATGTGAATACTAACTAGTAATGATAGCCCGATGTGGATAAATATTAATAATATTAAAGAGAGCCCGATGTGGCCAAATATTAATACTAACTAATATGCCACATTGAGCTATCATTAACATTTAGTGCTAAAATTTAATTGTTGGTTAACAAAGACAGGGAGAACCATGACAATCATGCAATTTTGATTTCTATTATTGCTCGTAAAAAAATTAAAGTAAACTATGTCAAATCATTGTTAGTAGTTAAAGTTGACTATGTAAAATAGGAACCAGAATGATACATTGGAAAAGGATATATAATCTGCTAGAGAAATAAAAATATGGATATGTTTTGAAGATTATCATCTAATGCCTTTTTCTGTTTGCAAGTGTCTCCTTTTCAGTTTATGCATTGTATGGCTTATTATCTGGTTAGCCCATAATGCGGGTCTTTCAAGACAGACGCATTTCAACATTTCAATGTGCATCTCAGATTCAAAGTTCAAACTGCATTTGGAAGCTATGAAATATCTAAAAATCCTCTTAAAACTAGATTATTAAATCTGCTTCAAATTGACAAATGTGTATGCCCCGAGGCTTTTTTGATGGAGCTAGTCAAAATCTAGGCTCTATGTGTGGTACTGGAGGTTCATTGTATATCTTTGACAATCATGTCTTCGTGTTAAAAGCAGTTCTTGGCAGAGATATACATAACTACATAGAGAGGCTGGCCTTGAAGATGTATATGAAGTTGGTGGTAGATAAAGGGATCACCAAGCTTCAGGTCTTTAGGGATTTCAAAAGTGACTTTAAATTGGATGAAAGGAACATACAAGTTGGGGAGCTTGATGCTGCTTCCTGTTGAAATTTGTACCAAGGAAGTGTTCCCCTAGTGACTTTTGCCTAAGTCACTAAAAAGGGGACAAAGTACATAACCCTTGCATTAATTGCTTGAGAAAAGTAATTAATGTCACTTTAGAGCTATAAAGTGACTTTTCAATTTATTTAAGTTGTGGTTGAGAGAGAAAATATTTAATGGAGATAAAAGTGACTTTTCTCATCCATTGATGAGAAAACACTAGATTAAATGTGGGCCCTTGATCTAGTGTCCTTTCAGCTACCCCGAGAAGGTGAAGTGAAAAGACAAGGGAAAAACAATAAATAAGGCACCCCATTCCTTCATTTGCACACATCCCAATAGAGTTGGAGAAGTGGAGATATTCCAAGAGAATTGGAAAGCAAGTTCCAGTTGGAGTTTGAGAGAGAGAAAGTGGTTGTCTGAGATAGCAGCTAGGTACAGCACGGTTTCCAAGACCGTACAACAGTTATGGGCATGATTTTCGAGAAGAAAATAGTGGCACATATTTTCAGGCAAAGGCACAAATTTCGAGACAAGTACTGAAAATTAATTTTGTATAGTTTCGTAGAGTCTATACCGTTTCGTACAATTCGTGCATTGCATGAAAATCGAGGCACGATTTTCGAGGCATAAAATTAATTTATGTGTTGTTTTGTTGGGCATGAATTTCCAGGCAGAAAATTGAGTTTGGTGCCAAAATCGAGGAGTTGTCCATACAACTCCGTGTTGCTTGAGAAGGGCATGATTTCCATAAATATATGCACAAAATTTGAGGCAGATTCTTGCACAGAATTCGAGATAGCCTGTTAATTTTGTTGGTTGAGATAAGTTGTGCTTGTTACTATTAAAATTTTGTTGTGCATTTTATTGAAGACAAAATTAATAAAATATCTCTCTCACAGGTTTTCCCTTCGGGGTTTTTCCTAGGCCATTTTGGCTAAAATATCTGAGTCTGAAATTTTATGAGCATGGCTGTTATGTTCTTTCTGTTCTCAGTATTTTGGTAGTACTTCTTTTGTGGTTCCAGTTCAGATATGTTTATGAATGTAATTTCATTTTTAGTTGTCCATGGTTGAATGAGATGGTTTATTAAACATTGTTAATCCGAGTTAACTTGAAATCCTGTTTGAGAAGTGAAATTTCTACATGGTATCAGAGCCCTATTAAGGGTAGATTGACAGTCATAAATTTTCAGACTTGTGGGAGATTTAGTCTTTGTTCACCTAGCAGATTTATTGGACTTCTATTCTCAGTAAATGATGGCTTGCATCCGGTATGAAGATTGGTTGGAAGGGATTTCCAACTACTTGTAGTGGAAAGCCCGGATGACAACGGTTCTCAAGGAGAACATGTTATGGACCTTCGTCAGTACCACAATGGTTCCTCCCTCAGCTGATCCTATAGCCCTTGACATACATGAGGTGAAGGATGCTAGAACGCAGATATTGCTTCTAGATGGTCTTCGAGATCACCTCATTCCTCATTTGGCAGAGAAACATAATCCCAAGGAGATGTGGGATACTTTGAAAAATTTGTATGGGAACAAGAATGAAAATCGTAAAATGGCTTTAAATGATAAGCTTCATGGCACAAAGATGGTGAAAGGTGAGAATGTAGCCTCTTACCTCACAAGACTCAGACAAGTAAAATATGAACTGAGTGCAGTTGGTGAGGTTATTCCCAATCCTGAGCTAGTGCGGATAGCCTTGAAAGGCTTCACTAAGGAGTGGGATGTGTTCGTGAAGTGTGTAGTTGGACGAGAGAACTTTCCCTCTTGGGAAAGACTGTGGGATGATTTTACTCAGGAGGATATCCGAGAAGGGTCTCAAGGGAAGACTGAGCAGGATACTGATGAGTAGAACGTTTCCTTATCAGCTAAAGGCAAGAAGTCCAAGGAGGGCCCAAGAGGGGCTAAGCAGCAGAGGGGTGGGCAGAAGAGGGAGTTGAGCAGAGTCAGGTGTTGTACATGCATTGATTTTTTCCATTATGCAGGCCAATGTCCTAAGAAGAAGAATGGCAAGTAGGAGAAAGAGGAGCAGGTTGCAGCTACAACAGAGATTGAGTGTTTTGCTACACTGTTTGAGAAAGAGTTCTCTCTTGTCACTGCTATTTCGAGTTGCAACAGTAGCGGACCAGTTGATACTGGGAAGTGGATTGTGGATAGTTCCTATTGCAGTCACATGACTGGGAGGCGAGATTCCTTCCTCACTTTTGAGACTATTCCAGAGCAGCTCGTACAAGATAGAGATGGGACAATGCATGCAGTCGGAGGTTTGGGACGAGTACGGTTCCAGCTTGAGTTTGGAGAGATCCTGGAGATTACAGGAGTATGTTCTATTCCAGGGCTGCAGGACAACAGACTTTCAATTCCAGCCTTGGACGGAGTAGGATTTGCAGTATTGTTCAAGAGTGAACACATCCTCATTTATGTATTGGGAGTGGATCTGGTTGAACCTGTGCTTATAGGTCATCGAAGAGATGGAGAGCATGTAGTGCATGGTCAGCCTATAGTTGGAGGATCTGGGTGGATAACATATCCTGAGTCTGAGAAATACAGTGAGGGAGATGCTTCGAGGATTGATGTGGCGCGGAGTAGTCAGTACGCAGTTCATAGGAGAGAGCGAGATGCTCCAGATATTATTGTGGTACCGAGTAGTTCAACTTCTATTCAGAGGAGTTAGTGAGAGGATACTTCCTCTAGTGCTGGAAAGAGGGTCAGCTAGTATGACTTGTCATTGATTGATGAGCGAGATGAGATGTCTCGACATGAGGCATCAGTGCAAGATGCAGGACAAATTCCAGAGACGGGGGGAGCTTCTACTACTCATACTATGAGACGGGAGAGAGGTTCTGGCAGAGGATATGCCAGAAGGTCTTCCTGCATGAAGCGAAAGCACTGAGCTTTGTAGATCAGGATGATTTCCTTCATGTGATGATTTCTAACATGAAGGGACACTTGATTTGGCCTTTCTAGAGCAGAGTTTAGAAAGGGTGGGAATATTCGACATTGTGCGAGAAGCAAATGAGCAGACTTTGATATTGTGCGAGAAGCACATGAGCAGTTTACCACCTTTGGTGGGGAAGTAATTTATCTTCTTCAGGGATAAGTTGGGAGAGAGGGAGTGTTAATTTTTTAGCATTAATTCAACATACTCTAGGTCTTTACTGAGAGAATAACATGTACAACATATAAAGTGTAACAATGCATATCAATCACACCAAGCAATCACATGAGACAATAGACACACAGAGTTTCACTAGGGAAAAACATAAAGGTGAAAAACCCCACAACTTCCTCAGAGATAGAAAGAGCAATGATACAATCCAAGTACACAGAGATAGTCCTCATAGTAGTTGAACCTCCTCCTCCACTAGTGCGCCACTTTCCGAGTAGTGTAGAAGTGAATAATGAGATGATCAAATAGAGTGCCTCCCGCACTCTATTTATACATGACCTGACCTGCCTAATAACCTAGCAGGGCCGACTTGTCTAACTCAGTCTAATAACCCATGGTTATACTAATCAAGGCCGACCCCACACTTGGTGGTCTAATAACCCATCACTTGCAAGTTGCGACACTTGCGACACTTGTCAATACAAATGATGACACTTCCGTATAGAGGAATAATAACATCTCTATAGGAGTACAATTTACATAGGTGAAATACATTCCGAAGTTACAATTACATCAACACTCCCTCTTAACTAGGAAGGTATTTCTCAACACAGATCTTCTAGCACAAGTCTTCTTCTCTGGGTCATCATCCTCGAATCATCGTCATCATCACTGCTGCTGCTATCTCGATCAATCTCCAATCTACTCGTCATAGGAAGTTCTACAAAGCCAATCCTTTTTCATACTGGATGTAGGTCCACCACCTGTAGGTCTTCATCATCACTGGCCATACTGTGGAATCCTCATGACTGATTACATGTGTCAACAAAACCTCGAAAGAGCATCCTAGGACTGATTACGAGCTTACTGCTCAACCTATCGGATCTCCCAGGATCTTTTACATGTTGACCTTCACAAAACCTACTCAGAGCATCCCAGGATGTTACGAGCACACCGCTCTACCTGTCTGGATCTCGATAGAGCATCTCAGGATGTTACGAGCACACTGCTCTACCTGTCCAGATTTTAAATGATCTTTTCTATGTGAACTTTCGCAAAACCTACTTAGAGCATCCCAGGATGTTACGAGCACACCGCTGTACCTGTCTGGATCTCGATAGAGCATCCCAGGCTGTTACGAGCACACCGCTCTACCTGTCCGGATTTTAAAGGATTTTTCTATGCGAAACCGTAGCAAAACCTACTCAGAGCATCCCATGATGTTACAAGCACACCGCTCTACCTGTCTGGATCTCGATAGAGCATCCCAGGCTATTACGAGCACACCGCTCTACCTGTTCGGATTTTAAAGGACCTTTTCTATACTACCTGCACAACCTGTCCACGGCCACAGAGTATCAACCCGATACTCACCATACATCATCTTGATGTACATCATCACATGATCAACCTGATCATCATCATAGCATCAACCTGATGCATATCGTCTAGAGCAACATCCTGAAGCTCGTCATCTGTGACCATCCTGATCAAACAATATATCCATCTGATGCATACAAAATATCTACCTGATACATATCATCATACATGATATACCTGATCTTATAATGCATCCACTTGATACATCCATAAGTACATGATCTACCTGATCATACAATGCATCCACCTGATACATACATAAGTACATGATCTACCTGATCATATAATGCATCCACCTGATACATATACAAAAAATACATGATCCACCTGATCATACAATGTATCCACCTGGTACATAAATACATGATCCACCTGATCATATCAAGCATCCAACATGATTCATATACAAATGCATGATCCAACTGCTCATATCAAGCATCCAACATGATGCATATACAAATACATGATCAAACTGTTCAAAGCATCTAACTGATGCAAATACAAATACATGATCAAACTGATCAAAGCATCCAACATGATGCATATACAAAGTAGTAACTGGAGCATCGTCCTGATGCTCATCATCTAGCGCTTACATCGATAGCCATGGGAAGGATCCTCCTCTCACCATGCTTGGAATGGCTCCTGCAAATGTGTCCATCACTTCTTCCTCGAAGTGTCGTCAATCTGAAGAACATCAAGCCTCTCTTTGAAGTACTCAAACTTCACTCTGGCTAGTGGTTTCGTCAACACATCTGCAATCTGCTCATTTGTTGCAACATATAGGAGCTTCACTGCTCCTCTCTGCACCATATCCCTGATATAGTGATATTTGAGCTCAATGTGCTTCGACCTGTCGTGGAACACCGGGTTCTCATACAACCTCACATAACTCTGGTTATCACAAAAGATACCAGTAGCCTCCAGTGGGAGATCAAATAACTCAAACAGTAGCTTCCAGAGCCATACTGCCTCACAACTAGCCGAACAAGCTGCAACATACTCTGCCTTGACTGTACTTAGTGCTACACAGGACTGCTTCCTGCTAAACCAAGAGATCACACCTGATCCCATACTGAAGCAACACCCAAATGTGTTCTTCCTATCTACAGCACTGCCTGCCCAGTCTGAATCAACATAACCCTACAGGTTAAACCTTTGATTCGCATCATACTTGAGCCCATAATCAATTGTACCCTTCAGGTACCTCAGAATATGCTTTATAGCAACCAGGTGAACACCTCTGGGATCCGTCAGGAACTGGCTCAATGTGTTCACCACAAAGCAAATATCTGGTATAGTGTTCGTCAGGTACATCAAGGACCCAATCATATGACGATACACAGTGACATCAACTGGATCAGATGAAGCATCACACAAAAGCTTCAGGTTCGATGCCATAGGTGTGGCCATGGCCTTGTAGTCCATCATCCTTAACCTCTTCAGGATCTCTACTGCATACTTCCCTTGTCCAAGGAAGATTCCATCTGCACTCTGCCACACCTCCATGCCTAGAAAATAGTGCATCATCCCCAAGTCCTTCATCTCAAACTCGACAGCAATCTTTCTCTTGGTGTCGGCAATCAACCCATCCTCACCTATTACAAATAGGTCATCTACATACAATAGTAGTATCACAGGATTTCCTTCCTCAACCTTTTAGTAAAGGTTGGAATCTGCTTTACTCTTGGTAAAGCCCAAACTGGATAGAAAGTTGTCTATCCTACCATACCAAGTCCTAAGAGCTTGCTTCAAGCCATACAAGGATTTCTTCAACCGACACACATATGACCCCCTGTCATGTGTCTCAAAATCGTGTGGCTACTCCACATACACTTCCTCTTCGACTACACCATTCAAGAAAGTTGTCTTGACATCCATCTGGTGTATCTTCCATTTAATCACTGCAACCAGAGCAAGTACTGATCTGATGGAAGTGTATCTGGCTACAGGAGCAAAACTCTCTTCATAGTCTATTCCTTCTTTCTGGGAGAAGCTACGAGCCACAAACCTCACTTTGTATTTTTTCTATGCTACCATCTGCAGCATGCTTGATCTTATAGATCCACTTGAAAGTCACAACAGACTTCCCTTTAGGTCTTGGGACCACATCCCAAACATCATTCTTCATGATCAACTGATATTCCTTGATCATGGCATTCTTCTATTACTGCATCCTGAATCCTGTTAACTTCAGATTCTTCAATATCTTCAATAGATAGTTTTATTTAAACTTCGTTGCTGGAACAAATGTTGTAGTCCTTCTTTTGTAGGTGATGGTATACAATCTTTCCTACAAGACAAGTTAAATTGCATGATTAGAAACATCTCATAGTTTTCAGAACAACTTCTTATACGTAAAGAAATATGTCATACTGTCATGCAATCATTTTAGCCAATGCTTCAATACAACATTTATCCATATCCCGTAACTTTCTAGATGCCTTCCAATCTCTACCAGAACATTGTTAAGAGTGTGCACAACTCCCAACATGTCGGCAAGAGGTTTCATTCTAGATAAGTAGCCATGGAATGTTGTACAGTGCCATAGGCCACTTACCCATTACATGCATATTAGTAGTATAATGTTCATTAATGTAATTATTCTAATATGCATAATACACAACCTAAGTCTAGGAACATAAGTATATACATCTTTGAACAATATTATTTAAACAATCAAATATACAAGAAATGACAATTCAAATACTTATCTTTGTTTGTTTGACGTTGGGTGGAATCCCTCTCAATCTTTGCTTCCTTGCAGGAACTATTGGAGTGGTTTCCCTCTTGATCTTTGCTTCCTGGATTCCCTGTCCTTGAACTTATATCCATCCTCGATCACTATGCATGCTTACTAGTATCATCATTGTGTTATCCTCGAGATCTCATACATAATCATACATTCATTAGTATAATCTTAATACTATCAAAACACAATAATCTTAAACATGTATAGTCATGATCATTTCAAACACAGATAATAAACATTAGCATTCAAAGTTTCAGGGAAGACTTCTCTTACTCATGCATATTCATATTTGACCATAGAACTCTTCTATTTAGTCATACCATCAATCAAGGTAAGAGACATAAAATGCATAAACCCTAGATTACTCAAATTTGTAACTTCATGAGTAATCATTATCAATTATACAAAAGTATAAGATCCTTACATAGGGTAAAATTCTAACTTGATATAGGAAAAACATACCTGGTCATCATATTTGCTAGTTATGTCTAGCAATGTTTTTCTTGTTCTCTTCAATGACCTGCATAACTCATGAGTTAACCATTGTAGAACCAAATTATACATACCTCTTTGTGATCCATGACTATGGATGAGTCTTTGTCTTCATGTCACTATGGTCTTGATCTAGGATTTGATTTGTACCTTCCATTAGAGAAATTTTGAGGTCAAAAAATGGCCTCAAAACAAAGAAAATGTACTATAAAATACAACCAATCACATTCTAGTAGATGACATCATCCCCCTTGGTGAGGTGGCATTGCATGAGTTAAGAATGCTTATTTGTCAAATTTTCTATGGTGGATGAAAACACATAGTTAACCAAGGTAGTGGTGTAAGTACTTTTAAGTCATAAAGTAAAGTACTCATAATGATAGTCTTTTCATAAAATAATATTATTGTCATTTTCAAGTAAAGTACTCATAATGAATGTCTTTTCACACTTTTTCATAAAATAATATTATTGTCATTTTCAAGTGAAGTACTCTTAATTCATAAAGAAAGTCCTTTCACATTTTTTTATAAAATAATATATTATCATTTTTATGTTTTTAATTTTAAATTATATATTCACTCCATTCTATTTAATAACATAATGTCAAACTAATAAAGAATAATAATAGATTTAATAAATAATAATAATGCAATGTGGATCATAATAATATTATTGACATTTTACATATAAATAAATTCTCAATTAAATTACATTATTAAATTCATGAGAAAATTATTAAATATAAAAAATCAACATAAAATTAAAAAATAGCTCTTAAAAATGTTTTTTATTATTTAATTTCATTTGCAAGTTCAAGACAAATAAATGCTAAAGGACAATAAATTTTTGGGAATTTACAATGAATCTTAGTCACATCAATATAGACTTATTTTATTAATTTTATTTCTAGTGAATTTTGAAAAGTAACTCAACCATGGTTATTTATATTGTGCATAGAAAATAGTGTGGGAGGTGATTTGTCATATATACTTACCCCATAAAACCCCCAATTCATAATATTTTAATATATCTCATATTTTTGTAGTACATCTCTTAGGAGGCCATTTTTTGACCTCAAAATCTCTCTAATGATGTTAGCGGATAACATTCTCCTCATACAACACCACGGTGCATTAGTACAATCATAATATAATCATAAGTGTCATAACCCTAATCAATGAATGTCTTCTATCATGCATTCATACTTTTACTAGGGTGATAAAACAAGTCTAAAATTAAACAAGATTGTTACTAAACTCAATAACATGAAGACAATCATATTATAAACTTAATCATGAACAACTTTCAAAACATACCTATAAGTCATACCTGTCAAATTGCTTGTAGTAGTAGTTGTTGTTGTTCCTTTTGTTCTTAGGACAATCCAAGGAAAAGTGTCCTCTTCTTGGTGTGGGCTGTGAGAGCTTGAATTTCATTCCCCATCTTTTCTTCTCGAGTTATAATTTGAGCTTCTTCCTGTGAGCATTCTTCCCACAGCCTACTGAATGAGATAAGTTTCTTCCTAGCACAAATTACTTGGATGAAGGAGTCCCATGATCTAGGAAGGCCATTAAGAGTGGTCATTAACACTTCTCCATTCTCTATATCTTCTCTCACAGCTTCAGGTTGTTCTTTTATCTGGGAGAGCCTTGAGAAATAAGACCGCATAGTCTCTGCATTCTGGATCTTGATATTCTTTAATTGATTCCTCGAGGTCATCTTCCGATTTATGTTCTTAACTTCAAATAGCTTGGTCAAGGAATCAAACATCTCCTTGAGTGTCTTCAGAGATGACACATGTGGTATGAGATGGTCTTTGATAGAATCAGGAATGATCCTCTTGACCAAGTTCTTCTTGTGTAAGGCCTTGGCCTCTTCTCCCTCTGGAACTGGAACCTCTTCACTTGTGTAAGTGTCCAACTCATTCTCTTCTAGGATTAACCCAATCCTATACTTCCAGGCTTGGAAGTTATCAGCCCCTTCAAGCTTATCCTCAAACTTGGTGTGGTGAGACATCTTAAGGAGTACTTCAAATGGAAATAGAAAAGATTTAGGTCTTACCACTTGATTTGCAGAAATCTGGATCTGGAGCTGGATTATGGTTTGTCAGAGAAACCCTAAAAATTCAAACTTCTGAAAGGATAGAAAGATGCACCTTGATGAGCTGATCAAGCTGGTATACTCAAAATTTGAAAATTGCAAAGTTTCACCCCTCAAATTTGCTTTTCAAACTTTCGGATTCACTGGGAGGACCCTGAATTAGGGTTTGATTTTCCTGGAGCTTCATCCATCCAAAAAGTTCGATCTTGGTCTCTAAACTTCGATTTTTTAGAGGAGCTTCCAGCCATGGTCTCAGATTTCAGAAATTCTAACTTTTGCAGAAGCCCTAATTTCTGGCTTCACTAGACAGGACCCCAAACTAGGGTTTGATTTTCCCGGAGCTTCACCCAACCAAAAAGTTCGATCCAAAGCTATAAACTTCGATTTTTCCAAGGAGCTTCCAGCCATGGTCCCAGATTTCAGAAATTCCTATTTTTGTGGAAACCCTAATTTTTAGGGCCAAAAATGAAAGTGCCCAAAATTGAATTCTAATTGGAAAGAAAGATGCGCCTTGATGAGGAGAGTCAAAATACCCTACTGCCTTTCAAGATTTGTGGAGAGAAACCCAATAAACAAGAAACCCTAGCTTCCGCAACTGCATAGTGTCTTCTTCTCAAGTTAGCTCTGATACCATGTTAATTTTTTAGCATTAATTCAACATACTCTAGGATCTTTACTGAGAGAATAACATGTACAGCATATCAAGTATAACAATGCATATCAATCACACCAAGCAATCACATGAGACAATAGACACATAGAGTTTCACTGGGGAAAACCATAAAGGTGAAAAACCCCACAACTTCCTAAGAGATAGAAAGAGCAATGATACAATCCAAATACACAGAGATAGTCCTCCTAGCAGCTGAACCTCCTCCTCCACTAGTGCGCCACTTTCCGAGTAGTGTAGAAGTGAATAATGAGATGATCAAATAGAGTGCCTCCCGCACTCTATTTATACATGACCTGACCTGCCTAATAACCTAGTAGGGCCGACTTGTTCAACTCAGTCTAATAACCCATGGTTATACTAATCAGGGCTGACCCCACACTTGGTGGTCTAATAACCCATCACTTGCAAGTTGTGACACTTGCGACACTTGTCAATACAAATGACGACACTTCCGTATAGAGGAATAATAACATCTCTATAGGAGTACAATATACATAGGTGAAATACATTCCAAAGTTACAATTACATCAACAGGGAGAACACTTTCCTTGGTAAGAGGGAGTGTTGAAATTTGTACCAAGGAAGTGTTTCCCTAGTGACTTTTGCCTAAGTCACTAAAAGGGGGACAAAGTACATATCCCTTCCATTAATTACTTGAGAAAAGTAATTAATGTCACTTTAGAGTTATGAAGTGACTTTTCAATTTATTTAAGTTGTGGTTGAGAGAGAAAATATTTAATGGAGAGAAAAGTGACTTTTCTCATCCATTGATGAGAAAACACTATATTAAATGCGATCCCTTGATCTAGTGTCATTTCAGCTACCCCAGGAAGGTGAAGTAAAAAGACAAGGAAAAAACAATAAATAAGGCACCCCATTCCTTCATTTGCACACATCCCAAGAGAGTTGGAGAAGTGGAGATATTCCAAGAGAATTGGAAAGCAAGTTCAAGTTGGTGTTTGAGAGAGAGAAAGTGGTTGTCTGAGATAGCAGCTAGGTACAACATAGTTTCCAAGACCGTACAGCAGTTCTGGGCATGATTTTCAAGAAAAAAATAGTGGCACATATTTTCAGGAAGAGGCACGAATTTCAAGACAAGTACATAAAATTAATTCTGTACAGTTTTGTACAGTTTGTATCGTTCCGTACAGTCCATACAGTGCACGAAAATTGAGGCACAATTCTTTAGGTAGAAAATTAATTTTTGTGTTGTTTTGTTGGGCACGAATTTCCAGGCAGAAAATTGAGTTTGACATTAAAATCGAGGAGTTGTCCGTATAACTCAGTGTTGCTTGAGAAGGGCATGATTTCCAGAAATATATTCCCAAAATTCGAGGCAGATTCTTACACAGAATTAGAGGCAGCCTATTAATTTTGTTGGTTGAGATAAGTTGTGCTTGTTACTATTAAAATTCTGTTGTACATTTTATTGAAGAAGAAATTAATAAAATATATCTCTCACAGGTTTTCCCTGGGCCATTTTGGCTAAAATATCTGAGTCTGAAATTTTATGTGCATGGTTGTTATGTTCTTTCTGTTCTCAGTATTTTGGTAGTACTTCTTTTGTGCTTCCAGTTCATATATGTTTATGAATGAAATTTCATTTTCAGTTGTCTATGGTTGAATGAGATGGTTTATTAAACATTGTTAATCTGAGTTAACTTGAAATCCTGTTAGAGAAGTGAAATTTCTACACTTCCAATCTTGGATTAGGGGAAAGTCATGGAACAACTATTTTCAAGCATATATTACCAACACATATTCAGACAGGTAGATAGTCTCTCAAAAGTGGGTTTGTTGGTGAGAGTTAACACAGTTTTTATTACTAAATATGAAGGAGGCATGACTCAGTCTGAAGCTCTCTTCACAATGGATGTTTAAAATATCTTTCTATTTGTTGTCTGAGGCCCAATTCTGATCTTATATTTTTGGTTTCTAAAATGGTTTTGTATTTAAAACAGCCCTGATGATAGAAAGCAGCACATGGCCTACTGGATTAACTAAGAAAAGGAGATATCTTGTACAGATATTTTTTATATGGTTTTCTGGGGCAAATAGAGAACTTCAATTTATGTGTTTTTCGAACTCTATTTTTGACAAATCTGTGTGGGGGGATTAGTAAAGATTTTGGAGATATCTGGAAAGTGATCCAGTTTGTAACTCACTTGTATCTTTCTAAAAATCACCTATTATTACTAAATATCAAGGAGGCATAATATAGTGTTGACCTTTTCTAAATACTATTGTTTTTAAATCAGGTATGTTAACAAATGCTAGCATATAGACCGTCGATTTATCAAGAACATGAGAATTCTTGTAACGGATGTTTTCATATATTATTTTTTGGGGGGCGAACATAATTAACTTATGTATGTGTTACTGCTCTCTATTTTTGCAAAATCTATATGGGGGGGGTGGGGGTATAACTAGTTTGAAAAGATCTGGAAGTTGTGCTTTTACCTATGGACATCTAAGCAGCGAAATCATTAGAGGAAATTTGGGTAATTAAGGAAAATAGTAATAAAATAATAAAATAATAGTACAGAGAGTAAAAAAACTATTTTTTTTATCGTATTTTCAACTTATCTCCTTGAAGGTTTACTCAAATTTCAAGCAGGAGGACTCATTAGATGCATAAGTAAATTATGCATCCAACGAGTACCCATGTTGCATACTTTTAACAACATCCACACCATAAAAAATTTAAAATACATTAAAAAACGTGTTTCTACTGAGAGAAAACACATTTTTTAATATATTTTCGATTTTTCATGGTGTGGATGTTGTTAAAAGTATGCAACATGGGTACTCGTTGGATGCATAATTTAATTATGCATCCAACGAGTCCTCCCGCTTGAAATTTGAGTAAACCTACATGGAGATAAGTTGAAAATACGATCCAAAAAAATAGTTTTTTATTTTTTCCCCCCAATTTTTTTAGGTGCTCCCTTGTTGAATTTAGAGCATTTTGATTGGCTAATACATGATGACATGGAATTTGTATTATTTTTTCAAGGCCCATTTTAAATTGAAATTTCCTCTAATGATCGAGTTTTGAGATCATAGCAATGTAAATCAATGTTGTTTAGTTAGTTTTATAATGTTCTAGGGTTTTGGGGTTATGAAACTAGATCTTGGTTATTATTCGGTAGTCCTCTCAGGGTATACAAATATGGTCTTCCCCATTCATCCATTCTTCCCATCCCTCTTTTTACCTCGGACATCAAGGTGTTAGACCACTGGGGTCAGAAGGCTCTGAACCCTTGGAGGAGGAAGGTTGGTGTGAGGTCAAGAGTTGTAAATAGCACATGTATGCTACATTTACATCCATTCAGGTTTAAGAGTTTGTCAAATATACAAAGATCGGATATACTAGATGATTGCATTCTTTTAAGAAAATGTTTTGTGATGAAGGTGATTGAATCTCTAAATAGGAGGTTCAAATATCTACCTATATTGAATGCTACTAAGTTTTTCAATCCTCGACATTATTATGAAGAAATGGATGATACAGTCTCTCAAATGAAAAAATGGTTGAAATATTTATGTGAAAAGTTCAGTGTTGGAGCTCACATATTGTGGACACTACTAAATGTTTGGGTGAAATGGATGAATTTATTTGTACTATTTATAAATCATACCCTAAAAAGCATATGTTTGGAGCATGGGATCTATGTGGAGATGAACCTAAATGGTTTGAAGGCTTTCCCTATTTGATGTGATTATGGTAAGCTATACTTGTTATTCCAACAAGTACAACAATGTCTGAAAGAGGTTTCTCAAAATTAAACGAGACAACAAATTATGATAGATCAAGACTTTCATTAGAAACATTGGATGTGTTAATGTTTCTCTCTTTTAGTGCACCTCATGCTCTAAACGAAGTAGATTGGAATGTTATTTATGATGTATGGAAAAAAGGAAAACTAGAAAGCCTCTTCTATTGAGAAAATAGATTGATGTTTTCAAATATATAAGCTCAAATACTTTTGAAGAATATCAAATGAATCAAAGAAAAATACACTTTCTTACTATTTTTGTTGGAATGTGCTCATTTATGTAAAATAATAATAATGTGTGGATCTTACTAATTTCAAATAAAATTTTGTTTATTTCTTAGGTTTTTGAAAATTTATCATTTTTTCATGTAGAGAGTCTTCAATTATTTAAGATTGTTAAAATTTGAAAGGGCGTTATTTGTTTTTTGCATTTTTCTTAAGGGTTTAGTTCATTTATACTTGTCAATTGAAGTACATTTATTTATATAGACCTTCATCTTTAAAGGGCTGGAAGGATATATGCTCTTCAAATTGAAATTAAGATCCACCCTTCAAATTTGATCACTGACTATGAGGGAAATCTCTTCCTCAATAAACACAATAGACCTAAGTGATGACAAAGACCCTTTTGAGCTAAATTTTAAGGAAGAAAAGGATATTGGAACAAGGTGTATTCTCCAATATTAGAAGAAAGGAGGTTCTGTATTTTTAGGGGGCATTGAAGGGGATCTAAGGTTTTCTAGAAGATAATGGTACAAAGGGTTTACAACGTGGAAAAAAATCATTTAGGTCATTAGCACATAAACAACCCTACAATGAGATTATTTGTGGTAAACAAATCACATTGAAAATAGTTCTTAAGAGCTTTAAACACTGTTGCAAAGGGTTTTAAATGATCTTATTGGACCCTAAACTACAGAGGCCTAATCGGTTCCTACAAAAAATTGACTCTCAAGAGGGTGTTTTTGATTCACGATCTTGACATCATTCAAGTTCAAACTATGTTTGGAGGGGGTAAAATTGTGCATGATTTGGAGAAATCCCTAGGGGGATGGGATTTTGTTTATATAGACGCTAGGATTAAGTCGATGGGTCTTATCTCAAGGTGGAAGAACAGATCCCTTGATTGCTCTAACAGTTGGCCTTTCTTATGTTTGGGACTTTCATTGTTCTCTAAAGAATTGGGGAAAGAATTCTTTGTGTTGAACATATATAGTCCTTCTCTTGGCAAAGTGGAGTTTTGGGATAGAATTTTAAATAAGGTTGGATAAGTGGGGGTTTGATTATAATTGGGGGTGATTTAAACCTTTCCTAGGGTGGCTCATAGATTTAGAGGCCAACTGCCCAACTTGATAGTCACTTAAGTTATTTTATGGAAAAGTTAGAAGACAAGGTTAGTTGACATTAAACCTACAAAACACTCCCCCACTAGCAGGAAAAATCGAAGTTGGAGCTAAAAGAAATGCCAAAAGGTTAAATAACTTCATTATTTCAAAGCTTTGATTGGAGGAACTTTGTTGTTCTAAACAAAGGGTCTCCCGTGGGGGTCCTCTGATCAGTCCCCAGTCATTCTTAAAGTAATTATAACTGAGAAAAAGCCTTCAGGCTCCAAGTCCCTCCACACTCCAAGCCCCTTTAATCAGGTCTTGAAAATTGAGATAGAGACCTCCTAGTCTAGGACCAGGCAGATCCTTGGTCATGAGGACTAAGTAGTTCCTGCAGCGACATACATGGTTAGTTAACCAGGTGGATCTTGGTCAGTGGACCAAGATGATTGTGTGCGATATCCTCTTCTCCTAGGTCTTCGAGATGGTTGAGCTAGATGGTCTTCTCAAGGCACTAGCCACCCCTTGATGGAGCCACTAGAAAACGACCTAAGGAGCAGTCTGGAGGACCACGGGATCACATTATCCAATGTGGACCTTCCTTATATAGTGATGATGAACTTTCAGGTTGTATGGAACACTTGTACATTTGAGAGAGAGATGATTGGTTGTACCCCACCCACCTTGGTTTCTCATCCCTAGTCTTTACATCTTGTTGTTCTTGGTCTTGTGGTACCTTGTCTTTGACTTATGGTTAGTAGGGTCATTTACCCAACTTGAGTTGTTTTGACTTGTACCACCTTGATGTTTTGGTCTTATGGGTACTATGGTTGATTGTCCACCTCATGGTATGCCCCTTGGTCCTAGGGTTAGTGTCATGTACCCACCTTTGTTTTATATTTTTAACGTGTACCATGTGTTGGCCCTTGTACCCTCACCTAATTAATTATATGAGTGGTGACATGACCCTAGTACCCACATAAGACACTTTACTTATATTTTATGTTTTTATAAGTTATTTTTATTTTGGTATCTTAACCATTAATTATGGGTACCCTCTTAATCTAATGGAACCCTAACTAAATAAAAGAATAAACTAATGACCTCTCTGGAAGATCCTAATATCCTATATGTTGAAGTTCTTTGTTCCTCATTTGGAAAGTGAACATAACATCTCTGTTGCTTGACGTCAAGGATATTAAGAGATTATTGCTGCTGATTATTTTTACCTGTTGAGGATGCCTAATTGTTGAAGCTTCCACTCATCTAAGATCTGATTTTTTTATGCCTGACGTCAACTATTTGAGGTCTACTTTTGTTGTTGATTAGGCTGCCCACCTGCTATAGTCTCATATACGATTGGATTTCTTGTTTGAGGGTTGACGTGAAGGCCCGTATGCTACTGCTACCCTATCGTTGACCTTGTAGAAGTCTGATATGCTAACTTCAAGTCTGATTTACCTATATAAGAGCCTGATCCATTTGCTGAGGGTTTGTTGGGATCTGTTTTGTTCATTTAGGGTCTGGTTGTAGCCCAATTTGCTTGTTGTGAGACCTGATCTACTGTGTGAGGTTTATTTGGGGTTCAACCTGATTAGTGAGAGGTCTGATCTGATTAATGTCGGGTCTGATATGTTTAGTGTGATTTTATTGGAGTTCGTTCAGCCTTTGCATGACTCAGTCGTGAGCTCTAGAGTTCTGTCCATCTCAGTCGTGAAGCCCTAGGGTCTGGATAACCCTGATGTGTGCTCACTTAAGGAGGTCGTGAGTCTCTTTGGTCTTGATCTGATTGTTGACTATTCATTGGTGAGGGCTTCAGCTTGTATGGACAGCATGGACTGAGTTCTTAAGTTATTTGTCGATGTTGAGTCTTATTTTACCCTGATCTAATTGTTAAGACTTACCTATGGTTCAGATTGTTTCTTTGCTGCCATATCTATTTGTTTATGTTTGTTATTAATCACCTGTGACCAAATCTGGTGTGTTGAGAGTTACTTGTGGTCATTTCTCTTGTGTAAAGATTTTGTTGAGATCATATCTTTTGTGACCTTGTTGACCTCTCTTCTGTTGAGTCTTGATTGAGTCGGTAACTGTAATTTTAACTCTCATTGACTACCACTATTGTTTCCTACAACCTTTCATCTATCTCTCTGGTTTGTACTTACCATCTAGTAAGGGTTAGCTAGTTCCCAGTGATTGACTGGCCTCTGAGAGGCACAGTCCTTTTCTAAAAGTAAATACTTCAGGTGTATAAAACAAGAAGGGTCCCACAGTCCAGGTAAGTATCCTAACTCGTCTCTTTTATTATTTAAATATGTTAGTTATTCTGCTATTGTTGATTATATGTTCTTGAAGATTACTTTAACACAAGGACCCCTTGGTAGTGTTAAAGGTGAAAGAGATGAAAATTATGTTTTAAATTATACAATCTGATTACTATATTTATCTATTGATGTACTATTTCATTTCAATACTAGTTTATTGAATGTAACTTTGCATTAAAGTACATTAATTTTTTATTTCTCTACATCAAACCCTAACCCTAACCAAAATTTAACATGGTATCAAAGCTTAGGTCTTGTAGCTAACTCTATTTTGAGGATAACAAAATCTACATAGATCCTAAGGTAAGGGTTTGTGCTTCAATCAACTTGACTGCAGATTTATAAGTGTACTTGGAAAGTTGATTGTAGGGGTTTGAAATGGCTTCTAACTCAGTGAAGGCAGAAGATAGGCTTGAAGGAGCCTCAAACGTTAATGCATGGAAGGCTAGGGTCTTGAATATTTTGGAGAATGACTTGGATGATTTGGTCACAAGGGTTGCGGAAGAGCCCACAACAACCCAAGGAAGAGCAGCATTTAAGAAGAAACAAGCCAAGGCAAAAAGAGTCATCTTTGACTTAGTTAAAGATAATTTGATCCCTGTGATAGCTCCTCTAAGGACAGCTAAGGAATGCTTTGATGCCCTAGAAAATCTCTATGAGAGGAAGGCACTGTCATGTTCCAAAAAAAATTGCATTAGGTCACAATGGCCTAAGCCCCTTGGCCATAGTCATGATAGTTTGTCAAATTGATGCTAAGGGTCAAATAATTGCCAAGCATGATGTCCAAGTTGGTAATAATGCAAAATTAGATCCAAATGAACAAGGTAGGTCACATCAAGAGAAAATTCTCAAGTATTGGTTTGTAATATTTCCCATCCAAATGAACTATCATGGAGGAAAATTACTAGTTCCCTAGGTTGGGGGTGGAAGCGTTTAAAGTAGGAGTAAATGAGCTGCAAGACCCAAAATGACCTTAGACTTACAAATTCACAGTAAATGGGTCAATTAAATAATAATAGAAAGAAAATAAGGTGACATTGGATCATGAGGGCACATAAGAGGTTGTGGGACCCACATGTGGCAAGATTCCCCACTACACTTGGCATGATTCTCTCGCCAGTTCGAGTTCAAGATGAAGGGTAACATACTTGGGGGAGTTTAAGAGGTATTATTCATGGCATGATTCATGTAAGGTCGAATTGGAGTGGAAGAATAACTCCCATGGAAGAGGAAGAGGCATCTTAGAAGAATTGTGACACTTGGAGCTAGATTCTCTAACTCCTATGACAACAATGATGAAAATTCTATGACACTTATGACAAAGTTCAGCCCTGATTGCTGACATGTGACATATATAACATGTCAAGGCTAAAAATAGCCTCCAAGAGGGCGCACAAGGGAGTTATGGAAGCCAAGAAGCTTCCCCATTCGAATTGATGGAAGATGGAGACTAGGAATTGTTGGACAAGTGGCACACATTGGAATCTCTTCCCAACTTCAGTTGGCATGAGGCTTTTGGAAGGAATTCGAACCATGGAGGACTTGAGAAGTTTATAAAAGAGAAGAGCAAAGAAGGAAATGAGCTTTTGCTCATTTTTTATTTGCATCTTTGCAATTTGGAGAGCTTCTACTTTGAGCATGCTAGTGGAGGGTTTACTCTACTTGCCTTGGTACCAATTTCAAGGGTGAAAGATTCTCATCCTAATTGGAAATTGGAGAGACCATTCAGACCTTTCATTTGGAGCTACAACGGATTTATTTGTTGCAGGTTGAAGCTACAGGGCAACTCATAATTCTTTCTTCTTCAACTTGTTCCCATCTTTATCTCACATTTCTCTACGTATTTTGGCTCTTGGAGGAAGGGCGCACTTGGTGAGATGTTGATCTCTTTGTGAGAGTCCAATATACTCCATTTATTTGTAATCTGATATATATATACTCTATATTTGATGCTCAGAAGACTATCAGGTCGAAATACCAACTGAAACTATGTAAAAATATCAAACAATGCATAAATGCTGTCATTTTCCCTATATCTTGTTGTGAGAGCTTGAAGTTGCTTTATTTCGATTTGTACCAATCCATCTCTATGATTTTTATTATGTATGGAGAGTCATTAATGTTTTGAAGAAGTTTCATATACATTACATAATCCTTTGGAACATAAATCTCGAATTTCATATCAAGTGGTGAAGTTTCCTATCATTTCCCCCTATGTGAAGACATGTCCACAAATCGAGTCTGATTTATGGGAGTTGCAGCAGCCTTTAGAAACTGATTAATGATGTATTTGGGTGCCCATTGAAGTCCTTTAACTAATACATGTCTATGTTTTGAAATTTGGGAGGGTCCATACTGCATTTGGGAAGCCATTAGTGACCTCTACCGTTGGGGGTTTGAACCTCGAATTTACTAGTAAATTTCTCTATTTTCTCATGAAGTTAAATGAATGTTGCAGAAGTATTTTGAGATTTTCCAAGGATACATTAGCTTCATTTTTGTGTCTCAATTCCCTTCAAACACTCTCAGTCCCAATTCGAAAGCCTTAGGAGTCTTTTGGATCCTTTTACCCTTGGGGGTTTCAACATCAATTTTCTTCGTAATTCTGCCTTTCATTCTCTAATTGTAAATGCAAGTTGCTGAAGTATTTGGAAAGTGTCCAAGCATATAATAGATGCTTTAATGTGTCCAAATACATCTCAATCCACTCCATACACCATTCGATATTTGGGATAGTTTGGGGCTTTACTAGTCCAAGTTTCAAAAATTGACTAAATTGGAAAAAATTTCAAATTGGGGACATTACAGTGATATCAGAGCATGGTCCTTGCACCTGTGCATTAGGGTTATCCATTGAAGAAGAAATTGCAGCCATGTCTTACTATTATGACGACTCCTATAAGTACAATTCCATGAATGAACTACAAAAATTGAGAGCAACATGTAAAACCTTGCCCCAACAATATCAGACATATCTTGCTCTGTATAAGGGAGGTACACAAAAGGCCATTCCTTTTGAATACTTTTCCGATTGGGTGTTAGAAAATAGGCCCAATATAGAAGATGTGGAGTTAGTGAAGAAAGGTCTATGCCCTTCTTGCAAAAGACCTTGGAGAGAAAATCATATGTGTGAATGAAAAGAGTAGTGAAATATCTGAAGCTTCAGGGAATGCATGTGTTTCCTACTTGAAGAGAATTTTTGGGTTTTCTTCAAAGAGGTTCCAAATATATTGATCCTAAGGAAACCAAGGGGAAAAATGCATCAGCTTGCTTAAAGGAGCGAAAGGAGGAGACCCATGAGTCACCTAGTTCTGAAATAGGTGAAGTAAAAGAAGCAGTACATGAAAAGGATCGAAAGTCACTCCCAAGTGACTCTGAAAAATATGAAGAGACATCACATGTGCATGATCCTACCCTTATGGAGCCTACAAATGATGACACTTTTGCATATTCTGATCATATGGATGAGTTGGTTCATTCTTCTACATCTTACACTTCCTATTTTGTAGCATTCATCCTAATGAAGTATGGGTGAAAAGTTTATTTTTGATGGTGCCACATGAGGAGTATGAAACTCCCATCTCTTCTTTAGATGATGACATGAATAGAGCACCTTCTTATTTACATTTGCAGCAGCATCGTTTTTTACCTTAAGTACATATCTTCATGGATGCACCTACGATGTTCATTTTAAGACTCCTGATTTTCCTTGCTCCTTGCTTAGTTCAATTGATGTTGGAGGAACTTCATCCAATACTTGGATGAAGAGATATATCATTGGAGCACATTCTTATTGGTAGCAACATCATTTTTTATTTTTTGATGATACACATATTCAGGGATACACAAACAGTACTTTTGTGAGCCCCTTGACGGCTCATTGTTTTCTTTGTTCCCTACTTGGTTCAAATTTTAATGGAGATGATTCATTCACTTATTGGATGAAAGAACACATGGCTAATTATTTTGATGCATATTACATCCTTTTGGAGTAGAATTATAAGACATGGGATCCTCACCTATGTCATTGGAGCAAATTTGATTGGTCACTTGAAGCTTGTATGCACTTGGCAAATGGTGGTCTACTTACTTGGAGGTATAAGCACTTTTATGATTCTTTGATGAGGCACTTCCTTGATGTACATTTTTATTATGTTGTTATGTACTTTGATGAAATATCTTTGGTACTCATGATGTTTGGAAGAATACATACAAGAAAATGGGATCCAGGAATTCACTTTCCTGATGGTATAGGTTGGAGAGCACTCCTAATTGTTGGAGTGCAATACAAGCAATAGGACCTTCAGATAAATTTTAGTCTCGTTGGTTTCAATTTTTTGGGGACACAAGTAGTATGGGAGATTGAGCCCCACTTAATAAATCGGTTTTAATCAGAGTAGTGCAGCAGCAAGCATGATGGTTCCTCTCTAAAATTTCCATAGAAACTTGAAGACTCAACGTTGAGCAACTCAGTGGCAACTTCAAAGAATTATACAAAAAGGGGTTTCCAAAATGTGAAAGAGGTAAAAGAGTAATTGTGCAAACTTTGTTTTGATGGATTTAATTAATATTTTGGTGTTTAGTGGTGATGTCACAAGGGATATCAATATGAAAAAGAAAATCCACATCTCCTTGCTTTTGGAAACACACAATTGTAGTGCATGAGTGCCACTACTCACAGTTTTAGAAGCAAAGTTTTGAAAAGAAAGTAGTTTGTTCAACATCCATGTTTGAAATTGCTCGAGGACAAGCAATATTGGAAAGGGACGATTTGTCATATCCCCAAAAAAATTGCATTATGTCACAATGGCCTAAGCCACTTGGACATAGTCATGATAGTTTGTCAAATTGATGCTAAGGGTCAAATAATTGTCAAGCATGATGTCCAAGTTGGTAATAATGCAAAATTAGATCCAAATGGAAAAGGTGGATCACATCAAAAAAAATTTCTCAAATATTGGTTTGTAATATTTTCCATCCAAATGAACTATCATGGAGAAAAATTACTAGTTCCCTAGGTTGGGGGCGAAGCATTAAAAGTTGGAGTAAAGGAGCTACAAGAACCAGAATGACCTTAGACTTACAAATTCACATTAAATGGGTCAATTAAATAATAAAACAAAGAAAATAAGGTGGCATTGGATCATGAAAGCACTTAAGAGGTTGTGGGACCCACATGTGGCAAGATTCCTCACTACACTCATGATTCACTCACCAATTCGAGTTCAAGATGAAGGATAACATACTTGGGGAGTTTAAGAGGTATTATTCATGGCATGAGTCATGTAAGGTCGAATTGGAGTGGATGAATAATTCCCATGGAAGAGGAAGAAGCATCTTAGAAGAATTGTGACACTTGGAGCTAGATTCCCTAATTCCTATGACAACAATGATGAAAATTCTATGACACCTATGACAAAGTTCAGCCATGATTGCTAACATATGACATATATAACATGCCAGAGCTAAAAATAGCCTCCAAGAGGGTGCACAAGGGAGTTATGGAAGCCAAGAAGCTTCCCCATTCGAATTGAGGAAAGATGGAGACTAGGAATTGTTGGACAAGTGGCACACATTGGAATCTCTTCCCAACTTTAGTTGGCATGAGGCTTTTGGAAAGAATTCGGCCGATGGAGGACTTGAGAAGTTTATAAAAGAAAAGAACAAAGAATGAAAGGTGCTTTTGAACATTTTTTATTTGCACCTTTGCAATTTGGAGAGCTTCTAGCTTGTCCATGGTAGGAGTGTTTACTCTACTTGTCTTGGTACCAATTTCGAGGGTGAAAGATACCCATCCTAATTGGCAATTGGAGAGGCCATTCAGACCTTTCATTTGAAGCTATGGATTTATTTGTTGCAGGTTGAAGCTACAAGGCAGCTTGTGATTCTTTCTTCTTCAACTTGTTCCCATCTCTATCTCACATTTCTCTGCATATATTGGCTCTTGGAAGAAAGGTGCACTTGGTGAGATGTTGATCTCTTTGTGAGAGTCCAATATACTCAATTTATTTGTAATATGATATATATATATATATACTCTGTATTTAATGATCAAAAGACTCTTAGGTCGAAATACCAAGTGAAACTATGTAAAAATACCAAACAATGCATAAATGCTGCCATTTTCCCTATATCTTGTTGTGAGAACTTGAAGTTGTTTTATTTCGATTTGTACCAATTCATCTCTGTGATTTTTATGATGTATGGAGAGTCATTAATGTCCTGAAGAAGTTTCATATACATTACATAAGCCTTCGGAACATAAATCTCGAATTTCATAGCAAGTGGTGAAGTTTCCTATCATTTCCCCCTATGTGAAGACATGTCCACAAACCTCTGATTTATGGGAGTTGTAGAAGCCTTTAGAAACTGATTAATGATGTATTTGGGTGCCCATTGAAGTCATTTAACTAATACATGTCTATGTTTTGAAATTTGGGAGGGTCCGTACTGCATTTGGGAAGCCATTAGTGACCTCTATCCTTGGGGTTTGAACCTCGAATTTACTATTAAATTTCCCTATTTTTTTCTAAAGTTAAATGAATGTTGCAGAAGTATTTTGAGAGTTGCCAAGGATACACTAACTTCATTTTTATGTCTCAATACCCTTCAAACACTCTCAGTCCCAATTTGAAATCCTTAGGAGTTCTTTGGAGCCTTCTACCCTTAGGGTTTCAACATCGGTTTTCCTAGTAATTCTGCCTTTCATTCTCTAATTGTAACTGCAAGTTGCTGAAGCATTTGGAAAATGTCCAAGCATATAATAGTTGCTTTAATGTGTCCAAATACATCTCAATCCACTCCATACACCATTCGAACATATTTGGGATCATTTGGGACAGTTTGCGGCTTTACTAGTCCAAGTTTCGAAAATTGACTAAATTTGGAAAAATTTCAAATTGGGGACATTACAGGAGCATACTCATAAGAGGGTCTTGAAGAAGCAACTTCGTTCATTAAAGATGGAGGAGAAGGAATCAATTGCCTCCTCCTTCTCAAAGATTGCTCAGACAAGAGATCAACTCATGGCAACTGGAATTGAAGTAGATGATGATGATCTTGTGCAAACAGCAACAAATAGTCTTCCTACATCTTGGGAAACATTTCTTACAACTGTGAATGGAAGAGAAATACAGCCAAGCTTTGATAGATTGTGGCATGATTGCTTAGAAGAAGAAGGTTGAATTCAGAGTAGATCTGGGTCTCCCACTCAAAAAAATCATGCCCTCACTGCCAAGACAAAGAAAGAAAGAAGCTTCCCTCAACACTAGAACAAAGGGAAGGGACCTTAAGGTAAGCACTTCCATAAGTCAAAAATAAGATGTTATAATTGTAGCAAGCTTCGTCATTATGCAAAAGAATGTAAGAATCCTCCTAACAGGAAATGGCGTAAAGGGAAGTATCATGCTTTAGCTGCTACAAAAGAAGAAGAACCTTAGCAAAAGAAATCTAAGGCTGAGACCAAAGAAAAAGATAAAAGAGAATATATCTTGGTTTCTCTCAGGATCCATCTTCAACTCATCAAACTCATGGTGGATTGATAGTGTGGCCACCAAGCATATGACTGGATTCAAAAGGACTCTTGTGGGTTACAAGGTCAAGAAGTTCAATGTGAAAGTGGAGATGGGAGATAGAAGTAACTTTGCAATAAAAGGAGTTGGTTCAATGGCCTTAAAGCTTGATTCAAGTACGTTAATTCATGTTGAGGAAATTTTGTATGTTCCTGGTTTAAAGAAGAATGTTCTTTCAGTGGCAATTTTAGAAGACAAGGGGTTCTCTGTAGCCTTCTTAGAAGGAAAGGCACTGGTTTGGCCTAAAGGCGGAAATTTGAGCTCAGCTATTGAGATTGGTGTCCGTGAGGGTGACCTTTATAAGGTCTCGGGACATGTTAAAACTCTAATGAATGACCCCTCTCAAGTTACAAAGATCGAGAGGGAGCCATTTGTGCTCTTCAATCCCAAGCAGAATGGGGTTACAGAAAAGGAAAGTAGAGATGTTATCTTCCATCACTCCAGGGAGTCTTCCAGTGACTCAGATATGGAAACCTATGAGACATTTCATTTAGAGAAGCAGAGGGAGAAGGCGAAGAGCCTTCAGTTGATCTCATTGAGGTGCCTATTGAGAGGCTCCAAAGGTACTCTAGTGGGAGCTATGTCATTGATTCAAGATCATCCACTGATGTGGGGGCAGCGAAACATCAAGTTTGGAAAGATGCTATGACAGAGGATATCCAATTGATATTGAATAATGATATGTGGAAAGTAATTCTCACACAACAAGGGAAGTCAGTTGTAACTTCCAAGTGGATCTATAAGATCAAGGTACTTGCTGACATTCGAAGCTCTTTGAAACTCTTAGAAAATCGTGTACTCTATGACAGGTCGAGACATACCGAGAGAAAGTATCACCATGTCAAAAACATGGTGCAGTTGTAAGCAGGTGTGTTGACTAAGCCTTTGTCCTCGACAAGCTTAGTGTTGTTGAGAATGCCTCTCTTGCTTAGAGGGGGTGTTAAAGTTAGTGCAACTACGAAACCCATTCTCAGAGAGGATGGTACCCTAGTCAATTAACTAGGGTTCCTGGTCAAGTTAACCAGCCAAAGTAATGAGTACGACCCTAGAAGGTACCCTAGGGCCCCCAACTGTCTCATGGGTTCTTGGTCGGGGACCAAGCAAGTTAATGCCATGGCAAAGTCCCTAACATGTGGCTAGGGCCCCTATTTGTCTCTAGGATATTATGGTCTAAGACCAGACAGTTTCTTGGTCACGAGGACCAAGCAGGTCCTGCAGATTGAGACAGACCTCCTGGTCTAGAACTAGGCAGATTCTTGGTCACGAGGACCAAGTAGTTCCTGCAACGACATACCTGGTTAGTAACCAAGTGGAACTTGGCCAGTGGACCAAGATGATGATGTGTGATGTCCTCTTCTCCTAGATATTCGAGATGGTTGAGCTAGATGGTCCTCTTAAGGGACTGTCCACCCCTTGATGGAGCTAATAGCAAGCGACCTAAGGAGCAGTCTAAAGGACCACAGGATCACATCATTCAGTGTGGACCTTCCTTATACAGTGATGATGAACTTTCAAGTTGTATGGAACACTTGTACATTTGAGAGAGAGATGATTGGTTGTAACCCACCCATCTTGGTTACTCATCCTTGGTCTTTACATCTTATTGTTCTTGGTCTTGTAGTACCTTGTCTTTGACTTATGGTTAGGGTCATTTACCCACCTTGAGTTGTTTTGACTTGTACCACCTTGATGTTTTGGTCTTATGGGTATTATGGTTGATTGTCCACCTTGTGGTACACCCCTTGGTCCTAGGGTTAGGGTCATGCACCCACCTTTGTTCTATATTTTTAACTTGTAACATGTGTTGGCCCTTGTACCCTCACATAATTAATTATATGAGTGGTGAGATGACCCTAGTACCCACCTAAGACACGTTAATTATATTTTATGTTTTTATAAATTGTTTTTTTATTTTGGTCTCTTAACCATTAATTATGGGTACCCTCATAATCTAATGGAACCCTAACTAACTAAAAGAATAAACTAATGACCTCTCTAGAAGATGCTAATATCCTATATATTGAAGCCCTTTGTTCCTCATTTGGAAAGTGAACAACATAACAACTATGCTTCTTGACGTCAAGGGTATTAAGAGATTATTGCTGCTGATTATTTTTACTTGTTGAGGCCGCATAAATGTTGAAGCTTCCACTCATCTCAAGTCTGATTTTTTTTGCCTAGTGTCAACTATTTGAGGTCTACTTTTGTTGTTGATTAGGCCGCCCACCTGCTATAGTCTTATATCTGATTGGATTGCTGGTTTGAGGGTTGACGTGAAGGCTCGTATGCTGCTACTACCCTATCCTTGACCTTGTAGAACTCTGATTTGCTAACTTCAACTCTGATCTGCCTATATAAGAGCCCGATCCATCTGCTGAGGGATTGTTGGGATCTGTTCTACTCATTTAAGGTCTGGTTGTAGCCCAATTTGCTTCTTGTGAGACCCAATCTATTGTGTTAGGTTTATTTGGGGTTCAACTTGATTGGTGAGAGGTCCAATCTAATTAATGTGGGGTCTGATCTGTTTATTGTGATTTTATTGGAGTTTGTTCAACCTTTGCATGACTCAACTGTGAGCTCTAGAGTCCTGTCCATCTCAACCATGAATCCCTAGGGTCTGGTTAACCTTGTTGTGTGCTCACTTGAGGAGGCTGTGAGTCTCTTTGGTTTTGATCTGATTGCTGACTTGTTCATTGGTGAGGGCTTAAGCTTGTATGGACTGCTTGGACTAAGTTCTTAAGTTATTTGTTGATGCTAAGACTTATTTTGCCCAAATCTAATTGTTAAGACTAATCTATGGTTCACATTGTTTATTTGCTGCCAGATCTATTTGTTTATGTTGGTCATTAATCACTTGTGACTAGATCTGGTGTGTTGAGAGTTACTTGTGGTCATTTCTTTTGTGCTGAGATTTTGTTGAGATCATATCTTTTGTGACTTTGTTGACCTTTGTTGTGTTGAGTCTTGATCAAGACTGTAACTATGCTTTTGACTGTCATTAACTACCACTACTGTTGCCTACAACCTTTCAACTCTCTCTGGTAGGTGTACTTACTCTCTAGTAAGGGTCAATTAATTCCTAATGATTGACTAACCTCTGAGAGGCACAATCCTTTTCTTAAGGTAAATACTTCAAAGTATAAAACAAGAAGGGTCCCACATTCCAGGTAAGTATCTTAACTCGTCTCTTTTATTATTTAAACATGTTAATTATTCTGCTATTGCTAATTACATGTTATTGAAGATTACTTTAACACGAGGACCCCTTGGTACTGTTGTACTATTTCATTACTAGTTTATTGAATGTAACTTTGCATTAAAGTAAATTAATTTTTTATTTCTCTGCATCAAACCCCAACCCTAACCAAAATTTAAAAGAGTGGACCTTCTAAGACTTATAACAAGATTAGTTGGCTAAACTTGAAGTTAGTGTTCAATCATCTCAAATTTTGTGTTTCATTTGTGACTTAGATAACATATTGTATCTCATTTGTTTCCTTCCTTATATTGATAAATGTATCTACCAATGAGTTCTTCTAACCTGAAAGGGTTACACAAGGGTGCCCTCTTTCCCCCCTCTATGGTTCTTAATTGTAGGAGGTCTACAAAATGCTTTGATGGAGGCACCATGAAATGAGAATTTGAATGGAATCAAAATTGGAAATGCTTGCTCTTTGACAAAACTTTTGTTTGTTGATGACGTTTTGATTTTTTCTGATGGATCAAGAGAAAAATCTTAGTTCTTGCTTCTGTTCCTGTTGATGTTTTGTACCTAGACAAGAACTGCCACATAAGTTAGGTGTCATACATGCGTGAAGCCGTCCAAGTTAATCTATTTTGTAATTCACTTGAATAATAAAGTGAAAGTCTTTCAATTAGTTCTAGAGTCTAATAAAACGCATTTTAATGCATTACTGATTTATGCTAATCTCAACCATAGATCTCACCATCAGATTAGGGTTTTGGTAGATTAGGTTTTCAACTAAAGTATAAAGGCAAGTCAAAGTAGAGGGAAAAGACACATTCATTCTTCACAAAGGAAGTTTTGTCCGTAGGCAAAGAACAAAGCTGAGAAAAAGGAAAGAATGGGGCAACATAGGAGAAAATTGATCTATAGTTTCAACAAGTCGAAGGGCGAGGCAACAATAACAATTCCCTACAATTGTACGGACATGCCCGTACATATCTATAAAACTGTATGGACATACTGCACAACCATACAGACAGGTCATACAAGACGTGTTATTGTATGGATAGATCTGGGCTCAATCTATTCTCAGACCCAGTTGTCATTTTTCTTTATCAACAGGCTTAAAGCTTCAATTTCAAGGTGTCCTTGTAAATTTTGAAGAATTTGTGATAAACTGATTTGAAGGAAAGATTTGTTGCATACTTGTTTCCATTGTTTATATTTTTCAGCCATCTGTGTAATTGATGCATGCTAAGACTTCATTTCTGTTACTGAGTAAATTTCAAATCTGTTTTATTTATTAAAAAGGCATAGAACAGCAATCACCTAGAGTATGAAAATTTAACAGCTGTAAGTATGCATGTAAATTTAGAAAAATATTCAATCTACTCTGTGGACATATTTGAAGATAAATATATTATTATCTCCATTTCCCAATATCATCGAAATGAGTTGCAAAATGGACTCAAATGCTTGGGCCTTTTCCTTAAACCTAACGATTATAAAAAACGAACTAGCAACAGCTGATTTCAAAGGTGCAAAAAAGGTTAAATTTATAGCAACAGCTGATTTCAAAGGTGCAAAAAAGGTTAAATTTATGGCACGATCTACACTGCTTTTAGTAAAAGCAATGTTAGAATCAATCCCTATCTATTGGATGACAATAACATAAACAACAGTAGAAATTCTGGACCATAAGAAGACTTAGCTTCAGATTCATCTGGTTAGGCAGCAAAGAGAAAAGGGATATCATTTCAGTAAAGTGGAAAATACTAGCAATTTAAAAGCTTTGGGAGGGAATGGTGTCTCAACAACATTTTTCTCTTCTCCAAAGCGCTGGAAGCCAAAAGTGCTTGGTGGATCATACCAGGGCAAGGGCTCTAGGGTGGAAGAAAAGTATATCTCCACAGACTCTGTTGAAGAAAGAATTCCAAATCCTACGAAAAAAAATCATAATATTTCTATTATCTGGAAAACAATGTTGTTAACCTTTCCCCTTGTTGGCAATTGGTTGGTGTGGAAGGTTGGAAGAGGACCATGAGTGCTGGTCGGTGTGGATCTTTGGATTGGCAATGAAGAGGACTACAGGCTTCCAAGGCATCCGAAGAGAGGTACACTTTCTCAAATTTCTAATTTGAATTTAACTACAATATGGAATCAGGAATGGTTATCTGCTAGGGAATTGTGGATGAGCTAAGTTGCAGGAAACACCAAAATAGAATTTAACTACAATATGGAATCAGGAATGGTTATCAGATAGGGAATTGTGGATGAGCTAGGCTGCAAGAAACACCAAAATAGGGGTCGTACCATGTGCATTGCAGTACAAAAACATGGAAATGCATGTGGTACAACCAGGTAATGTGTTTACAACATATGGATGCATCCCACATGTGGGAAACATGGTTTGTACTTGGTTTAACTTGGTTCTGACTAAGTTTGACCAAAATACCATCAATTAATGGTAATGTTAAATCCTTCAAGTAAAAGGATAGAAAAATAAATATAAAGAAAATGCCACCTTTTGTGATTCCAGCCTCATCAGACTTCATATCCCATTCAAAATTCTGCAATGCTTTCAATATTTAAAGATTCACAGGATTGCAGGATGTTCATTGGATTCTATCATCTAGCAGGCTATGAAATTAGCATTTAGTCAAAAGCCACAAAACCCTTTATTTACCCCAATGTTGGTGGCAACGATTGTTACACTCTTTTGTCATGGACCATGGCCTTAAACAATGTACCCTTCACTCGAGCCAAAATCATTGATTAAACACATTAAGCTTTTTCTACCCCATATTTAAGGCTTGAAATAGATAGTTTAATTAAAAATTGAATAGTGTTGACTAATGTCCCTAAAGGATTGAGGTAGAGATAGACAAGGAGGCAGATGGTGATACTAATGATGAGGATCCCCATATAAGGGATGGTGGAACGTTGCTAATCATTCTGAAAGGTCACATTTCCAAAGCGTTCATGTGATTGCATTTAGGAAACCCATCCCCATTTCCCCGTGTAGTGCAGCTTAGTGGATAAGAGAAGATGTTATCATCTAGGACTCTATACTAAACTCAAAACCAATTTAATATATATAAAAGATTGAAGATGATAGTTTGGTGTGGTCCTTGAATCCTTTAAAATCCTATACTCAAAGGAGGGCCACAAGGCTCTAGCTCTACTAGGGGTACAAGAGACCCCGAGGAGTTGGTGGTGGAAAAAGGCATGGAGATACAAGTACCCTCACAAAACTTGCATTTTCATGCAGTTATTGTTGAACATAACATTTTCACTTGGGCCATTCTTTATAAAGGAACACCAATGGACTTGGATGGTGCAGTATGTGCAGATAAGCGATGAAACAAATTATCATCTTATTATGTCATGTGGTTTTGCTTCTCAGGTTTGGAAAGTGTTGGAGAGTTTAACAGGGTTAAAGAATGGATGGGCAAGGGATTCGATTGAGAAAGCTCTCAGAAGTTAGGTAGAAAATGCTGCTACAAAGACATATAGAGCATTGCCCCTGATTGTTGCATGGTGTATTTGGATAGCAAACAAATGCCAAGATTTTGGCCAGCAGGGAGATTACTCCAATCCAATGTGCAATTCAAAGCTTAAACGTCTTAGTTGTCTAATGAAGAGGTGACCGATAGATCCCAGGGCTCGAGCTTTTTTATTTAATGGGGTTACCCAAGCCACCCAAGGTGATCCTCCAAAGGGAAGGGTGAAGGGGTATTCTATATCTTCCTTGTACTCATTCTATCGGTTCCAAAGAAGGATTAGAATTGGCACAAACAATCTAGCAGAGATGATGGCATTGAAGTTAACCCCTTACACTAGCAGCTGAGCACAGACAATCAGAGCTTCAAATATTTGGGGATTTCCTCTTAGTAATCAAATGATCTAAAAATGAATTTGCTTCAAGAAACTTACTTTACAGCCGTTGTTTGAAGAAATCTCAGTGCACACACTGCCTTTACACAAATCTCATACAATCATATCTATAGACAAAATAATCAATTGGCAGACTCTCTGTTGAAGGAGAGATTACAGCTGGCTCAAGGTGAATGGTGGGTTAAGAAGAGTCAAAATGGGTGCAGAACAGAATATGAACACCTACTTTCTTATGAAGCAGTTACAATTATTTTCTTATATAGCTAATAAAGATTGAAGACACTTAAGAGTTTTCTATATAAGACATTTTGTGAATAAAACTAGTAGGACTATCTCTGTTCTTATTTTTTGAAGAAACAATAGGCTCCTGGCCCCTGGGGCTGAAAATATGTGACATCTGTTATAGCCTATAGGTATTTGCTATGCTGGAAAATATTTCTGAAGTTTAAGTAGTGGAGAATACAGTGGACATCTAAACATCCATTTTTTGTCCTAAGAAGGCCACTTGGATGCTGATCGGCATCTGATACAGGTAATTTTACTCACTTTTTTATAAAATTACGAAAAAAAATTCTACAGGGAAAGTTAAAAAAAAAGGATATTCAGTTGTTTTCCAGGGAAAAACAACCACTCTTACTGAGGTTATGCAAATGACTTGTTAGAATATGACTCGATTGATTCAGCATCTGATATGTAATTTACTATATTGAATAAAACTACAAAAACAAGTACACTGAAAAAAAAGGATACAGTTATTTTCCAGGGAAAATACAACCACTCTTAATGAGGTTATGCAAATGACTTGTTAGAATATGGCAATTGATTCAGATGGTTCTCTCTCTATTGCTAATTTGCAATTCCACCGTATGTATGCAATTTCTGATAGCATGCAACTCTCCTTTCAGATATTGGCTTTCCTTGACATTTTCACTTCTTTTCACTCCAACCAGTTATCTATCATTGTTAAATTGAATTGGTGAGTTTCTTCGTCTTTCCTCTCCCCACCATCACTTCATTAATGTATGAGGAATCATCTAATATCATCTCAATCTTGTATTCATTTTGAGTTTTATATGCATGTACATTCAATTTTCTCTAGAAATATATGCTAATATGTACTCATATCTTATCCTGTATGTATACAAGTCAAACTCAATATCTGCTACTTATGGACTCATCAGTCAAACTCAAAAGAATGAAAAGATACCAAATCTATTCAACTTCATTTATTTGAAGTATACAAATCTATTCAACTTCAAATAAAAGCAGTATACAAAAGTATTTTCATATAATTTACATCTTGATTATCATGAAGAAGTTATCTTAATAATAGCACATGCACCATTGATCAAGCAATCCCGCTCAACCAAACAGAATTTTGTTTTGTGGCTAAGTTATTTTTTCAATTCTGTTGAAGGCAGAGGGTGGAGCATGTGCTGAATGTTAAAATGTTGATGGGCTTGATGGGCGGAGTAAGACTGAATGCAGACTGTAGAAGAAATGCAGAAGAGGGTGGACAGCAAAGCAAAGTGAAAAGCCGAGCAAGTGCAGAAGGTGCAGCAGAGTGGAGTGTGGGATCAGGAATCAACAAAAGAAAAGTGGGGATGTCTTATTGCATCCCACCCTATGTATCACTATCACTAGTCCATGACAAAGTGATGTGGGGGTGAGGTTTACAAAGTTGAACTTGGCGATGAGGTGTTCCTTAATGCATAGAGTTGCAGTAAGGAGTGGAATGAAGAAGAGGAAGGGTACAGGTTTGGAGAGACAGGACAAAGTGTGGTTTAGATTATGGAGCTGAAGGACGGAGAAGAAAAACAAGCGACACGTCAATGTTCACTGTTGATCTATTAGCAAAACTATGAGCAAGATGCTCATAAAATTTAACTAGGGGCCTCTCATGTAAGAGCATCGTTGGAGATTGAGCACTCCCACATCAACCAAAAAGAATTTTGTTTTGTACCTTTTTTTAGTTTTGTTAAAGACAGAACGTAGGGAAAAGCTTGCTCTGAATAATGCTCGGATCCCCTACCCTACAGCCATCCACGACCACCTTACGAGCTTATGATGGTCGTCCAGCTCAGTGTGTTTGGAATGCAGAGGGTGAAGGGAGGAGCAAGATAAGGTGGAAAGGAGTGTGGTGTGTAAAGTGGAGTGCGAAATGTACAGGACGGACCAAGAAACCAACAAGGGGGAAGTGGGGATGAACTACCACATCCAACCCTCCACATCACAAAAGGGAACGAAAATATCCAAGGAACCCCAAAACCAATGAAATGGTGACACGCATCATGAATAATTCAGACAAGCAATGATAGGGAATTAACAGAACAAAATAGATATTTCCATTAGGGTCGTTCAATTCCAAACCCATATATAAAATGAAGATTTGAATATGAATGGCGGGCTTTTGCCTTTGTATGAAAATAACTAAGCCTGTTATATTTAAAGGTGCCAGGCCATATGTTTAGGTTTAAGGGCATCGGGCCATAGGTACAGAGATGTGTGTGTAGAAGCACAGTTGCAGACCATGCTGTGTGTTGTAATAAGTTCCAGAGGTGTTTAAATACACTCTAACGATTTAATAAAGATAGCAAAATGTGTTGTGCGTGAATTTTTGTATGTAACTTCAATTGCTGTGTTGTTTGTCCCATGTACTCTGATCTGCAGGACCTGTGTCTGCATCAATGACATTCAAAGCATCAAAGTTTGGTTCAAGGAAAATAAGCATCTAAAACATATAATGGCCAAAAAAATATGCATATCTTGTTGAGGATTCTTACACTTAAAAACTTTTAAAAAGTGGAGTCGAAATTTAATAGAAGATTTACAAACCTGATTATTTCCAAGCAGACAATTTCCCCATCTTGCACTTGATGTGTTGACATTAAAGGAGTTGAGATATTTGAGTTACGAACCTAACAATCTTGAGGATTTGAAAATATTTAAAACCAGTATGCTTCAAATTTCTCATTTGTTATTTCTTCTCTCAGTTTGCTTATATACAGTTTATTCATAATCTTAACCGTTTGAGTATGGTATGAACATTCCAATCGTGTTTGCATATCATGAGTTTAAAACACACAGAACTCACCAGAATTTTTTATTTCCATGCATTGAGAGTTTAATTTGGGAATCTTTGCAAGCTCAATAACTCAAAAACACTGTAATTGATTCACTTCCTAGAGTTAAATTTAAAATTGCTCCCTGAAGAACTGGGTTCCCTGCTCAAACATTTTGAATTTTAAATTCTGTAACAAATGTGTAGAACTACCAAACAATTAGGGCCTTCTGAAGGCTTAGTTTAGGACAAACTGACTCTTGCACATTATGAATCTTTAAATGCATTCTACCAAAGTCAATTTCAAAGCTCCAATATTTAGGAGAATTCAATCTGTGGTTCCATTGGAAGAGAGGCATTTGCCAACATAATTAAAATTGTTAAGTTTTTTTTGTAAGTACCCACAGGGATTTGAACTTGTGACTTTCCCCATTTACAACTTTTCATCTCAATTACTCATTTACCAATTGCTCTACCTCCTGTCGGCAATTAAAATTGTGAAGTACGAATGTTTGCAATTTTATTATTTCCAAAGTTAATTCCGTATTCTCAAACATTCCAATCATCAAATATTTAAACCCTTTATTCTTTAACAAAAAGTCAAAAAAATGTACAAAGGTGGTCTTACAGACTCCACTCAAATCATGCAAGAAAATGACTTGCAATCCTTTCACATTCTATTCCAGAAAGTTGAATAACATCTTACAATGGGTCTACAATCCTAATATATTATTGCTCTCGTGCACACTTTGTTGGACACAATAGAATTGTAAATAATAAAATATGGATACTGCATTGTCATTATCTCATGTTTTACCACTGATATTGATGTTTTGTATTAAAAATTGGGCCCATCCTTATAAAATATATATATATATATATAGCATTTAGAGGATATCAGGACTATAGATCTTTTCTGGCACATACTTAAAGAATGTCAAGGATGAAGTAGTGACTACTCACCTCGAAAATTTGGAGGAGTCAACTTAAGAACAATGTATGATGGAGTGATCAACTAACAACTGCGAAACTTCTCCCAGTAAATCCTCCATTCCTTCCCTCAACGAAAGTGTTTTCTTCAAGTTGTTGTACATATTTGGCCAATCTATTCCACTCGTCCATCATAAGTTCTCAAATTGACTCTTCCAAATTTACGAGATTAGGCAGTTTCAATGACCTTTGTAATTAAATATATTACTACAGTGGCATATCTTTATGATGGGATTTCATTCCACGTCAGTAATTCCTCTTAAATTCTTTAACAGTCATTAAATATGTGCCAAAACACTTTCACAGGACCGACAAAATTCAAAATGGAAAATGGTATTTGATTATATTTAGTTTTACTATTCCCATACAAGGATGGCAAGCAATGCCCTTCTTGACTAGTTGGGAAGCTTGGCTAGCAAGGAACTCGATGCTCTTTGAAGATATAGGGATTCCCTCCTTTCCAGTTGCATATCAAACTAGAGCAATGGCGACTACTTTTAAAATACTACTGATTACGAAAGCTTAACAGCCACTGTCAGATGTAGTTATCAATAAGGAGCAACCCCAGGGTTTTTTTTATGGATCAAGTCAAGGTCCACAAAATAGAAGCAATGCAGGTTGCATTTTTTATAGATTGCATTTTATATTAAGATGAAGGCAGCTTTGGGTTTGGGCTCCAATAACTTTGCAGAAATAATGACTTTATCAAATCGATGAATTAAACTGGTCAACTGTTAAATATTCATTTAAAAAACATCGGAGATCGGATTAAGTCCACAGCAAATATTTTCGAGGTAATATTGTTCACTTATGTTATTAGAGAACAGAATACGGAAGCAGATCGCCTCTCAAAGTAAGGACATCAAATCACTGAGGGGAAGATGATATATGAGGAATTCAAAGAAAGAATTGTATAACTATATAAAGCCAATTATTCCTGAAGTAGCCTAAAAATTAACTACTTAATGGAAGATTGCAGGATGTAATCTACCGGTCTATTAATGGAAGATGTATAAAGTAACTTAAATGTTATCAGATGACAAGCATATATGTTTTGTTGCGTTTGATGTTCAGAGATCTAGTTGTTTAGGGCAGCTGATTTATTTTTAACAAATGGTTTAGGACTACTTATATCAGATGACAAGCATCTATGCACTTTTGTGTTTGATGTTCACAGGTCTAGTTTTAAGATAGATGGTTTTTTTTAACTGAGAGTTTAAGACTACTTATAGTAGTAGCAGATTTTGGGATATAGTGTTGAAAGGAGACTTTAGCCTCTTTTCCTGAATATGCAACAACACATTAGGAGTGTAATTTATTTTCTACTAGAATAGAAATGGCAATCTCTTCCTTCGAATAAAAGGTACAAGCCCATTATTAAATAAGAAGCAAGTTAAAAAATTATTGCAAGCTGTTCACAACATCAAAAATACAAAGAATCGAATAAGCATCACCAACAATTGGAGGACGTATACAACCATCTAGTCATGGATATCCCTATTTATGACTCTATTACGTCCCCCAAAGTGCATACCCCAAGACCATTAGGATGAATATATTCAACACAATTAAGACTGAGAACCCATTGAAAGAAATTCTTCAATTTTTTGAACGGGGTATTGAAAGGAAAGTAGTAAACATGACTACATCATTTGGCTAGAGTAGATACCCAGCACCTTTGGAGACTTAGTCACCTAGTTCTTGTTCGTGTTCAAATTCGACAACCATAAATTCAAACAAAAATCACCATGCCAAAATAATATATATAAGATAAATTCTAAAATTCTAATTCTTATATGAAATTATTGTGAAATTATATAGCTCATATATTTTTAATATATAGTATAATTTATATAAAATAATAAATATATAAAATTTCAAGCTTTATATCCAATTTTATAATTATATAAAATAATACATAGTTTGTATTGGTTTGGAGAACCTTATTATTCATGGCTGATGATAATAGAACCTATGTTGTAATGAGGAGGCGATGGAGGAGCAGGACTTAGTAGAGTACTCAAAGGAAAGGGACGAGGAGCTTGTGAAGTCTATTTTCAGGTCAAGAGAGGAATTGCTAGTGCAATTGCCAAGATTGAAAGGGGTCTAATCTAAGGCTGATCATGGAGACAAGTCTAGGTTTAAAGTTTCCACAACTACGAAAAGCAAATCACCAAAACCCTTGTGAGGGCAAGGGATACAACTTTGAAGCATTGGCACTATCACAAACAGGAGAAAAGGGCAAAAATTAGCATCGAATGACCTAGAGAGGAATGCCTTATCAATATTGATGTGAATACAAGGTGCAAAAGAATGGGGGATATATCCCAAGCACGATGGCAAAGGCTTTTTTGACGGTCCTCATTGAACAAGGTAGAGAAAATTAAAAGTGGGTATGGGCCAATCTAGATGCAACTTTCAAAAGAATGAGAATAAGCAATCTCAATAGGCATGGCAGAACATACCTACTCATAGAATCAAAGAAGATAAGGTAAGATTTCCAAACCTATTTTTGATCTTGTGACAAAGGATGGATGAAAATAATTGTGGAAGTGTAGTCCTTTTTAGCAAGGTTAGTCCCCAGAAATTAACTAGAGGGTCAAAGGCTGGTGTTGCAAACAAAAAGAAAAATACACATGAGGGTAACACCAGAAAAGGTTAAGCTAGTGCTAGGAGAAGTCATGACAACTAGGGAGGGGAATTATGGCACTATAATAAAGGGCTTTTATGGGGCACTTTTATGGTATGATCATCTCTAAGGAACCTTTGGATCAATGGATAGAAAAGGCATGGAAACCTCTGAACCATAAAGAATTGTGGGCTGAACAAGAGTGTCCATGAGAGACATCTTGGACTAAATGTCCTAGATATGGTTTCAAAAACAATGCCTCTCGAGGATAGCTAAAGATCCATAGCCCTTGTTCACTCAAGGCTAAAGAGCACCGCAGACTAAAACGACATCCCATGAACTATACCCCCAAGTAAGTACAAGCGCTAGTAATCTCAATCTCCTCCCATTCTAAAAAAGAAATGGTGATCCAAGCAGGTTGAAGACAACCCATCAAAGATTGTGACCTTGGTTTTACCAAGGCTAACCAACAACTAGTAAAGGTCACAAAAAAGAGCTTAGGCATCCAACTATCTCTGCAACCCTTCTAAAGATGAGGCCAAGGGAACCACATCATCAACAAAAAGTAGAATAGAAATCTGGTGGAGAAGGCACCCATCGTCGTCCTAGATGTGTTCATGTAAGAAGGACTCCAACTTGTCTATGCATATCCCAAATAAAGTGGGGGACAAGGAGCAACTCTATTTGACCCCAATGGTACTACTAATAAAGAATGATAGCCCATTTGTTATGTAGAGACAACCAAGAACTGTCTGGTATAGGCGAATAATGGTGGTTAGTAGGGTCTCAAAAACGCTAATGTCTCTAAGCCTATGAAAAATGCCTCCATGGGAATGGAGTCGAATGATTTTCGAAAGTCTACAAAGCAACAATAGACTTTCGAAGAGCGATGGCTTGAACTGTAACAACATGATCAATGGTTTGGTGTGTCGATCGAAATCCAACCTATCCCTTGGCAATAAGTTGCCTTGTAAAGTTTCATATGGAGGGCCATCGCATAGAGCTTTGAAGAAATTGAGGCCAATCACGATGATTTTGAAGTTTTTAGGATCTGTGCCAGAGCATAATTTGTGGGTCAAGTGAATAGTATGGTGTGACCAAGTCTACGGCAGACCTGTACTAACCACATGGTTGAACAAAACAACCAAGTGGCAATCCAAGGCATTAAAACCATGCTTAAGAGTGTTGCCTGGAACCCTTCCTCATATGTCGCTTTGTTGGTATTCATCACCTAGACTAGCCTCCTGAATATCTCAATAAGAGAATAAGTAGCAAGAGAGGGGGTGAGGGAGAGAGAACTTGGTTTAGGAATTGCTCGAGGACATTGTAGAGAGAGGAAGTATGGGAAAATATAGATTTGGATCAAGATCGAGCAGGTGATGGTAGTGGTAAAACAAGATGATTCGCCGAAATTTTTTAGGGGAGAGGCCCTCATCTCCCATCTCCTCTGTGAGATGAAAACACATTTCTTGTGGCAAAGGACATAACAATAGGAAGCCTTAAGATCGAAGTAGGAGGAGTGATCATGAATGACAACATGACAAAAACAGTTGTGGAAAATCTTGCAATCCTTGTCGTATCAACTATTCATGGGACATTATCCAAGTTTAAGGGAAGGGAAGATGGATCAGGTGGAGTGGAGGTAAGTTTTTCAGTGCAACATCCCAAATGGTGGACGAAATATAGGTGTATTTGGCAGAGGCAGAGTCGATGGATGAGAAATGGGACTCAGATGGGAGCATTTGGCAAAGGTGAGAACTGAAGGTGTTAGGGTCCCACTCGTCAAAGAGTATAGTGGTCTAAGGTGAGCCCATAAGAGGAAGGGTCATTAGGAGGGGTTATCAACTTAAAGGGAGGAAGAGAGAGAACATGCTTGGCCATGGGTATGGGGGGGGAAATGACAAATGAAAGGGGGTTAGATCCTCAACATAATCCACCACACTCACACCTCCACTGTGAGGTAAACAAGTGAAGAAGTGAGACACTAGGAAGCAAGGGTGGCCTTTAAGGATCAATGGCTCATGGAATTCTTCAAGCTACAAGAGATGCCTTCCATACCCTATAATAGGTCCCAAGACATCATCAATACACGATGAAGTCCCATTGAATCTAAATCCATCTCCTAAGCACAAAACATGAGAGGAATCCAAGAGCTCTCGTGCAAGCATTAAAGTCACCCAATAGAATGACCTCCCCCATCCGTTGAGTATTGAATGATGCCAAGTACAAAGTTAGGTGTGGGTGTCTAACAAAATCACTATGAATAGCGAACCGTGATGAAATTAGGGAAAAGTAGCAAACTACAATGTAGATATCTCTGGAGAGAGGGGCTAAATTGTTGACCCAAATCCACATGAACCTGGCAAACTCATCTGAAGCTATCAAATAAGCCCTACCCTGAAGGGAGTCCCTAGTCAATCAAGGCACCACACCTGAATACCTAGCCTCTTGCCGACAAGAGAAAAGCCAATGATAACATGTTGTGTCTAGGAGTAGTCAGATAGAACTCGCTTGGGTCTAAATAGTAGGATGTAGGATGAACCAAGAGAATCGTACATCATACTCGACAACAACCAAAATAAGCCAACGTCATTCCAAAAGCATACTAAAATACTTCAGCCCTATCACCTAGGAGTCCCCAAGGGGAGGGGAATCTCAAATAATAACCTAAAGATCTCTAATGACCACCCATTTCGCCCCTATTATGTTGTTGCTACCATCTACCTCATGCATTTCAACTTTGTAACTTGGGATCTAGTGAGGTCAACATCTAGGAATGACCTATTAAGGAGGAAGAACAATCTTTGCTCGGCTGTGAGAGCCTGAAGCCTATCACTCGTTGACTTGATTTGAATGAAAAGGGTGGAGTCAGTGCCTATCCAAGCACACTCAATATTGACATACTTCTCAAGTCCAAAGTGTTATGAAGGAAGGAGGTGCCTGTATGTAGGGAGTCAATTGGGGACATGGAGGGGGGGAGCCCATGCACTCTAAGATTAAGTTTTCGTGTTCGAGGAGGTGTTTTTCATTCAGTATCGACTACTCAACCGTGGGTAGCAAGGAGGGTTGTTTCCTTTTCCAAACCACTTGAACCCAAGAGTCAAGGGTTTGTTGTTGCATTTTCATTTCCTATTTAAATATGACCTGTTGTGATCTAATCTTTTCTTGCAAACTTTTTATGTTTGAGAGTTCAGATTAGAGAGTGGGGGAGTCTACAAATGGGTTTTGCAAGTGTGTTTTCTTGGTGTTTCATTTCAAAAACCAACTGTTTGAGACCAATTATCTTATAGAGTGGGAGGTTCTTTTTAGTATCAAGAAATTCCATCCTTCTCAGCAGATTTTTAATATGAGATGTCCAATATGAAAAATCTAACTCCATGGCAATATTCCTTTGGTTTTAAATTGGTCCTTGATTCTTAAGAAGGCATAAAAGGAATTAGAATTCATAGATCCCTTTTCCAAACCAACTTACCTTTTGTAAATGATGTTTTCTTATTTTGAATGGTACTTGTGAGGGAAGACGTAACTACAAGGAGATTCTACATATATATTGTAAAGCAATAGATAAGGAGGTAAATCTCAAAAAATAGACCAAGAAGGTACATCGTACAAACCCTTCCTTTTAAAATTACTCCCTTTGATAATGGAGTCAAGCAATTTGATTTCTAATTAAAGTGAAATGACTATAGGTTTAAGGATTGGAATTGGCTCTATGAAGAAGTAGAAAACAAAGTGACAAATTGGTGTTATAGATGGCCCTCTAGAGGATATAGATTGACTTTGATAAAATAGAGTTGGAGGCATTGGCTATGTATTGACATTCACTAACTTATATCCCACCCAATAATTATATAAAATTATAACAAAGGCTCAAAACCATGACCCTTAAATTTTAAGAATGGAACCAAGCTCTACAAAGAGAGCTTTCAACTCCAGGAAGCAAATCAATATTAGTGTTTGTGAATTTTGAAGCTCACAAAGACCCTTACAAGAAACTTAAAAAGCCATGGAAGCATAAAATTGCATCCAATTATGTGTTTCAAGTTCAAGGGCATTTGTAAACACAAATTGAATATCAACAACGTAATCAAACAACTTAAGACTAAAAAAAACAATGGTTTAAATCAATTTAAATATTTAAAAAAAAATAAGAGGAGAAACAACAAACAAAATATTTGAAGTAAGCTTGCCTTAGATAGATTCAACCTTAGGTGTGAATGGTTTATAACTCAAATATCTCAACTCCTTTAATGTCAAATGAAGCGTAGTTTAGAAGCAATATTCCTTCCCTTGAAAAGACACTCCCAAAAGTGATCGAGGCAACCATTTCAAACATTTTTGATGTGGCATTTGTTTCCCTCTTGTCAGCAACTCCTCCTGAAGATGAGAAAAAACATGGAACATTATTAATGTGTTACAAAAAATAAGAAGTATACATAACAAAAACTTTACACCCTTTTCATGTACATACTTTGAATACATCTTCAAAAAAATATTTTATTTTTTAATTAACCCTATTTCAATTTATCAGAGGATTTGTAAAACAACAGTGTATCTATTTTGAATAACAAGCAAGATACAATGAGCATTGGCCTCCCCTTAGTAGTGCAAAGTAAATAGTCGGTTGTGCTCAATAAAACGAAGGCAAGGAGTTGGGGCCATGTAATTGGATGAGACTAAGATATATTTCACATGAGTACACCAATTTTCTAATGGACCTTATGGTTGACCTCCCATTTACAAAATGGTAATATCATCACAAACACTTCATAAAATATTTATAAACATTTATGATTTATATGACAACTTTATAACATATACAATAAGATAGAAAAAATGGAGGGTACTACAAACTAGATAGTAAACAATGTACGTTGTAAAATTTAAGGTTACATTCGAGTCTATGACAAATGCTATATCTAAGCCTAATCAAATTATAAATAGTTCATGATTCATAACAAAACTAAAATGATCTTTTGTTTGTGGCATAGTTAATTTATTTATTGTTTCTATATACCGCAAGGACTACAATTTATTGTTTTTTCTAGATACAATGACTACAAAACAATCTACTCTATTTATTGTAGTTGACATTTTCATCAAAAAGAAATTGTAGGGGGGATGTGCCATAGAAGAAGATTATTCATTATTTCAATGGCTATGAGATTTGTTATGCCTTACATGTTATCATATCATTATTGCATAGCATATAGTAGAATGCAATTCAACACTAATTCAATCTTCTTATATCAATTAATATTACACAACAAGGGGTAGCAAGCGCAAGGGGGTGTTATATGACCCCCCCAGAAATATAGGGGATGTTATATGACTTGCAACTGCAAGTCAAGTACTCTTGGGGAGTAGGAATTGTCTCAAACGACCAAGCAAAAGCTTATGGATTGGACCAATCATTCATCAAGCTCACCAAATTAAAAATGTCATGAACCTAGATCATATTGATAAGGTAAGGGTTTTTCACAATAGTCAATCTAACAACAAGTAAGTGAATCGACAAGCAAACAATGCAACTTAATTGGATAAAGGGTAATAAAAAGATCCATTTGGAACCTAGATCATATTGATAAGGTAAGGGTTTTTCGCAATAGTCAATCTAACAACAAGAAAGTGAATAGACAAGCAAACAACGCAACTTAATTGGAAAAAGGGGTCCTTATAAAGAATGAGGACACCCCAAAACTAAGTTAGGTTCCTTGATCTTGTTCATGCTCCTAATCAAAATGGAAAAGGACCTTAGGCTTCTCGTTAGGTGGCAAAGGGCCTTTGGCTTCTCGTTATTTAGCAAAGGGCCTTTGGGTTTGCCATCTTAAAGATCATTTACTTGTGCTTCAAGAGTGGAGATGTATATATTACCTCAAGACCATGTAACTTTTCGACATCCGTTTCAAGGGCATAAAAGATGAAGCCAATGTCTAAATGCACCATTTCAGGGAATTTTAGCAAAGATTAAAGGTACAATGATACATGTTGCTTGAATGTTCAATTTGAATACCATGTCAATTTGAAACATTGCCTTCTTCTGTAATATTGGGTGACCATTCCTCTACTTTGACAAGGAAAAAATCCTATATGTTGCTATGTTAGCACACTGCCTTTTTTGTCATTTTTGGGGTATGTCCTTGTGTTGTTGTCTATAGAAGCTTTGGTGTTTCTTTGGTCCTATAATAGACTGCCAATCAACAAGCCTACTCTAGTGAAATTCTAGTATTTTTCTAAGGTGAATAGTTTCATGACAAAGTTCATAAGAATATAAGTTACAACCACAACAATGGCAAACATCCCTTGCTTTGGAATTTTTGAGAATAATAGTATCTCTAATATTAAGAAAATGAGGATGAATGCCCGACTAGAGGGCATGGGACAAGCCATCGACTACTTGATTATGTTTGTGATTATATGCTGATGCAATGTATTTACAAGTTGGGCTTTATAATTTCAGCATAAAAGGACTACAAGCACTCCACATGTAATGCTGATGAACTTTTTTCACAGATAGAAAGAAAAGCACCCCTTAACAAAGATCATTTCGTTCCCTTGATATTGAATCTCACACCCGCGGCACCAAATCGTAAGTATTGAGCATCATCACAGTTGAATATGCTTTAGGCTCGAAAATAAAATAGGAAACAGAAGAAACACGGGATGCCATTTGGGATACACAGGCAAGACTTCTTCCGGGGGGGAACTAGTGTGAATAAACAATCAAAACTTAGCACACATTCCCAGAAGTTAAATTCTAATTAGACCTTATTAATTATGCACCCTAAACCTTCGTGCAGTTGGTATAATGCCATGATCCTAGAAAAGATGCCTGTTGTTAACAAACAAAATGTCCGATGTGCAGGCATATTGCCTATATAAGTATTGAGACTAAACTAGATGCAAGATTTTGAACAAATTTAAAATTAAAAAATGGGAGTCAGAAATCCTCCATTCAAAAGGCCTGTGTTTGTGCTTCAGATTTGGGCAAATATATTTGATGTCCAACCTAAACATAAAAAAGTATTGGCGTGGCTATCCTAAATTGTTTGTGAAACACTTACAATATTTTCATATTTCCGAAATGTCATCCAGTTAAGAATTTCCCCAGCTCAATCAAACACATAAACCCATTTTCCCAAAATCCAAAAATATCATAACTCTAGCAAAATCATGGTGTTCCCTATTCTTCAGGCTCTGCAGCGTTCGGTGCTTCAACACTCTAACTAATCAACCCTTAAACGATACTGAGGGCAACCTCCTATTACTGTCAACAAGGTTATGACATGATAACAGCACAATCAACTTGGTATGGAACTAAGAAAATCTTTAGCCCAGAAAAGCGTTAGGGCAAGTCTTAACGAGGGATAAACTCCAAATTCACAGGTAGTATTCCGTTAATGCAGAAACTGATAACTTATTACCTTAAATACCTACTGATCTGCCTAAAAACCAGTTAACTAACTCATTCATTAGCAGTGAAAATAATACATTAATTGGTAGATAGGGCACGTGAGAGTGAAGGAGAAGAGGTGCCATTACCGCCGACCAAAAGACTGGTACTCAGCCCTCAGACCTCTGCGAGAAGAAGTAACTGGATCCTTCCATGGCGGACCACGTATTGGTGATCTTGGCATTGCAATAAAACGCCCTGGGACTTGTTCTGAGAACTCTCACCCCCACCCTTTAAATCCCCTTTAAATCGGATCCCCAGATCGACTGTGCTTGTAATGCATTGCTCAACCCTAACCCTCGACATTTAGGGATGTTATTGCGGAAACCCTAACTCCTCAGCATATGATGTAATTGGAAACGAAAATTTTGACCGTACTGACCCATGGGGTTGGGTTAGTATACATATCAACAAGATTAATATACATATCAAATTGTCATTGTGTAGGGGTACATATCAAATTGTCATTGTGTAGGGGTAATTAGCACACATCTATTTTAAATCTTAATCTATCAAGCTTAGAGAGACATCCAATTTCATCCAATTTCTTGAGGTGTAATTTTTTTTAAAATAAATTTCTTACATGTCCAAAAGAGTTTACTCAAAAAAAAAAAAAAAAAAAAATCCAACATTGATTTTTTAATTATTTTTTATTTGTGTTTTAATTTTTTATTATAATATAATTAGCAAAAGTTGAATATTAGAAAGAGAACCACAAATAAAATAGAACTATTTTTACAATTACTGAAATGTTCTAAATTTGTCTTTTGAATTTAAACAACATAATAACTTGTGAAATGTTTTGATTTTCTCTTATCAATTTGAACAACATAATAACTATTAATTCTTGTTGTACACAATGCACTATTATTTTCATTTAAAAAAAGATGGATTTTGTTGGAGTATTTGGAACCACACACAAGCGTAGATTCGAGCCCATAGGAGAATAAACAATTGGGATGGTGTGCACTCATGCAAGTATGAAATTGAAGCATGAAAATATAGTGAGTCGTCACTCTGGGCATTGTTAAGTTCCACAACCCAATCTTCCCACTAAGTAAACATTTCAATGGTACTATAATTATTCGCAATGCATCAAGTAATTGTTTCAACTTCCAGGAAGGGTCGAGAACAAGTTGTGAGTCTTGCATCAACCATTTCGTTACTTGTTTCAACTTCCAAGAAGGGTCGAGAACAAGTTGTGAGTCTTGCATCAACCATTTCACCAGAGAAATGGTTATACTTATAACGTAATTAAAAGTAAGTGCAAATTAGATGAATATACCTACCTTCGGCTATGAATTCTATTAATGTTCTCATAGGCCAACTATTCAAAATAGGCATCGTATTTTCAATCTTCATGAAGAAATTGTCACTTACCTATAAAATAAACTAATTTCATGTATTATCATAGTAGTTATTTGATCACCACTAGCCATGAATGGGACATGAGCATGGAAATAATAGTGTTGTTGTGCTCAATCTATGGAAATAAAATGAGAAGGCATGAAAAAAAAACTATTCATTCTAAAGCAAGTGAAGCAGATCAATAAAGCACATGAACGAGATCGTTGTAGGAGAACAATTGTTAGTCAAAGGACTGTCAAACCATTTATTTATTTATTTTATTGAATATATGGACGTACCTGTCATCTTGTTTTGGTCAACGATTATACTCATTCATGGATGTGATCTCTACACATAAACTACCGTCTTCATTAACTCCATCCATACTATCATTGTTCCTCCCGCCTGTCATCCTCAATGGAAGAGAGATTTAGTGGACACCCTATGAAGGACTATAATCCACTTATCAATCTAATGGCCTAGTGCCTTGCTTCAACCTTCCCAGAGGACACATTAAATAACAACTAGTTTTGGTTTTAGTACCACATGGATAGCACTATAAAGCATGCACGAGGGCATTTGTGATGGCTACCCAACACTGGGCACGGATTTCAAGCTTGGATTAAATTACTAGAAAATATAATGGTGTTATGATGAGTAGACATGTCATTACTTGGCCATAAAGATATGCTATGTAGAATAGGCCACACACATTGAACTTACTAGCTCGTTTAAGACTATCGAATGCCCTTGAAAGCCAAGACTTATACCTTACCATACAGTTTTATTTTATTTTTCTACGATTAAGCTTACACTTAGCATAAAGCACGGTAGAATTAATTTACACTAATTAGACTACCATTTCAAAAACCCTTGCATGTAGCCCACGTAGGGCATACATGGGGCTCCATCACGTTCTCCAGGTCAAGCTCGTGGTCAAGTAGTGCCGGAAGTCAGGTTCGGTCCTTTAGTATAGCTCTCCTACTAGGGATGGCGGCCCTCCCCTTGTTGCTAGGGTTTGTGGCCCTCTCCTGGTGAGCGTGGCTCTTTACAAACTAGTCACAAGAGCTGCCAGGTATGAAAACATTGGTATCTCTACTTTTGCACAGCACGCATAGGAGGAGGGCGATTCCTTCTTTCTTAGTTTGATTTTTAGTGCTCTCACAGTTTTATTGTGTGCCTTAGATACGTGTTACCCATTGAATATCCAGTCCATTCCATTTGCATTTCTCTAATCTCATTTTGAATTTACTTCCAGTATCGTAGTTATCAAGCTAAGCAATACTGTTAAAATTATGTTGGGTTGTTTTTTTGTTATAATACTAATATACAACCTATGCGCTACGTCTTTCCATTTTCTTGGATTCATCACTGTATTTTCAACTTTATACTCATGTGAGTGCATGCTGTCCAAATTGTTTATTCTCATGTGGGGTTGAATATACACTTGTGTGTGGTCTCGACTTGTGGCAATGAGGCTTGAGATCCTAAAATGGCTTGTATAATGTATTAGTGATAAATTCAATCGTTGAGTCCTAAACGATTCAAATCCAATATGGGAGAAAACTTGGGCGAAAATAAAATATTTTTTTTAACTTTGCACGATTTGAGTAGAGATATTCATCCTTGGAAAGAATACTCCTTTATCCGTCCTTGGAAAGAATACTTCTGTTATTTCATATTTGATTTTGTTTTTCCTCCTCTTCTTTTTTTTCTAAAACAATTACTTGATATCTCTGACCTTAATGACATTGATAGTGATTTCTAGAATTTTGGGGATGTCCGCTTTGCAATGGAATTAGCATATAGATATAAATATTTCATATTTTCACCAACTCTAAATACTTTGGGTTGCAGACACTTGGGAAATGGAACCCTCCATCACCGAGGTTAATAAAATGAGTGTTGTTTTTGTTTGTTTAAATTTATGTAACATGCAAGTCATTCAGTTTACACTTTCATTGTTTTGTAACATATTTATGTCTCTCAAACTAAAAGTGTTGTAACTTATTAAAAAAAAATTGTGTATTACTCACGCAAGTTGAAACACTCCATTTAGAGGAAACAAAACCTGGAGATATATTAAAGTTGAAGCTTCAGCTTTCGCATGGCAATAATACTCCTTAAGACTATATGTCTACGGGTTAGTGTGGATATTTGTTTGGCAGTGTAATATGGCTCTTGAGACCTTCCTTTGACATGATCTTTACTTTGATCATTCAACATGGCGCTTGGCTTCGATGATGGAAGAGGTGTAAATTTGGGAGATGGCTTAGAGGGATTTCTGCTGTAGTGGTAAAAACTGCAGATGCCCCTCTTACGCATATCAAACTATTGATACAAACCAGGATGAAATGTTGAAGTTTGGACATATTTCTTAGCCATACACTCAAGTAAAAACAGTTTTTCATATAATTTTTTTGTTTTTTTTCTCATTTGAGCCAAGATGTGAACTTTAGATTGTAAGTGATTATGTGGTTTGAACATAGGCTTTGAACTTTGCTGAGGATTACTTCAAGAGCTTCTTCGATTTTAATCAAGAGAGGGATGGTCACTATAAATGGTTTGCTAGAAACTTGGCCTATGGTGGTGCAGTTGGTGCATCTTCTTTGGACTATGCTCAAACTCGGCTAGCTAATGATGCCAAGGATACATAGTGCGCTCTAAGCATGCTCAGAACGCGCTTTTCCATCACCAGTCTATCTATCTATACATTCACGTGGTTAAGAGGAGCTTTGTCTACTTTGCTTTTCCAAAAGTGTGAAAAAAAATCTATCTTCCAATTTCTACATATAGAAATTGATAGTCGATGTTGTTTCTGGACACAGTGCATTTATATTAAAAATAGTTTACAATCTCTATCAGTACATTCACATTCACGTGGTTAAGATAATGCTCTTTAAGTTTTGCTTTTCCAAAACTGTCTCTGCCATCTTCTACTTACAGAAACAGATAGTCGATGTCGTCGAGAGACAATTTAAAAGGATTCTTGATGTTTACAAGAAAACATAGAAATATCATGGTCTTGTTGGTCTCTATCGTAGGTTTAACATAGGTTGTGTGGGAATCGTAGTCTATCATGGGTTGTATGATTCTTTGAAGCCAGTTCTGAAGCTAGTTGTTTCGGTTGGAAACATTCAGGTATGATGCATTTCTTGAATCAAATTTAACGTAGAATCATTTTAACATACACTAACCTTCTACTTTGATATGTGGTGCAGGTGAAGCAAGCAACGTTTCTTCTGTGTAGAGGTTCTTCAGAGTGTGTAGGTGCAGGCATTGTTCAATGTTCAGAAGCAAAAGCAGTAGATGACTAACAAATGACTTAGGAACTTGAGCTAGCAACGTAAGGAAACAATTGAATGCTAAACAATAAGGTAGTCCTTCTGCATTAAAGGAGGCCAGTTGTGGGTTGGAGGTTCTAGTCCAGAGGGCTGGTAGTTGTGATGCATTTAAGTTGGCAAAGAAAATTTAATTCAACATGGAATGAATCAACTGTAGCACATCGTCTCATTTGGGAGTTTGTAGATCAGATAGCCCAACCTATCCCAATCATCGGATGACAATCCGACAGCTAAAAAATAAAAATAAAAACAAATTCGGAGAGACGACTCCCACTTGTAAAACGCCTTACGGCATAAATATTCCATTTCTACTAAAAAATAGCAATTTCACCTTGAGGTGCAATAAAAGAACGCCATATTTGAAACTGAAGCAAGGAATGTTCTTTTTCCATGGGCTCAAGCATAATCTCTCTCGACCTTTGGTTGGACATTTGAGTTTTGGATTGATGCGCAATGCACTTGTGTTGCATGGACTTTCCATGGGTTTAGTGAATAGATCATGGCTTTGACTCTTGATAGTCGACTGGTTAAGGGCTTAGACATATGGTTTAAAAGGCATGGTTTACATGATTTTTGGGCACTAGAAAAGGGGTTTTGCCCTTTGAACAAGGGTTTCGAGAGCCCGGTCAATTCCCTCATTACCCATTTTTTATTTGTATTAACTTGCTACATGGTGCATCCATAACTTTCTTTTAATACATATGATGTATATTTCAATTAGAACAAAGGACTCAAATGAAGATTAATTGCATCTTATAAAAGAATCAAGTCTTATTGAAGGAATACTAAGTTTAGTCAATAACGAAGTTATGTGCATGATGGAAATATTTCATCCTTGACACAAGCCACATGCATGTTACAGTATTTCCTTTTTTTTAATTTTTTTTTGGTATAAACACACACATATATTAATATAACTATAACCATGCATGAGAAATCCCTTGCGATTTCACCATCGTCCACAAGTGATATTCAAAGAAAAAATATATATTTACTATTTCATGCAAAAATGAGAAATATGCACGGATATGTGCTTATAAGTAAATATATTAAAATGATGGAGGTTGCTATTATAACAAGGGTTGCAGAGCAACTTAGTCCCTGCTTAAATGAAAATGTTAATTAATTAAATTAACATGTAAATTATATTAAATTGTGGAAGGCGAAGAAAAATGTTAATTAATTAAATTAACATGTAAATTATGTTAAACTGTGGAAGGCGAAGAAAAATGTTAATTAATTAAATTAACATGTAAATTATCCTCCTGACCTACAACTCTAGCAAACAACAATGCAAATTCCCAATATCGTTATGCTAAACCTGCAACTTCTATCATGGATGCTTTAACGCCTTCAAGAGTTGGTAGTTACATGCTAGTGTCGATTGTTGTCTATATAATAGGCAAATCCCCTTGCAACCAATTTTAAAATAATATATAGTGCCTTGTCTGGTGGATGATAATCGACTGTTGGTTTTAGTTTTGAGAACATTTATTTGATTGCTATAAGCTAATTGAATTGAATGGATGGGTGACTGCTGGGCTGCACTAATTAGATCATAAACAATCCATTTAGGAAAGAAAAAATGCTTGGTTGACATTTTATGAATGGAGTACTCCTTCCTTGTTAATGTTGTAGCATTCTAATTTTGTTTACTTGAAGCATGGGTATTTCCCTTGTTAATGGAATCAATGGCCATTCATTAATTCTCTTGGCTATTCTATAATTCTAGACCAAGAGCCGATTTGTCTACTTGAAGGGGCAAGATAAAATCTATTTATTTATGTACCAGGTTTAATGCTCTTTTTGACAACGAGACCCTTAAATGGCATAGATTCTAATCAAATAGGGAACGTCATCCTGAATCCATAGGTAACGCCCCTGTTCTACATGAAATGATGGCAATTCCCTGTTCTGCATGAAATGATGGCAATTCCCTCAGAATTTGGCCACCACCACCATGACAACCCACAAAGGAATCGGCCTTAAATTGTGGTTGAAGACAATATCGTGATTTGTGAATACGTCTAAAACAAAAACCTGAGCAATGACAGATTTGTCCAAGGCTATGCCAAATGTACCGCTTATAGACTAAGTGTTAACAAGTGTTACTTGTACCTGCGCTTTTCCCATATAATCTTTCCTACGAAGTTTCTAGACTATGCCATAATAAATCCACGTTAATTGCAGTGAATTACATCAACTTTTTTGATTGCTTGACTAGGGACGTTCTATTTGACACACAATTGTCATTTGTATATATTAAAATAAAAAAGGGGTGTATTATATATGCGGATTGTGCCCTTAAGTAGGAAGGTAATATTAAATTCTTGTGCATGACAGTGAATGATTATAACAAAATAAATGATAGTGATCGTAGATGCCACCATTTATATGTTCAGGGAGTAAATGGGGAACTAGTGTATGATTGGGAATCTACGCTTTAAGCCATCGGCATGCACATGCCTTGAGTTCCACGTATCCTAATCTGCCATCCACATAGCTTAAACATGCATGTTAACCCTGAAAAGATCTAAAAACCTTGGAGGAATGAAAACAATTTCTTCAGTTGCATCTATGAAATTTTTACGTCGAATGGAAAGGGAAATTCAGAATGTGAGAGGAAACCATATCATCCTTTGGGAAAAGTTGTTGCAGTCAGATATTTTTTGCACTACATTTGGATTGAGAATTGTCAATACTTTGCAATGCAAGCTTGGTCAGTTTTTGCAGTACATCTGGATTGAGAATTATCAATACACTGTGATGCAAGCCTTGGCATGGTTGCCTCCCATCCACGAGTAGTAGCTACTCAAGGAAATATGCCAGCTATTGTAAATATTAATTCCATCCACAGAGAGTAAAAAGACCTGCACAATTTCATCCAGATAAATATAAGAATACCAATTAATCTTTGCATGCAATCAACAAACTAAATGTCAGATCTAAAAGCCAATAATAATAATAAGAGTTTTCAAGAAAAATGAAGTAACCTAACAGGTTCAATTTTGAACTGCATGCTCAACCTGGTATCTGATTCCATTAAATGATTATTCCATTGATAAAATCATATTTGGCTTTTTAATAGGCAGGGTTGGTTGAGCTCAGAAGAATACTTTCTTGTTTGGATGGCAAGAACGATTGATTGTTCGGGAAGGATGGCCTGGATGGCCAACAACGTTTCTAATCTAGGATGGACAACATATAATTTGTTATCCGAGATAGGAAGGGGGTGTTCAGTTCAGCCTAGATTAGCTACTGCCCTCGAGAATCAACGTTAGAAGAAACCGCAACATACCCCAATATTGTAATAGCACGTCGAAGGAGGAAAGTAGTGATACATGCCCCAAATTGCATGCACCATACATGTGTCATGATTGTTTCATGCACCATGCACTATGAAATCGATGACTTGATCATTTCGTTGCTTAAAGTCATCGTGAAGAGACAACTTGAAAATTAAGATAGCACCACGAAATAGTTAATCAACAAATTCTTATATGTGGCAAAAGTAATAAAACCGAGGAAATTATTTACCGAGGAATGTCCATTTGTCCACTGAAATGTCCTAATCCCATCACAAAAGCACTAATGCAGAGAAACAAATTCATTGAGAATTGCACTCAATTCCAAATACTTAGCTAAATTTCAGTAGCATTCGAATCCATGGCCTCTTATGGTAGTGGTAAATGGTAATTGCCAAATGGAATTTTACGGTGGTCATTGCACTGGATAGATAATTTTACTATTGCCAGGATTCTTCTAACCCACTAAAACTCTATTGGGTTTTATTGTTAATTCAATTGCTTCTTTCCTTTCGTTTAAACCCGAATGTAGCACTGACAATACTGTACTGCTCCCCTCTTCTGCAAAGGAGGTAAGAGGGCTCGTTTATCTACATATGTTTTCATTTAATAGTAAACTGTGAATTTGTTGGTAAGACAATAACAAATATATTTATATCTATCCTGATTTATATGAATTCATAATTTAGTCAATATTGCTCAATTGTGCTGGCAATCAAATCATATGTAGAAATGAGACTAAGATGTATGCAATTTTGGAAGATTAACTGGTGAGTTACAGGAAATAAGCAGAACATGCAAAGCTCAAGAAGAAGACAGGCAATTGGATTTTTGTTAGCCACGAACCTGCTCATCCGGACCACGTTGCCAAGATGCTAGTTGCTCATAGTTTCAATAATGGGGGTCTCGTTTTCAGGTTCGAGCACTTTGTCACTTTATACTGGATATGGATTGCTCTGATAGCTCGACAGCTCAGTGTTCAGTGCCCTCTGCAATTTCCACAATTATGACTGAAGTTAGAATCTGCAAGTGCAAAAATTACATTACAGGTGTGTAATGACATCTAGTTTTTAGGATGGCCAAACTATGGCTAATTTGAAAGGGACACTTGCATAGTGACTAGGATCCCCAAAATAGGCATTGGATATACCACTCCGTGAGTATAAAGGATAAATTTCGGAAAGGAATTGAGCATGAAGGAATTGACTGGAGGCTACAAGGTGCTAAAGGTCATGGCCGACCTCAAATATGATGTAAATATAATGACAAATAAGACTTGGGAGTCCATGGGCGGACTGAGATCTGTCTTCTCACCAATTTAGCTGCGATTTGCCAACCAGTTGTGAATACTTCTGATATGCGATTTGGTTTGTGGGATATGTCTAGAGATTTGGAGTGGCTTCTCTTGGGTCAGTGCAGCTCCATCTGCTTCTTGACACCAATTCAATATTAGAAGTTCTGGTGCAAGGAAGAAAACCAAATCAACAAAGGATAGCAAATTCTTTAATCAAATTTTCCAAGCAAAAAATACAAAAAATAAAGGGGAGATACAAAAACTCTAGGCCGTCTCTTGAGTCATTCTGAAGATTGGGTTGACGAGGTCCTAAGTGGCTTGATTCCTGATGCCTTCTAGATTAAATTGCTACTGCAATTTTTCCCTCAATTGGGAAGGGGAGGGTGGTGGAGGTGTTTGTACCTGTGTCACGAGGTCCTCGGTGCTGCTGTAATCCTATATTCGACTCACGGTATGATTCTTCCAATATCACTTGAAAATGTTTTCAGTAAAATTCCAGTCATATATCGATATATGCAATGTTTGCGATGTGAAGAACAAGATGGGGAAGCACTCTGTGTGTATATATATGTATATATATAAATAACATACTCCATATTTTTTACCTTACCAAGCAATGGCGGTGCATGAACCTGCAACAAGTAAGACGGTGCAACCCTGCAGGAAGGCGGTGCAACCCTCAATCGTGGCGCAATTTCTTGATCTAGAACAAGGTTAGATGTCAGGCCTGTCATGATTTTAAATGCCTGCATTCACTAAGCACCTTGACTTCCAATGACTACGCCGTTGGCTCGGCAATAACGGGTAAAAGTACAATCCAATAGCATTTGAGAAAAATAATATGTATTCTAATAATCAATGCCTAAATTAACAACATATTGCAAAAACTTTGGAATATATCAACAAACATGAAAAGTCAAACAACATCTAATAAAAAGTCAACGCATATCGAATACAAGAGTTACCCTGGCCTTCGGCAGGGACTAATAAGCACACACTTCATTGAAGATGGTGAATGTGAAATGTAAAATGCAGCCCATCCCCTTGCTTAGATATTACTTGTACATTATAGTACACGTTGGCATGCTAGAAATTCATATGGACATCTCCCATTTACTCATGCTTCTTTACAATCAATCTTATCGAAAGGATCACGATGAACAAATTATTTATTTATTTATCTATATATAGATAAGTCGTTAGATACATCCATTTGCATTTATGAACTAATATGTTTATCTAATAAACTCTTAATAATAGTTAATAATTAATAACTTTTAAGAATAGTTAATAATTACTTTTAATCATTTTATTACAATAAGCTACATGTAACAACTATGTATCAATTTTATTATTATTTTTTTCAGCAAGGGAAAAAAACCATACTATTGTTATTCAATAATCGAATCAAATAGTACAAAAATTATCCATGAAACTCCAAGGTTCCATACTCCACAAAAAGACTAGGATAACATAATTTACCGATACAAAAAAGAAACACTACGAAAACCTCATATCCTAGATCTCAACAAGTGACTGGATCCCAAAAAATGATCCAAAAAAAACAGAGACCAAGTAAAAAAAAATATATAACTCCTTTGTCTTGCACGCAAGACTCCAACCATTCCTCCCAACATAAGAACCCTTCAGATCCCTCAAAAGCCTGCTTGGACAGTTTATCTGCAAAGGAATTATGCTCTCTATATATGTGTTCAAAAGATATGAAAGCATGCCTAGAGATCTCAAATCTGGTACGTATACACCAATGCCAAAGTGCCATAACATTAAGACATAATTCATTTGTGGCCCATTTTATGGTCACACGTGAGTCCCCAAATACCTTTAGATTTACTAATCCAAAAATATTCGCCACTTTCACAACACACCATAAAGCCAATAATTCAGCTTTCATATTTGTCCCCCGACCACCATTTAGAAGCAAGGTAAAATAATGATCATCATTTAAATAGATTACCCCGCCTGCAGCACACAGACCATTACGTGCAGCTCCATCGAAAAACAAGACCGGCTGTGTAACAATTAAAGAAAAATGACTGATTCTTGCCTCTCTTCTCGGATCTTCTTCCATCTGGTATATATGGAGCATCTTAAGAACAATCAGTGCGCAAACATCAGCCACAGGAGTTTGACCTTGGAATAAAGCACGATTCCGAACAAACTAAATTATCCAGGAAATAAAAATAGGCAGAAAAAGTGGAGTGTTGCCCTCTTGAACCCAGTTAAGCAGACAATGACCAAAGTCACCACCTTTCCAAAGCAAATTAAGTTTTAAATCAGAGCAACAGAGTTTCCAAACTGTTTGCATGAAGTTGCAATCCACAAAGAGATGGATGATAGACTCATAATCTTTTTTACATAAACAACACCAATTTGGACCTATCCATCCCCTTCCGATCAGATTGTCCCAGGTCTTAAGACTTCCATCTAAGACATGCCATAAGAAGCATTTGATTTTTAAAGGAAATGGCCATTTCCAAATTCGTTTGTACCACCAGTGCTGTGGGAATATACACCTGTCTTGAATCAATCTATTACACGCTGCCCTGGCCGATACAGTTCCATTCTTTGCATTCCCCTTCCACACAATTTTATCACCGTCAACAGATAAAGAAACCCCCACAAAGTTTAGAGATTTGATATAAAAATCCCATTCAAAAGCCAGACTACCTGTAAGGCCGAGATCCACAACTGATAACCATCTACTTTCCACAACAAAGATGTTTCTTTTTTGTATCGTGTCCAAAGTATAAAAACCGGTTCTATTTAGTAATAAAATCAGTCTATCAGACAGTGTATAAGAATCCTCTAACCCGAGGATAGGATCCACCCATATCAAAACATTAGAGCTAGAGCCAACCTGCCAACAAACATCAGAAGCAAACCAATCATAAACTTTTAAGAGTCCTCTCCAGATTGGAGACATTTGGCCTCTATGCTTTTTACCATTTCTCATCCAACTGATAACATCAATCTTGATATATTTCCCCTGTAAAACTCTCGACCATACAGTGTCCCCAAATAAACCACGCCATAAACTTTTAAGGCGCAATGACATACTGAAAATTCTCAAATCCTTTAAGCCCCATCCTCCAAATTTTTCAGGCCTCGATAGTGTTTCCCATCTAACCATTACTAACTTCGACCGCTCATTCCTTCCAGACCACAAGAAATTAAAAAAAAGCTTTCTAATAGAATTCAAAATAAAGGCCGGAACTTCCAGAAGTGAGAACCAGTATACTAGAATGGTAGATAAAACAATTTTTACTAAAGTAAGCCGACCCCCAATTGACAGAAGCCGATATGACCAGTGATCTATACGCTTCTCCATCCTTCGAATTAACCATCTCCAATCATTAATAAGATAGTTATTCAGTTTAAAAAAAAAACCCAAACATTTGAACCCCTTGTCAATATTACAACACTTATACGGCATAATCACTTCAATCTCTTTTAGCCGAGAGTTGTCCACATTAAAATGAAAAAAGCTGGACTTTGATAAACTAAACTTCATACCTGAAACCTTGCAGAAAAAATTCAAAATATTGTTATATATACGCCATTTAGTAACAGAATCAATCCCAGCTAACAGAACATCATCCACAAATAGAAGATGAGTCAGATAACAATTGCGGTCCAGCTTGATACCTTTGATCAGACCCATTTCCTTTGCTTCAATCACCAATCTGCTTAGTCCATCAATAACCAGTAAAAAAGGTAATGGAGACAAAGGGCAACCCTGCCGAATCCCTCTTGAACACTGAAAAAAAGATGAAGGAGCTCCATTAACCAGAACCGCAATATTCATAGAAGAGATACATGCCATTATCCAGTTTAATACTAAAGGAGGGATGCCAATTTGGATCAAAACCAGTCTAAGAAAAGACCAATTTACTTGATCATATGCTTTTTCAAGATCCAACTTTAATATCAGAGCCTTCAACCTGCTGGAATTAATGGAATGCAGGAGTTCCTAAGTAACCCCAATGGCATCATGGATTTGCCTATTCCGTAGAAAGCCAAACTGTTCAGCGGTAATGTGTGACGATAGAGCAAACTTTAAACGTTGTGCAATAATTTTTGAAATGATTTTATAAACTAGATTGCATAAAGCAATAGGCCGAAAATCTCCAAATGAAACAGGCATATTACTTTTCGGGATTAAAGTAATACAAGTGGAATTGAGGGCTCCAGATATAAAACCATTTAGTCTGGTAAACTCAACCATTTCCAATAAATCCTTACCCAAGACATCAAAGAAATTAAGGTACACCTCCACCGGCCAACCGTCTGGGCCAAGACTCTTTTCCTTGGCAAAACCCTTTAGAGTGTGTTCAATCTCATCAAGTGTAACTTCCTTGCCCAACTCTCTAGCTTCTTGATCACTAAAGAAACGAGGATAGAGTCTGGATAACCTTATCTGATCAAGTAAATCACAGTCACCAATCTCTTTATACATGTTACCAAAAACGTTTACAGCCTCAGATTTTAAAGAATCTAAACCAGAGACTATAATGTCATTTTCTTCTTGAATTTCCCAGATGGTATTTAGATTCCTTCTAGCAGAGGCAAAGGAATGAAAATTTTTATAATTCTTATCTCCATGAGCAATCCATATAGCCCTACTTTTCAATCTCCATTCCATCTCCTCCTGATGAAGCAACTCCTCCCTCTTGCGCTCAAATTTCTTCAAAGCTTCAAAACCCTCACTATTAAGAGTACCAAAGAAATTGTCAGAATGATAGAGTTGGATAGAGATCTCCAGAGATTTCAGCTCTGCAATATCATCACTTTTTCTCTTCTTAATCCACCCAGTCGTGGCTTCTTTAAGTTTTCTCATTTTAAGATAGAAGAAGTCAACTGGATTGTTGAACTCAATATCAACATTAACCCAGAATTCCCGAACCATGTCACAAAAATCCTTGTCCATTAACCATGAGCTATTGAACTTAAATGGATAATGAACCTTTTGACCATACTCATCCAGCTGAAGCACAATAGGCCAATGATCCGATAATTTAACATCATGTACCCAAGAACGATACTTCTGGAAGTAACCAAGAAAGGAAGTTTTAACCAAAAACCGATCCAACCTCTTATGAACCCATTCACTGGAGCATCTACCATTCGTCCAAGTTGGCAATAACTTTGCTGGAACCACATCCATAAAGTTATTTTCAGTAAAGAAATCAACCATAGAGTCCAGTCTAGCAGATGAACCCCACACTTCAGAAGCCGACCTTGTAAAATTAAGGTCACCTGCAATGATCAAATTTTCAATTCTCAGAATACCAGAGAGTTTTAAGCTCTCCCAAAAGCTCTGTCTCTCTTTATAAGGAGCGTAACAATTAAGGATAGAAATCTTCAGATTCAGACCAATACATACACCATCTATCAGTATACCCCACTGAGACTTAAAAACCTTAAAAGAAAACAGATCAAGATTCCATGCCACGACAAGACCACCCGATAACCCAGAAGAACGGGTTACCGAGACCTCCCACTTAGGACATAAACCCCCCAACTTCAAAATAGCAGCACTGCTGGAACACATCGATTCTTGCACCAAAATTATACCCGGGCAAATATCTGATATAAGGTTAGTCATGGCCTTTGCCCTCGAAGCCTTCACTAACCCTCGCACATTGACAGACATAATAGACATTAAGAACCAGATGAGCAGGGCATCCTTGCTCTAAGGCCCTTATCAATAGAAACACCACCGCTCAAATCTAGTCTGTCAGCGACCAATAAATACGAATCCTCAACATGACTTTTACTATTTTCTCCCCCCTTCTTTTTTCTACCTCGTCTAATAGTAACATTCTGAAATTTTAAAGAATGGAGAGGATTTGCATCTGACTCAGGAATGGGATTTTTTGAGAAAATGGGGAGAGTTGATAGGGTTTTTGTAACACCCTCTACAACAAACCCACATTCCTCTAAAATACCAGAATCATCAATGTTCTCAACATCATTCAGGTGAGCTACAGATTTCTCAGGCGACACCAAATCCACAGTCAAAGGATACTGCAAGTCATACTTACTAGCTTCAGAGACCAAATTTGAAACCAAAGGTTCCCCATCCCGGGACACCCCCCCCAAATTAGTAGCCAAAGGCTTAACAATCCGTGACTCCCCTCCAGAAGACAACATATCCAACTCAGACGTCAAATTACAAGCCACAGATAGTTTCTCCCCTTCCTTATTTTCAACAGTTACATGATTATGAACAAAAGAGGGGGAAACAATCCCATGTCGTAGAATAACTTCACCCTTTTCTATACGAAAATCCAAATCCTTCTCCATTACTTCAGCAAATTCAAGTTCATCTTTAGAAACATCAGTATATATAAATTCAGGAATAGACTTACACTTACCCTTTTCAATAGTCAGCGGGCCTGATCCATTCTATGCTGAAGGGAATGAATCCTGGTAGCCAAAGGAACGACGACCCCTAAAGAGTGGGCATTTCGCCTGTACATGTCTCGTTGCCCTGCAAGAGAAACATCGAAAAGGAATCCTGAAAAAATCAAGGCGCTGCTTCCAAATTCTTTGCCCCCAAACAATCTCAACTTCTGCAGGAAGCCCTAAACCCACATCAATTTCCACCAAAACCTTTGCATATCGCCTATCCATGCCGAAAAGGTTTTTTTTATCCAACCTAATAAACCTCCCAACACTGTTAGCCAACCCAATAATCACTTGTTCAGTCCAGAGTTCAATAGGGAGTCCAGGTATCAGCATCCAAAGATGCTTGATACCCTGCTTCTCAGAGATGGGATCAAAAGAAAGATGCCAATGCTTTAAAAATAAGGACCCATCTTTAAATAACCATGTATTTGCCAAAATCTGAGGCAATACAGCAGCCTCCGGGAACACAAACAAATTCCACCTATTCATCAAAAGATTTATCCTGGGGATCATATTTGTCAAAGGAACCCAATGTTTCTTTACCCAATCAATAATCTCCGATTTCGAACTAGAAGCATATTCCAGATGACCCACAAGAGCACGGCCCGCCAACATCTCTATTCTATCTAAGTTTGTGTCTTCTGCAATAACATACCGGTCAAGATGCTCCCGAGCTTTATAAGTCTTCATCCTTCTCCGAATTTTTGCGCGTTCCCCATATAGGTTTTGATTTTTCTGCCCAGGTTTTACATCCGAGAGAGATGAACACTTCGGACCGAGACCAGAACTCCCCGGAATAGATAATCCATGTTTTATATGATCTATTATATACGACAATTTACATTTAATAACTAATAAGTTTATCCAATAACCCTTAATCATAAACCATTTTATTACAATAAACTACCTATAGCAACTCTTTATCATATTAACCTAAAATTTATTTTTGTATAAAATAATGCTCTATAATCTTCATAACCTAAAATCTTCAAATTGCATTCCGAATCGGAATTCACTTCCATATTGTAATTATTAATACGTATGTAATTTAGAATTTAATAACTCATTTACATCAAATAATATGGAATTCCAATAATGGTTAACTCTTCAATGGACTAATGCAGATCACCATTCTTTCGCCCTTGGCTCACTGTGATAATCATTCAATATGAATGCAGCGAACAAGTATACCCTAGATTTTCTTGTATATATATCATTCGAGCACACTAATGTAATAGATGAATTTAGGTTATAAATGTTAAAAAGAAACAATGATATTTATATTTCTTAATTTGTTTGCCTGATAGTTGATCACCACAAATCATAAGTCCTACCTTTCCTAGTGCGTTACAACTATTAAACACCTAATTCCTATGCCATTTTTTTTCCCGCAAAAAAAAGCATACTATTGATATTCAATGCTGGATCAAATAGTACATGATGAGAACATTCATATGCTATCCTCTCAAAAAATATTGACCAAGTTTACCAATAAGTCCCTGATCAACAAAAGACAAACTAAGTACAATATCCAAGAACCAAACTAGGAGAGCCAAAAAAGGTAAGATGAGATGCAAAATTAAAGGTAAGATGAGACGCAAAATTAATTATATTATTTATTTAATATGATAGATGCCTCGATTCAAGCAACCATGGTCAACTTGGACTCCCTTGTACATGTAATAATGATCGACCCAAACAAAATTTTCAAAAATGTGAAAATTGTGCTGATTCTAGCTAGTAATGGGTGGCTAGAGCATGAGAGCATAAATTCTCGAAATAAACCAAGAGATAACTCCTCTCTTTAGCTCATAAAAAAGTGGCTAAGGCATGAGATCCAGGTGCCTTCTTGATCATCTTCCCAGTAACTCGCCACGTAGAAAACTGACAACACAAAAGAAGACCGACCTTTCTCTCAACCACGACCTGTCTCTCCCTCATTTATCATTTCTCTGCATGAGGTGTTTCATGCCAATTAAGAATAACAATAAAATAAAAAAATTAATTAATTAATTTTAACACTAAGTTCAAAACTAAAGCAAACCCTAATATATATTGTTGCATGAATGCCACACGACTTTCCCCACAGGTAAGAACAAATAAAATAAAATAAAAACAAATCGAGAGGGGATGGGTGTAAAAGCCTTCCCCACTTCTTACCCCTGCTCATTATTCCTACCAATTTTTTTTTCCCTAGGCAACTAGCTCCGGTCCATTAATAGCTCCAACCATTAGTTGCAGTCGCTGGTAATAGGAGTTCCACTTCCTAGCGTTGGCTCAAGGTAAAAAAAATGTCTTGCCTTCTGAGTTACTGAAGGGATGGATTCATAGCCTATGCCCTTCCCTCCTTTCTCTGCTTCTCTCTATGTAAGCAAGACACATTCTGCACTTGTCTGCACTTGTTTTGGGTATGGGCTCGAGTTTGGAAGGTGGCTTTGAGTTGTGCACAATGTTTGGATCTGGCTTTCTAGGTTCACTTGTGTAGACGCGTTTTGCCTTATACTTCACTCTTCAGCTTGGATGATGGGCGCACTTGATACTTGGTTATGCATTGGCCTGTTTAGCTTTAGCTAGACTCTTGGCTTGGCATTTGATGTTTAGTGTTGGGACTCGCCCTGTGTTCCTGCAGCTATGGCTACAATGCGAGTCCTTAAAAGAACATAGTTTGTAACATTCATTGAATGTTAGTTGAGTTGCAAAAATAATGACTGGTAGGTGCACACGACAAACCAAGACTCAATTGGTAGATGGATGCTCAAGAATGTAAATTTTTTAGTTGTTATGGCAGGATGCAGGCTCGAGACAAAGGGGAAAAGTTCTTTTGATGCCATTGGAGGTAACACACTTTCAAACTGGGAAAGAGCATTGAGGCTCTCTTTATTTGGAATAGTCACTCACTTGATCGGTACTTCATGCTTAATGGGAGGAGGATGATTGGTCCATGCTACCATCAAAATGAGGCACTGAGATGGCAATTCTAGAGCCTTCAACCATCGGTAGAGCCTTGATATCTGGTAGAAACCATGTATGCAGGCCTGTTGATGTATCCTCCAAGGCACCCCGTCGCCTTGAAAGAATAACTTGCGAACTTGATTGAAGGGGGAGACATCCGTAGGAATCTCTTGTATTTGGATTGACCGGGGGTTTAGTCCAATAGCTTCGAAAATAGAGGTATGCGAACCACGTCTCCTACCTAAAAGTCTTTGTTAGCAATTGAATGTATATCAAACCATGCTGGTGCTTATGAATTTCAAGTTTTGTTTTTTATCTTTTTTCCTCAAGTTTCAGGAGGGTATCAATGTTGAGTTGCATGATTTCTTACAAAACCAGGATGAAATGTTGAAGCCTAGATGTATTTCTGAGCCATACATTCAAGGAAATACAACTTTTCATATATGTTTTTTGTGTAGATTGATATAAGTTATTGTTATTTTCTTGTTTGAGCCAAGATGTGAACTTTAGATTGTAACTGACTCTGTGGTTTGAACACGGAATTTGAACTTTGCTAAGGATCACTTTAAGAGCTTCTTCGATTTTAACAAAGAGAGGGATGGTTAAAGGAAATGGTTTGCTGGAAACTTGGCTTCTGGTTGTGCAACTCGTGCGTCTTCTCTCCTTTTTTATTATTCTCTGGACTATGCTCAAACTCAGGTGGCTAATGATGTCGAGGATACAAAGAAAGGAGAAGAGAGACAATTTAATGGGCTTCTTGATGTTTACAAGAAAACATGGAAATTTGATGGTCTTGTTGGTCTCTATCGTGAGTTTAACATAGGCTATGTGGGAATTGTAGTCTATCATGGGTTGTGTGATTCTCTGAAGCCATGTGTTCTAAATCCAATTGTTTTGGTGGGAAACCTTCAGGTATGATGCATTGATTGAATTAAATTTAACATAAAAGCATGTTTAATGTATACTTATACTAACCTTCTATAGCTGCTTCGATATATGCAGGTGAAGCAAGCAACATTTCTTCTTCAAATTGTGTAGAGGTTCTTCATAGTGTGTAGGTGTAGGCATTGTTCAGAATTTAGAAGAAGGAGATGACTTGCAGGGATCACTTGGACCTATGAACTGGAGTTGGTTGATGTAAGGAAATAATTGAATGCCAAACGATAAGGTAGTCCTTTTGCATTAAAGGAGGCCAGCTATGGGCTGGAGGTTTTGGTCCAGAGGGCGGGTAGTTGTGCTGCATTGAAGTTGGTAGAGAAAATTAAATGCACATGTAATGAATCAACCGTAGGGAATTGCCTCATTTGCAATCTAGCAAATCGGATAGCCCAGCCTATCCTAATAATTGGACGATGATTAGACGACTAAAAATGAATAAGCAAACAAATCCAGAGATTCAAATCCCACTTGTAAAACACCTTATGACGTAATAAGAAATTAGTCCAAATTCAATAGCAAAAAAAGCAATTTTCATATTAAGCTTTCATCGGTATGTCTGGGTCAATTAAGCTTTCAGATCCTCTCCTTCAACATCTTAATTTGTATGGCTTCAAGTGTTTGTCAAATATTGTATACTCGAGGGGTCAACAACACTCTCAATATTGGTATGGTGCGGAATATTTAGGGCTCTTCACTTTATATACTCGGGAATGGAGGAACTACATCAGGGAGATCGAGCATGGTGGCATCCAATAGATCGCTGGGAAGGATGATTTGATTTGGTTAAGGAATACCTCCTCGGGGCAAATCAAGGTATCTTCAGTGTATGAAGCGATTTCATAGGAAGTTGCAACCCTACATGAGGTTTGATGGCACATGATCGTTTGGACTATGAAGGCCCCTTTAAAACTGGTTCTTTTTGGATGGCTTTCTTTGGATTACAAGATCCTAGTTGGGAGCAATTTACTAAAGAGAGGTTTTCATGGGTCGTTTCAGTGCATTTTGTGTGGATATGGAGAAGAACCGGTGGATCACATTTTTGCTTCTTGCACTTTCACTCAGCAAGTGTGGTTTTCAGTCCTGATGGGTTTATGGTCTTCTCTTCATTGGTCAGGCCTTCCCTTTGTTTAGTGCTTTCAAAGGCAGTTTCTTCACGCAGGATCCTTAAAAAATCTTACTCTCTTTGTGAATTGGTATTTGTGGTGTAGCAGAAACTTGGTTATTTTTTAGAATCGTCGGAGGAGCCTTGATTATATTGTCATTAGGATTTTGGGTGAGTTTAAGTTTTTCCATTTTTTCGATCGTCTTTTTAAGCCTTATTAGCTGGAGGGGCTTGATTTAGTCCATAACAGAGTGGTCAGTTTCTTCGATGGGGCGTAGCAGGGAGGTCAGTGTGGTGTGGACTTTGTGGTCTTATTGGACGAAGCTCATTTTTATTTGGGTTGGATGTCATGTGGCTTGGGAATGAACTCCCATGCAGAACTTTTAGCTCTGTAGGGGTTGCTTTCATTTGCTTTGTTCAAAGGTATACACAACCTTCAGGTTTGCGGAGACTCGACATTGGTGGTTAATTAGGCTTAAGGTAGATCTAGATTACAAGTTTTGGCGCTGGAGGGTTGGAAACACCGCAGTCGTTTGTTAATATCATCCTTCAACTAGATATCATTTAATCATGTCTCCATGCAACTGAATACGAAGGTTGATGGTCTCTCCAAACGAGCGATTGGTGGTGTGGAGGGTTTGTTGCACTGCGAAGAGTATCACGATGCAATCTTGGTAGTGAATGGCTTGTTTCAAGCTTATGGAGCTACTTAGTAGTCTCCTTCAACTCATTTTTTGCTATGTTTCTTACGGGATTCACAACGTCTCTGCCCTCTATAGTTGTTTGGGGTTGGTCGAGGGATATTTCCATTGAGCTTTGTGAATGTCTTGCGTCGTATATGAAGGAATTTTTTGTATGATCCTTCATCTTTGTGTAAGCTTGGTTTTTGTTTGTCACTAGATCTCTCCTCGGGGGTTATCATACATATATTTTTTGGTTTGGCATTGTTGGGGATGTACACAGTGTTTAGTCATCAGCACGATTCTTCGAAAAATTCATCCCTAATCTTTCTGAATTGATTAAAATCATTACCAACATGCTCAAAACAGGTAATGATGTAAAATGGAATAAAGAGGCAAAATAAGCATTTGAAGCACTGAAGAAAGCCATTGGGGAGACACAAGTGTTGATTAGTATTGACTATATGAAGCCTTTCTTGATATTTTCTTTTGCTTCCTCTCATACAATTGCAGTTGTTCTTTTGCAAAAGAACTGTGAAGGACATGAACAACCTATAGCATTTTTTAGTAAGGCTCTATGGGATTTTGAATTGAAATACAATCTCATGGAGAAATAAGCCTATGCCATGGTCAAAGCGTTGAAATATTTCAGATGTTATGTTTTACATTCTCAGATAATTGCATATATTCCACATAACACCATCAAAGATATTTTGTGTCAAAATAATAATGAAGGTAGGAGAGGCAAGTGGATTTCTAAAATTCAAGAGTATGATCTAGAAATCAAACCCACCAAGCTAGTCAAGGGCCGAGGATTGGCCAAGTTGTTGGTTGAGTCAAATTGTGAGGCATTAGACTTGGATTTGATTTCAGAATTGACTAAAGGAGAGAAGCTAAGATAAATTCAAGATTCCTAGGATGATACAATGAAGGTAAACATAAAATTTGAAGAATTTGCTTGGTATGGAAACATTGTTTATTATTTGGTGAATTTGCAATGTCTTGATTATCTAACAAAGTCACAAGCAAGATCTTTGAAGTTACAGGCAATCAAATACTGCATATTGGATGAATATTTGTATTGGAAAGATCCTTGAGGGATACTGCTGAATTGTGTAATTGAAGAATAAACGGAAGGCATCATCACAGAATTACATAACGGGAGTTTGTGGAGGTCATCATGCTTGGAGAGCTACAACATACAAAGTTCTGAGGGATGGGTACTATTGGACAAAAATATTTGCTGATACTAATCATAGTGTGATAGCATGTGTGGAATGTCAAATGTTTGCAGGAAAACATAAATTAAGACCTCTGCCCCAAGGCCTATTATTACATCAAATCCTTTTCAGCAGTGGGGTTTGGATTTCATTGGAGAGATAAATTCTAATTCCAGCAACCAGCGAGATTACCAAGATGACAAAGAAACCAGAACTCCCAATAAATCCTCCAATTCAATATGCAAGTTGCCCTTCTATAGAGTTCACTATTCCCCAGAAGATACAGGATTCCTCATCTACAGAACCAGTCCCAATGAGAACATACCTACAGACTGGATATAGGAACATTAGAGAAAGGGGAATAAAAATGCTGAAGGGGCTAAGACAAGACCTCCCAACCATAGGGAAAAGGCTGATAGCAGTGGAAAATCACCAACAAGGTGCCTAGTAAGGTTTGTTTTTTAGAACCTAAGGTGGCCAAGACAATGAATCTTAGTGACTGGAGGGCAGAGGAACACATAGTAAATTTCAAAGAGTTAAGCAAGATGGAAAAAATGGATTTCTACAAACAAACAAGTGACATGATGTGTATAGAAATTGTTAAATATGAGAAAGAAGAAAGAAAGCTCAAGACACCTCTTGAAAAGTTTGAGAAATTGTATAAGATTAAAAAATGAACCACAAGGGCCAAACAAATTACTATTATAATTCTTTGGAATCAAAACTTGTAGCATTAGCAACAAATCCCTCTAATGGATCTCAAATCAAGTCACTTATAGCTAAAAAAGACAATCAAATAGATACACTAAGGAAAAAACTGAAGATTCCCACAATTGAACCAGTGCAGTCTGAAGAATTGAAACAAGCGTATGAAGACAGGAAAAAATCTATGCAAGTATGATAGAATTCCAATAGTTGTTTGACGAAAGGATAAATCAGATTGATGATCTGCATTGGAAGATTGCAAGTTTGAAGATGGAAGCCACCATAATATCTACTGAGGGGAATAATAATGATTCAATTCCTATAATTCAGGCATAGAGTCAGCCAACAATGCAAACTCCAATTGTTACAATGGAAAGTCATCCCATAGCAGAGGCAGTTAGGAGTCATCCTGCAGTAGCAGAGATTATAGGTGAACCACAGGTTGATCTCCTAGATACTATTGATTTGGATGCAATGGAAGAGGACCAGGCAAATTTGAGGTCAATTCCTCAACCCATTAAGGAAGACAATGACCTAAATGCTAGGCTGGATTAACCTAGAAAAGAGAAACAAGGATAATAGGGTACTTGAATTAGAAAGCGAAGTCAATAAGAAAGAAGATGAGATTTCAGAGTTTGAGAGAGAAGTAGGAGACCTAAAAATACAAATAACTTCTCCGCAAATGAATGTTCAGGGAGAACAATTGCTAAGAAGAATTACCCAAGCTATTTGGGAGAAAATTAAATAATGGTGCATGAATAAGTGGGACTATTTTGAGGTCATCCAAGATGAGTTGGGCATAACCACTGAGGCTATTTCAGAGATAAAATCAGTTGAAAAATAATTAGGGGATATGCCAAAGCAGGCTACTTAACTCATAGATTACCTGAATAGCATAACCAAGAAGCAGTTGGATGAAAAGGGAATAGATAACAGAACTCAAATCATCAAAATTGTCAAGTTGATGATTATGAAGCAAACTTATGTTTTAAGAATGAAGGATAATGCTAATCAATTAAATGATGAAATAACTTCCTTTAAAGCTATGTTCAAAGAATTGTTAAAATTAGGGATGCCTTCCCCATGGGATGGTAATGATGATGCTTATCCAAAATAAACTTACCAAGAGCATATCTAACAAAAGAAGGATGACTTTCCTTCAGATCCACTAGAAGGAGAAATAGAGGGACAACAGGCAATTGACAGAATAAAATGTTGCTTTGAAATATGGGTGGGTTTGCAGAACATTACCAAAAAATTGGGGCCCATCTCATATGAAAAACACACCAATGTTGAGATTTCTTAAGAGTCTTTGAGAAATCATAGACATCCTTTAGGAAAGGAATGGCAAATGGCTCTCCAATATCATAGGCAGGTCTTTCCACCTAGATCAACAGCTACTCAACCACAGGGACAGTCATCCAGTCAAGCTTCAAGGGTACAGTTTGAACAATCAATATCATCTTCAGCAGCTCAGGGGCCGAGTACATTTGCAAACCAACCACCTCCTATTTCATTTATGCCACCTGCAGGTCTAGTATACATTCAGATGATGCATCAAATGAGTCAGGCTGGCATCCTTCCAATGGGACCCATAGGCAGGGTATTTTTTTTAAGGATTATAAAAGTATACTCAAGTATAGTATTCTAGGCGATTATTTTGGATTGAAAAAAACATAAATATATATTGGTAGGTGAATATTAAATATGAAACATACAATTTACTAATGAAACTTGTAAATTTTGGCGAATATTATGATAAAAAAACTTATTTTATGTAAATATAGGCGATATTAGAGACTAAAAATTACCAAATAGCGAATTTATTTTTTGAAAATATTTCCAAAAAATAGCCAATTGGCGAAATTTCGCCCCTAAAATTTTCCCCACCCATAGGACATCCCTCTGGGAAACCATATGTCTATATGAGGGGAAAGAGGAAGACCTCCAACGTAAGAATTTAAATGTTAAGCCTAACATTATTCGTCGGAGAAGAAAATTTGTAAAAAATACTTTGTAAAAAGTAAATTGGCTTTCATTTACTTTTCTGTTAGAATTTGAGAAACCGAATTGGGTCATATACAAACTCTATATAAATAAGATTGCAATCCATTTCGAGAGACTGGCAATTTTAGTGGAGAGTTTCTCTATCTAATTTTTGTAGAGTCGAGAAGCAGTTTTGGCCATGTAAACTTGTTTTGTAAGAGATTAAAGACAATCATATTTCAGAGAGATGTTCTTCCTCTTTTGAGTAGATCCATTGTTATTCCATTTTGTTTTATGTGTAAAGATTCACACGATTAATAGAAATTAAATGTAGTTTGCAGTCCCATTGTGAGATCATCGATGTTCATAATGTTTCAAATCTGAAAGATTTGACAAAGATTCATTATTGTATGCCTCTGTAATATGTTTTAAAATATTCTCATGTATGATGCAAGGTTGTCAGCAATTTTCTACTTATATTATGTATGCCAAATCTGATTGTCTTTTACTTTCATTCCCTAAGTTTACTTTGCAAATGTGTATGAATTATTGAAATTATACATGTAGAAGCTTCAATATGTTCCAAATATCCCTAGATTCAATAAATTTTTCATTATCAACCACCTCTTGAATACATCTAGACTTTCATCTATTAAACTCACCTCCATTTATCCATATGTTCTGAAGTTGGTCGTGAATTTCTCTGCAAGAAATTAATTTCATCTATTAAATGCTATGTATAACTTGATCCAGTTAAAAGTTTGGAAAATAATAATTGAAACATTTTGTATAAAGATATAGCTCCAGTATCTTTAAATAAATGAGCTTCTATCATGCCCGGGCGTGAGTCATTTCAGCATGATTCGACTCTGGGACTAACACTCCTATCCAAAATCCCTTGGAGAGTGAAAACACAATGAGATATAGGAGAGCTTGGGGTAATGGGAAGGCCAACAACCATGTCCATTTGTTTCCCATTCCTCTCTCTTTGAGTCTTTTCTCATTATTTTATTTTCTTTATTCGTTTATTATTTTCCCTCTTAGATTTGTCTTATTAAATTTTTTACATTTCCTTATTTTTTACAATGCTTGCTATCGTTTCCAAATTACATTTACAAGCATTGAGTCTTCAATCATTCATATGTTCATATCCATTTCAGGTCATTCACAAAATGTGTCTTTCAACTAGTAATATAGGCATAATATGCCAACAAGTGGTACTTGAAGATAAATAATTTTTTGAACTCGGGTTTTTTATTTTGTAGTTATTCAAATTTGATTCTCATGGTTACATATTTTCTATACTCAAGAATCATAAGAGAACTTTGTATTTATTTTTCCCTTCACATTTGAATGCATCTTCTTAGTTGACCTTTTGGTTTACAATTAATCTTGTATGTTGGTGAATACCATGAAAATATTGTGGTTGAGATTATTTCCTCTCATGTTTAATTGTTAAAACATTTTATTACGAATTGTTTGAAATTTCTTGCAATATCTCAATATTTGATATCCTCTCACAAGTTTAGTTTTAAATTTGTTTCTATATGGAGTTCTCGTATGCTTTTTATGCATCCTAGAGTGTTTTTGTTTGTTTATTATAAGAGATACCTCATTATAGGTCTCATGCATGCTTAGATAATCAATGTAATAATTAGATCATATGGTTGACTTCCAGTTCAACTCAATTATAGGTTTCTTTTTAAACATTATGGGTGAAGTTTTTAAAGATCATAGGGAACTTCAAGCTTAAGGGACATTCGAAATACCCATTGAGAAACACCAATGTTGTTCAATTTTATGCAGGGAGGCGAGTGATATTATAAGAATTGCAATTATAGCTTGTAATGGACATTTCCATGAGGATGGAAATGCTTGACCATGCCATGGAAAGAATGATAGGTTTGGTGATCCAAAACCTTTGAGCACTCCCAAATATTTCAAAGGAGATTCAATCAATGATAAAGACACTATGTAGATCAAAGTGTTTTAGTTGATAAAATATTCAAAGGACATATCTCCAATGGTTTCTTTGGTTTCATGATAGGTGAAAGAGACCGTAATTTATGTAGAAAATATATCTTAAATATGTTGAATAGACAAATGAAAGATGGCCTCTTTCTCAAGAGGTGATGCTAATTAAAAATTAGCCTCTTTCAAATTTTCAATGATACCATTTTACAACCAAGAAACCCATTAAGTAGCATCAACAATGTAGCTAGTTCAACTCCAACACAAAAATCTTCTACATTCTAGGAAGGCTCTAATTTTATCATTATTTATGGATAAGGAAACTTTAGTTATGATTTTGAAGCTTTATTCTCATTAGCTCAAGAAGGAATAAGACAATTTTATGAAACACAAGTTGATTTTTAGGTTGAATGAATTATGGCAATCTATTATTTGTCTTTCTATGTGGTTAGTTGATTCATGGTGTTCATTTTTTATGATATTGTTGATGATCCATCTATTTGCCAAACATATTTTCATGTTGGATTTTATGGAAGAGCAAGATTATGCACAAGCTATGATGGACAACAACTCTTAGTTTTAGTCTTTGTACAACTTCTTCAAAGAGGATGTTTACAAAGAGTAATACCACATATGTTTATCCTTAAGATAGCATACTATAACATAGTTAACACCAATTGGTGTTTTAGAAAACATTGACAAGGCTATACTTTTTCATATTTTATGGTTTTTTAATTAAGGCATAATAACAGTTGTTTAATGAAGGTAAACTCGAGGATAAAAGCATGCCCATATTCTTAAGGATAAAGGGCAATAGTACTGTAGAAAAATATTGAGGATACAACTAGCATTCGCCCCTTTAGGGACAAAAATGAACGCCGCTATGAGAAGAGGAAAGTTAGAAGGAAGAAAAACATAAGCAGAGACAGTACTTAGGTGAATTAACTAATTGAACGCAAATATACATTAAGGAATAAATGTCATTCGATTAATGAAAATGCACGACATAATCCAAGCGGACCCATAAAGTATCAACTAAGTGTAGCGCCAAATTGCAAATAGATATAGCAAGTAGATATGCAAATATCATCATCAAATAACAGTAGCCCTATTTAATATTTTATCAACATCAACATATAACTTTCAGATATATTGATTTTATAGCAAAAGTAGAGAGCGAGCAAAAACTGTGATAACCAGTTCAAGTAGCTGAAGTAAATATTGGAAACCATCAATTTGATTTGGCATAAAATCTTAAAAAAGGAAGCTTTAAAACCAAAGAGAAATAACTTAGGATCTTGCAAATGTAAATCGTACTACATAAATATTTCTGGGTTGAGTCTATGTTTCCAACTACCACAAAAATGTATTAATAGTGCATACAATATATCCCGACTGGTCCACAGAGTTTTTGTTTATTGGTCGCCAGAACCGACCGACATATCTCGACTGGTCCACAGAGCTTGTCGACTTACATTGCAAATTTTTGGCTGATGGGCCTAGTCGATAGGTCGACCTCTCCTACTTCAAAATATTTCTCTTTGCCGAAGAAAGAAGGAGCAGTGAAATAACTGAACAAAAGATGGATTACTGTGCAAAATTGATAGATGTAGCCAGTACTGTTTATTTATGACTGGAACTGGCCGTTGCTTCTTGTTGTGCACAGACCTGAACAATTATTTCAGCTGAGATTGATAGATGGTGGTGGAAGTTTTCCCAATGGCGCAGTGAGTTTTGGATGTCAATCGTAAGTGTTGTCAGGCTTGATAACTTAGTCATCTTTTCCTCTGTTGTCTTGCTCTGCAGACGAATTAAGTTTGGACCAAATAGCTCAATTTTTTGATTGGCAGCTGTAAGCAGTGTTTGGAGATGTGGTTGAAGTTGTTCCACTTTAGAGAGGTTGTTTCGGGCTTGGCTCAACCATTGCTCTTCACTTTTTTCTAATTTCTCCAATTTGCTATTTTCTATCAGAATTTGGTCTTCGATGGTTCTGCTCATGGTGTCGTCAGCTACTCGGCGTTGCTGATGAAGTTTATCAATTAAGTCACCTGTGTTTTGCATTTCTGTGAATACATTGCCATATTGTTTGTGCCAATTTTAGAGAACATCAATGATAGTAGCTGCTTGGTCATTATACTGGTTGAGTTGATCATATGCTGAATTAAATGCTTCATGTTGTGCTGACATCAGGGATGTTGTTATTGTGGCCTGTTCCTGTCGGTCCCTGATGAGTTCTTCTTGCAATCTCGACATGACATTTTGGAATAACTGAAGAGCTTTATCAAGTGTGCTAGTCGTGTCAGAGCTTCCTGGAAGAGAAACGAATTCTTGCGCTAAGTCCTGACACTTATTCAAAAATACATTTTGGTCCTCTTGTAATTGGTGTATGCGGTCTTCGGTTTCTAGTCGTCGATGTCGTTGCTCTCAACTAATTGATCAGTCAGTAAGTCGAGCTCTGCTTGTGTTGCTTCTTGTGGCTTGTATGTCGAGATGGGACCGAATTGGTATAGATGTACAGATAATCAACCCAGCTGAGAGATATGATCTAGATGCTGTTGTTGCTGTTGCAGCTCTCTATTTTGGCACCGTTTGTCTTGTCGCTACTTTTTCTTGGACTTCTGTTGAGATTTCGGAGGCTCTAGTTGTTGTTCTGAGTCTTTATGTGTCTCGGATACTTCGCGTGAGACTTGTGTTTCCACTTGTGCTTCGTCAATGTTTTGTTTTGCTTGTATTGAGCTACTTGGTACGACTACTGTATTTGTCGGGAGTGCTTTTGTGACCATTGGTTGATTGTCTTCTTGTCCTCGTTCCATGGCTACTTCAGTGATTTCTGCTGCTGGTTTGGCTGCTGCTTCGAAGATTTCTTGAGCTGGTGCTTCTTGTTCTTAAATTACTTGAGATGGAGTAGTGGTTCCGTCAGCAGGGGTAGGGAACGACACATTAATATCTGGTGTGTCTTTGACTCGGGGAGCAGGGCTGGAAAGGGAGCTTCCAGACGGTTTCGGACTAGCGACAAGAGACAACACTTCTGGTATCAATGGTTCGACTGAATTCAAAACTTTAAGGTCTGGTGGTTGTTCTGGTGGATTGACGACAGGTCGGGGAGGTGAATGGGATTGTACCGACAGGTTTACTAGAAAAGGGATAAACTGTGAAGTTTCCTCGCAATAAATGGGACAGGTGGGGTCCAGATTACGTTGAAAATGTCTATGATGCATACCAATTGCTTCTGGTGCTAAATTATTTGGAGGGTTCAATAGTTTAGTTGGGTTAGCACCAAGAGGGGCGAAATCAGTCGATGGGTTATTATTGATGAAGACAGGTTTCTTCGTCACTAAATCTTGCCATTTTGGGAACATATTAGGAAGATTGCTTATGAACTGCATTAGGTCTTGTTCAGTTTGAAATGTTTGACGAAGAGGGAGAGGAAGAGATTGCACAACATTTGAAAACTGAGTTAATGCTAAAGGTGCAAGTGGAGTACTTACATGTGTAGCGAAAATAATGTCTTTCGTCACAATAGTCATAGACATTGCAGGTGAACTTACAGTCAAGTCGATAGAATCCTCGATCATAAGCTGATTTCTTTTTTGGTTGTGGTCAGCTACGAGCTTCCTTAGCTTCCAAAAATCTCTTAAACTCCTTGTCGAATGTTACTTTATTTTTAGCTGCATCCTCGAGAATTTGTGTTGCACTGTCGAACAGTTCTACCTCGTCTTCCTCAGTCGACTCCTGTATGATCATTTTTCTTTTGCCCTTGCCATGCAATTGTACATTTCATGCTTGTTGAGCTTTTGCTAACTCGTCGACTACCTATTGAATGTCGTCATTCGTCAAAGCATATTATGGGTTGTCAGAGTGACTTTGTTCATCTGAATGTTTGGCTATATCTGGAGGGTCTTCATGTGGTGTAAGAGTAAGTGCTAGAGGTTGCTGTGCGACTGTAGGTTCAGCTTCATATACAAAGGTGTGCATATATAGGCGGCCTTCATACTCTTCCTCTTTTTTCTAGATATGTTAGAGGTTCAACTATGGGGACACTGACCTCTCGGGCATTAGCAGGAATTGTCAGTATTGTATTGCTTTGTCTATTGAGCTCATTGAAGATTTTGTCGACGGAAGGGTAAAAGTCGAGAGCTCTTGCGGCGCCACCTATGCCTTGCAGGTGCCATACCTTGGTGTGATCTAGCTCAAGTTGGATGTGTGTCGACGGAGGCATACTTCGTCGAACATTTTTAGGTACTCTCCATCTGGTGGATACAGTTTTTAGGTTTTGAAACCAGACTTCGAGCCAAATTTTTACTGTTGAGGGGCCTAGCCGACTTCCCCCAAATGTAAAACACTTGAAGTTTTGCATTAACATGGGTCTTTGTAGAGCAAAGTCTTTATTTCCTGATGGTCTCAGATGCGTCATGGCAATCCAGATAATTAGAGATGGGTACCGAATGGTCGCTTTATCATTTTGACATTTGGAGCATATCGTCTGGATAATGTCGGCTAAGTAGTTTGCCCAATTGTATTGTTTGCCAGAAACTGCCATGTTCAGTACTACCTCTAACATTTCAGTTTTTAGATCCGAACCGCGACCCGAAGTTGATAAATCGATCGAAACGATTCGAGCAGCTATCTTATAATTTTCATACTTCATGTTACTTATCACTAACCCTCGAGAATTTTTTCCATTCATGTGCTCTGTAAATTCTTCAATCAAATCTGGCCTATGTCGAATGGGTACGTCTTCGCCTTTATTTGACAATCCTATAATCTTGTAAGTAAGTGCACCATTTATCTCAACCGGGGTATCAAAATAAAATTTCCCATTATGATATCTGTACCTTAGCATTTTGAATCTGCTGCAAGTGGGTTTGCAACGGTGTTTGGGTTGTCTCTAACTCACGGACTTTAGCTGCGACTGAACGAGTGGTTGTCTGAACCCTCTTGGGCGCCATGGTTTCTATGCGATTATAAAGATCGCAGAGGTTTTGTGGTATTTCTTAAGTCTGGTTTTCTAGTTCTTGTAGAAGAGTATCGAGGAATCCTCGAATTCAGGATTTAAAAAAGACAAGCTCGGCACGTGTGAATGTAAAGTAGATAGGTGTAATAAAGAGTGATTTAACGACGGAGTTGATTTTAATTGACAGGCTATTCGTGCCTCATTAAGTGGATTCTTTGCATTTATGTTGGAAGGTTGTCGCCTTCTATCTTTTATCTGATCATGTCAGGTATGGCTAAGCTGTCGATTGTGATTAATATGGTGGTTTCGACTTGTACGTGTGGAGACTTGGAAACTTCCATCTTGAAAGCCTTGGTATTGTCGACGCATAGGGTTGATATAAAATTTGGTGGATCTCCGACGAGTTACACATGTGGTCGACCTTCGACGAGTTACAAATTTGGTTGACCTGATTTTACCTGATTTTCGACCATATATACTGCGATCATGAAGTTTGAAATTCTCTACAAAGTGGATGGTGACAAATAACTTTTTTTTATATACATTTTTTATGTTTATGGTTGTATAGGCCAAAATACAATCTAGTGTGGTTTTGTGGTTACACCAATTTGGCCTCTCTGCAACTTTAAGTTACATTTTGGGTGCTTACATTCAGGAGGTGAAATTCGTCAAATCTAGAAACGGGTCGAAACAATATGCGACCAAAAGAGAGTTTTGATTAATACATTTGGAATAGTATATGTTAAAGTTGAGTCTGGTCGATTTTTAGACTGTTTTGGCATACTTGATAGGCGACTGCACAAGTCGGTGAAGAGTGCTCGACTGCTTTGGCATAGCTGACAGGCGATTGCAAGAAGTCGATCTGGGCACGTTTGACTATAAAGTAGATGGGTGTAATAAAGAGTGATTTAATGACGGAGTTAATTTTGATTGGCAGGATATCCGTGCCTCATTAAGTGAATGCTTTGCATTTATGTTGGAAAGTTGTTGCCTACTATCTTTTGTCTGATCTTGTCGAGTATGGCTAAGCTGTCGATTGTGATGAATATGGTGATTCCGACTTGTACGCGTTGCGACTTGGAAACTTCCATCTTGAAAGCCTTGGTATTGTCGACATATATGGTTGATATAAAATTTGGTCGATCTCCAACGAGTTACACATGTGGTCGACCTTCGACGAGTTACAGATTTGGTCAACTTGATTTTACCTGATTTTCGACCATATATACTACGATCATGAAGTTTGAAGTTCTCTACAAAGTGGATGGTGACAAATAACTTTTTTTTTATATACATTTTTTTCGTTTTTGGTTGTATAGGTCAAAATACAATGTAAAGTGGTTTTGTGGTTACCCCAATTTGTTCTCTCTGCAACTTTAAGTTACATTTTGGGTGCTGACATCCAGGAGGTGAAATCCGTCAAATCTAGAAACGGGTTGAAACAATATGCAACCAAAAGATAGTTTTGATTAATACAGTTGGCATAGTATATGTTAAAGTTGAGTCTGGTCGACTTTTATACTGTTTTGGCATACTCGATAGGTGACTGCACAAGTCAGTGAAGAGTGCTCTACTGCTTTGGCATAACTAACAGGCAATTGCACAAGTTGGCGAAGAGTGGTCGACAGACTCTTGTCGAAGATCGACTAATTATGCCGATGAAAGATGTTATGGCCAAGGTAACCAACAAATTCTGTAAAAAGTCAGTCGCCTGTTAAAGTATGGTCGAGATCTGTTGGTCGAACTCTCACATTATGGTCAATTTGGGTATTCGAGAATAACAAATGTCGGCTATATTCCTCAGTCGAGTCCACTAGAAAGTGACTTTATCTATATTGTATTTGGTCGACCACTCCGAGTGAATACTTATTTTTGGTTGAATTGTAAAATATGATCAATGGCTATGAAGGGCATGTAATTAATATGACTAATACAGTTGCATTTGATGTTTATCTTATGCATTAATTAGTCGAGTCTATAAAAATAGTTGGGTAATTATTTAAAAATATGGTCGATGTAACATTGTCGGGACATGTAGTTTGAGTCTATACATCATATGGTCGATACAAAAAAATATATGCTATTTGGTTAAGTGACAAGTCATTTTATTTGAGAATATTCGACCAAAAGAAAGTTTTCATCGATACATGTTATGTTAAAGTTGAGTCTTGTCGAATTTGAAAAATGGTCGCCAGGTAAAGTGAATACAGATAAAGTCACTTTCTAGTGGACTCGACCAAACTTGAGCATTGACCAAAGTCGCTCTGTCCATATCCTTCTGATAATTGCGCGATCTCAGAAAGCCATAACGATGCCCAGAAACATTTTGCAAATGGTATTAGATAGAAAATGGAAGAATCTCTTTAGGAAATAAATTTATCAACATATTGAAACATTTCAGACAGACTATAAAAGAAACAATATGTGCAAATTGAAAAACTAATAATAAATTACCACATAAACATTTTAATCCTGCATCTGTTATGGGCAGATTTAATTCAACTGAGGTGGTTGGCAGACTGCTTTGGCATTGCTGATAAGCGACTGCGCAAGTCGGTGAAGAGTGGCCGACTGATTTGGCATACTCGACAGGCGATTGCACAAGTTGGTGAAGAGTGGTCGGAAGACTCTTGTCGAATATTGAGTGATTATGCTGATGAAAGATGTTATGGCCGAGAGAACATATTCTTTAGACGATCAATTTGTCTCGTTAGTGCCCAGGTCGGCTTCATGTTTAGGTCAAGAAAAGCATGCATAAGTTTATCAATGCTTTTCATTTGAGAAAAACAAATGTCGGCTAGATTGCTCACTCATAGAGTGAATGGAAAACTGCCATCTGTTTTGCGATGGTTCGTCAATTTAAGTTTCTCTTCACTGTCAGTTCATCGCATAGTATATGTTAAAGTTGAGTCTGGTCGACTTTAAAAAATGGTCGGTAGAGTGTTTTCATGGGCATCTCGATAATATTTGGTTCATGAGAATTGTCAAATTTTGTCAAGTATAGGTGATGTATGTGGTCGACCACTTTGGTCGATGCTCAAGTTTGGTCGATGCTCAAGTTTGGTCAAAGAAAGTTTGGTCGATACCACTACAAAGTGACTTTATCTATATTGTATTTTGTCGACCACTTTGGCTCAATACTTATTTATGGTCGAATTGTAAAATATGATCAATGGCTATGTAGGGCATGTAATCAAGATGACTAATTCAGTCGCATCTGATGTGCATCTTACACATTAATTGATCGAGTCTGTAAAAATAGTCGGATAATTATTTAAAAATATGGTCGATGTAACATTTTCGGGACATATAGTTTGAGTCTATACATCATATGGTCGATAAAAAAATTATATCCTATTTCGTCTAGTGATAAGTCATTTTATTTGAGAATATGCGACCAAAAGAGAGTTTTTGTTGATACATTTGGCATAGTATATGTTAAAGTTGACTCTGGTCAAATTTGAAAACTGGTCGTAGATAAAGTCATTATAGATAAAGTTGTTGTGTCTAGTCGACTTTTAAAAATCGTGGGTAGAGTGTTTTAATGGTCGTCTCGATAGTATATAATATAGTGTTTTCATGGTCGAGTCTGTAAAAATAGTCGGATAATTATTTAAAAATATGGTCGATGTAACATTGTCGGGACATGTAGTTTGAGTCTATACATCATATGGTCGATACAAAAAATTATATGCTATTTGGTCAACTGATAAGTCATTTTATTTGAGAATATGTGACCAAAAGAAAGTTTTTCGTCGATACATGTGGCATAGTATATGTTAAAGTTGAGTCTGGTCGAATTTGAAAAATGGTCGCCAGATAAAGTCAATACAGATTAGGTCACTTTGTAGTGGAGTCGACCAAACGTGCTTCAACCAAACTTGAGCATCGACCAAAGTCGTTGTGTCCATATCCTTCTGAGAACTGCGCGAGCTCAAAAGGCCATAATGAGGCCCAGAAACATTTTGCAAAAGGTATTAGACAGAAAATGGCAGAATCTCTTTAGGAAATAAATTTATCAGCATTTCAAATCCTTATAAAGTTAGGGTCCTGATTGAAACGTTTCAGACAAACTATAAACGAAACAATATGTACAAATTGAAAAAATAATAATAAATTAGTACAGTAACATTTTAATCCTGCATCTGTTATGGGCTAATTTAATTCCACTGAGGTTTTCAGAAAATAGTTGGGTAATTATTTAAAAATATGGTCGATGTTTGTTAGAATAAGTCGTGTTTGTCGATGAAGAGTGGTCGACTGCTTTGGCATACCTGACAGGCAATTGCACAAGTTGGTGAAGAGTGGTCGGAAGACTCTTGTCGAATATCGAGTGATTATGCTGATGAAAGATGTTATGGCCGACAGAACATATTCTTTAGACGGTCAATTTGTCTCGTTAGTGCCTAGGTCGGCTTCATGTTCAGGTCAACAAAAGCATGCATAAGTTTATCAACGCTTTTCATTCGAGAAAAACAAATGTCGGCTAGATTCCTCGTTCATAGAGAGAATGGAAAACTGCCACGTGTTTTGCGATGGTTCGTCAATTTAAGTTTCTCTTCATCGAGGTTTCTTGTCACTTCGTTGCATAGTATATGTTAAATTTGAGTCTGGTCGAATTTTAAAAATGGTCAGTAGAGTGTTTTCATGGTCGTCTTGATAATATATGGTTCATGAGAATTGTCAAATTTGGTCAAGTATAACTGATGTATGTGGTTGACCACTTTCGTCGATCCTCAAGTTTGGTCGAAGCAAGTTTGGTCGAGTCCACTACAAAGTGACTTTATCTATATTGTATTTGGTTGACCACTTCGGCTCAATACTTATTTTTGGTCGAATTGTAAAATATGATCAATGGCTATGAAGGGCATGTAATCAAGATGACTAATTCAGTCGCATCTGATGTGCATCTTACGTATTAATTGGTCGAGTCTGTAAAAATAGTCGGGTAATTATTTAAAAATATGGTCGATGCAACATTATCGTGACATATAGTTTGAGTCTATACATCATATGGTCAATAAAAATAATTATATGCTATTTGGTCAAGTGATAAGTTATTTTATTTGAGAATATGCGACCAAAAGAGAGTTTTCGTTGACACATGTGGCATAATATATGTTAAAGTTGAGTCTGGTCAAATTTGAAAAATGGTCACCAGATAAAGTCACTTTGTCGTGGACTCGACCAATTAATGCGTAAGATGCACATCATATGCGACTGAATTAGTCATCTTGATTGCATGCCCTTCATAGCCATTGATCATATTTTACAATTCGACCAAAAATAAGTATTGAGTTGGAGTGGTCGACCAAATACAATATAGATAAAGTCACTTTGTAGTGGACTCGACCAAATTTGCTTCGACCAAACTTGAGGATCGATGAAAGTGGTCGACCACATACATCAGTTATACTTGACCAAATTTGACAATTCTCATGAACCATATATTATAGAGACGACCATGAAAACACTCTACCAACTATTTTTAAAAGTCGACCAGACTCAACTTTAACATATGCTATGCGACGAAGTGACAGGAAACCTTGATGAAGAGAAACTTAAATTTACAAACCATCACAAAACTCGTGACAGTTTTCCATTCGCTCTATAAGTGAGGAATCTAGCCAACATTTGTTTTTCTTGAATGAAAAGTGTTGATAAACTTATGCATGCTTTAGTTGACCTGAACGTGAAGCCGACCTGGGCACTAACGAGACAAATTGACTGTCTAAAGAATATGTTCTATCGGCCATAACATCTTTCATCAGCATAATCACTCAATATTCGACAAGAGTCTGCCGACCACTCTTCACCAACTTATGCAATCACCTGTCAGGTATGCCAAAGCAGTGAACCACTCTTCACCAACAAACACAACTTATTCTAACAAACATCGACCATATTTTTAAATAATTACCTGACTATCTGTGCTAATTTACCAGCCAAAGCGATCAGCGTGAACTCACCAAAACCTACGAAATGGTCGACGCTCCACGGTCGGCGTGAAATGACCAAACAAACTCAAATAAACAAGACTATCTGTGCTAATTTACTAGCCAAAGTGGTCGGTGTGAACTCACCAAAACCTATGACACGGTCGGTATGAAACGACCAAAGAAACTCAAATAAACAAAAAAAACTGCCAAACGGTGTATCGGTCAGCGTGAATCGGCCGTGTAAGTGTGAAGTGTCAAAATTGCTGTCACACGGTCTAGGAACTGCATGAAAGGGGAAAAGTAATCCAAATAATTTCGACAACATGGTCAACAAAGACGGCTGAAGATAAAATATGAATTCTCCTACAGAGAAAGTCGTAAGAGTCAGAAATATCTGGGGCCAAAGCGGAAAACACGTGGCAGGATTCCATTCGCTCCATAAGCGAGGAATCTAGCAGACATGGATGGTCATGCTTCTCGTTGGTGAAACGCCTTCGGCGTAATTATAAGAAATATCATGGAGGTTATCATTACAGTCACTCTATCAACCACACCAACCAGAAGAAACGTGATTTTCAACCATTGATTAGAAAGGTAAGAATAAGAAGACATCGCATTGGTTTAGAATTCTCAATGATACATATTGGCATCTGATGGAGAAGTTGTGGTTTAATTCATTTTTTCGTCAACTAAGAATGTCAAGCTACAAGGAGGATATTGGATGTATATCTACAAGGAGGAGATTGGAGGTATATTAGATAGGTAAAAATTATATTAACAATAGTTGAATTCTTCGTAGGATCAATAGATTTAGGGGAATACTTGTACTTTAATGATTTAATTTCCTTGTTCTTAGTATCATGTGAGTTCCACACTTATTTAACCTTGTCATGCTCAACTATTAGTTTTATTATTTCATTATGAAGCTCTTTGATTTTTTTTTCAAGCATTTGTTGGTGACCTTCATAACGTTGATTTCCTCGTTAAATGTGATAATATTTTTCTCATTGGGTAAAGTTACTTAGCAACTCTAAACGTGTATTTGCTTTCTATATAAAAAAATAATTATGTTTTTAGGCTTAGCATCCATTATATCTATCTTAAATTCCTTGATACCATAATTTTCAGTGGATGTGCCACTTTCATTTTTGTCAACTTTAGGGTACAAATTAGTTATAAACAACAACTCGTTATGATAACTCATATTAAAACTTAAATTAAAAAAAGAGCATAATTTGGGTCAACGCTGGATATATTTTATGTTTTACAAAGTCTATTGTGTACCTTTTCCATCAACAAAGCAATGAAGACATCCAAACCTTGGTGGGATTGTGTTGGACTAGGCGTAACGACAACCAATTGAGAAACAATAATGAAAGAGGCAATGGGTAATCATGTCTAGAGTAGAAGTAGACAATATTCTGATTAATAAACTAATGGGGTTTGAGAACTTGATTGAAGAAATTACAAGAAGTTGCAAAATACAATATTGGTAGGGGTTGAGAAGCTATGGGAGATGAAAATAATTATCTTAAGGTTACATAAAATAGTGTAGGAAGACATGCATGATAAAGTATCAACTATAACAATAGTTTTACTATAAAAATAGGGTACATATATATATATATATATATATATATATATATATATATATATATATATATATATATATATATATATATATATATTCTTAGAAAATCTTCAACTTCCAAGAAAATCTTCAGCAGTGGTGGGAGGAAATAGACCCACCAAGAGGAACTAAAATGTTCAAGATTCAACAGAAGTTAAAAAGTCTCAAATCCAAATTGAAATGTTGGAACACATAAGTCTTTTATAACATCTTTAAGGAGAAGAAGAATATTGAAGAGCACATGAAAGAGCTTCAGTGGGAAATAATCTAGTCGGGATACACAGAGGAAGCAGCAACTGAGGAAACAAAACTCCAAACTGAAATTGAGGAGAGGGAAAGGCATGAGGAAATGCTATGGAAGCAGAAGTCTAGGATTAGATGGCTACATGAGGAAGTGTGAAACATTAGTTTCTTCCATAGATCCACCATGAAGCATCGACAACATAATAGAATAGTCTTACTCAAGGATGCTCAAGGACGTCACCTAAATAAGCATGCAAAAAATGAGCAAGAGTTGGTGTCCTTCTATAAGAATTTACTGACAAGGACCAATCCCAATAGATTTGAGGCTATATAATAACTTAGAACACTCCTTATTTAGTCATGGAAGCTCAGAATGACAGTATAATGAGGCCAATTGAAATTCCCAAAGTCGAAGAAGCGCTTCAGAAAATGGAAGCAAGGAAGTCCCCAGGTCCAGATGGATTTACCACATATTTCTTTCATCATTCCTAGAATAGGGTCAAGAAAGAGCCTTGGGAAATAGTTGAAGACTTCAAACTCCTAAACGGAGTGCTTCCAACTCTAAATTCCACTTTGGTTGCTCTTATACCTAAAGAGAAGAATGTTGAAAACCCAGGTAAGTTCTACCCAATTTCCTTATGTTTATGTGCTTTACAAAATTATAACCAAAGTTTTGGAAAATAGGCTCAAACCGCTCCTTTCCCAGTTGATTTCTCCATAGCAATCAGGTTATGTTGAGGGAAGACAGATCCTTGATGGAGTAATTATATCTCACGAGGTTATACACTCTCTCATAGTCACCAAGAAGACTGACATGTTGTTAAAATTGGATATGTCCAAAGCTTTTGATAATATCAGATGGGAATAGATAGGGAAGATGCTCCTAGCCTTTGGTTTTAGGCCTGTATGGACTAACTAGATCATATCCTTAACCTCTTCTTCTTTCTTTTCCATCCTTTTCAATGGCTGCCCCTATGATACTTTCAAAACCTTCGGAGGAATTCGGTAGGGCAACCCATTGTCGCCCTTCCTTTTTATTCTCATGGTGGAAGGCCTTATCTGAACCATAAAAGTGATGGATTCCTCCTAGGATCCTAAAGTCCTTAAGTTTTATCCCCATGAAAATTCCACACACATTAGCAGTCTATCGATGACACTCTGCTCATGGGCCAATCCTCAGTGAGAGAGGCTCAAGCCATTAAATCAACCCTCAACCTATTCATGGAAGCTTTCGGAACCTCAATTAACTGAGATAAATTCCAAATATTGTTCTTCAATAATCATGTTGTCACTTAAAGAAACATCACTTGCATTTTGGGCTTCTCCAATAGATCCCTTCTATCCAAATATATTGGGCTCCCTTAACAAACTCAATGGTTAGGCGATTTTCCTGGGAGGAGCTTCTAGATAAACTCTCTAATGAACTATCCAGTTGGACTTTCTGGCCTCTCAATCTTTCTATCCACCTTATCATGGTCAAATCGGTTCTTCAGTCTATGCCTTTATACATGTTTTCAGCTATGGTAGAACCTAAGTCCATTATCAAGGACATTCAAAACCTCCAAATAAATTTCCTATGTGGGGACACCGACGCTCATCACAAATTGACTTTAGTCAAATGGGAAACTCCGTGCAAAGCAAAGTTAGAAGGGGTTCTAGGCCTGAGGGACCTGGAATTCATGAGCAATGTGCTTGGAGTGAAGACATGTGGAGGTATATCACTCACTCATTAGAACCATGGGTAGTGTTATGGCACTAGAAATATGCTCCCTGTTTCGAAAAACAAAATCTTATTCAATTTTTAGAGGAGGTTGAGAGATCACAAATCTATAAATGACATCTCAAAATAAAATCCTCATCCAACAACACAAATTTTGGGGGATAAAAGATGGCCAATCTACTTCCTTCTGGGACAACTTGTGGCAACAAACCAACCTCATGCATTTGCACCCCCTCCCTGATACTTAGCATCAACTTGAAAGTAATGGAATGGTTCAAGTTCACCAATACTGGATCAATGAAGAGGAAAGAAACTTCCACCAATGGATTCTTCCATATCAATGATCAATTAAAAACAACCAAGAAGACACCATTTTCATATGGGAGGAACTCCAGGATATATGCATAAAAAATAAGCAAGGAAAAGACAAGCTTCAATGGGAATATCAACCAAGTGGACACTTCACAGTCAAAGAAGCATACATCCTAGAGACCAATAAAACAGACCTGCTAAGCAAGTAGGTTTGGAAAAGGATTTGAAATGGTAACCAATGGCCAAAGGTGGAAATTTTTTTATGGCTCATTGTCAAGGGACGTATCCTCACTTGGGGCAACTTACTCAAGCAAGGTTTTGTAGGGTTGTCCCTTTGTCCCTTATGCATAAACGAGCTAGAAACCATAAGCCACTTGTTGGATTCCTTCCCTTTTCCACATGACCTATGGGATAGAGGAGCTACGATTTTTAGAAGAACCATCAAAGAACATGAAAATACTTCCCAATCTATAACCAGATGGTCCATTGAACCATTCAGCAATGCCACCCTCAATAGGACCTAGCATCTCTTCCTGAGTCTACTAGTTTGGGAAGTTTTGAAGGAGCAAAACAAAAGTATATTTAGAGATCAAATTCGAACCATTCAAGTTGCATGGGTGATCATTAAATCGCATATATATGAGATCCTCCAATTAACCCATTGGATATAACATAATTTTCAGTTCAATCCTCATGAACAAACCATAATGCATGCCTGGAACTTTCCACCCATTTGTTTGCAAGGAACCCTTTAGAGATCCCAACCTTTATCCTCAATCTCTTCTAAATGGAGTTGGTCTCCTCTGGTATTTATAAAGCTCAACTTTGATCGGGCCTCCAAAGGTAATATTAGGCTGGCAGGACTGGGTGGAGTTTTCAGAGACGGAGTTGGAAATATGTTGCGTATCTACACAAGATACATAGGATGGGAAAGTAATAATGTGGTCAAGATTTATGGCCTTATTCAAGGTTTAAAAATTGTTGAGGAAGCATGATACTCCAAACTAATCATCAAGGGGGATTCTCAGATGATATTATTGTTGGGCATATGTCTTCAAAATGGTACTCCAGTTTGATAACTCTCCAATAACTAGTGTCTTGAAAGTAGATTTGGGCATCTAGCGATGCTCCTTCCTCAGATAGAGGCCAACATAGCCAATCATGTTTGGAGGAAAGCCAACAAAATTGTTTATCATCTAGTGAATGAAGGAGTCCTCAAGAAAGAAGCACTCTAGAATGAAAACTTTAAAACTCTCAGAGTGGGTCCTTTGAAAGCAAAATGTCAAGAGTTAGCTTCCAAGGATATAAACTACCCAGATGTAGGTGGAAAATACCTGGAAAGCACTCTCCTCACTCATGCATGAGTGTTGTCAACAGAAAAAATGGATGCAACATAGATACAGGTGTTAAGAGGCCATCTAGGGCATGGTGTATGAGGCCTAGCATTCAAGGTGTCCATTTGGGTAAGCAATGGATGAGGATCAGTTGCAAGAGGGATCTAGATGGAGGAGTAATGAAAGAAGTGTGGAGAAATTTTATCCACATTGATACCAGAGTCACCCTTCCATGTCAGTACCTAGGAATTTAAAGAAAAACCATTATGCCATCCATGATGGATGAATATTTGGGCTCACTCGTAGGGAAGAAGAGGGCATGGAGACAATCTAGAAGGACAATTCTAGCACAAGCAATGATCAAATTGATGAGACCTCATAGGAATGGAAACCTAAAGCTCGATTTAAAACACCTGTGTATGGAAGAAGGAGTACATGGCACTATTGACAGAGGATCCTCCTGGGTTTCAGAGACTAGAAGGATTTGGGATTTGTCACTTGCGTTGATAGGCTATAGTGGAAACACCTTAACTGTGCTCCGACTCAACTAGCTTCTTTTCCGTATGGCTCCACATCAAAGAGAAAGGTGTCACTGGGGTCGAGGTGGGAGGCTGCATCTAGTGGCTACAAATTAAGGGAGATGAGAGTCATTCTTTTAGGAAGATGATCCCCTTCCATATAGAGCAAACCATCGAGGCCATGGAGGCTATGATTTTGGAGGAGTGGGAGTGTAAGGGGTTTACTATCTAAACATCGCAAGGGTCATAAAAAAAATTAACTTAGCTATATATGTGTGGTTAGAAGAATAAACACCTTCCTTTGACTATGACTTTTATAATCCATATAATATTTCTTTTCAACATCAATTATATTTACTATAATCCTTTTTAAAACCAAAACATTTCTTTGTATTTATATCATCATATGAACATTTCTTTTCAAGAGTTAAATGTATCTTCTATAATCATTTCTACGACAATACTCTTTTCATCATCCTTCTTAATAATTGTACATAAGTAAACTTTTCGAAGATTCAAGATTATCCACCTATAGTATTATTTCTAAGATAATACTATCTCTTTATCCCTAGTGAATATTCATAAATAAATCCTTTCACATAATTATAGTATCTTTTATAACATTATTATGTCCCCGAAGGGGATCGTGTATCTATCGCCCATACCCTATTAATTTGGGTCTATTGGCTAAATGTTTTTGTTTGTCTATAGTTTAGCTATAGTGTTGAATATATGATATTAAATCTAATTATTAAAAAACGTTTTTTTTTTTTCATTCTAATTGGCTGCAGGACGCTAACGTCGTCCTCATTTTTCCCTTCCTGGGAGGTGGCGGCGAGAGGATGTCACGTCCTGCAGAAGACATGGAAGGATACCCTAATTTCTCTTAAAACTTAATGAAGGCACGAGCTTCCACCCTGTATGTGCACGGATTTTTAGTAGCAAAACGAAGCAGATCGTGAAGGATGGCAGTGAAAGGTTCGCCCTTGGGATAATTATCAAACCGCGTCTTCAGAATGTGCTCAACATTCACCATTATCTGAATCCCCCCCATACACTCCACCACGATGGTCTGCGGGGGGAATTTGCGAGCATATAGGCATACCATTCCAACATCAGGGAGTTGCCTCTCTTTTTCCAGAAAGAAAACAACGAAACCACCACCGGGTAGGATTTCGAGCCGTAAATGGACTGCAAATTGGGATTTCCCTAACTACCACGGTGATATATATATTTACAGTAAACAAAACATTCTCATGCTTCCTTCTGCAATTTCTTTCTCCAAACTCTCCCGAATGTTTTTCATCGCCTTCCCAAAGCCCGTTCGAGAAAAGGTAGTTCTCATCACAGGAGTGTCTTCGAGCATAGGCCAAGTGAAGTTTCAAATCCTTGAGGCGCATATCATATATGGATTTAGGTCGGTTTTGAAGTATTTAGCCCTTTTTTTCCAATATCCCACTATGGGAAATCGCAAAGCTCCTTCATTCCATGACACTCTGCGGCTTCTTCTTCCCAGCATTTCCAGTGTTATGCTCATTGAAGTGCGGAATTTATCTCGAGCAAAACTTCTTCGTGCAAATAAATCCCCTTTTATTGCCCCTTTCTTTGATTTAATTTTTAAAACTTCAATCACCTGGGATTTTCTTTCATGCAAATAGCTAAATTAAGCTGCGTTCCCTAACAAATCCCTAAATTATTAGCCTAACACACTTCTTTAATTTCATCTCTTCTTATAAACTAGCTTCATCCCCGTTTAGCTTCCTCTCTACCTTTGAAGTGCCTCCAGACTCCTTTCATTTCAACACTTCACTTCCCAGGGTTACTGTTGAATAGTTACAGAGATCTTAAATCATAGATCTTACTGGTATTACAGTCTGGTAGGCTCCGTTGGTCTAGGCGGGGGTTAGAGGGAAGTGCATAAGCCAATCAAAGTAAATTTTTTCCCCGATATATAAAAATTAGTTTATTATTCTATGTTTCCTTCTAGGGCAAGACCGCAGGCCTGGTACAGGTCATGGTTTCCTTCTCGGGCAAGACTCGCACCAGCTGCACCAGACCTGCATCTTAGAGCACCAACTAGGAGAGAATGTATCACTTCACTACTGACCCTATGCCAGGCATGCAAGTTGATGAAAACTATGGAATTTGCATGATATTCAATGTAATTATAAGATAAACGTATTTAATATACATTTGACAATTGGTAGTTTTCTTGAGCACATTATCATTCATATATATATCCACATGAAATAAATGATTTATCTAAAAATGTATCATACGTCTTTGTTATGGTCGATCATCCAGCCATATAAAAATATACAAACAGGGGAACACATTTTTGGCGTATAATTGTTGCGTTGAGAGCACATTTTTATTATTATTATTATAATGATACCCTCAAGGTGAATAAATGAAAGATTGTATTTTTTTTCGTAGAAAAAAGATCAATAACTTGCGATTTAAGGACGAATCAAAGTTGTTTTACATAGTTGTAGGTGGAAATCATTCCACATCCAACTCCATAAAAGGATCCATCTCAACAAAACATCAACAGAAAGCTCCAACAAAACTACCATATAATTTGTCTATACATAAATTACAAAACCAACCAAATCCCAGGGATCTATAAATACAACAACCCTAACACAAACGCTGCAAGTAACAGAATAAGAAGCTGCTGGATCTTCATAGAAATAGTGGCCATGGCTGCTCCTGCTCTTGCTTCTGTTTCCGATCTTTCCTTTCCTCAAACATATATACAGTGTTAATTGCATGCTTGTATTCATTCAAATAAGTTGAACAAACATCCATTGATTTTATTTTATTTTATTTACATTAACCAGATCGTTTAAACATTGTACTACTCAATAATAAAAACAAATGGGCAATGCCAGATGTATTGCTCAATAATAAAAACAAACACTGGAGCATGTCAGAACGTGTACATTGATGAGAAAATCCAACTCGCTTTAACTTTCTTCGAATTTACAAGCCACTTTGGCTTTAATTTGTTCCCATTTAGTATGGTGAGCCACTTTTTATAGTTCTTAACTTTCTTCGAATTTACAAGCCACTTTGGCTTTAATTTGTTCCCATTTAGTATGGTGAGCCACTTTTTATAGTTCTTATAAACTAATAGAGGCAATTATAAGTACAGTACATCCTTTGAAAAATTGAAATTCCTATATTTTCTAGACAGAGCACTTGGCTTCAGGCCAACTACTCGAAACCTATGAATTCCACATGTTCACTTTTAGTTGGCCTAAGTTTTTTTGAGTGAAAAGGCTTATAGGGTGATATTCTATAATTGAACAAACAACATGATCAAGGTGCAATGGATTTCACTTGGAGGATAACACTAAAATTTGATGTTACTACTTGTCTGTAGTGAAAAAGTAGTTTAAATTTCCATAATGGTGAGGTCTTGTTTCTTTTAAACGGTGTTTATGATTGGTTCGCAATTTTTATTAATGGGTTAATTTTCTTGTTTTAATGGTTACTTATATAAATTTTACATATTAGTTCTAGATAGCTGTGAAAGGTTTTAGTGATTTGATTATGTGATTTTAAGTATTTTAGTATTACATTTTAAATTTAAATGTTAAATTTTGAATAAAATGTGTTAATTTTTTATTAATTAAATAAAATATAAATATAATCTTAAAACATGGAATAGTTGTTGTGTAGTTATTGTTTTTTAGAAATTAACATATAATTTCATTTCATTTCTTGATATCAATTCTCATTAACTATATATATAAAGCACTTGGCTCAATATTAATGTAAAAAACATTTGGCTCAATCATAATGTAAAGGGCTCAACCTTATAAGTATTGGTGTATGAGTCACTTAATGCATAGGGTAAGCATACATTTAATGATGGAGATTGGGTATGAAGATAATACTAAACTCACCTCAAATTGATTCTTGCTTGAATGATAATAAGCCAATTCAATGGGTAGGGATTTTTCTAAAATTGACATGATCTACCAATGACAATTTCTAATTATGAGTGAGGTGATTTGATAGTCTAGAAATACATAGCACACCTAACCAAATAATGTGATATATTCCCCTAAGTTTTACATATAACCATATATATCTTGCTCAATTCATATATCTCAGCCCCCACCTTAATTTGTGTTTCTTAATCCTTGACTTAACTTGTATTTCTATGTAGTCAAGGGCATATGATTTCATAATTATGAAAAATGATATGATTGCTTTATGTTGGATTCTTTCTCTTCTTAGACTTAATCTCGTTCTTCGCACCAAATCCAATCTTCCTTGCTCATCACTTTTTAATCTATAATAGTGAAATAATTTATTTTATTTTTGTGATACTAGTTCTTCATGTAAAATGAGTTATGCATAGTTATAAAATAGTCTATCTAATTTTTTAATGTTAGTACCCATGCAATATAGCCATTTAATACACATGTGTTTAGTTCTACTATTATATTTCCGTTCTTGGTCAGTCCAAATAACAACACTTGTTTTCAACACCTTTGCAAAAACATGAACCATTGTCATTTTGCAGAATTTGCACTTTGCCTTCCTGCTTTGTTTTATTATTGCAGTCCTCTTGTTGGGAATTGTAAACAAGCCGTTGGAAATCTGCTCATGGCTCTAACTACATACTATGCATAATGTGCAGGAAAAGGTGCACACATGCAGACACAAAAACAAGAAAATAAGAACAGAGAATGGAGCCTTTTACACATAGGAAAACAAGACAACATGTTACCACTCCTTTTTCTGGTCATGGTATGTGCACATTTGCATAATGTGCACTGTCTAGGAGGTTTTTTTTTGTAAATGGATGAACTAATGACCTGGATATATCAGTTTTTTACTTTTTTTCCCTGTGGACAAAACAAATAGCGGCACATAGTTTTAGACACCGTATACTATTGATAGAGCACTTTATTCCATGTATATCATCGCTTGCAATGCAATTTTGAAACTCTAACTGTCCTTTGCAAGCATGGCCACAACTCTCTAGCCCATTCCAGTTACAATGAAAATACTCTCTTTTGTCTTTATATCAATGTTCTTATACACTGCTTCCATTAAAATATCGTTCTACTATCTTTTTTCATGTTTCTTGCCAAGCTTATTGCAAGTGATTCAATTAAATTTGCTGCTTCTTAAGAGTCTGTTGCTTGCAATTTGCATATGCATTGGCATTCTGGTGTTTGCAATTAAGTTCAAGTAATTGAAAATTCGTTCCATAAATTTGTTTTCAAGTTTCAATAAGAAGTCTTGTGCAATCTATTATATGGATTTGTCTGTTTATGCCATTGAATCGTTTTCCCTATTTTGCATAAATGGTCTTTACTAACTCTAGTTAACAACACTTCATGAGCTGAACAATAGTAATTATACAACAACATATACATGCATTTACTTCTTTTCAGGGTTCAAAACATTTTTTTCATGAGCAAATCTATATCTTAGATAAAATTTATATGTTGTGTCATCCCATCTTGAAATTGGCCATTGCATCTTATTTTCATAGAATTTGCAAGTTTTGATTGTTTGTATCCCATGTTTTCATAAAAGAGTCAATGCAAATACGAATTCATTCAACATTTGTCACAACCAGTACGGTGGTTAACAAGCTCGATTGAATAACCTCTCTCTTTTTCCATCCAGGCTTGTTTCTAGCAGTCAATACAAACCTTGGTCCCTATAGAATAAATAAAGTCACGTAGTTGAATCGAATTAGCTACTAAAAATAACATTGCAATGACTATTTACAAATGCATATTCTAGCAATCAATACAAACCTTGGTCCGTATAGGATAAATGCAATCACATAGTTTAATCGAATTAGCTACTAAAAACAACATTCCAATGACTATTTGCAAATGCATATTTTGGTATCATAAAGAATCTACCTATCTTATTGAATCTTGTCTACTTTGTTGATAGTTGTCGTGATATACCTTCACGTCAACTACAAAACACAATACCATTTCTTCTACACATATTTTCTATAAAGACTACTCTTTCTCAAGGAATGAATTATATAATAAAAATAGGGATATAATCAACTTGAATGTAAACATAATACAAACTCTTATTGCTAGAATTAATTCCTCTACGTTATTAATGCTTGTCAATTCATTTATGAACTCAAATGCATAAATTCATCTTATAATATGAAATCAATTTATATCGATTGAATTAGTACCTACATAGATTTGAACTCAAAACTTTTCATTCACTAGTCCTCATTTCATTTACTCATTACGAATTGCCTTGCATCATAATGTATCGCATCATTTTCTAATACATCACAACCTTTTCTAATGCAATTACTTTACATCATAAACTTATAAGGCCAATGTTATACATAACAAGATATATTCCCACCCGTAAATATATCAAAATACCATACCTGAATCATAATTCGAATATGTTAGATATTTCAAAATACAACTTAATTAAAGAATTGGGATGCACATGCATCACATGCCATACAACTCAATAGCATTACATATAAATCACAATTTCTAAATATAACTCAAGAGTACTAACAAGTAATACAAACTACAATTTGTATATATATATATATATATGTAAATTGATTTTGTAAATATAATTAAATACATCAATTACAATCAAGCATGCATAACACTATTCGTTAACTATTTAAAGCATCCTTCAAACCTATAACTAAAACAAGATTTCGACTTGACTTAGTAAATTATGAAACACGTTACTATCAACTCGGTTCCTCAATCGAAATCATTTGTTGACTGGAGATTAGGTACCGTGACACTGGTTAAAGCTTTAAATTTTAAACTATCTAAGTGACACCTTACCTTACATCCTAAGAAATTGACACCTGGTTGTCAACACACTTTTGGGCTGAGGTTTCGCTGGAGTTATTAGGTAACATGAGCAGATGCCGACTGTAACTCATGTTACCTCCGCCATAGGTTACAACCGAAGGGCATAGTCACAAGTGAAAATCTCATAGAAGACTTGAGATAAAATGACTCTAGAGAGCTGATAAGTATGGAAACATTGGTACTGAAGAGAGATATTCAAACAGACACATAGCACGGCAGAAAATTGAACTGAACTAACTGACTTTATCCAAAAACTAAGAATATGTGCGAGAGTAAGGGATTTGATCCCTGCATTACTAACATTAAGAAGAAAAAGAATGAAGATTAATCCTCCATTTGAATTCGTTGAGAGCAAGGTAGGATTTGAAACTGTGTAATCACATATGGGTCACATAGTGAACGGATCCAAGCAAGGGTTTATGATAAATCCCGTTGAATACTGATCACCCCATAGAAACCGAAAATTGATAATATATATAGATCAAAACTGATATTTACTATAGAGAGGTCAAATATTTTCCGATCGAATATATTATATAACAGAGACTTAGATAAGGTTCACTCCTATAGAGATCTAAACAACATTTAAAACGCACTACACAGTAATGGAGGTAATAGGGTAAAGAACTATGGTCCCAAACTTGACAAGATCAACCCAGCGGTCTGTGACGGTCAATCCTTCACAACGTTTTTGTACACATTTGAGATAGAGTATGATACATATTTTAATAAGCATCAAGCAAATCGAATTCGTGTTACTCTGATATCAGAGTTAAAACGTTTATGCAGTGTTGATAATTATCATACCAATCGACATCCTTCCATAATATTTTTACTCATAAAGGAATAATGTAGAGCTGTATTAACAATCATACGAGTCGAATCCAATGAAAATAATGCAGAGCTTTAAATAACAATTATACAAATCGAATTTAATGAAAATAATGCAAAGCTTTAAATACAATTATACAGATTGAATTCAATGAAAATAATGCAGAGCTTTAAATAACAATTATACAAATCGAATTCAATGAAAATAATGTAGAGATTTAAATATCAATTATACAGATAGAATTCAATGAAAATAATATAGAGCTTTAAATAACAATTATACAAATCGAATTCATAATAAAAACGTAATACCAAGTTTTTACGATGATCACATAGATCAATCTTCTTCTGCAACTTATCATTAGTAATAATTTATAAACCAAAACTTTTACCATGAACACGTGGATTGATTTCTACAGCAAAAACCCATAAGGAAACATAATACAAGGTATTTAGCTAGGATCGTATCGATTGGTTTCCTTCTGCTACATTTTCTTGAAATCTATAATAAGATATAATGTAAGTTTTAATCATTTCATCCACAGAACGAATCCTTCCAACAACGCTTTTCTCACAAACTGTAATAAAATTTAAAAAAATAATGAAATAGAGTTTTGTGGGTTAAATCCTCTTATCATGTACTCCACGAGAAATTAGTGACAGAATAAACTTATAATAAACTTTGGAACATGGATTTGTAGATCTATTCTCTTATTGCGTACGCTATCCATGATCGGTGAATGGAACAATATTATAAGAATACATGAACCCAAGCTCGATCTACTAAGATCTTGAGCGTTAATGATTCATCAATGTAAATTTGAAGTAAGCTATTGTCAATCTCTCTATCAATTAATATAATAACATCGATTTCAAATTTGTACGAATTCAAGCTAAAAATAAAAGTTTTAAGGTAAATAAACATGTCTGTGATGATTGCTCTAGTCGTCGATGAAGTTTTTGGAGAGATTGTCGCTTGATCCGCTCCCAGCCTTCAAATTTTTATAGAAAGACTCCTCGGTTGACCTCCCTACCACACTAGGAGTATTCTTCTTCCTCTCAGTCCCCGAGCAATAAAGCGTCGTAAAGAACATACAAGCCTAAACCCTCATATGAGATCTCCCAATCCTTAGAGAATTTATCAACCAAACTCACATGAACCACACTTAATCTCAAACTTCCATTATGGAATCCATCTAGCATTAGGGAACAAGATATCATTTTCTCTTCATTCTCCATTTCTTAAATAGAAAATTATTGGACGACATGTGTTGTCTCATGCAAAATTTAATTTAATTTATTAATTCTCTAATATTCATTCTCATGCAACAAGTGTCACTCTCACATACTAGTGCACATAAGTTCCTCAATTCTCTCTTAGTTGTCTCCCTAGTCTAAAATCTCAATCCCTAGATTAATGGGTGCATGTGGAATTAAACTCTAGATATTTTCTAATCTAGATTTGCTCCAAAATCAATTATCTCTAATTTATTTATTTTTTATTTTAATCTAATGCATGTTTTCTTAAATCAATGGATGTACATAATTTCTACCTCAAATATCCCCTTTCAATAATTTCTTAATTTAAAATATTATTTCATTCAATTATTCTCAATTTAACATTTACATATGCAAAATTTATATATATGCCTAAATTTTTTAGTGCAAGAGTGCAAATATTTCAATTTCCTGTCGTTGTCTAGGTACCACTTCTACGGGTCCTTTTAACAACTTCCTTGTCTTTGTTCTCGTGTGAGGAGTACTATCTAGCGATTAGGAATCGTTACCATAATCTTTCGACTACATTTCCATGGAGACTAATGGCGATTGAGGAATAAGATATTCCTTATTGTGCACCCCTCAACACATCGTACATGACCAAATCGTTGTGGCCTCGCCCGTACGGCACACGCTTCCTCGGGTGAGCTGATAGGGATTCTGACCCATGCATGGAATGTTATTTCAGGGTCGACAGTCCATCGACGTACCCCTATGTATATTTCTTATTCTCTACGACCCCTCTTTTGTTCCATTGAGATTTAGTCGGTAATTCGTTTTACCTGCTATTGTACACACTCAAAGCGCATATTAGTAGCACTGCACCATATAAATTATATCATCATGCGTTTTCATATTTATTCACTTCTATTTAAATAAATGGCATTTGTTCACATCTATGGAATCAGAAGAATCATTTCTCTCATTCAAGCATAATCATCATCTTGTTTCTCAATCAATTGAGCATATCCATCATTTGCTTGTCAATCAGTAATTTTCATTCAATAATAATTAAAGCATAACACATTGTTCAAGTTTATTTAACCGGGTCACTTCAATATTAGTGCCCTCAATAGTCTAGTCAATCAATTGTATCAAGGTGGGCATTACAGGGAGCCAAATCGGGACTTAAAGGAAGATAGAAATCCATATTGGATTGTTAAGAACCTTGTAGCTAGTGTTATGATGGAAAGGGGATTCTTATAGGACTCAACTCTAAGGACAATTAACCAGATTCAAGATGATGTGGACAAAATGTAGAGGAAATTGGATGAGCTTACAGAAACCACCAACACCCCTGGGTTGACGACATCATTATATCTTTTGATGAGCACTCCTGGATCTAAAGCTTGTGATTCTTTGTTTTGTTTGATAAACACTAGAATTTATATCTTGGTTAGGATCGTTTTTTAATCTTTTGAACTCTTCAATAGTTTTGAGCACTTGGACAATCTTTTTACAAACCCAATTCCCCTTGTTGCGTCGAAGAGGCGCATTCTACAGCCTTGTAGGGGGATATGTGTAACTCCTTATGTGCTCATCCTAGAGTTGACATGTGTCATTTTTATAAAATAATCAAATATTATAAAAAATAACATGTCGGCTAATTAAAAGATTTATAATGGCATATATATAAAACTACACAAATTAGATACACTTCCTCAACATTTGCACTCCAAAAAAGGGTTTTCACTTTGAGAGTGGTTAGGGCAGGTTCTCAGACATTTCAAGTTAGTTTTTGGATGGTTTTGAATACTTTGACAGTTTTTAAACAAACTTTCCCTCTCCAAGGTAGGTTTCAAGACATCTCAAAATAGTTGTTAAGCAATGGCCTCGTAAGCATGACTGAAAACAAAGCATGATTGAAAAACAACTCTTGGTAGACTTGGTTTCCCAAGTTGCGAGTCTACCGCAATAATTTTGTATTATATGTATTTTCACCGCTAATAGAAGGTTTCACATCTAGCTAAAAAAGTATGTAAAAAAATGAAAATTTAGAATAAAATTATTATTTTTATTTAATTTAAAATTAAATATTTCTTTGCACAACATAAATAATATTATGATATATAATTTTTAGAAAGTAAAAATCACAATTTGTATAAAGACTTTGAAAACATGAATATAGTAAATAGACCATGTTGAAAGAGACTTTGCAAAGTATTTTCACAATAATTCTATGCTCTCTTGCATATAAATATAAGTATATAAAAAAATCAATATCATTAGGTGTTAATATTTTTAATTCAAGTTATGATATTTAATAAAAGTAGTTTTAATTAATGAGAACCAGAGATCCATATAAACAAACAATTAATTATACAAAATCAAATAACGAAATCGGCTCACCCAGTAATCAGTGACAAACCAAAGAGGGTAACACCCAATTTTACCACAACAATAAATCTTGTCCAACCTGCAAAGAGAATCAAATCAGAACTCACCAAAGCCTGATACAGAAAAAAGGGCCAAAGACAAACCAAACGAATCCTATCGAGAATTGAATTAAACAAATACCATTGTTGATTTATTGTATATTTGGGCACCGAAATGCCTGAATGTCTAAAAACAATCATGGAAAATAACAAAAACATGTTCAACAATTCAGAAATATGGACGATTGCTAGAGAAATAATTTATTTATTTTTGTTTGCTCGAATCTCCTGAATAGTCTTAACTTGACTGGGTTTTTGGGTGTCACCTCCCAACTAAGTCATCCCTTAAAAGAATTGAACTAGGGTCGCTTTGTTGTCGAGATCCACCCCTTAACCAAATGAGCTAGTGAAAATTGACGCCAAACAAATAATTTCATTAAAGAATGAGTGAACAATAATTGAACAAATTAAAATGTCGTTCTTATCATTTTTATTAGCCATTAAAAATTATATCAATTAAATAATTTTTATTAAATTTTTTATAGTTATATAAAACTATAACTTTTCAAAAAAATTACTCAATTTTAAAAAAATATTTATAATAAATAAAAAACTTGGATCTCTAATTAATATTCATTAAAGAGGTAAAAAACAATTGAATCTCATTACTTTAGCGGATAGCTGATATAAATCGGGCGGAAAATGTTAAACTGTGTCTCTCTACTTAATTTGGCGAACAGAAGTCACGTGGTAAATGTGAAACTGTCTCCTTAGATCTGCTTAATTGGCAATATTTGTGTGCTTAGCTGGTTGGCAGTGTGGCAACTGCATTGGCACACCTTCAACTGGTTGGAAGTCTCACATTGCTAGGATTTATGGATAATTCATGCACTTTAAATCTAAACATAAAAACTATTGGATACCTAAATTTCAAATTTCAATATCTAAAATATTTAATACATGGTCGTTTTCAAATTTCAATAACTAAAATATTAAATACACACTATGGTTGGTTTATCAACAAATTATATGGACCAATCATTTACATCTAGTGATCCAAATAAGATCAAGTTCCAAATGAAAAGACATCTTTAAAAGCAAATTCCAATGAAAGGACATACAATATTAATAAGAATGTACAAAGCTCCAAAAAGTCATCTTGAAGAGCAAATTCCAATGAAAGGTCATACAATATTAACAAGAATGGACAAATAGACAAGAGCAAATTCCAATGGAAGTACATACAATAATAATAAAAATGGTCCAAAGACAAGCAATTACAATCCCAAATCAATAGTCATCCTTTGATTTCGATGAAAGGATATGTAATATTAAAATGAAAAGTTAATTTTATAATAATAAAAACACCACTGACCCAACATGGAGTCAGTGAAAGGACATGTACTTTTATAATCAAAAGTTAAGTATATATTAATGAAAACACCAGTGACTGTCCCAATAGGAGCCAAGTTACATAGGAAGAATTATCCTTTGATTTTAATAAAAAGAAAGATATATCCCATTAGAGTTTAAATTAGGTGAGTATATTTGATATAAATTTATTTTAAATTCAGATTTATTAAGTATTTATAAGATCAAATTTATTGAGGTGTAATTTTTTACTTTAATTTTATTACATATTAAAAAAAACACACCTTAATCAACTGGATTCCTCTAAGTATTTATAAATCCTGATCTAAAATACAACATACTCATCTCTTTTAAGGTCAGAATAGTGGAAAATGATTACCCAACAAATAATATGCTAACATAAACCTTGTCTTAATAAATATGGTTAAAGCTCTCATAAAACCTTATCAAGCAAGAATGGTTAACATCATAAATATTGCCTTAAATCCTTCTTATTTTCTCATTGTTCATTTTATGCTTAGATATCTCTTTTAGACATCAAATCATAAAACCTTATCAAGCAAGAATAGTTAACTCATAAATACCGGTTTAAATCCTTTTTATTTTCTCATTATCCATTTTATGCTTAGATATCTCCTTTAAACATCAAATCATAAAACCTTATCAAGTAAGAATAGTTAATATCATAAATATTGCCTTAAATCCTTCTTATTTTCTCATTGTCCATTTTATACTTAGATATCTCCTTTAGACATCAAATCAAGTGTGGGATAAATCTTATTTTCTCATTCTTCTTATTTTCTCATTGTCCATTTTATACTTAGATATCTCCTTTAGATATCTCCTTTAGACGTCAAACCAAGTATGGGATAAATCTCAAGTATGGGATAAATCTTATTTTCTCATTGCATATTTCTTACTCTTGTATTTCCCTACACATCGATCAAGTATAGGTTAAGCTTGTAAAAGTAAAGGGTAAACAATACCTTATAATAGATTCCATGTTGATACAATAAATATGCATGGAACTCTGCATGTTTTTAGGGAAAAGTTTATGCCTAATCCTTAAAACATCATAGTGATACGATGTATAGAAGGATAGACCCAAAAAAAAATGTTACACAAGTACTAAAATGTGATGCTTTACACACGTTAAATATATATGTATAGTGCTTCGAGTATACATATTGGTTTTTTTATTATAAATTGTAGTATTGTTTGTTAAATTGTTTGATGTATATCAATTTTATTACGAAGTTTTGAGTATTATGTGTGGATCTTGAGGTCCTAAATATGGTTGATGGAGGAAGCATTTATCTTAGTCCTCCTTAGCTTTATAAGAATCTTCTATGTTACCAAAAACCACAATGACAACTCAAATCATAATACATGGTCTTTCATGTCTTAGTATTCTTAACTTTTATGTGTATGTATCAACATCTTTATGTTGTTTTGTTCACTCGGGATGGATTTAGGGGCCCTCGAAATGGTCGAGGGAAGAAACTCGGGTCTTAGTCACTTAAGGAATATTTTAGCCATACATGGACAAGAAAGATGCACACCTCAAATACACATGACCTCACTAAAGGAATATTTTATCCATACATGGGCAAGAAAGATGCACACACCTCAAACACACATGACCTCTCAAAGGACCTTTGGCCTTAGAATAGGAATACAGTGGTGATTGGGAGGCTTTTAGGACTAGATATGGGTTTCAAGGCCCTATACATGGTTGAGGAAGGAAACCTATGTTGTAGGTCTTAAAGGAAGCGCATGGTCATCTAGGTTAAAGAAAGATGGCTTGAACCACCACAAAGGACCTCTTGAGGGTATCGTTAGCCTATGACTGGGGATATAAGTGTTATTAGAAGGTTTTTAGCACTACACGTGGATTGAGGCCCTTGACATGGTCAAGGAAAAGCATGCCTTAGATCCTAAGAGAATATTATAGTCACCAGGGGCCAAGAATGATGCATTGAATTGGAACATGTGACCTACTTGGGATATATTCACCTATGAATGGAGATATCAATGACATTATGAGGTTTTGAATAGTAGGTATAGGTCCGAGGGTTTTTGACATGGTCTAGAGAGGAAAGATGGGCCTTAGGCTCTATAGGAATTTTCTAGGCATCAATGGCCAAGAACAAGACCTCAATAAACCACAAATGACCTCCCAAGGTTATCCTCGCCTTTTAGTGAGTGTATTAATGATAGAAAGAGGTTGTTGAGCACTAGGTATGGTTCTTGGGGGCATTGACATGGTTATTCCATAAAAGGATCTTTGATGCATCTAGGGCTCTTAACGACACCACATAAGATACCACATAGCATCTCCCAAGGGTATCCTTGTCTTCCAATGGGGATATGGGAGGCATTAAGAGATTTTGAGAATTAGGTATGGGTCCTAAGACCCCTGACATAGTTAGGGGAGAAAGTGTGCAAATAGGACCCTAAAGGAAGCTTCTAAACATCCATGGCCATGAACAATAACTCAAACCACCACATAGGACCCATCAACGTTATCCTTGATCTCGAGTGGGGATATGGGTGTTATTAAGAGGTTTTGGATATTGGATATGAGTCTCTAGGCCTTAGACATGGTTGAAGGAGGAAACATAGGCCTTATTTGCTAAAGGAAGTTTCTAAGCATCCAAGTTCAAGAACACCACCTTTATACTACACATGACCTCTCAAGCATATCTTTGGCCTCTAAGAGAGCATATTATCTATATTATTATGTTTTGAGCACTAGAGGTCCCTTAACATGGTTGGGTGGCAAAACATGAACCTTGGGCATTAAATGAAGATTATGAAGCATATAAGCCTTGGCGAATCTTCCTAGTTCTTAAATTTCTAATCATAAAATATTTGATGATATTTTTGTAAAAAAAAAACAAATTTCTAAGGACTTATATAGTTTCTAGATAATTTTGGTGATGTTTAGAGTAAAATATTGTTATTCTCTGGAACTTTGGGCAAATCATTTTAGGAAAAAATGGAAATTGATGAATCTTCTTTTAGAAAAAAACTTTGAAAATTAGCCCATGGGCTAAATTTTGCCCCTAAAATTTTCCTTGGCACCTTATCTCTATGTTCTAACCATTCATGCCCTTGGTTATTTGTTGCATGTTCACTATTTACAAGGAGACATTCAAGGCATCTCACTTTCAAATGATTTTGAAATGGTGAATAATCACTTTGTAGATGATTTTTTTCTATTCGTTCAAGCTAACCAGGAGTCGGTGCCTAACGATAACATTGCTTGTCCATGTTTTTCCAAGCCACTAGAGCCAATATTAGTGATCATAAGACTATATAAATTGGTTGATCGATTTGGGTGTGGCTCCTAATTGAGTTGCTTTCGCTTGGGTCTTCACTCATGTAATAATGAGATATCTTAGCATCCCCTTTGTTGTGGATTGGATTGGTGTTTGGAGCATCTATAACATAAACATAAAGTCAATACAAAATGCAAACATCACATAAAATGTGAAATTGATTTACATTTGATTTATTAATTTCAATGTCATAAACAAAAAGAATCCCAAAAAAAACTCAATCATGGCATCGAAAACCACATAAAAGAAACAAGACAGCATGCAACATTGATGTCAATATTAATAACCATCTATGAAGTAAATAAAATATTAACAAATGAAAACCATAGATAAAACAAAAGAATACATATCTACAAAATAATAAACTTATCAATATTCATTAAAAATGTATATATTTAATTATTAAAAAAATGTAATTTATATAATTTTTATTTTTAAACGTTATAACTATTAAAAGATATTATTATAACATTATGTGTGAGAGAAAGAGAAATTATATGTCTATTGGATGTAACTTGGGTAGTTAGGAGAAATGGTTGTTATCTTCTTCATCAAATTTAATCCATGTAAATAACTTGATGCTCTTGTCCTCTTTCTCAAGTTTAATTCTTTAATACTCTTGTCCTCTCCATCAAGTTTAATTCATATAAGTAACTTGATGCTTTTAATATAATAAAAAACTAATAACAAATTAAATATCTCATTTAATGTTTAATCTAAATCTTCATGACCCTGGAGATAACTCTTTGTTCACATTTATTTTTAATTGTGCTGCTTTTATCCAATGTATATGACGGAAAATTCTAAGATAACCCTTTGTTCACATTCTTTTTTAATTGTGTTGCTTTTATCCAATGTACATAAGTCACGAAAAATTCTAAATGGCACAGTCATGGAGAAATTAAAAAAAAAAAAAAACCTTTTTCACAATTTGTTATTATAATGTTGCTTATGTTTTCTTAAAATTGTATCTTATAGCTTTGTAACATGCACTACATTATAGCCTACAACAAAATTTTGGCCATCACAAAGACCAACAATATTATGTAAAATTAAAATTGGTAATTCTCATTGTTTTAACTTCATTTCTTCAAATTAAATTTAATAGGTTACATTCATATATTTAATATTTATTATAACATTTTTTTGTTATTTAATATTTATCATATCATTTTTTTTAATATATTTAATATTTATTATAACATCATTTTTTTAATTTTAATGGTGTAATATTATTCCATGTCTTTTAATTCATGTTTTTCATATATTTATAATTTAAGTTTGTATTATATCTATATCATATCTATATTAAGACAATATTTTTAATTAATTTTCATTTTCAATTTTATATCATTTTTTTATAACAAAATTAAATGAAATATTCTTAATATTCCCTCCGAGTGGAATATAGTTGGAGCCGTGTGATGGTCAAACAACCAATCCTATTTTAATGGCATATGTACATGGTTGAAGTGGTGCAATCATGGAACTTTTAAATGGCCCATAATCATTTACTTTCGTGCTTTTCTTTGTGAAATTGATGTTAAATTTCCATTTACGCTTTTCTTTGTGAAATTGATCCTTGTGATGGTCAAACAACCAATCCTATTTTAATTGACATATGTACATGGTTGAAGTGGTGCAATCATGGAACTTTTAAATGGCCAAAAATCACTTACTTTTGTGCTTTTCTTTGTGAAATTGATGTTATATTTTGATGTACACTTACTTTTGTGCATTTCTTTGTGAAATTGATGTTATATTTTGATGTTTTTGGGGTGAATGTGATTTCATTTGACATTCATCATAAACCTCCAAAATATGGCACTATCTTAATGTGTTATGTTTTTGGTACCATTTTTTTGGTTTGCAACATATGTATATGTATTAAAAGTTTAATTTTTAATTATTTTTTAATTTTTGGTTATGATGTTTAGCACTACAAAATATCAATTCATATAGGATTAGTTTGAATGGTTTGCACTGTATGCCATAAAAATCCAAATATTCAGTTAACACCAATAACAAAATACTTCATCAGCTTCACTTTTGTATTATAAATATTAATTCCACTTTCATATCCCTACATTTACACCATTTCTAACCACTATTCGAAAATCAATAATTTTCCATTTTAACGTGGAAAACATTTTATTATTATTATTATTATTATTATATATAGGAACGAATGAATAAAGACAAAAATGTGATCACCATTATCCAATCAAGTTCAATCATTGTCCTTTGAGTTAAGTGTTCCTTAAAGTGTGAGCATGAGCTTACACTTAGTAGATATAGATAGCTTTCTTCTTGAAACTGGTCTTTCTAGATGTCATTTTGACCCCAAAGACTATACCAAGAAAGTATGAAACTAGATCAATCCTTATTCTTACTAGTAATGACCCTAAGCATTTAACCCATGTAAAAACCAACCTTAAGAAGAAATTCGAAATGACCGACTCAGGACATTTGCATTATTTTCTTGGCCTCCAAGTCTTGCAAACAAAATGAATTTTTCTTTTTTAATCTAAGTATGCTTATGACCTTCGTCACATTCACATAGAAGATTGTAAACCAACCCCATCTCCCTTTCAATATGGAGTCAAATTTGTTCTCACCTGCACTACATCTAAAGTAAATGAAACTTTATATCGTGAATTGGTAGCCTTTTGTACTTGATTCATATCCATCCTAATATTTCCTTTGTTGTTGGCCTTGTTTCCCAATATATGCAAACCCCATGAAAGTCATTGGAAACATCAAAAATGCTAATTTAGCATATCCGAGCTACAGTTCAATTTGGGATACATTACAGGGAGAACTCCTTCGTTGGTTGATTTCACTAATTTCGATTGGGTTGGTGACCTTGATAATTGGAACTCTATTGCAGGTTATGTTTTCGATCTTGGTTTTGGGGTTGTCACTTCGGCTTGTAGAAAACAAGAAGCTCTTGCTCTTTCTTAAGCAAAACCACAGTATCGAGCCATAATTAACGCAAGTTAAGAAACCTTGTGGCTTCGACAAATCCTTTTAGAGTTTGGACTCCTCAACAACATTCAACTACCCTTTAGTGTGACAATCAAAGTGCCATCAAGCTCACCAAAGATCCAGTTCAACATTAGTGCATCAAACACATTGAGCTACAAATGCACTTTACCAACAAGCTTACTCAAGATCACATTCTCAAAGTGCTCTTTTTCCCTACAAATGATCAAGTTGAAAACATCTTCACAAAGTCCCTTACAAAAGTGAAGAAACTTCGATTGTGTTAAAAATTCCAAAATCTATCATAAAGGAGGGATAGGCTCTGATGCCTCCATCGTTCTCCTGTTGTATCACCTTTGCAAATTCTTCAATCCTATCTATTATTGTTCTCGAGGGGGGATGTTAGGATATTTAGATTCTCTAGATTTAGTTGAGATCAACTTGGTTTAATGTCTCCTTAGGTAAAGTGTGTTTCTTTAGTATGCATTTGTATTTATCTAATCCAATGGTGACAATATGTTCTAGACATATTCATATTCACCCCATTCTTAATGGCTAGTGATTTGTGGCCTAACCCCTAATTGGTCCATGAACTCTATTTAAAGAGCATGGAGGATCATTTGCTTGATGATAAATTTTGAGAAATTCATATATAAACTCTTTTTTCCTTTTGCATTGCCACGGACTATTTCCCTCTTTGAGGGTTTTAACCACTTAAAACATCAATGTCAATCTGTGGTCTATTTTAGTTGCACAACTCATGCTCAAGCATCTGTAATTGTTGAGTCCAAAACACCAAGACAACATAAGGTGGCCAAAATGTCCAAATTAGTCGTTGTAATTATTGAGTGCAAAACACCAAGACAACATAAGGTGGCCAAAACGTCCAAATTAGTCATTGAAAAGAAAAAGGTGATAAAAAAAGAACACTGCCGCATGCTAAAGAAAAATACAGAACTCCACATTTTCCCCGTAGTGTGCCTGTGTTTATGGTAGTAGTATCATCACAATAATAAAATATGGGTTCCTATTGATCTACACCATTACCAGGGAAAAGACATGGCAATGGATGTGTCATCTAGTTTGGAGGAAATGCCTCGACCGAAGGGATGGGCATATGAAGTTGGGTGGTGTCCTCAATTAGCATAGGATTGGTGTGTGGGGAATGAAAAACACCAAAGGAGTCGAGATGGGATCGGGAAAAGTACAAAACGCTAACTATGCTTTACAATAGTATTCCTAGAATAGGATTGGTTTGTTGAGGTAGTCCTTCCCATTCAGCCTAATATGGCAGCCAATACCCTTATAAATGCATCTTGAGAATTTGCTTGCTATTTTTTTGGGGTTGCATTTGAGTGAGCGACTCTTCCAAAGTGCCATTTTCTTTGTTGAAAAACATGTCCTGTTCAAAACAATGTGTATTAAGATCTGATAACATGCCAATGCCTCCCTCTATGCCCAAAACAAATATTGGGGTTGAGAATTGTCATATTGTACAGCAGAGAACTCTAGAAAAGGTGCACAAGTCCCCAAGCAATCTAGAAGAAACCAAATAAAAAACATTTAATAAATCCATAATGTTTTTTTTGCATAATCAGTGTCCCAATAAGACCATGACGTTGGCATTCAAGGATATCATTAATTGAAGCATTTAAAAAACAGAACACCATGGTGATAGGAGCTTTGTACAAGTCCATCAATTTCAATGCTAACAAAAATGATTAGCCACACAATGCATGAACTTAAAAGGAGATTTGCAAAACAAAAAATGCATAAAATGATAAGCTTCAAAACATATCCATATCTTTATTTCTCCAGCTGATGTCTTTATTATCCTTTTACAAAGTATCAATCTCGCTTCTATTTGACATAATTAACTTTAACTACCAGGTTCTTCCTATCATTATTAACTTACAACTAAATGTGAATACTAACTAGTAATGATAGCCCGATGTGGATAAATATTAATAATATTAAAGAGAGCCCGATGTGGCCAAATATTAATACTAACTAATATGCCACATTGAGCTATCATTAACATTTAGTGCTAAAATTTAATTGTTGGTTAACAAAGACAGGGAGAACCATGACAATCATGCAATTTTGATTTCTATTATTGCTCGTAAAAAAATTAAAGTAAACTATGTCAAATCATTGTTAGTAGTTAAAGTTGACTATGTAAAATAGGAACCAGAATGATACATTGGAAAAGGATATATAATCTGCTAGAGAAATAAAAATATGGATATGTTTTGAAGATTATCATCTAATGCCTTTTTCTGTTTGCAAGTGTCTCCTTTTCAGTTTATGCATTGTATGGCTTATTATCTGGTTAGCCCATAATGCGGGTCTTTCAAGACAGACGCATTTCAACATTTCAATGTGCATCTCAGATTCAAAGTTCAAACTGCATTTGGAAGCTATGAAATATCTAAAAATCCTCTTAAAACTAGATTATTAAATCTGCTTCAAATTGACAAATGTGTATGCCCCGAGGCTTTTTTGATGGAGCTAGTCAAAATCTAGGCTCTATGTGTGGTACTGGAGGTTCATTGTATATCTTTGACAATCATGTCTTCGTGTTAAAAGCAGTTCTTGGCAGAGATATACATAACTACATAGAGAGGCTGGCCTTGAAGATGTATATGAAGTTGGTGGTAGATAAAGGGATCACCAAGCTTCAGGTCTTTAGGGATTTCAAAAGTGACTTTAAATTGGATGAAAGGAACATACAAGTTGGGGAGCTTGATGCTGCTTCCTGTTGAAATTTGTACCAAGGAAGTGTTCCCCTAGTGACTTTTGCCTAAGTCACTAAAAAGGGGACAAAGTACATAACCCTTGCATTAATTGCTTGAGAAAAGTAATTAATGTCACTTTAGAGCTATAAAGTGACTTTTCAATTTATTTAAGTTGTGGTTGAGAGAGAAAATATTTAATGGAGATAAAAGTGACTTTTCTCATCCATTGATGAGAAAACACTAGATTAAATGTGGGCCCTTGATCTAGTGTCCTTTCAGCTACCCCGAGAAGGTGAAGTGAAAAGACAAGGGAAAAACAATAAATAAGGCACCCCATTCCTTCATTTGCACACATCCCAATAGAGTTGGAGAAGTGGAGATATTCCAAGAGAATTGGAAAGCAAGTTCCAGTTGGAGTTTGAGAGAGAGAAAGTGGTTGTCTGAGATAGCAGCTAGGTACAGCACGGTTTCCAAGACCGTACAACAGTTATGGGCATGATTTTCGAGAAGAAAATAGTGGCACATATTTTCAGGCAAAGGCACAAATTTCGAGACAAGTACTGAAAATTAATTTTGTATAGTTTCGTAGAGTCTATACCGTTTCGTACAATTCGTGCATTGCATGAAAATCGAGGCACGATTTTCGAGGCATAAAATTAATTTATGTGTTGTTTTGTTGGGCATGAATTTCCAGGCAGAAAATTGAGTTTGGTGCCAAAATCGAGGAGTTGTCCATACAACTCCGTGTTGCTTGAGAAGGGCATGATTTCCATAAATATATGCACAAAATTTGAGGCAGATTCTTGCACAGAATTCGAGATAGCCTGTTAATTTTGTTGGTTGAGATAAGTTGTGCTTGTTACTATTAAAATTTTGTTGTGCATTTTTATTGAAGACAAAATTAATAAAATATCTCTCTCACAGGTTTTCCCTTCGGGGTTTTTCCTAGGCCATTTTGGCTAAAATATCTGAGTCTGAAATTTTATGAGCATGGCTGTTATGTTCTTTCTGTTCTCAGTATTTTGGTAGTACTTCTTTTGTGGTTCCAGTTCAGATATGTTTATGAATGTAATTTCATTTTTAGTTGTCCATGGTTGAATGAGATGGTTTATTAAACATTGTTAATCCGAGTTAACTTGAAATCCTGTTTGAGAAGTGAAATTTCTACATGGTATCAGAGCCCTATTAAGGGTAGATTGACAGTCATAAATTTTCAGACTTGTGGGAGATTTAGTCTTTGTTCACCTAGCAGATTTTATTGGACTTCTATTCTCAGTAAATGATGGCTTGCATCCGGTATGAAGATTGGTTGGAAGGGATTTCCAACTACTTGTAGTGGAAAGCCCGGATGACAACGGTTCTCAAGGAGAACATGTTATGGACCTTCGTCAGTACCACAATGGTTCCTCCCTCAGCTGATCCTATAGCCCTTGACATACATGAGGTGAAGGATGCTAGAACGCAGATATTGCTTCTAGATGGTCTTCGAGATCACCTCATTCCTCATTTGGCAGAGAAACATAATCCCAAGGAGATGTGGGATACTTTGAAAAATTTGTATGGGGAACAAGAATGAAAATCGTAAAATGGCTTTAAATGATAAGCTTCATGGCACAAAGATGGTGAAAGGTGAGAATGTAGCCTCTTACCTCACAAGACTCAGACAAGTAAAATATGAACTGAGTGCAGTTGGTGAGGTTATTCCCAATCCTGAGCTAGTGCGGATAGCCTTGAAAGGCTTCACTAAGGAGTGGGATGTGTTCGTGAAGTGTGTAGTTGGACGAGAGAACTTTCCCTCTTGGGAAAGACTGTGGGATGATTTTACTCAGGAGGTATCCGAGAAGGGTCTCAAGGGAAGACTGAGCAGGATACTGATGAGTAGAACGTTTCCTTATCAGCTAAAGGCAAGAAGTCCAAGGAGGGCCCAAGAGGGGCTAAGCAGCAGAGGGGTGGGCAGAAGAGGGAGTTGAGCAGAGTCAGGTGTTGTACATGCATTGATTTTTTCCATTATGCAGGCCAATGTCCTAAGAAGAAGAATGGCAAGTAGGAGAAAGAGGAGCAGGTTGCAGCTACAACAGAGATTGAGTGTTTTGCTACACTGTTTGAGAAAGAGTTCTCTCTTGTCACTGCTATTTCGAGTTGCAACAGTAGCGGACCAGTTGATACTGGGAAGTGGATTGTGGATAGTTCCTATTGCAGTCACATGACTGGGAGGCGAGATTCCTTCCTCACTTTTGAGACTATTCCAGAGCAGCTCGTACAAGATAGAGATGGGACAATGCATGCAGTCGGAGGTTTGGGACGAGTACGGTTCCAGCTTGAGTTTGGAGAGATCCTGGAGATTACAGGAGTATGTTCTATTCCAGGGCTGCAGGACAACAGACTTTCAATTCCAGCCTTGGACGGAGTAGGATTTGCAGTATTGTTCAAGAGTGAACACATCCTCATTTATGTATTGGGAGTGGATCTGGTTGAACCTGTGCTTATAGGTCATCGAAGAGATGGAGAGCATGTAGTGCATGGTCAGCCTATAGTTGGAGGATCTGGGTGGATAACATATCCTGAGTCTGAGAAATACAGTGAGGGAGATGCTTCGAGGATTGATGTGGCGCGGAGTAGTCAGTACGCAGTTCATAGGAGAGAGCGAGATGCTCCAGATATTATTGTGGTACCGAGTAGTTCAACTTCTATTCAGAGGAGTTAGTGAGAGGATACTTCCTCTAGTGCTGGAAAGAGGGTCAGCTAGTATGACTTGTCATTGATTGATGAGCGAGATGAGATGTCTCGACATGAGGCATCAGTGCAAGATGCAGGACAAATTCCAGAGACGGGGGGAGCTTCTACTACTCATACTATGAGACGGGAGAGAGGTTCTGGCAGAGGATATGCCAGAAGGTCTTCCTGCATGAAGCGAAAGCACTGAGCTTTGTAGATCAGGATGATTTCCTTCATGTGATGATTTCTAACATGAAGGGACACTTGATTTGGCCTTTCTAGAGCAGAGTTTAGAAAGGGTGGGAATATTCGACATTGTGCGAGAAGCAAATGAGCAGACTTTGATATTGTGCGAGAAGCACATGAGCAGTTTACCACCTTTGGTGGGGAAGTAATTTATCTTCTTCAGGGATAAGTTGGGAGAGAGGGAGTGTTAATTTTTTAGCATTAATTCAACATACTCTAGGTCTTTACTGAGAGAATAACATGTACAACATATAAAGTGTAACAATGCATATCAATCACACCAAGCAATCACATTAGACAATAGACACACAGAGTTTCACTAGGGAAAAACATAAAGGTGAAAAACCCCACAACTTCCTCAGAGATAGAAAGAGCAATGATACAATCCAAGTACACAGAGATAGTCCTCATAGTAGTTGAACCTCCTCCTCCACTAGTGCGCCACTTTCCGAGTAGTGTAGAAGTGAATAATGAGATGATCAAATAGAGTGCCTCCCGCACTCTATTTATACATGACCTGACCTGCCTAATAACCTAGCAGGGCCGACTTGTCTAACTCAGTCTAATAACCCATGGTTATACTAATCAAGGCCGACCCCACACTTGGTGGTCTAATAACCCATCACTTGCAAGTTGCGACACTTGCGACACTTGTCAATACAAATGATGACACTTCCGTATAGAGGAATAATAACATCTCTATAGGAGTACAATTTACATAGGTGAAATACATTCCGAAGTTACAATTACATCAACACTCCCTCTTAACTAGGAAGGTATTTCTCAACACAGATCTTCTAGCACAAGTCTTCTTCTCTGGGTCATCATCCTCGAATCATCGTCATCATCACTGCTGCTGCTATCTCGATCAATCTCCAATCTACTCGTCATAGGAAGTTCTACAAAGCCAATCCTTTTTCATACTGGATGTAGGTCCACCACCTGTAGGTCTTCATCATCACTGGCCATACTGTGGAATCCTCATGACTGATTACATGCGTCAACAAAACCTCGAAAGAGCATCCTAGGACTGATTACGAGCTTACTGCTCAACCTATCGGATCTCCCAGGATCTTTTACATGTTGACCTTCACAAAACCTACTCAGAGCATCCCAGGATGTTACGAGCACACCGCTCTACCTGTCTGGATCTCGATAGAGCATCTCAGGATGTTACGAGCACACTGCTCTACCTGTCCAGATTTTAAATGATCTTTTCTATGTGAACTTTCGCAAAACCTACTTAGAGCATCCCAGGATGTTACGAGCACACCGCTGTACCTGTCTGGATCTCGATAGAGCATCCCAGGCTGTTACGAGCACACCGCTCTACCTGTCCGGATTTTAAAGGATTTTTCTATGCGAAACCGTAGCAAAACCTACTCAGAGCATCCCATGATGTTACAAGCACACCGCTCTACCTGTCTGGATCTCGATAGAGCATCCCAGGCTATTACGAGCACACCGCTCTACCTGTTCGGATTTTAAAGGACCTTTTCTATACTACCTGCACAACCTGTCCACGGCCACAGAGTATCAACCCGATACTCACCATACATCATCTTGATGTACATCATCACATGATCAACCTGATCATCATCATAGCATCAACCTGATGCATATCGTCTAGAGCAACATCCTGAAGCTCGTCATCTGTGACCATCCTGATCAAACAATATATCCATCTGATGCATACAAAATATCTACCTGATACATATCATCATACATGATATACCTGATCTTATAATGCATCCACTTGATACATCCATAAGTACATGATCTACCTGATCATACAATGCATCCACCTGATACATACATAAGTACATGATCTACCTGATCATATAATGCATCCACCTGATACATATACAAAAAATACATGATCCACCTGATCATACAATGTATCCACCTGGTACATAAATACATGATCCACCTGATCATATCAAGCATCCAACATGATTCATATACAAATGCATGATCCAACTGCTCATATCAAGCATCCAACATGATGCATATACAAATACATGATCAAACTGTTCAAAGCATCTAACTGATGCAAATACAAATACATGATCAAACTGATCAAAGCATCCAACATGATGCATATACAAAGTAGTAACTGGAGCATCGTCCTGATGCTCATCATCTAGCGCTTACATCGATAGCCATGGGAAGGATCCTCCTCTCACCATGCTTGGAATGGCTCCTGCAAATGTGTCCATCACTTCTTCCTCGAAGTGTCGTCAATCTGAAGAACATCAAGCCTCTCTTTGAAGTACTCAAACTTCACTCTGGCTAGTGGTTTCGTCAACACATCTGCAATCTGCTCATTTGTTGCAACATATAGGAGCTTCACTGCTCCTCTCTGCACCATATCCCTGATATAGTGATATTTGAGCTCAATGTGCTTCGACCTGTCGTGGAACACCGGGTTCTCATACAACCTCACATAACTCTGGTTATCACAAAAGATACCAGTAGCCTCCAGTGGGAGATCAAATAACTCAAACAGTAGCTTCCAGAGCCATACTGCCTCACAACTAGCCGAACAAGCTGCAACATACTCTGCCTTGACTGTACTTAGTGCTACACAGGACTGCTTCCTGCTAAACCAAGAGATCACACCTGATCCCATACTGAAGCAACACCCAAATGTGTTCTTCCTATCTACAGCACTGCCTGCCCAGTCTGAATCAACATAACCCTACAGGTTAAACCTTTGATTCGCATCATACTTGAGCCCATAATCAATTGTACCCTTCAGGTACCTCAGAATATGCTTTATAGCAACCAGGTGAACACCTCTGGGATCCGTCAGGAACTGGCTCAATGTGTTCACCACAAAGCAAATATCTGGTATAGTGTTCGTCAGGTACATCAAGGACCCAATCATATGACGATACACAGTGACATCAACTGGATCAGATGAAGCATCACACAAAAGCTTCAGGTTCGATGCCATAGGTGTGGCCATGGCCTTGTAGTCCATCATCCTTAACCTCTTCAGGATCTCTACTACATACTTCCCTTGTCCAAGGAAGATTCCATCTGCACTCTGCCACACCTCCATGCCTAGAAAATAGTGCATCATCCCCAAGTCCTTCATCTCAAACTCGACAGCAATATTTCTCTTGGTGTCGGCAATCAACCCATCCTCACCTATTACAAATAGGTCATCTACATACAATAGTAGTATCACAGGATTTCCTTCCTCAACCTTTTAGTAAAGGTTGGAATCTGCTTTACTCTTGGTAAAGCCCAAACTGGATAGAAAGTTGTCTATCCTACCATACCAAGTCCTAAGAGCTTGCTTCAAGCCATACAAGGATTTCTTCAACCGACACACATATGACCCCCTGTCATGTGTCTCAAAATCGTGTGGCTACTCCACATACACTTCCTCTTCGACTACACCATTCAAGAAAGCTGTCTTGACATCCATCTGGTGTATCTTCCATTTAATCACTGCAACCAGAGCAAGTACTGATCTGATGGAAGTGTATCTGGCTACAGGAGCAAAACTCTCTTCATAGTCTATTCCTTCTTTCTGGGAGAAGCTACGAGCCACAAACCTCACTTTGTATTTTTTCTATGCTACCATCTGCAGCATGCTTGATCTTATAGATCCACTTGAAAGTCACAACAGACTTCCCTTTAGGTCTTGGGACCACATCCCAAACATCATTCTTCATGATCAACTGATATTCCTTGATCATGGCATTCTTCTATTACTGCATCCTGAATCCTGTTAACTTCAGATTCTTCAATATCTTCAATAGATAGTTTTATTTAAACTTCGTTGCTGGAACAAATGTTGTAGTCCTTCTTTTGTAGGTGATGGTATACAATCTTTCCTACAAGACAAGTTAAATTGCATGATTAGAAACATCTCATAGTTTTCAGAACAACTTCTTATACGTAAAGAAATATGTCATACTGTCATGCAATCATTTTAGCCAATGCTTCAATACAACATTTATCCATATCCCGTAACTTTCTAGATGCCTTCCAATCTCTACCAGAACATTGTTAAGAGTGTGCACAACTCCCAACATGTCGGCAAGAGGTTTCATTCTAGATAAGTAGCCATGGAATGTTGTACAGTGCCATAGGCCACTTACCCATTACATGCATATTAGTAGTATAATGTTCATTAATGTAATTATTCTAATATGCATAATACACAACCTAAGTCTAGGAACATAAGTATATACATCTTTGAACAATATTATTTAAACAATCAAATATACAAGAAATGACAATTCAAATACTTATCTTTGTTTGTTTGACGTTGGGTGGAATCCCTCTCAATCTTTGCTTCCTTGCAGGAACTATTGGAGTGGTTTCCCTCTTGATCTTTGCTTCCTGGATTCCCTGTCCTTGAACTTATATCCATCCTCGATCACTATGCATGCTTACTAGTATCATCATTGTGTTATCCTCGAGATCTCATACATAATCATACATTCATTAGTATAATCTTAATACTATCAAAACACAATAATCTTAAACATGTATAGTCATGATCATTTCAAACACAGATAATAAACATTAGCATTCAAAGTTTCAGGGAAGACTTCTCTTACTCATGCATATTCATATTTGACCATAGAACTCTTCTATTTAGTCATACCATCAATCAAGGTAAGAGACATAAAATGCATAAACCCTAGATTACTCAAATTTGTAACTTCATGAGTAATCATTATCAATTATACAAAAGTATAAGATCCTTACATAGGGTAAAATTCTAACTTGATATAGGAAAAACATACCTGGTCATCATATTTGCTAGTTATGTCTAGCAATGTTTTTCTTGTTCTCTTCAATGACCTGCATAACTCATGAGTTAACCATTGTAGAACCAAATTATACATACCTCTTTGTGATCCATGACTATGGATGAGTCTTTGTCTTCATGTCACTATGGTCTTGATCTAGGATTTGATTTGTACCTTCCATTAGAGAAATTTTGAGGTCAAAAAATGGCCTCAAAACAAAGAAAATGTACTATAAAATACAACCAATCACATTCTAGTAGATGACATCATCCCCCTTGGTGAGGTGGCATTGCATGAGTTAAGAATGCTTATTTGTCAAATTTTCTATGGTGGATGAAAACACATAGTTAACCAAGGTAGTGGTGTAAGTACTTTTAAGTCATAAAGTAAAGTACTCATAATGATAGTCTTTTCATAAAATAATATTATTGTCATTTTCAAGTAAAGTACTCATAATGAATGTCTTTTCACACTTTTTCATAAAATAATATTATTGTCATTTTCAAGTGAAGTACTCTTAATTCATAAAGAAAGTCCTTTCACATTTTTTTATAAAATAATATATTATCATTTTTATGTTTTTAATTTTAAATTATATATTCACTCCATTCTATTTAATAACATAATGTCAAACTAATAAAGAATAATAATAGATTTAATAAATAATAATAATGCAATGTGGATCATAATAATATTATTGACATTTTACATATAAATAAATTCTCAATTAAATTACATTATTAAATTCATGAGAAAATTATTAAATATAAAAAATCAACATAAAATTAAAAAATAGCTCTTAAAAATGTTTTTTATTATTTAATTTCATTTGCAAGTTCAAGACAAATAAATGCTAAAGGACAATAAATTTTTGGGAATTTACAATGAATCTTAGTCACATCAATATAGACTTATTTTATTAATTTTATTTCTAGTGAATTTTGAAAAGTAACTCAACCATGGTTATTTATATTGTGCATAGAAAATAGTGTGGGAGGTGATTTGTCATATATACTTACCCCATAAAACCCCCAATTCATAATATTTTAATATATCTCATATTTTTGTAGTACATCTCTTAGGAGGCCATTTTTTGACCTCAAAATCTCTCTAATGATGTTAGCGGATAACATTCTCCTCATACAACACCACGGTGCATTAGTACAATCATAATATAATCATAAGTGTCATAACCCTAATCAATGAATGTCTTCTATCATGCATTCATACTTTTACTAGGGTGATAAAACAAGTCTAAAATTAAACAAGATTGTTACTAAACTCAATAACATGAAGACAATCATATTATAAACTTAATCATGAACAACTTTCAAAACATACCTATAAGTCATACCTGTCAAATTGCTTGTAGTAGTAGTTGTTGTTGTTCCTTTTGTTCTTAGGACAATCCAAGGAAAAGTGTCCTCTTCTTGGTGTGGGCTGTGAGAGCTTGAATTTCATTCCCCATCTTTTCTTCTCGAGTTATAATTTGAGCTTCTTCCTGTGAGCATTCTTCCCACAGCCTACTGAATGAGATAAGTTTCTTCCTAGCACAAATTACTTGGATGAAGGAGTCCCATGATCTAGGAAGGCCATTAAGAGTGGTCATTAACACTTCTCCATTCTCTATATCTTCTCTCACAGCTTCAGGTTGTTCTTTTATCTGGGAGAGCCTTGAGAAATAAGACCGCATAGTCTCTGCATTCTGGATCTTGATATTCTTTAATTGATTCCTCGAGGTCATCTTCCGATTTATGTTCTTAACTTCAAATAGCTTGGTCAAGGAATCAAACATCTCCTTGAGTGTCTTCAGAGATGACACATGTGGTATGAGATGGTCTTTGATAGAATCAGGAATGATCCTCTTGACCAAGTTCTTCTTGTGTAAGGCCTTGGCCTCTTCTCCCTCTGGAACTGGAACCTCTTCACTTGTGTAAGTGTCCAACTCATTCTCTTCTAGGATTAACCCAATCCTATACTTCCAGGCTTGGAAGTTATCAGCCCCTTCAAGCTTATCCTCAAACTTGGTGTGGTGAGACATCTTAAGGAGTACTTCAAATGGAAATAGAAAAGATTTAGGTCTTACCACTTGATTTGCAGAAATCTGGATCTGGAGCTGGATTATGGTTTGTCAGAGAAACCCTAAAAATTCAAACTTCTGAAAGGATAGAAAGATGCACCTTGATGAGCTGATCAAGCTGGTATACTCAAAATTTGAAAATTGCAAAGTTTCACCCCTCAAATTTGCTTTTCAAACTTTCGGATTCACTGGGAGGACCCTGAATTAGGGTTTGATTTTCCTGGAGCTTCATCCATCCAAAAAGTTCGATCTTGGTCTCTAAACTTCGATTTTTTAGAGGAGCTTCCAGCCATGGTCTCAGATTTCAGAAATTCTAACTTTTGCAGAAGCCCTAATTTCTGGCTTCACTAGACAGGACCCCAAACTAGGGTTTGATTTTCCCGGAGCTTCACCCAACCAAAAAGTTCGATCCAAAGCTATAAACTTCGATTTTTCCAAGGAGCTTCCAGCCATGGTCCCAGATTTCAGAAATTCCTATTTTTGTGGAAACCCTAATTTTTAGGGCCAAAAATGAAAGTGCCCAAAATTGAATTCTAATTGGAAAGAAAGATGCGCCTTGATGAGGAGAGTCAAAATACCCTACTGCCTTTCAAGATTTGTGGAGAGAAACCCAATAAACAAGAAACCCTAGCTTCCGCAACTGCATAGTGTCTTCTTCTCAAGTTAGCTCTGATACCATGTTAATTTTTTAGCATTAATTCAACATACTCTAGGATCTTTACTGAGAGAATAACATGTACAGCATATCAAGTATAACAATGCATATCAATCACACCAAGCAATCACATGAGACAATAGACACATAGAGTTTCACTGGGGAAAACCATAAAGGTGAAAAACCCCACAACTTCCTAAGAGATAGAAAGAGCAATGATACAATCCAAATACACAGAGATAGTCCTCCTAGCAGCTGAACCTCCTCCTCCACTAGTGCGCCACTTTCCGAGTAGTGTAGAAGTGAATAATGAGATGATCAAATAGAGTGCCTCCCGCACTCTATTTATACATGACCTGACCTGCCTAATAACCTAGTAGGGCCGACTTGTTCAACTCAGTCTAATAACCCATGGTTATACTAATCAGGGCTGACCCCACACTTGGTGGTCTAATAACCCATCACTTGCAAGTTGTGACACTTGCGACACTTGTCAATACAAATGACGACACTTCCGTATAGAGGAATAATAACATCTCTATAGGAGTACAATATACATAGGTGAAATACATTCCAAAGTTACAATTACATCAACAGGGAGAACACTTTCCTTGGTAAGAGGGAGTGTTGAAATTTGTACCAAGGAAGTGTTTCCCTAGTGACTTTTGCCTAAGTCACTAAAAAGGGGACAAAGTACATATCCCTTCCATTAATTACTTGAGAAAAGTAATTAATGTCACTTTAGAGTTATGAAGTGACTTTTCAATTTATTTAAGTTGTGGTTGAGAGAGAAAATATTTAATGGAGAGAAAAGTGACTTTTCTCATCCATTGATGAGAAAACACTATATTAAATGCGATCCCTTGATCTAGTGTCATTTCAGCTACCCCAGGAAGGTGAAGTAAAAAGACAAGGAAAAAACAATAAATAAGGCACCCCATTCCTTCATTTGCACACATCCCAAGAGAGTTGGAGAAGTGGAGATATTCCAAGAGAATTGGAAAGCAAGTTCAAGTTGGTGTTTGAGAGAGAGAAAGTGGTTGTCTGAGATAGCAGCTAGGTACAACATAGTTTCCAAGACCGTACAGCAGTTCTGGGCATGATTTTCAAGAAAAAAATAGTGGCACATATTTTCAGGAAGAGGCACGAATTTCAAGACAAGTACATAAAATTAATTCTGTACAGTTTTGTACAGTTTGTATCGTTCCGTACAGTCCATACAGTGCACGAAAATTGAGGCACAATTCTTTAGGTAGAAAATTAATTTTTGTGTTGTTTTGTTGGGCACGAATTTCCAGGCAGAAAATTGAGTTTGACATTAAAATCAAGGAGTTGTCCGTATAACTCAGTGTTGCTTGAGAAGGGCATGATTTCCAGAAATATATTCCCAAAATTCGAGGCAGATTCTTACACAGAATTAGAGGCAGCTTATTAATTTTGTTGGTTGAGATAAGTTGTGCTTGTTACTATTAAAATTCTGTTGTACATTTTATTGAAGAAGAAATTAATAAAATATATCTCTCACAGGTTTTCCCTGGGCCATTTTGGCTAAAATATCTGAGTCTGAAATTTTATGTGCATGGTTGTTATGTTCTTTCTGTTCTCAGTATTTTGGTAGTACTTCTTTTGTGCTTCCAGTTCATATATGTTTATGAATGAAATTTCATTTTCAGTTGTCTATGGTTGAATGAGATGGTTTATTAAACATTGTTAATCTGAGTTAACTTGAAATCCTGTTAGAGAAGTGAAATTTCTACACTTCCAATCTTGGATTAGGGGAAAGTCATGGAACAACTATTTTCAAGCATATATTACCAACACATATTCAGACAGGTAGATAGTCTCTCAAAAGTGGGTTTGTTGGTGAGAGTTAACACAGTTTTTATTACTAAATATGAAGGAGGCATGACTCAGTCTGAAGCTCTCTTCACAATGGATGTTTAAAATATCTTTCTATTTGTTGTCTGAGGCCCAATTCTGATCTTATATTTTTGGTTTCTAAAATGGTTTTGTATTTAAAACAGCCCTGATGATAGAAAGCAGCACATGGCCTACTGGATTAACTAAGAAAAGGAGATATCTTGTACAGATATTTTTTATATGGTTTTCTGGGGCAAATAGAGAACTTCAATTTATGTGTTTTTCGAACTCTATTTTTGACAAATCTGTGTGGGGGGATTAGTAAAGATTTTGGAGATATCTGGAAAGTGATCCAGTTTGTAACTCACTTGTATCTTTCTAAAAATCACCTATTATTACTAAATATCAAGGAGGCATAATATAGTGTTGACCTTTTCTAAATACTATTGTTTTTAAATCAGGTATGTTAACAAATGCTAGCATATAGACCGTCGATTTATCAAGAACATGAGAATTCTTGTAACGGATGTTTTCATATATTATTTTTTGGGGGGCGAACATAATTAACTTATGTATGTGTTACTGCTCTCTATTTTTGCAAAATCTATATGGGGGGGTGGGGGTATAACTAGTTTGAAAAGATCTGGAAGTTGTGCTTTTACCTATGGACATCTAAGCAGCGAAATCATTAGAGGAAATTTGGGTAATTAAGGAAAATAGTAATAAAATAATAAAATAATAGTACAGAGAGTAAAAAAAACTATTTTTTTTATCGTATTTTCAACTTATCTCCTTGAAGGTTTACTCAAATTTCAAGCAGGAGGACTCATTAGATGCATAAGTAAATTATGCATCCAACGAGTACCCATGTTGCATACTTTTAACAACATCCACACCATAAAAAATTTAAAATACATTAAAAAACGTGTTTCTACTGAGAGAAAACACATTTTTTAATATATTTTCGATTTTTCATGGTGTGGATGTTGTTAAAAGTATGCAACATGGGTACTCGTTGGATGCATAATTTAATTATGCATCCAACGAGTCCTCCCGCTTGAAATTTGAGTAAACCTACATGGAGATAAGTTGAAAATACGATCCAAAAAAATAGTTTTTTATTTTTTCCCCCCAATTTTTTTAGGTGCTCCCTTGTTGAATTTAGAGCATTTTGATTGGCTAATACATGATGACATGGAATTTGTATTATTTTTTCAAGGCCCATTTTAAATTGAAATTTCCTCTAATGATCGAGTTTTGAGATCATAGCAATGTAAATCAATGTTGTTTAGTTAGTTTTATAATGTTCTAGGGTTTTGGGGTTATGAAACTAGATCTTGGTTATTATTCGGTAGTCCTCTCAGGGTATACAAATATGGTCTTCCCCATTCATCCATTCTTCCCATCCCTCTTTTTACCTCGGACATCAAGGTGTTAGACCACTGGGGTCAGAAGGCTCTGAACCCTTGGAGGAGGAAGGTTGGTGTGAGGTCAAGAGTTGTAAATAGCACATGTATGCTACATTTACATCCATTCAGGTTTAAGAGTTTGTCAAATATACAAAGATCGGATATACTAGATGATTGCATTCTTTTAAGAAAATGTTTTGTGATGAAGGTGATTGAATCTCTAAATAGGAGGTTCAAATATCTACCTATATTGAATGCTACTAAGTTTTTCAATCCTCGACATTATTATGAAGAAATGGATGATACAGTCTCTCAAATGAAAAAATGGTTGAAATATTTATGTGAAAAGTTCAGTGTTGGAGCTCACATATTGTGGACACTACTAAATGTTTGGGTGAAATGGATGAATTTATTTGTACTATTTATAAATCATACCCTAAAAAGCATATGTTTGGAGCATGGGATCTATGTGGAGATGAACCTAAATGGTTTGAAGGCTTTCCCTATTTGATGTGATTATGGTAAGCTATACTTGTTATTCCAACAAGTACAACAATGTCTGAAAGAGGTTTCTCAAAATTAAACGAGACAACAAATTATGATAGATCAAGACTTTCATTAGAAACATTGGATGTGTTAATGTTTCTCTCTTTTAGTGCACCTCATGCTCTAAACGAAGTAGATTGGAATGTTATTTATGATGTATGGAAAAAAGGAAAACTAGAAAGCCTCTTCTATTGAGAAAATAGATTGATGTTTTCAAATATATAAGCTCAAATACTTTTGAAGAATATCAAATGAATCAAAGAAAAATACACTTTCTTACTATTTTTGTTGGAATGTGCTCATTTATGTAAAATAATAATAATGTGTGGATCTTACTAATTTCAAATAAAATTTTGTTTATTTCTTAGGTTTTTGAAAATTTATCATTTTTTCATGTAGAGAGTCTTCAATTATTTAAGATTGTTAAAATTTGAAAGGGCGTTATTTGTTTTTTGCATTTTTCTTAAGGGTTTAGTTCATTTATACTTGTCAATTGAAGTACATTTATTTATATAGACCTTCATCTTTAAAGGGCTGGAAGGATATATGCTCTTCAAATTGAAATTAAGATCCACCCTTCAAATTTGATCACTGACTATGAGGGAAATCTCTTCCTCAATAAACACAATAGACCTAAGTGATGACAAAGACCCTTTTGAGCTAAATTTTAAGGAAGAAAAGGATATTGGAACAAGGTGTATTCTCCAATATTAGAAGAAAGGAGGTTCTGTATTTTTAGGGGGCATTGAAGGGGATCTAAGGTTTTCTAGAAGATAATGGTACAAAGGGTTTACAACGTGGAAAAAAATCATTTAGGTCATTAGCACATAAACAACCCTACAATGAGATTATTTGTGGTAAACAAATCACATTGAAAATAGTTCTTAAGAGCTTTAAACACTGTTGCAAAGGGTTTTAAATGATCTTATTGGACCCTAAACTACAGAGGCCTAATCGGTTCCTACAAAAAATTGACTCTCAAGAGGGTGTTTTTGATTCACGATCTTGACATCATTCAAGTTCAAACTATGTTTGGAGGGGGTAAAATTGTGCATGATTTGGAGAAATCCCTAGGGGGATGGGATTTTGTTTATATAGACGCTAGGATTAAGTCGATGGGTCTTATCTCAAGGTGGAAGAACAGATCCCTTGATTGCTCTAACAGTTGGCCTTTCTTATGTTTGGGACTTTCATTGTTCTCTAAAGAATTGGGGAAAGAATTCTTTGTGTTGAACATATATAGTCCTTCTCTTGGCAAAGTGGAGTTTTGGGATAGAATTTTAAATAAGGTTGGATAAGTGGGGGTTTGATTATAATTGGGGGTGATTTAAACCTTTCCTAGGGTGGCTCATAGATTTAGAGGCCAACTGCCCAACTTGATAGTCACTTAAGTTATTTTATGGAAAAGTTAGAAGACAAGGTTAGTTGACATTAAACCTACAAAACACTCCCCCACTAGCAGGAAAAATCGAAGTTGGAGCTAAAAGAAATGCCAAAAGGTTAAATAACTTCATTATTTCAAAGCTTTGATTGGAGGAACTTTGTTGTTCTAAACAAAGGGTCTCCCGTGGGGGTCCTCTGATCAGTCCCCAGTCATTCTTAAAGTAATTATAACTGAGAAAAAGCCTTCAGGCTCCAAGTCCCTCCACACTCCAAGCCCCTTTAATCAGGTCTTGAAAATTGAGATAGAGACCTCCTAGTCTAGGACCAGGCAGATCCTTGGTCACGAGGACTAAGTAGTTCCTGCAGCGACATACATGGTTAGTTAACCAGGTGGATCTTGGTCAGTGGACCAAGATGATTGTGTGCGATATCCTCTTCTCCTAGGTCTTCGAGATGGTTGAGCTAGATGGTCTTCTCAAGGCACTAGCCACCCCTTGATGGAGCCACTAGAAAACGACCTAAGGAGCAGTCTGGAGGACCACGGGATCACATTATCCAATGTGGACCTTCCTTATATAGTGATGATGAACTTTCAGGTTGTATGGAACACTTGTACATTTGAGAGAGAGATGATTGGTTGTACCCCACCCACCTTGGTTTCTCATCCCTAGTCTTTACATCTTGTTGTTCTTGGTCTTGTGGTACCTTGTCTTTGACTTATGGTTAGTAGGGTCATTTACCCAACTTGAGTTGTTTTGACTTGTACCACCTTGATGTTTTGGTCTTATGGGTACTATGGTTGATTGTCCACCTCATGGTATGCCCCTTGGTCCTAGGGTTAGTGTCATGTACCCACCTTTGTTTTATATTTTTAACGTGTACCATGTGTTGGCCCTTGTACCCTCACCTAATTAATTATATGAGTGGTGACATGACCCTAGTACCCACATAAGACACTTTACTTATATTTTATGTTTTTATAAGTTATTTTTATTTTGGTATCTTAACCATTAATTATGGGTACCCTCTTAATCTAATGGAACCCTAACTAAATAAAAGAATAAACTAATGACCTCTCTGGAAGATCCTAATATCCTATATGTTGAAGTTCTTTGTTCCTCATTTGGAAAGTGAACATAACATCTCTGTTGCTTGACGTCAAGGATATTAAGAGATTATTGCTGCTGATTATTTTTACCTGTTGAGGATGCCTAATTGTTGAAGCTTCCACTCATCTAAGATCTGATTTTTTTATGCCTGACGTCAACTATTTGAGGTCTACTTTTGTTGTTGATTAGGCTGCCCACCTGCTATAGTCTCATATACGATTGGATTTCTTGTTTGAGGGTTGACGTGAAGGCCCGTATGCTACTGCTACCCTATCGTTGACCTTGTAGAAGTCTGATATGCTAACTTCAAGTCTGATTTACCTATATAAGAGCCTGATCCATTTGCTGAGGGTTTGTTGGGATCTGTTTTGTTCATTTAGGGTCTGGTTGTAGCCCAATTTGCTTGTTGTGAGACCTGATCTACTGTGTGAGGTTTATTTGGGGTTCAACCTGATTAGTGAGAGGTCTGATCTGATTAATGTCGGGTCTGATATGTTTAGTGTGATTTTATTGGAGTTCGTTCAGCCTTTGCATGACTCAGTCGTGAGCTCTAGAGTTCTGTCCATCTCAGTCGTGAAGCCCTAGGGTCTGGATAACCCTGATGTGTGCTCACTTAAGGAGGTCGTGAGTCTCTTTGGTCTTGATCTGATTGTTGACTATTCATTGGTGAGGGCTTCAGCTTGTATGGACAGCATGGACTGAGTTCTTAAGTTATTTGTCGATGTTGAGTCTTATTTTACCCTGATCTAATTGTTAAGACTTACCTATGGTTCAGATTGTTTCTTTGCTGCCATATCTATTTGTTTATGTTTGTTATTAATCACCTGTGACCAAATCTGGTGTGTTGAGAGTTACTTGTGGTCATTTCTCTTGTGTAAAGATTTTGTTGAGATCATATCTTTTGTGACCTTGTTGACCTCTCTTCTGTTGAGTCTTGATTGAGTCGGTAACTGTAATTTTAACTCTCATTGACTACCACTATTGTTTCCTACAACCTTTCATCTATCTCTCTGGTTTGTACTTACCATCTAGTAAGGGTTAGCTAGTTCCCAGTGATTGACTGGCCTCTGAGAGGCACAGTCCTTTTCTAAAAGTAAATACTTCAGGTGTATAAAACAAGAAGGGTCCCACAGTCCAGGTAAGTATCCTAACTCGTCTCTTTTATTATTTAAATATGTTAGTTATTCTGCTATTGTTGATTATATGTTCTTGAAGATTACTTTAACACAAGGACCCCTTGGTAGTGTTAAAGGTGAAAGAGATGAAAATTATGTTTTAAATTATACAATCTGATTACTATATTTATCTATTGATGTACTATTTCATTTCAATACTAGTTTATTGAATGTAACTTTGCATTAAAGTACATTAATTTTTTATTTCTCTACATCAAACCCTAACCCTAACCAAAATTTAACATGGTATCAAAGCTTAGGTCTTGTAGCTAACTCTATTTTGAGGATAACAAAATCTACATAGATCCTAAGGTAAGGGTTTGTGCTTCAATCAACTTGACTGCAGATTTATAAGTGTACTTGGAAAGTTGATTGTAGGGGTTTGAAATGGCTTCTAACTCAGTGAAGGCAGAAGATAGGCTTGAAGGAGCCTCAAACGTTAATGCATGGAAGGCTAGGGTCTTGAATATTTTGGAGAATGACTTGGATGATTTGGTCACAAGGGTTGCGGAAGAGCCCACAACAACCCAAGGAAGAGCAGCATTTAAGAAGAAACAAGCCAAGGCAAAAAGAGTCATCTTTGACTTAGTTAAAGATAATTTGATCCCTGTGATAGCTCCTCTAAGGACAGCTAAGGAATGCTTTGATGCCCTAGAAAATCTCTATGAGAGGAAGGCACTGTCATGTTCCAAAAAACATTGCATTAGGTCACAATGGCCTAAGCCCCTTGGCCATAGTCATGATAGTTTGTCAAATTGATGCTAAGGGTCAAATAATTGCCAAGCATGATGTCCAAGTTGGTAATAATGCAAAATTAGATCCAAATGAACAAGGTAGGTCACATCAAGAGAAAATTCTCAAGTATTGGTTTGTAATATTTCCCATCCAAATGAACTATCATGGAGGAAAATTACTAGTTCCCTAGGTTGGGGGTGGAAGCGTTTAAAGTAGGAGTAAATGAGCTGCAAGACCCAAAATGACCTTAGACTTACAAATTCACAGTAAATGGGTCAATTAAATAATAATAGAAAGAAAATAAGGTGACATTGGATCATGAGGGCACATAAGAGGTTGTGGGACCCACATGTGGCAAGATTCCCCACTACACTTGGCATGATTCTCTCGCCAGTTCGAGTTCAAGATGAAGGGTAACATACTTGGGGGAGTTTAAGAGGTATTATTCATGGCATGATTCATGTAAAGTCGAATTGGAGTGGAAGAATAACTCCCATGGAAGAGGAAGAGGCATCTTAGAAGAATTGTGACACTTGGAGCTAGATTCTCTAACTCCTATGACAACAATGATGAAAATTCTATGACACTTATGACAAAGTTCAGCCCTGATTGCTGACATGTGACATATATAACATGTCAAGGCTAAAAATAGCCTCCAAGAGGGCGCACAAGGGAGTTATGGAAGCCAAGAAGCTTCCCCATTCGAATTGATGGAAGATGGAGACTAGGAATTGTTGGACAAGTGGCACACATTGGAATCTCTTCCCAACTTCAGTTGGCATGAGGCTTTTGGAAGGAATTCGAACCATGGAGGACTTGAGAAGTTTATAAAAGAGAAGAGCAAAGAAGGAAATGAGCTTTTGCTCATTTTTTATTTGCATCTTTGCAATTTGGAGAGCTTCTACTTTGAGCATGCTAGTGGAGGGTTTACTCTACTTGCCTTGGTACCAATTTCAAGGGTGAAAGATTCTCATCCTAATTGGAAATTGGAGAGACCATTCAGACCTTTCATTTGGAGCTACAACGGATTTATTTGTTGCAGGTTGAAGCTACAGGGCAACTCATAATTCTTTCTTCTTCAACTTGTTCCCATCTTTATCTCACATTTCTCTACGTATTTTGGCTCTTGGAGGAAGGGCGCACTTGGTGAGATGTTGATCTCTTTGTGAGAGTCCAATATACTCCATTTATTTGTAATCTGATATATATATACTCTATATTTGATGCTCAGAAGACTATCAGGTCGAAATACCAACTGAAACTATGTAAAAATATCAAACAATGCATAAATGCTGTCATTTTCCCTATATCTTGTTGTGAGAGCTTGAAGTTGCTTTATTTCGATTTGTACCAATCCATCTCTATGATTTTTATTATGTATGGAGAGTCATTAATGTTTTGAAGAAGTTTCATATACATTACATAATCCTTTGGAACATAAATCTCGAATTTCATATCAAGTGGTGAAGTTTCCTATCATTTCCCCCTATGTGAAGACATGTCCACAAATCGAGTCTGATTTATGGGAGTTGCAGCAGCCTTTAGAAACTGATTAATGATGTATTTGGGTGCCCATTGAAGTCCTTTAACTAATACATGTCTATGTTTTGAAATTTGGGAGGGTCCATACTGCATTTGGGAAGCCATTAGTGACCTCTACCGTTGGGGGTTTGAACCTCGAATTTACTAGTAAATTTCTCTATTTTCTCATGAAGTTAAATGAATGTTGCAGAAGTATTTTGAGATTTTCCAAGGATACATTAGCTTCATTTTTGTGTCTCAATTCCCTTCAAACACTCTCAGTCCCAATTCGAAAGCCTTAGGAGTCTTTTGGATCCTTTTACCCTTGGGGGTTTCAACATCAATTTTCTTCGTAATTCTGCCTTTCATTCTCTAATTGTAAATGCAAGTTGCTGAAGTATTTGGAAAGTGTCCAAGCATATAATAGATGCTTTAATGTGTCCAAATACATCTCAATCCACTCCATACACCATTCGATATTTGGGATAGTTTGGGGCTTTACTAGTCCAAGTTTCAAAAATTGACTAAATTGGAAAAAATTTCAAATTGGGGACATTACAGTGATATCAGAGCATGGTCCTTGCACCTGTGCATTAGGGTTATCCATTGAAGAAGAAATTGCAGCCATGTCTTACTATTATGACGACTCCTATAAGTACAATTCCATGAATGAACTACAAAAATTGAGAGCAACATGTAAAACCTTGCCCCAACAATATCAGACATATCTTGCTCTGTATAAGGGAGGTACACAAAAGGCCATTCCTTTTGAATACTTTTCCGATTGGGTGTTAGAAAATAGGCCCAATATAGAAGATGTGGAGTTAGTGAAGAAAGGTCTATGCCCTTCTTGCAAAAGACCTTGGAGAGAAAATCATATGTGTGAATGAAAAGAGTAGTGAAATATCTGAAGCTTCAGGGAATGCATGTGTTTCCTACTTGAAGAGAATTTTTGGGTTTTCTTCAAAGAGGTTCCAAATATATTGATCCTAAGGAAACCAAGGGGAAAAATGCATCAGCTTGCTTAAAGGAGCGAAAGGAGGAGACCCATGAGTCACCTAGTTCTGAAATAGGTGAAGTAAAAGAAGCAGTACATGAAAAGGATCGAAAGTCACTCCCAAGTGACTCTGAAAAATATGAAGAGACATCACATGTGCATGATCCTACCCTTATGGAGCCTACAAATGATGACACTTTTGCATATTCTGATCATATGGATGAGTTGGTTCATTCTTCTACATCTTACACTTCCTATTTTGTAGCATTCATCCTAATGAAGTATGGGTGAAAAGTTTATTTTTGATGGTGCCACATGAGGAGTATGAAACTCCCATCTCTTCTTTAGATGATGACATGAATAGAGCACCTTCTTATTTACATTTGCAGCAGCATCGTTTTTTACCTTAAGTACATATCTTCATGGATGCACCTACGATGTTCATTTTAAGACTCCTGATTTTCCTTGCTCCTTGCTTAGTTCAATTGATGTTGGAGGAACTTCATCCAATACTTGGATGAAGAGATATATCATTGGAGCACATTCTTATTGGTAGCAACATCATTTTTTATTTTTTGATGATACACATATTCAGGGATACACAAACAGTACTTTTGTGAGCCCCTTGACGGCTCATTGTTTTCTTTGTTCCCTACTTGGTTCAAATTTTAATGGAGATGATTCATTCACTTATTGGATGAAAGAACACATGGCTAATTATTTTGATGCATATTACATCCTTTTGGAGTAGAATTATAAGACATGGGATCCTCACCTATGTCATTGGAGCAAATTTGATTGGTCACTTGAAGCTTGTATGCACTTGGCAAATGGTGGTCTACTTACTTGGAGGTATAAGCACTTTTATGATTCTTTGATGAGGCACTTCCTTGATGTACATTTTTATTATGTTGTTATGTACTTTGATGAAATATCTTTGGTACTCATGATGTTTGGAAGAATACATACAAGAAAATGGGATCCAGGAATTCACTTTCCTGATGGTATAGGTTGGAGAGCACTCCTAATTGTTGGAGTGCAATACAAGCAATAGGACCTTCAGATAAATTTTAGTCTCGTTGGTTTCAATTTTTTTGGGACACAAGTAGTATGGGAGATTGAGCCCCACTTAATAAATCGGTTTTAATCAGAGTAGTGCAGCAGCAAGCATGATGGTTCCTCTCTAAAATTTCCATAGAAACTTGAAGACTCAACGTTGAGCAACTCAGTGGCAACTTCAAAGAATTATACAAAAAGGGGTTTCCAAAATGTGAAAGAGGTAAAAGAGTAATTGTGCAAACTTTGTTTTGATGGATTTAATTAATATTTTGGTGTTTAGTGGTGATGTCACAAGGGATATCAATATGAAAAAGAAAATCCACATCTCCTTGCTTTTGGAAACACACAATTGTAGTGCATGAGTGCCACTACTCACAGTTTTAGAAGCAAAGTTTTGAAAAGAAAGTAGTTTGTTCAACATCCATGTTTGAAATTGCTCGAGGACAAGCAATATTGGAAAGGGACGATTTGTCATATCCCCAAAAAAATTGCATTATGTCACAATGGCCTAAGCCACTTGGACATAGTCATGATAGTTTGTCAAATTGATGCTAAGGGTCAAATAATTGTCAAGCATGATGTCCAAGTTGGTAATAATGCAAAATTAGATCCAAATGGAAAAGGTGGATCACATCAAAAAAAATTTCTCAAATATTGGTTTGTAATATTTTCCATCCAAATGAACTATCATGGAGAAAAATTACTAGTTCCCTAGGTTGGGGGCGAAGCATTAAAAGTTGGAGTAAAGGAGCTACAAGAACCAGAATGACCTTAGACTTACAAATTCACATTAAATGGGTCAATTAAATAATAAAACAAAGAAAATAAGGTGGCATTGGATCATGAAAGCACTTAAGAGGTTGTGGGACCCACATGTGGCAAGATTCCTCACTACACTCATGATTCACTCACCAATTCGAGTTCAAGATGAAGGATAACATACTTGGGGAGTTTAAGAGGTATTATTCATGGCATGAGTCATGTAAGGTCGAATTGGAGTGGATGAATAATTCCCATGGAAGAGGAAGAAGCATCTTAGAAGAATTGTGACACTTGGAGCTAGATTCCCTAATTCCTATGACAACAATGATGAAAATTCTATGACACCTATGACAAAGTTCAGCCATGATTGCTAACATATGACATATATAACATGCCAGAGCTAAAAATAGCCTCCAAGAGGGTGCACAAGGGAGTTATGGAAGCCAAGAAGCTTCCCCATTCGAATTGAGGAAAGATGGAGACTAGGAATTGTTGGACAAGTGGCACACATTGGAATCTCTTCCCAACTTTAGTTGGCATGAGGCTTTTGGAAAGAATTCGGCCGATGGAGGACTTGAGAAGTTTATAAAAGAAAAGAACAAAGAATGAAAGGTGCTTTTGAACATTTTTTATTTGCACCTTTGCAATTTGGAGAGCTTCTAGCTTGTCCATGGTAGGAGTGTTTACTCTACTTGTCTTGGTACCAATTTCGAGGGTGAAAGATACCCATCCTAATTGGCAATTGGAGAGGCCATTCAGACCTTTCATTTGGAGCTATGGATTTATTTGTTGCAGGTTGAAGCTACAAGGCAGCTTGTGATTCTTTCTTCTTCAACTTGTTCCCATCTCTATCTCACATTTCTCTGCATATATTGGCTCTTGGAAGAAAGGTGCACTTGGTGAGATGTTGATCTCTTTGTGAGAGTCCAATATACTCAATTTATTTGTAATATGATATATATATATATATACTCTGTATTTAATGATCAAAAGACTCTTAGGTCGAAATACCAAGTGAAACTATGTAAAAATACCAAACAATGCATAAATGCTGCCATTTTCCCTATATCTTGTTGTGAGAACTTGAAGTTGTTTTATTTCGATTTGTACCAATTCATCTCTGTGATTTTTATGATGTATGGAGAGTCATTAATGTCCTGAAGAAGTTTCATATACATTACATAAGCCTTCGGAACATAAATCTCGAATTTCATAGCAAGTGGTGAAGTTTCCTATCATTTCCCCCTATGTGAAGACATGTCCACAAACCTCTGATTTATGGGAGTTGTAGAAGCCTTTAGAAACTGATTAATGATGTATTTGGGTGCCCATTGAAGTCATTTAACTAATACATGTCTATGTTTTGAAATTTGGGAGGGTCCGTACTGCATTTGGGAAGCCATTAGTGACCTCTATCCTTGGGGTTTGAACCTCGAATTTACTATTAAATTTCCCTATTTTTTTCTAAAGTTAAATGAATGTTGCAGAAGTATTTTGAGAGTTGCCAAGGATACACTAACTTCATTTTTATGTCTCAATACCCTTCAAACACTCTCAGTCCCAATTTGAAATCCTTAGGAGTTCTTTGGAGCCTTCTACCCTTAGGGTTTCAACATCGGTTTTCCTAGTAATTCTGCCTTTCATTCTCTAATTGTAACTGCAAGTTGCTGAAGCATTTGGAAAATGTCCAAGCATATAATAGTTGCTTTAATGTGTCCAAATACATCTCAATCCACTCCATACACCATTCGAACATATTTGGGATCATTTGGGACAGTTTGCGGCTTTACTAGTCCAAGTTTCGAAAATTGACTAAATTTGGAAAAATTTCAAATTGGGGACATTACAGGAGCATACTCATAAGAGGGTCTTGAAGAAGCAACTTCGTTCATTAAAGATGGAGGAGAAGGAATCAATTGCCTCCTCCTTCTCAAAGATTGCTCAGACAAGAGATCAACTCATGGCAACTGGAATTGAAGTAGATGATGATGATCTTGTGCAAACAGCAACAAATAGTCTTCCTACATCTTGGGAAACATTTCTTACAACTGTGAATGGAAGAGAAATACAGCCAAGCTTTGATAGATTGTGGCATGATTGCTTAGAAGAAGAAGGTTGAATTCAGAGTAGATCTGGGTCTCCCACTCAAAAAAATCATGCCCTCACTGCCAAGACAAAGAAAGAAAGAAGCTTCCCTCAACACTAGAACAAAGGGAAGGGACCTTAAGGTAAGCACTTCCATAAGTCAAAAATAAGATGTTATAATTGTAGCAAGCTTCGTCATTATGCAAAAGAATGTAAGAATCCTCCTAACAGGAAATGGCGTAAAGGGAAGTATCATGCTTTAGCTGCTACAAAAGAAGAAGAACCTTAGCAAAAGAAATCTAAGGCTGAGACCAAAGAAAAAGATAAAAGAGAATATATCTTGGTTTCTCTCAGGATCCATCTTCAACTCATCAAACTCATGGTGGATTGATAGTGTGGCCACCAAGCATATGACTGGATTCAAAAGGACTCTTGTGGGTTACAAGGTCAAGAAGTTCAATGTGAAAGTGGAGATGGGAGATAGAAGTAACTTTGCAATAAAAGGAGTTGGTTCAATGGCCTTAAAGCTTGATTCAAGTACGTTAATTCATGTTAAGGAAATTTTGTATGTTCCTGGTTTAAAGAAGAATGTTCTTTCAGTGGCAATTTTAGAAGACAAGGGGTTCTCTGTAGCCTTCTTAGAAGGAAAGGCACTGGTTTGGCCTAAAGGCGGAAATTTGAGCTCAGCTATTGAGATTGGTGTCCGTGAGGGTGACCTTTATAAGGTCTCGGGACATGTTAAAACTCTAATGAATGACCCCTCTCAAGTTACAAAGATCGAGAGGGAGCCATTTGTGCTCTTCAATCCCAAGCAGAATGGGGTTACAGAAAAGGAAAGTAGAGATGTTATCTTCCATCACTCCAGGGAGTCTTCCAGTGACTCAGATATGGAAACCTATGAGACATTTCATTTAGAGAAGCAGAGGGAGAAGGCGAAGAGCCTTCAGTTGATCTCATTGAGGTGCCTATTGAGAGGCTCCAAAGGTACTCTAGTGGGAGCTATGTCATTGATTCAAGATCATCCACTGATGTGGGGGCAGCGAAACATCAAGTTTGGAAAGATGCTATGACAGAGGATATCCAATTGATATTGAATAATGATATGTGGAAAGTAATTCTCACACAACAAGGGAAGTCAGTTGTAACTTCCAAGTGGATCTATAAGATCAAGGTACTTGCTGACATTCGAAGCTCTTTGAAACTCTTAGAAAATCGTGTACTCTATGACAGGTCGAGACATACCGAGAGAAAGTATCACCATGTCAAAAACATGGTGCAGTTGTAAGCAGGTGTGTTGACTAAGCCTTTGTCCTCGACAAGCTTAGTGTTGTTGAGAATGCCTCTCTTGCTTAGAGGGGGTGTTAAAGTTAGTGCAACTACGAAACCCATTCTCAGAGAGGATGGTACCCTAGTCAATTAACTAGGGTTCCTGGTCAAGTTAACCAGCCAAAGTAATGAGTACGACCCTAGAAGGTACCCTAGGGCCCCCAACTGTCTCATGGGTTCTTGGTCGGGGACCAAGCAAGTTAATGCCATGGCAAAGTCCCTAACATGTGGCTAGGGCCCCTATTTGTCTCTAGGATATTATGGTCTAAGACCAGACAGTTTCTTGGTCACGAGGACCAAGCAGGTCCTGCAGATTGAGACAGACCTCCTGGTCTAGAACTAGGCAGATTCTTGGTCACGAGGACCAAGTAGTTCCTGCAACGACATACCTGGTTAGTAACCAAGTGGAACTTGGCCAGTGGACCAAGATGATGATGTGTGATGTCCTCTTCTCCTAGATATTCGAGATGGTTGAGCTAGATGGTCCTCTTAAGGGACTGTCCACCCCTTGATGGAGCTAATAGCAAGCGACCTAAGGAGCAGTCTAAAGGACCACAGGATCACATCATTCAGTGTGGACCTTCCTTATACAGTGATGATGAACTTTCAAGTTGTATGGAACACTTGTACATTTGAGAGAGAGATGATTGGTTGTAACCCACCCATCTTGGTTACTCATCCTTGGTCTTTACATCTTATTGTTCTTGGTCTTGTAGTACCTTGTCTTTGACTTATGGTTAGGGTCATTTACCCACCTTGAGTTGTTTTGACTTGTACCACCTTGATGTTTTGGTCTTATGGGTATTATGGTTGATTGTCCACCTTGTGGTACACCCCTTGGTCCTAGGGTTAGGGTCATGCACCCACCTTTGTTCTATATTTTTAACTTGTAACATGTGTTGGCCCTTGTACCCTCACATAATTAATTATATGAGTGGTGAGATGACCCTAGTACCCACCTAAGACACGTTAATTATATTTTATGTTTTTATAAATTGTTTTTTTATTTTGGTCTCTTAACCATTAATTATGGGTACCCTCATAATCTAATGGAACCCTAACTAACTAAAAGAATAAACTAATGACCTCTCTAGAAGATGCTAATATCCTATATATTGAAGCCCTTTGTTCCTCATTTGGAAAGTGAACAACATAACAACTATGCTTCTTGACGTCAAGGGTATTAAGAGATTATTGCTGCTGATTATTTTTACCTGTTGAGGCCGCATAAATGTTGAAGCTTCCACTCATCTCAAGTCTGATTTTTTTTGCCTAGTGTCAACTATTTGAGGTCTACTTTTGTTGTTGATTAGGCCGCCCACCTGCTATAGTCTTATATCTGATTGGATTGCTGGTTTGAGGGTTGACGTGAAGGCTCGTATGCTGCTACTACCCTATCCTTGACCTTGTAGAACTCTGATTTGCTAACTTCAACTCTGATCTGCCTATATAAGAGCCCGATCCATCTGCTGAGGGATTGTTGGGATCTGTTCTACTCATTTAAGGTCTGGTTGTAGCCCAATTTGCTTCTTGTGAGACCCAATCTATTGTGTTAGGTTTATTTGGGGTTCAACTTGATTGGTGAGAGGTCCAATCTAATTAATGTGGGGTCTGATCTGTTTATTGTGATTTTATTGGAGTTTGTTCAACCTTTGCATGACTCAACTGTGAGCTCTAGAGTCCTGTCCATCTCAACCATGAATCCCTAGGGTCTGGTTAACCTTGTTGTGTGCTCACTTGAGGAGGCTGTGAGTCTCTTTGGTTTTGATCTGATTGCTGACTTGTTCATTGGTGAGGGCTTAAGCTTGTATGGACTGCTTGGACTAAGTTCTTAAGTTATTTGTTGATGCTAAGACTTATTTTGCCCAAATCTAATTGTTAAGACTAATCTATGGTTCACATTGTTTATTTGCTGCCAGATCTATTTGTTTATGTTGGTCATTAATCACTTGTGACTAGATCTGGTGTGTTGAGAGTTACTTGTGGTCATTTCTTTTGTGCTGAGATTTTGTTGAGATCATATCTTTTGTGACTTTGTTGACCTTTGTTGTGTTGAGTCTTGATCAAGACTGTAACTATGCTTTTGACTGTCATTAACTACCACTACTGTTGCCTACAACCTTTCAACTCTCTCTGGTAGGTGTACTTACTCTCTAGTAAGGGTCAATTAATTCCTAATGATTGACTAACCTCTGAGAGGCACAATCCTTTTCTTAAGGTAAATACTTCAAAGTATAAAACAAGAAGGGTCCCACATTCCAGGTAAGTATCTTAACTCGTCTCTTTTATTATTTAAACATGTTAATTATTCTGCTATTGCTAATTACATGTTATTGAAGATTACTTTAACACGAGGACCCCTTGGTACTGTTGTACTATTTCATTACTAGTTTATTGAATGTAACTTTGCATTAAAGTAAATTAATTTTTTATTTCTCTGCATCAAACCCCAACCCTAACCAAAATTTAAAAGAGTGGACCTTCTAAGACTTATAACAAGATTAGTTGGCTAAACTTGAAGTTAGTGTTCAATCATCTCAAATTTTGTGTTTCATTTGTGACTTAGATAACATATTGTATCTCATTTGTTTCCTTCCTTATATTGATAAATGTATCTACCAATGAGTTCTTCTAACCTGAAAGGGTTACACAAGGGTGCCCTCTTTCCCCCCTCTATGGTTCTTAATTGTAGGAGGTCTACAAAATGCTTTGATGGAGGCACCATGAAATGAGAATTTGAATGGAATCAAAATTGGAAATGCTTGCTCTTTGACAAAACTTTTGTTTGTTGATGACGTTTTGATTTTTTCTGATGGATCAAGAGAAAAATCTTAGTTCTTGCTTCTGTTCCTGTTGATGTTTTGTACCTAGACAAGAACTGCCACATAAGTTAGGTGTCATACATGCGTGAAGCCGTCCAAGTTAATCTATTTTGTAATTCACTTGAATAATAAAGTGAAAGTCTTTCAATTAGTTCTAGAGTCTAATAAAACGCATTTTAATGCATTACTGATTTATGCTAATCTCAACCATAGATCTCACCATCAGATTAGGGTTTTGGTAGATTAGGTTTTCAACTAAAGTATAAAGGCAAGTCAAAGTAGAGGGAAAAGACACATTCATTCTTCACAAAGGAAGTTTTGTCCGTAGGCAAAGAACAAAGCTGAGAAAAAGGAAAGAATGGGGCAACATAGGAGAAAATTGATCTATAGTTTCAACAAGTCGAAGGGCGAGGCAACAATAACAATTCCCTACAATTGTACGGACATGCCCGTACATATCTATAAAACTGTATGGACATACTGCACAACCATACAGACAGGTCATACAAGACGTGTTATTGTATGGATAGATCTGGGCTCAATCTATTCTCAGACCCAGTTGTCATTTTTCTTTATCAACAGGCTTAAAGCTTCAATTTCAAGGTGTCCTTGTAAATTTTGAAGAATTTGTGATAAACTGATTTGAAGGAAAGATTTGTTGCATACTTGTTTCCATTGTTTATATTTTTCAGCCATCTGTGTAATTGATGCATGCTAAGACTTCATTTCTGTTACTGAGTAAATTTCAAATCTGTTTTATTTATTAAAAAGGCATAGAACAGCAATCACCTAGAGTATGAAAATTTAACAGCTGTAAGTATGCATGTAAATTTAGAAAAATATTCAATCTACTCTGTGGACATATTTGAAGATAAATATATTATTATCTCCATTTCCCAATATCATCGAAATGAGTTGCAAAATGGACTCAAATGCTTGGGCCTTTTCCTTAAACCTAACGATTATAAAAAACGAACTAGCAACAGCTGATTTCAAAGGTGCAAAAAAGGTTAAATTTATAGCAACAGCTGATTTCAAAGGTGCAAAAAAGGTTAAATTTATGGCACGATCGATCGTTGGTTATCAAGAGAACACTGCTTTTAGTAAAAGCAATGTTAGAATCAATCCCTATCTATTGGATGACAATAACATAAACAACAGTAGAAATTCTGGACCATAAGAAGACTTAGCTTCAGATTCATCTGGTTAGGCAGCAAAGGGAAAAGGGATATCATTTCAGTAAAGTGGAAAATACTAGCAATTTAAAAGCTTTGGGAGGGAATGGTGTCTCAACAACATTTTTCTCTTCTCCAAAGCGCTGGAAGCCAAAAGTGCTTGGTGGATCATACCAGGGCAAGGGCTCTAGGGTGGAAGAAAAGTATATCTCCACAGACTCTGTTGAAGAAAGAATTCCAAATCCTACGAAAAAAAATCATAATATTTCTATTATCTGGAAAACAATGTTGTTAACCTTTCCCCTTGTTGGCAATTGGTTGGTGTGGAAGGTTGGAAGAGGACCATGAGTGCTGGTCGGTGTGGATCTTTGGATTGGCAATGAAGAGGACTACAGGCTTCCAAGGCATCCGAAGAGAGGTACACTTTCTCAAATTTCTAATTTGAATTTAACTACAATATGGAATCAGGAATGGTTATCTGCTAGGGAATTGTGGATGAGCTAAGTTGCAGGAAACACCAAAATAGAATTTAACTACAATATGGAATCAGGAATGGTTATCAGATAGGGAATTGTGGATGAGCTAGGCTGCAAGAAACACCAAAATAGGGGTCGTACCATGTGCATTGCAGTACAAAAACATGGAAATGCATGTGGTACAACCAGGTAATGTGTTTACAACATATGGATGCATCCCACATGTGGGAAACATGGTTTGTACTTGGTTTAACTTGGTTCTGACTAAGTTTGACCAAAATACCATCAATTAATGGTAATGTTAAATCCTTCAAGTAAAAGGATAGAAAAATAAATATAAAGAAAATGCCACCTTTTGTGATTCCAGCCTCATCAGACTTCATATCCCATTCAAAATTCTGCAATGCTTTCAATATTTAAAGATTCACAGGATTGCAGGATGTTCATTGGATTCTATCATCTAGCAGGCTATGAAATTAGCATTTAGTCAAAAGCCACAAAACCCTTTATTTACCCCAATGTTGGTGGCAACGATTGTTACACTCTTTTGTCATGGACCATGGCCTTAAACAATGTACCCTTCACTCGAGCCAAAATCATTGATTAAACACATTAAGCTTTTTCTACCCCATATTTAAGGCTTGAAATAGGTAGTTTAATTAAAAATTGAATAGTGTTGACTAATGTCCCTAAAGGATTGAGGTAGAGATAGACAAGGAGGCAGATGGTGATACTAATGATGAGGATCCCCATATAAGGGATGGTGGAACGTTGCTAATCATTCTGAAAGGTCACATTTCCAAAGCGTTCATGTGATTGCATTTAGGAAACCCATCCCCATTTCCCCGTGTAGTGCAGCTTAGTGGATAAGAGAAGATGTTATCATCTAGGACTCTATACTAAACTCAAAACCAATTTAATATATATAAAAGATTGAAGATGATAGTTTGGTGTGGTCCTTGAATCCTTTAAAATCCTATACTCAAAGGAGGGCCACAAGGCTCTAGCTCTACTAGGGGTACAAGAGACCCCGAGGAGTTGGTGGTGGAAAAAGGCATGGAGATACAAGTACCCTCACAAAACTTGCATTTTCATGCAGTTATTGTTGAACATAACATTTTCACTTGGGCCATTCTTTATAAAGGAACACCAATGGACTTGGATGGTGCAGTATGTGCAGATAAGCGATGAAACAAATTATCATCTTATTATGTCATGTGGTTTTGCTTCTCAGGTTTGGAAAGTGTTGGAGAGTTTAACAGGGTTAAAGAATGGATGGGCAAGGGATTCGATTGAGAAAGCTCTCAGAAGTTAGGTAGAAAATGCTGCTACAAAGACATATAGAGCATTGCCCCTGATTGTTGCATGGTGTATTTGGATAGCAAACAAATGCCAAGATTTTGGCCAGCAGGGAGATTACTCCAATCCAATGTGCAATTCAAAGCTTAAACGTCTTAGTTGTCTAATGAAGAGGTGACCGATAGATCCCAGGGCTCGAGCTTTTTTATTTAATGGGGTTACCCAAGCCACCCAAGGTGATCCTCCAAAGGGAAGGGTGAAGGGGTATTCTATATCTTCCTTGTACTCATTCTATCGGTTCCAAAGAAGGATTAGAATTGGCACAAACAATCTAGCAGAGATGATGGCATTGAAGTTAACCCCTTACACTAGCAGCTGAGCACAGACAATCAGAGCTTCAAATATTTGGGGATTTCCTCTTAGTAATCAAATGATCTAAAAATGAATTTGCTTCAAGAAACTTACTTTACAGCCGTTGTTTGAAGAAATCTCAGTGCACACACTGCCTTTACACAAATCTCATACAATCATATCTATAGACAAAATAATCAATTGGCAGACTCTCTGTTGAAGGAGAGATTACAGCTGGCTCAAGGTGAATGGTGGGTTAAGAAGAGTCAAAATGGGTGCAGAACAGAATATGAACACCTACTTTCTTATGAAGCAGTTACAATTATTTTCTTATATAGCTAATAAAGATTGAAGACACTTAAGAGTTTTCTATATAAGACATTTTGTGAATAAAACTAGTAGGACTATCTCTGTTCTTATTTTTTGAAGAAACAATAGGCTCCTGGCCCCTGGGGCTGAAAATATGTGACATCTGTTATAGCCTATAGGTATTTGCTATGCTGGAAAATATTTCTGAAGTTTAAGTAGTGGAGAATACAGTGGACATCTAAACATCCATTTTTTGTCCTAAGAAGGCCACTTGGATGCTGATCGGCATCTGATACAGGTAATTTTACTCACTTTTTTATAAAATTACGAAAAAAAATTCTACAGGGAAAGTTAAAAAAAAAGGATATTCAGTTGTTTTCCAGGGAAAAACAACCACTCTTACTGAGGTTATGCAAATGACTTGTTAGAATATGACTCGATTGATTCAGCATCTGATATGTAATTTACTATATTGAATAAAACTACAAAAACAAGTACACTGAAAAAAAAGGATACAGTTATTTTCCAGGGAAAATACAACCACTCTTAATGAGGTTATGCAAATGACTTGTTAGAATATGGCAATTGATTCAGATGGTTCTCTCTCTATTGCTAATTTGCAATTCCACCGTATGTATGCAATTTCTGATAGCATGCAACTCTCCTTTCAGATATTGGCTTTCCTTGACATTTTCACTTCTTTTCACTCCAACCAGTTATCTATCATTGTTAAATTGAATTGGTGAGTTTCTTCGTCTTTCCTCTCCCCACCATCACTTCATTAATGTATGAGGAATCATCTAATATCATCTCAATCTTGTATTCATTTTGAGTTTTATATGCATGTACATTCAATTTTCTCTAGAAATATATGCTAATATGTACTCATATCTTATCCTGTATGTATACAAGTCAAACTCAATATCTGCTACTTATGGACTCATCAGTCAAACTCAAAAGAATGAAAAGATACCAAATCTATTCAACTTCATTTATTTGAAGTATACAAATCTATTCAACTTCAAATAAAAGCAGTATACAAAAGTATTTTCATATAATTTACATCTTGATTATCATGAAGAAGTTATCTTAATAATAGCACATGCACCATTGATCAAGCAATCCCGCTCAACCAAACAGAATTTTGTTTTGTGGCTAAGTTATTTTTTCAATTCTGTTGAAGGCAGAGGGTGGAGCATGTGCTGAATGTTAAAATGTTGATGGGCTTGATGGGCGGAGTAAGACTGAATGCAGACTGTAGAAGAAATGCAGAAGAGGGTGGACAGCAAAGCAAAGTGAAAAGCCGAGCAAGTGCAGAAGGTGCAGCAGAGTGGAGTGTGGGATCAGGAATCAACAAAAGAAAAGTGGGGATGTCTTATTGCATCCCACCCTATGTATCACTATCACTAGTCCATGACAAAGTGATGTGGGGGTGAGGTTTACAAAGTTGAACTTGGCGATGAGGTGTTCCTTAATGCATAGAGTTGCAGTAAGGAGTGGAATGAAGAAGAGGAAGGGTACAGGTTTGGAGAGACAGGACAAAGTGTGGTTTAGATTATGGAGCTGAAGGACGGAGAAGAAAAACAAGCGACACGTCAATGTTCACTGTTGATCTATTAGCAAAACTATGAGCAAGATGCTCATAAAATTTAACTAGGGGCCTCTCATGTAAGAGCATCGTTGGAGATTGAGCACTCCCACATCAACCAAAAAGAATTTTGTTTTGTACCTTTTTTTAGTTTTGTTAAAGACTGAACGTAGGGAAAAGCTTGCTCTGAATAATGCTCGGATCCCCTACCCTACAGCCATCCACGACCACCTTACGAGCTTATGATGGTCGTCCAGCTCAGTGTGTTTGGAATGCAGAGGGTGAAGGGAGGAGCAAGATAAGGTGGAAAGGAGTGTGGTGTGTAAAGTGGAGTGCGAAATGTACAGGACGGACCAAGAAACCAACAAGGGGGAAGTGGGGATGAACTACCACATCCAACCCTCCACATCACAAAAGGGAACGAAAATATCCAAGGAACCCCAAAACCAATGAAATGGTGACACGCATCATGAATAATTCAGACAAGCAATGATAGGGAATTAACAGAACAAAATAGATATTTCCATTAGGGTCGTTCAATTCCAAACCCATATATAAAATGAAGATTTGAATATGAATGGCGGGCTTTTGCCTTTGTATGAAAATAACTAAGCCTGTTATATTTAAAGGTGCCAGGCCATATGTTTAGGTTTAAGGGCATCGGGCCATAGGTACAGAGATGTGTGTGTAGAAGCACAGTTGCAGACCATGCTGTGTGTTGTAATAAGTTCCAGAGGTGTTTAAATACACTCTAACGATTTAATAAAGATAGCAAAATGTGTTGTGCGTGAATTTTTGTATGTAACTTCAATTGCTGTGTTGTTTGTCCCATGTACTCTGATCTGCAGGACCTGTGTCTGCATCAATGACATTCAAAGCATCAAAGTTTGGTTCAAGGAAAATAAGCATCTAAAACATATAATGGCCAAAAAAATATGCATATCTTGTTGAGGATTCTTACACTTAAAAACTTTTAAAAAGTGGAGTCGAAATTTAATAGAAGATTTACAAACCTGATTATTTCCAAGCAGACAATTTCCCCATCTTGCACTTGATGTGTTGACATTAAAGGAGTTGAGATATTTGAGTTACGAACCTAACAATCTTGAGGATTTGAAAATATTTAAAACCAGTATGCTTCAAATTTCTCATTTGTTATTTCTTCTCTCAGTTTGCTTATATACAGTTTATTCATAATCTTAACCGTTTGAGTATGGTATGAACATTCCAATCGTGTTTGCATATCATGAGTTTAAAACACATAGAACTCACCAGAATTTTTTATTTCCATGCATTGAGAGTTTAATTTGGGAATCTTTGCAAGCTCAATAACTCAAAAACACTGTAATTGATTCACTTCCTAGAGTTAAATTTAAAATTGCTCCCTGAAGAACTGGGTTCCCTGCTCAAACATTTTGAATTTTAAATTCTGTAACAAATGTGTAGAACTACCAAACAATTAGGGCCTTCTGAAGGCTTAGTTTAGGACAAACTGACTCTTGCACATTATGAATCTTTAAATGCATTCTACCAAAGTCAATTTCAAAGCTCCAATATTTAGGAGAATTCAATCTGTGGTTCCATTGGAAGAGAGGCATTTGCCAACATAATTAAAATTGTTAAGTTTTTTTTGTAAGTACCCACAGGGATTTGAACTTGTGACTTTCCCCATTTACAACTTTTCATCTCAATTACTCATTTACCAATTGCTCTACCTCCTGTCGGCAATTAAAATTGTGAAGTACGAATGTTTGCAATTTTATTATTTCCAAAGTTAATTCCGTATTCTCAAACATTCCAATCATCAAATATTTAAACCCTTTATTCTTTAACAAAAAGTCAAAAAAATGTACAAAGGTGGTCTTACAGACTCCACTCAAATCATGCAAGAAAATGACTTGCAATCCTTTCACATTCTATTCCAGAAAGTTGAATAACATCTTACAATGGGTCTACAATCCTAATATATTATTGCTCTCGTGCACACTTTGTTGGACACAATAGAATTGTAAATAATAAAATATGGATACTGCATTGTCATTATCTCATGTTTTACCACTGATATTGATGTTTTGTATTAAAAATTGGGCCCATCCTTATAAAATATATATATATATATATAGCATTTAGAGGATATCAGGACTATAGATCTTTTCTGGCACATACTTAAAGAATGTCAAGGATGAAGTAGTGACTACTCACCTCGAAAATTTGGAGGAGTCAACTTAAGAACAATGTATGATGGAGTGATCAACTAACAACTGCGAAACTTCTCCCAGTAAATCCTCCATTCCTTCCCTCAACGAAAGTGTTTTCTTCAAGTTGTTGTACATATTTGGCCAATCTATTCCACTCGTCCATCATAAGTTCTCAAATTGACTCTTCCAAATTTACGAGATTAGGCAGTTTCAATGACCTTTGTAATTAAATATATTACTACAGTGGCATATCTTTATGATGGGATTTCATTCCACGTCAGTAATTCCTCTTAAATTCTTTAACAGTCATTAAATATGTGCCAAAACACTTTCACAGGACCGACAAAATTCAAAATGGAAAATGGTATTTGATTATATTTAGTTTTACTATTCCCATACAAGGATGGCAAGCAATGCCCTTCTTGACTAGTTGGGAAGCTTGGCTAGCAAGGAACTCGATGCTCTTTGAAGATATAGGGATTCCCTCCTTTCCAGTTGCATATCAAACTAGAGCAATGGCGACTACTTTTAAAATACTACTGATTACGAAAGCTTAACAGCCACTGTCAGATGTAGTTATCAATAAGGAGCAACCCCAGGGTTTTTTTTATGGATCAAGTCAAGGTCCACAAAATAGAAGCAATGCAGGTTGCATTTTTTATAGATTGCATTTTATATTAAGATGAAGGCAGCTTTGGGTTTGGGCTCCAATAACTTTGCAGAAATAATGACTTTATCAAATCGATGAATTAAACTGGTCAACTGTTAAATATTCATTTAAAAAACATCGGAGATCGGATTAAGTCCACAGCAAATATTTTCGAGGTAATATTGTTCACTTATGTTATTAGAGAACAGAATACGGAAGCAGATCGCCTCTCAAAGTAAGGACATCAAATCACTGAGGGGAAGATGATATATGAGGAATTCAAAGAAAGAATTGTATAACTATATAAAGCCAATTATTCCTGAAGTAGCCTAAAAATTAACTACTTAATGGAAGATTGCAGGATGTAATCTACCGGTCTATTAATGGAAGATGTATAAAGTAACTTAAATGTTATCAGATGACAAGCATATATGTTTTGTTGCGTTTGATGTTCAGAGATCTAGTTGTTTAGGGCAGCTGATTTATTTTTAACAAATGGTTTAGGACTACTTATATCAGATGACAAGCATCTATGCACTTTTGTGTTTGATGTTCACAGGTCTAGTTTTAAGATAGATGGTTTTTTTTAACTGAGAGTTTAAGACTACTTATAGTAGTAGCAGATTTTGGGATATAGTGTTGAAAGGAGACTTTAGCCTCTTTTCCTGAATATGCAACAACACATTAGGAGTGTAATTTATTTTCTACTAGAATAGAAATGGCAATCTCTTCCTTCGAATAAAAGGTACAAGCCCATTATTAAATAAGAAGCAAGTTAAAAAATTATTGCAAGCTGTTCACAACATCAAAAATACAAAGAATCGAATAAGCATCACCAACAATTGGAGGACGTATACAACCATCTAGTCATGGATATCCCTATTTATGACTCTATTACGTCCCCCAAAGTGCATACCCCAAGACCATTAGGATGAATATATTCAACACAATTAAGACTGAGAACCCATTGAAAGAAATTCTTCAATTTTTTGAACGGGGTATTGAAAGGAAAGTAGTAAACATGACTACATCATTTGGCTAGAGTAGATACCCAGCACCTTTGGAGACTTAGTCACCTAGTTCTTGTTCGTGTTCAAATTCGACAACCATAAATTCAAACAAAAATCACCATGCCAAAATAATATATATAAGATAAATTCTAAAATTCTAATTCTTATATGAAATTATTGTGAAATTATATAGCTCATATATTTTTAATATATAGTATAATTTATATAAAATAATAAATATATAAAATTTCAAGCTTTATATCCAATTTTATAATTATATAAAATAATACATAGTTTGTATTGGTTTGGAGAACCTTATTATTCATGGCTGATGATAATAGAACCTATGTTGTAATGAGGAGGCGATGGAGGAGCAGGACTTAGTAGAGTACTCAAAGGAAAGGGACGAGGAGCTTGTGAAGTCTATTTTCAGGTCAAGAGAGGAATTGCTAGTGCAATTGCCAAGATTGAAAGGGGTCTAATCTAAGGCTGATCATGGAGACAAGTCTAGGTTTAAAGTTTCCACAACTACGAAAAGCAAATCACCAAAACCCTTGTGAGGGCAAGGGATACAACTTTGAAGCATTGGCACTATCACAAACAGGAGAAAAGGGCAAAAATTAGCATCGAATGACCTAGAGAGGAATGCCTTATCAATATTGATGTGAATACAAGGTGCAAAAGAATGGGGGATATATCCCAAGCACGATGGCAAAGGCTTTTTTGACGGTCCTCATTGAACAAGGTAGAGAAAATTAAAAGTGGGTATGGGCCAATCTAGATGCAACTTTCAAAAGAATGAGAATAAGCAATCTCAATAGGCATGGCAGAACATACCTACTCATAGAATCAAAGAAGATAAGGTAAGATTTCCAAACCTATTTTTGATCTTGTGACAAAGGATGGATGAAAATAATTGTGGAAGTGTAGTCCTTTTTAGCAAGGTTAGTCCCCAGAAATTAACTAGAGGGTCAAAGGCTGGTGTTGCAAACAAAAAGAAAAATACACATGAGGGTAACACCAGAAAAGGTTAAGCTAGTGCTAGGAGAAGTCATGACAACTAGGGAGGGGAATTATGGCACTATAATAAAGGGCTTTTATGGGGCACTTTTATGGTATGATCATCTCTAAGGAACCTTTGGATCAATGGATAGAAAAGGCATGGAAACCTCTGAACCATAAAGAATTGTGGGCTGAACAAGAGTGTCCATGAGAGACATCTTGGACTAAATGTCCTAGATATGGTTTCAAAAACAATGCCTCTCGAGGATAGCTAAAGATCCATAGCCCTTGTTCACTCAAGGCTAAAGAGCACCGCAGACTAAAACGACATCCCATGAACTATACCCCCAAGTAAGTACAAGCGCTAGTAATCTCAATCTCCTCCCATTCTAAAAAAGAAATGGTGATCCAAGCAGGTTGAAGACAACCCATCAAAGATTGTGACCTTGGTTTTACCAAGGCTAACCAACAACTAGTAAAGGTCACAAAAAAGAGCTTAGGCATCCAACTATCTCTGCAACCCTTCTAAAGATGAGGCCAAGGGAACCACATCATCAACAAAAAGTAGAATAGAAATCTGGTGGAGAAGGCACCCATCGTCGTCCTAGATGTGTTCATGTAAGAAGGACTCCAACTTGTCTATGCATATCCCAAATAAAGTGGGGGACAAGGAGCAACTCTATTTGACCCCAATGGTACTACTAATAAAGAATGATAGCCCATTTGTTATGTAGAGACAACCAAGAACTGTCTGGTATAGGCGAATAATGGTGGTTAGTAGGGTCTCAAAAACGCTAATGTCTCTAAGCCTATGAAAAATGCCTCCATGGGAATGGAGTCGAATGATTTTCGAAAGTCTACAAAGCAACAATAGACTTTCGAAGAGCGATGGCTTGAACTGTAACAACATGATCAATGGTTTGGTGTGTCGATCGAAATCCAACCTATCCCTTGGCAATAAGTTGCCTTGTAAAGTTTCATATGGAGGGCCATCGCATAGAGCTTTGAAGAAATTGAGGCCAATCACGATGATTTTGAAGTTTTTAGGATCTGTGCCAGAGCATAATTTGTGGGTCAAGTGAATAGTATGGTGTGACCAAGTCTACGGCAGACCTGTACTAACCACATGGTTGAACAAAACAACCAAGTGGCAATCCAAGGCATTAAAACCATGCTTAAGAGTGTTGCCTGGAACCCTTCCTCATATGTCGCTTTGTTGGTATTCATCACCTAGACTAGCCTCCTGAATATCTCAATAAGAGAATAAGTAGCAAGAGAGGGGGTGAGGGAGAGAGAACTTGGTTTAGGAATTGCTCGAGGACATTGTAGAGAGAGGAAGTATGGGAAAATATAGATTTGGATCAAGATCGAGCAGGTGATGGTAGTGGTAAAACAAGATGATTCGCCGGAATTTTTTAGGGGAGAGGCCCTCATCTCCCATCTCCTCTGTGAGATGAAAACACATTTCTTGTGGCAAAGGACATAACAATAGGAAGCCTTAAGATCGAAGTAGGAGGAGTGATCATGAATGACAACATGACAAAAACAGTTGTGGAAAATCTTGCAATCCTTGTCGTATCAACTATTCATGGGACATTATCCAAGTTTAAGGGAAGGGAAGATGGATCAGGTGGAGTGGAGGTAAGTTTTTCAGTGCAACATCCCAAATGGTGGACGAAATATAGGTGTATTTGGCAGAGGCAGAGTCGATGGATGAGAAATGGGACTCAGATGGGAGCATTTGGCAAAGGTGAGAACTGAAGGTGTTAGGGTCCCACTCGTCAAAGAGTATAGTGGTCTAAGGTGAGCCCATAAGAGGAAGGGTCATTAGGAGGGGTTATCAACTTAAAGGGAGGAAGAGAGAGAACATGCTTGGCCATGGGTATGGGGGGGGAAATGACAAATGAAAGGGGGTTAGATCCTCAACATAATCCACCACACTCACACCTCCACTGTGAGGTAAACAAGTGAAGAAGTGAGACACTAGGAAGCAGGGGTGGCCTTTAAGGATCAATGGCTCATGGAATTCTTCAAGCTACAAGAGATGCCTTCCATACCCTATAATAGGTCCCAAGACATCATCAATACACGATGAAGTCCCATTGAATCTAAATCCATCTCCTAAGCACAAAACATGAGAGGAATCCAAGAGCTCTCGTGCAAGCATTAAAGTCACCCAATAGAATGACCTCCCCCATCCGTTGAGTATTGAATGATGCCAAGTACAAAGTTAGGTGTGGGTGTCTAACAAAATCACTATGAATAGCGAACCGTGATGAAATTAGGGAAAAGTAGCAAACTACAATGTAGATATCTCTGGAGAGAGGGGCTAAATTGTTGACCCAAATCCACATGAACCTGGCAAACTCATCTGAAGCTATCAAATAAGCCCTACCCTGAAGGGAGTCCCTAGTCAATCAAGGCACCACACCTGAATACCTAGCCTCTTGCCGACAAGAGAAAAGCCAATGATAACATGTTGTGTCTAGGAGTAGTCAGATAGAACTCGCTTGGGTCTAAATAGTAGGATGTAGGATGAACCAAGAGAATCGTACATCATACTCGACAACAACCAAAATAAGCCAACGTCATTCCAAAAGCATACTAAAATACTTCAGCCCTATCACCTAGGAGTCCCCAAGGGGAGGGGAATCTCAAATAATAACCTAAAGATCTCTAATGACCACCCATTTCGCCCCTATTATGTTGTTGCTACCATCTACCTCATGCATTTCAACTTTGTAACTTGGGATCTAGTGAGGTCAACATCTAGGAATGACCTATTAAGGAGGAAGAACAATCTTTGCTCGGCTGTGAGAGCCTGAAGCCTATCACTCGTTGACTTGATTTGAATGAAAAGGGTGGAGTCAGTGCCTATCCAAGCACACTCAATATTGACATACTTCTCAAGTCCAAAGTGTTATGAAGGAAGGAGGTGCCTGTATGTAGGGAGTCAATTGGGGACATGGAGGGGGGGAGCCCATGCACTCTAAGATTAAGTTTTCGTGTTCGAGGAGGTGTTTTTCATTCAGTATCGACTACTCAACCGTGGGTAGCAAGGAGGGTTGTTTCCTTTTCCAAACCACTTGAACCCAAGAGTCAAGGGTTTGTTGTTGCATTTTCATTTCCTATTTAAATATGACCTGTTGTGATCTAATCTTTTCTTGCAAACTTTTTATGTTTGAGAGTTCAGATTAGAGAGTGGGGGAGTCTACAAATGGGTTTTGCAAGTGTGTTTTCTTGGTGTTTCATTTCAAAAACCAACTGTTTGAGACCAATTATCTTATAGAGTGGGAGGTTCTTTTTAGTATCAAGAAATTCCATCCTTCTCAGCAGATTTTTAATATGAGATGTCCAATATGAAAAATCTAACTCCATGGCAATATTCCTTTGGTTTTAAATTGGTCCTTGATTCTTAAGAAGGCATAAAAGGAATTAGAATTCGTAGATCCCTTTTCCAAACCAACTTACCTTTTGTAAATGATGTTTTCTTATTTTGAATGGTACTTGTGAGGGAAGACGTAACTACAAGGAGATTCTACATATATATTGTAAAGCAATAGATAAGGAGGTAAATCTCAAAAAATAGACCAAGAAGGTACATCGTACAAACCCTTCCTTTTAAAATTACTCCCTTTGATAATGGAGTCAAGCAATTTGATTTCTAATTAAAGTGAAATGACTATAGGTTTAAGGATTGGAATTGGCTCTATGAAGAAGTAGAAAACAAAGTGACAAATTGGTGTTATAGATGGCCCTCTAGAGGATATAGATTGACTTTGATAAAATAGAGTTGGAGGCATTGGCTATGTATTGACATTCACTAACTTATATCCCACCCAATAATTATATAAAATTATAACAAAGGCTCAAAACCATGACCCTTAAATTTTAAGAATGGAACCAAGCTCTACAAAGAGAGCTTTCAACTCCAGGAAGCAAATCAATATTAGTGTTTGTGAATTTTGAAGCTCACAAAGACCCTTACAAGAAACTTAAAAAGCCATGGAAGCATAAAATTGCATCCAATTATGTGTTTCAAGTTCAAGGGCATTTGTAAACACAAATTGAATATCAACAACGTAATCAAACAACTTAAGACTAAAAAAAACAATGGTTTAAATCAATTTAAATATTTAAAAAAAAATAAGAGGAGAAACAACAAACAAAATATTTGAAGTAAGCTTGCCTTAGATAGATTCAACCTTAGGTGTGAATGGTTTATAACTCAAATATCTCAACTCCTTTAATGTCAAATGAAGCGTAGTTTAGAAGCAATATTCATTCCCTTGAAAAGACACTCCCAAAAGTGATCGAGGCAACCATTTCAAACATTTTTGATGTGGCATTTGTTTCCCTCTTGTCAGCAACTCCTCCTGAAGATGAGAAAAAACATGGAACATTATTAATGTGTTACAAAAAATAAGAAGTATACATAACAAAAACTTTACACCCTTTTCATGTACATACTTTGAATACATCTTCAAAAAAATATTTTATTTTTTAATTAACCCTATTTCAATTTATCAGAGGATTTGTAAAACAACAGTGTATCTATTTTGAATAACAAGCAAGATACAATGAGCATTGGCCTCCCCTTAGTAGTGCAAAGTAAATAGTCGGTTGTGCTCAATAAAACGAAGGCAAGGAGTTGGGGCCATGTAATTGGATGAGACTAAGATATATTTCACATGAGTACACCAATTTTCTAATGGACCTTATGGTTGACCTCCCATTTACAAAATGGTAATATCATCACAAACACTTCATAAAATATTTATAAACATTTATGATTTATATGACAACTTTATAACATATACAATAAGATAGAAAAAATGGAGGGTACTACAAACTAGATAGTAAACAATGTACGTTGTAAAATTTAAGGTTACATTCGAGTCTATGACAAATGCTATATCTAAGCCTAATCAAATTATAAATAGTTCATGATTCATAACAAAACTAAAATGATCTTTTGTTTGTGGCATAGTTAATTTATTTATTGTTTCTATATACCGCAAGGACTACAATTTATTGTTTTTTCTAGATACAATGACTACAAAACAATCTACTCTATTTATTGTAGTTGACATTTTCATCAAAAAGAAATTGTAGGGGGGATGTGCCATAGAAGAAGATTATTCATTATTTCAATGGCTATGAGATTTGTTATGCCTTACATGTTATCATATCATTATTGCATAGCATATAGTAGAATGCAATTCAACACTAATTCAATCTTCTTATATCAATTAATATTACACAACAAGGGGTAGCAAGCGCAAGGGGGTGTTATATGACCCCCCCAGAAATATAGGGGATGTTATATGACTTGCAACTGCAAGTCAAGTACTCTTGGGGAGTAGGAATTGTCTCAAACGACCAAGCAAAAGCTTATGGATTGGACCAATCATTCATCAAGCTCACCAAATTAAAAATGTCATGAACCTAGATCATATTGATAAGGTAAGGGTTTTTCACAATAGTCAATCTAACAACAAGTAAGTGAATCGACAAGCAAACAATGCAACTTAATTGGATAAAGGGTAATAAAAAGATCCATTTGGAACCTAGATCATATTGATAAGGTAAGGGTTTTTCGCAATAGTCAATCTAACAACAAGAAAGTGAATAGACAAGCAAACAACGCAACTTAATTGGAAAAAGGGGTCCTTATAAAGAATGAGGACACCCCAAAACTAAGTTAGGTTCCTTGATCTTGTTCATGCTCCTAATCAAAATGGAAAAGGACCTTAGGCTTCTCGTTAGGTGGCAAAGGGCCTTTGGCTTCTCGTTATTTAGCAAAGGGCCTTTGGGTTTGCCATCTTAAAGATCATTTACTTGTGCTTCAAGAGTGGAGATGTATATATTACCTCAAGACCATGTAACTTTTCGACATCCGTTTCAAGGGCATAAAAGATGAAGCCAATGTCTAAATGCACCATTTCAGGGAATTTTAGCAAAGATTAAAGGTACAATGATACATGTTGCTTGAATGTTCAATTTGAATACCATGTCAATTTGAAACATTGCCTTCTTCTGTAATATTGGGTGACCATTCCTCTACTTTGACAAGGAAAAAATCCTATATGTTGCTATGTTAGCACACTGCCTTTTTTGTCATTTTTGGGGTATGTCCTTGTGTTGTTGTCTATAGAAGCTTTGGTGTTTCTTTGGTCCTATAATAGACTGCCAATCAACAAGCCTACTCTAGTGAAATTCTAGTATTTTTCTAAGGTGAATAGTTTCATGACAAAGTTCATAAGAATATAAGTTACAACCACAACAATGGCAAACATCCCTTGCTTTGGAATTTTTGAGAATAATAGTATCTCTAATATTAAGAAAATGAGGATGAATGCCCGACTAGAGGGCATGGGACAAGCCATCGACTACTTGATTATGTTTGTGATTATATGCTGATGCAATGTATTTACAAGTTGGGCTTTATAATTTCAGCATAAAAGGACTACAAGCACTCCACATGTAATGCTGATGAACTTTTTTCACAGATAGAAAGAAAAGCACCCCTTAACAAAGATCATTTCGTTCCCTTGATATTGAATCTCACACCCGCGGCACCAAATCGTAAGTATTGAGCATCATCACAGTTGAATATGCTTTAGGCTCGAAAATAAAATAGGAAACAGAAGAAACACGGGATGCCATTTGGGATACACAGGCAAGACTTCTTCCGGGGGGGAACTAGTGTGAATAAACAATCAAAACTTAGCACACATTCCCAGAAGTTAAATTCTAATTAGACCTTATTAATTATGCACCCTAAACCTTCGTGCAGTTGGTATAATGCCATGATCCTAGAAAAGATGCCTGTTGTTAACAAACAAAATGTCCGATGTGCAGGCATATTGCCTATATAAGTATTGAGACTAAACTAGATGCAAGATTTTGAACAAATTTAAAATTAAAAAATGGGAGTCAGAAATCCTCCATTCAAAAGGCCTGTGTTTGTGCTTCAGATTTGGGCAAATATATTTGATGTCCAACCTAAACATAAAAAAGTATTGGCGTGGCTATCCTAAATTGTTTGTGAAACACTTACAATATTTTCATATTTCCGAAATGTCATCCAGTTAAGAATTTCCCCAGCTCAATCAAACACATAAACCCATTTTCCCAAAATCCAAAAATATCATAACTCTAGCAAAATCATGGTGTTCCCTATTCTTCAGGCTCTGCAGCGTTCGGTGCTTCAACACTCTAACTAATCAACCCTTAAACGATACTGAGGGCAACCTCCTATTACTGTCAACAAGGTTATGACATGATAACAGCACAATCAACTTGGTATGGAACTAAGAAAATCTTTAGCCCAGAAAAGCGTTAGGGCAAGTCTTAACGAGGGATAAACTCCAAATTCACAGGTAGTATTCCGTTAATGCAGAAACTGATAACTTATTACCTTAAATACCTACTGATCTGCCTAAAAACCAGTTAACTAACTCATTCATTAGCAGTGAAAATAATACATTAATTGGTAGATAGGGCACGTGAGAGTGAAGGAGAAGAGGTGCCATTACCGCCGACCAAAAGACTGGTACTCAGCCCTCAGACCTCTGCGAGAAGAAGTAACTGGATCCTTCCATGGCGGACCACGTATTGGTGATCTTGGCATTGCAATAAAACGCCCTGGGACTTGTTCTGAGAACTCTCACCCCCACCCTTTAAATCCCCTTTAAATCGGATCCCCAGATCGACTGTGCTTGTAATGCATTGCTCAACCCTAACCCTCGACATTTAGGGATGTTATTGCGGAAACCCTAACTCCTCAGCATATGATGTAATTGGAAACGAAAATTTTGACCGTACTGACCCATGGGGTTGGGTTAGTATACATATCAACAAGATTAATATACATATCAAATTGTCATTGTGTAGGGGTACATATCAAATTGTCATTGTGTAGGGGTAATTAGCACACATCTATTTTAAATCTTAATCTATCAAGCTTAGAGAGACATCCAATTTCATCCAATTTCTTGAGGTGTAATTTTTTTTAAAATAAATTTCTTACATGTCCAAAAGAGTTTACTCAAAAAAAAAAAAAAAAAAAAAATCCAACATTGATTTTTTAATTATTTTTTATTTGTGTTTTAATTTTTTATTATAATATAATTAGCAAAAGTTGAATATTAGAAAGAGAACCACAAATAAAATAGAACTATTTTTACAATTACTGAAATGTTCTAAATTTGTCTTTTGAATTTAAACAACATAATAACTTGTGAAATGTTTTGATTTTCTCTTATCAATTTGAACAACATAATAACTATTAATTCTTGTTGTACACAATGCACTATTATTTTCATTTAAAAAAAGATGGATTTTGTTGGAGTATTTGGAACCACACACAAGCGTAGATTCGAGCCCATAGGAGAATAAACAATTGGGATGGTGTGCACTCATGCAAGTATGAAATTGAAGCATGAAAATATAGTGAGTCGTCACTCTGGGCATTGTTAAGTTCCACAACCCAATCTTCCCACTAAGTAAACATTTCAATGGTACTATAATTATTCGCAATGCATCAAGTAATTGTTTCAACTTCCAGGAAGGGTCGAGAACAAGTTGTGAGTCTTGCATCAACCATTTCGTTACTTGTTTCAACTTCCAAGAAGGGTCGAGAACAAGTTGTGAGTCTTGCATCAACCATTTCACCAGAGAAATGGTTATACTTATAACGTAATTAAAAGTAAGTGCAAATTAGATGAATATACCTACCTTCGGCTATGAATTCTATTAATGTTCTCATAGGCCAACTATTCAAAATAGGCATCGTATTTTCAATCTTCATGAAGAAATTGTCACTTACCTATAAAATAAACTAATTTCATGTATTATCATAGTAGTTATTTGATCACCACTAGCCATGAATGGGACATGAGCATGGAAATAATAGTGTTGTTGTGCTCAATCTATGGAAATAAAATTAGAAGGCATGAAAAAAAAACTATTCATTCTAAAGCAAGTGAAGCAGATCAATAAAGCACATGAACCAGATCGTTGTAGGAGAACAATTGTTAGTCAAAGGACTGTCAAACCATTTATTTATTTATTTTATTGAATATATGGACGTACCTGTCATCTTGTTTTGGTCAACGATTATACTCATTCATGGATGTGATCTCTACACATAAACTACCGTCTTCATTAACTCCATCCATACTATCATTGTTCCTCCCGCCTGTCATCCTCAATGGAAGAGAGATTTAGTGGACACCCTATGAAGGACTATAATCCACTTATCAATCTAATGGCCTAGTGCCTTGCTTCAACCTTCCCAGAGGACACATTAAATAACAACTAGTTTTGGTTTTAGTACCACATGGATAGCACTATAAAGCATGCACGAGGGCATTTGTGATGGCTACCCAACACTGGGCACGGATTTCAAGCTTGGATTAAATTACTAGAAAATATAATGGTGTTATGATGAGTAGACATGTCATTACTTGGCCATAAAGATATGCTATGTAGAATAGGCCACACACATTGAACTTACTAGCTCGTTTAAGACTATCGAATGCCCTTGAAAGCCAAGACTTATACCTTACCATACAGTTTTATTTTATTTTTCTACGATTAAGCTTACACTTAGCATAAAGCACGGTAGAATTAATTTACACTAATTAGACTACCATTTCAAAAACCCTTGCATGTAGCCCACGTAGGGCATACATGGGGCTCCATCACGTTCTCCAGGTCAAGCTCGTGGTCAAGTAGTGCCGGAAGTCAGGTTCGGTCCTTTAGTATAGCTCTCCTACTAGGGATGGCGGCCCTCCCCTTGTTGCTAGGGTTTGTGGCCCTCTCCTGGTGAGCGTGGCTCTTTACAAACTAGTCACAAGAGCTGCCAGGTATGAAAACATTGGTATCTCTACTTTTGCACAGCACGCATAGGAGGAGGGCGATTCCTTCTTTCTTAGTTTGATTTTTAGTGCTCTCACAGTTTTATTGTGTGCCTTAGATACGTGTTACCCATTGAATATCCAGTCCATTCCATTTGCATTTCTCTAATCTCATTTTGAATTTACTTCCAGTATCGTAGTTATCAAGCTAAGCAATACTGTTAAAATTATGTTGGGTTGTTTTTTTGTTATAATACTAATATACAACCTATGCGCTACGTCTTTCCATTTTCTTGGATTCATCACTGTATTTTCAACTTTATACTCATGTGAGTGCATGCTGTCCAAATTGTTTATTCTCATGTGGGGTTGAATATACACTTGTGTGTGGTCTCGACTTGTGGCAATGAGGCTTGAGATCCTAAAATGGCTTGTATAATGTATTAGTGATAAATTCAATCGTTGAGTCCTAAACGATTCAAATCCAATATGGGAGAAAACTTGGGCGAAAATAAAATATTTTTTTTAACTTTGCACGATTTGAGTAGAGATATTCATCCTTGGAAAGAATACTCCTTTATCCGTCCTTGGAAAGAATACTTCTGTTATTTCATATTTGATTTTGTTTTTCCTCCTCTTCTTTTTTTTCTAAAACAATTACTTGATATCTCTGACCTTAATGACATTGATAGTGATTTCTAGAATTTTGGGGATGTCCGCTTTGCAATGGAATTAGCATATAGATATAAATATTTCATATTTTCACCAACTCTAAATACTTTGGGTTGCAGACACTTGGGAAATGGAACCCTCCATCACCGAGGTTAATAAAATGAGTGTTGTTTTTGTTTGTTTAAATTTATGTAACATGCAAGTCATTCAGTTTACACTTTCATTGTTTTGTAACATATTTATGTCTCTCAAACTAAAAGTGTTGTAACTTATTAAAAAAAAATTGTGTATTACTCACGCAAGTTGAAACACTCCATTTAGAGGAAACAAAACCTGGAGATATATTAAAGTTGAAGCTTCAGCTTTCACATGGCAATAATACTCCTTAAGACTATATGTCTACGGGTTAGTGTGGATATTTGTTTGGCAGTGTAATATGGCTCTTGAGACCTTCCTTTGACATGATCTTTACTTTGATCATTCAACATGGCGCTTGGCTTCGATGATGGAAGAGGTGTAAATTTGGGAGATGGCTTAGAGGGATTTCTGCTGTAGTGGTAAAAACTGCAGATGCCCCTCTTACGCATATCAAACTATTGATACAAACCAGGATGAAATGTTGAAGTTTGGACATATTTCTTAGCCATACACTCAAGTAAAAACAGTTTTTCATATAATTTTTTTGTTTTTTTTCTCATTTGAGCCAAGATGTGAACTTTAGATTGTAAGTGATTATGTGGTTTGAACATAGGCTTTGAACTTTGCTGAGGATTACTTCAAGAGCTTCTTCGATTTTAATCAAGAGAGGGATGGTCACTATAAATGGTTTGCTAGAAACTTGGCCTATGGTGGTGCAGTTGGTGCATCTTCTTTGGACTATGCTCAAACTCGGCTAGCTAATGATGCCAAGGATACATAGTGCGCTCTAAGCATGCTCAGAACGCGCTTTTCCATCACCAGTCTATCTATCTATACATTCACGTGGTTAAGAGGAGCTTTGTCTACTTTGCTTTTCCAAAAGTGTGAAAAAAAATCTATCTTCCAATTTCTACATATAGAAATTGATAGTCGATGTTGTTTCTGGACACAGTGCATTTATATTAAAAATAGTTTACAATCTCTATCAGTACATTCACATTCACGTGGTTAAGATAATGCTCTTTAAGTTTTGCTTTTCCAAAACTGTCTCTGCCATCTTCTACTTACAGAAACAGATAGTCGATGTCGTCGAGAGACAATTTAAAGGGATTCTTGATGTTTACAAGAAAACATAGAAATATCATGGTCTTGTTGGTCTCTATCGTAGGTTTAACATAGGTTGTGTGGGAATCGTAGTCTATCATGGGTTGTATGATTCTTTGAAGCCAGTTCTGAAGCTAGTTGTTTCGGTTGGAAACATTCAGGTATGATGCATTTCTTGAATCAAATTTAACGTAGAATCATTTTAACATACACTAACCTTCTACTTTGATATGTGGTGCAGGTGAAGCAAGCAACGTTTCTTCTGTGTAGAGGTTCTTCAGAGTGTGTAGGTGCAGGCATTGTTCAATGTTCAGAAGCAAAAGCAGTAGATGACTAACAAATGACTTAGGAACTTGAGCTAGCAACGTAAGGAAACAATTGAATGCTAAACAATAAGGTAGTCCTTCTGCATTAAAGGAGGCCAGTTGTGGGTTGGAGGTTCTAGTCCAGAGGGCTGGTAGTTGTGATGCATTTAAGTTGGCAAAGAAAATTTAATTCAACATGGAATGAATCAACTGTAGCACATCGTCTCATTTGGGAGTTTGTAGATCAGATAGCCCAACCTATCCCAATCATCGGATGACAATCCGACAGCTAAAAAATAAAAATAAAAACAAATTCGGAGAGACGACTCCCACTTGTAAAACGCCTTACGGCATAAATATTCCATTTCTACTAAAAAATAGCAATTTCACCTTGAGGTGCAATAAAAGAACGCCATATTTGAAACTGAAGCAAGGAATGTTCTTTTTCCATGGGCTCAAGCATAATCTCTCTCGACCTTTGGTTGGACATTTGAGTTTTGGATTGATGCGCAATGCACTTGTGTTGCATGGACTTTCCATGGGTTTAGTGAATAGATCATGGCTTTGACTCTTGATAGTCGACTGGTTAAGGGCTTAGACATATGGTTTAAAAGGCATGGTTTACATGATTTTTGGGCACTAGAAAAGGGGTTTTGCCCTTTGAACAAGGGTTTCGAGAGCCCGGTCAATTCCCTCATTACCCATTTTTTATTTGTATTAACTTGCTACATGGTGCATCCATAACTTTCTTTTAATACATATGATGTATATTTCAATTAGAACAAAGGACTCAAATGAAGATTAATTGCATCTTATAAAAGAATCAAGTCTTATTGAAGGAATACTAAGTTTAGTCAATAACGAAGTTATGTGCATGATGGAAATATTTCATCCTTGACACAAGCCACATGCATGTTACAGTATTTCCTTTTTTTTAATTTTTTTTTGGTATAAACACACACATATATTAATATAACTATAACCATGCATGAGAAATCCCTTGCGATTTCACCATCGTCCACAAGTGATATTCAAAGAAAAAATATATATTTACTATTTCATGCAAAAATGAGAAATATGCACGGATATGTGCTTATAAGTAAATATATTAAAATGATGGAGGTTGCTATTATAACAAGGGTTGCAGAGCAACTTAGTCCCTGCTTAAATGAAAATGTTAATTAATTAAATTAACATGTAAATTATATTAAATTGTGGAAGGCGAAGAAAAATGTTAATTAATTAAATTAACATGTAAATTATGTTAAACTGTGGAAGGCGAAGAAAAATGTTAATTAATTAAATTAACATGTAAATTATCCTCCTGACCTACAACTCTAGCAAACAACAATGCAAATTCCCAATATCGTTATGCTAAACCTGCAACTTCTATCATGGATGCTTTAACGCCTTCAAGAGTTGGTAGTTACATGCTAGTGTCGATTGTTGTCTATATAATAGGCAAATCCCCTTGCAACCAATTTTAAAATAATATATAGTGCCTTGTCTGGTGGATGATAATCGACTGTTGGTTTTAGTTTTGAGAACATTTATTTGATTGCTATAAGCTAATTGAATTGAATGGATGGGTGACTGCTGGGCTGCACTAATTAGATCATAAACAATCCATTTAGGAAAGAAAAAATGCTTGGTTGACATTTTATGAATGGAGTACTCCTTCCTTGTTAATGTTGTAGCATTCTAATTTTGTTTACTTGAAGCATGGGTATTTCCCTTGTTAATGGAATCAATGGCCATTCATTAATTCTCTTGGCTATTCTATAATTCTAGACCAAGAGCCGATTTGTCTACTTGAAGGGGCAAGATAAAATCTATTTATTTATGTACCAGGTTTAATGCTCTTTTTGACAACGAGACCCTTAAATGGCATAGATTCTAATCAAATAGGGAACGTCATCCTGAATCCATAGGTAACGCCCCTGTTCTACATGAAATGATGGCAATTCCCTGTTCTGCATGAAATGATGGCAATTCCCTCAGAATTTGGCCACCACCACCATGACAACCCACAAAGGAATCGGCCTTAAATTGTGGTTGAAGACAATATCGTGATTTGTGAATACGTCTAAAACAAAAACCTGAGCAATGACAGATTTGTCCAAGGCTATGCCAAATGTACCGCTTATAGACTAAGTGTTAACAAGTGTTACTTGTACCTGCGCTTTTCCCATATAATCTTTCCTACGAAGTTTCTAGACTATGCCATAATAAATCCACGTTAATTGCAGTGAATTACATCAACTTTTTTGATTGCTTGACTAGGGACGTTCTATTTGACACACAATTGTCATTTGTATATATTAAAATAAAAAAGGGGTGTATTATATATGCGGATTGTGCCCTTAAGTAGGAAGGTAATATTAAATTCTTGTGCATGACAGTGAATGATTATAACAAAATAAATGATAGTGATCGTAGATGCCACCATTTATATGTTCAGGGAGTAAATGGGGAACTAGTGTATGATTGGGAATCTACGCTTTAAGCCATCGGCATGCACATGCCTTGAGTTCCACGTATCCTAATCTGCCATCCACATAGCTTAAACATGCATGTTAACCCTGAAAAGATCTAAAAACCTTGGAGGAATGAAAACAATTTCTTCAGTTGCATCTATGAAATTTTTACGTCGAATGGAAAGGGAAATTCAGAATGTGAGAGGAAACCATATCATCCTTTGGGAAAAGTTGTTGCAGTCAGATATTTTTTGCACTACATTTGGATTGAGAATTGTCAATACTTTGCAATGCAAGCTTGGTCAGTTTTTGCAGTACATCTGGATTGAGAATTATCAATACACTGTGATGCAAGCCTTGGCATGGTTGCCTCCCATCCACGAGTAGTAGCTACTCAAGGAAATATGCCAGCTATTGTAAATATTAATTCCATCCACAGAGAGTAAAAAGACCTGCACAATTTCATCCAGATAAATATAAGAATACCAATTAATCTTTGCATGCAATCAACAAACTAAATGTCAGATCTAAAAGCCAATAATAATAATAAGAGTTTTCAAGAAAAATGAAGTAACCTAACAGGTTCAATTTTGAACTGCATGCTCAACCTGGTATCTGATTCCATTAAATGATTATTCCATTGATAAAATCATATTTGGCTTTTTAATAGGCAGGGTTGGTTGAGCTCAGAAGAATACTTTCTTGTTTGGATGGCAAGAACGATTGATTGTTCGGGAAGGATGGCCTGGATGGCCAACAACGTTTCTAATCTAGGATGGACAACATATAATTTGTTATCCGAGATAGGAAGGGGGTGTTCAGTTCAGCCTAGATTAGCTACTGCCCTCGAGAATCAACGTTAGAAGAAACCGCAACATACCCCAATATTGTAATAGCACGTCGAAGGAGGAAAGTAGTGATACATGCCCCAAATTGCATGCACCATACATGTGTCATGATTGTTTCATGCACCATGCACTATGAAATCGATGACTTGATCATTTCGTTGCTTAAAGTCATCGTGAAGAGACAACTTGAAAATTAAGATAGCACCACGAAATAGTTAATCAACAAATTCTTATATGTGGCAAAAGTAATAAAACCGAGGAAATTATTTACCGAGGAATGTCCATTTGTCCACTGAAATGTCCTAATCCCATCACAAAAGCACTAATGCAGAGAAACAAATTCATTGAGAATTGCACTCAATTCCAAATACTTAGCTAAATTTCAGTAGCATTCGAATCCATGGCCTCTTATGGTAGTGGTAAATGGTAATTGCCAAATGGAATTTTACGGTGGTCATTGCACTGGATAGATAATTTTACTATTGCCAGGATTCTTCTAACCCACTAAAACTCTATTGGGTTTTATTGTTAATTCAATTGCTTCTTTCCTTTCGTTTAAACCCGAATGTAGCACTGACAATACTGTACTGCTCCCCTCTTCTGCAAAGGAGGTAAGAGGGCTCGTTTATCTACATATGTTTTCATTTAATAGTAAACTGTGAATTTGTTGGTAAGACAATAACAAATATATTTATATCTATCCTGATTTATATGAATTCATAATTTAGTCAATATTGCTCAATTGTGCTGGCAATCAAATCATATGTAGAAATGAGACTAAGATGTATGCAATTTTGGAAGATTAACTGGTGAGTTACAGGAAATAAGCAGAACATGCAAAGCTCAAGAAGAAGACAGGCAATTGGATTTTTGTTAGCCACGAACCTGCTCATCCGGACCACGTTGCCAAGATGCTAGTTGCTCATAGTTTCAATAATGGGGGTCTCGTTTTCAGGTTCGAGCACTTTGTCACTTTATACTGGATATGGATTGCTCTGATAGCTCGACAGCTCAGTGTTCAGTGCCCTCTGCAATTTCCACAATTATGACTGAAGTTAGAATCTGCAAGTGCAAAAATTACATTACAGGTGTGTAATGACATCTAGTTTTTAGGATGGCCAAACTATGGCTAATTTGAAAGGGACACTTGCATAGTGACTAGGATCCCCAAAATAGGCATTGGATATACCACTCCGTGAGTATAAAGGATAAATTTCGGAAAGGAATTGAGCATGAAGGAATTGACTGGAGGCTACAAGGTGCTAAAGGTCATGGCCGACCTCAAATATGATGTAAATATAATGACAAATAAGACTTGGGAGTCCATGGGCGGACTGAGATCTGTCTTCTCACCAATTTAGCTGCGATTTGCCAACCAGTTGTGAATACTTCTGATATGCGATTTGGTTTGTGGGATATGTCTAGAGATTTGGAGTGGCTTCTCTTGGGTCAGTGCAGCTCCATCTGCTTCTTGACACCAATTCAATATTAGAAGTTCTGGTGCAAGGAAGAAAACCAAATCAACAAAGGATAGCAAATTCTTTAATCAAATTTTCCAAGCAAAAAATACAAAAAATAAAGGGGAGATACAAAAACTCTAGGCCGTCTCTTGAGTCATTCTGAAGATTGGGTTGACGAGGTCCTAAGTGGCTTGATTCCTGATGCCTTCTAGATTAAATTGCTACTGCAATTTTTCCCTCAATTGGGAAGGGGAGGGTGGTGGAGGTGTTTGTACCTGTGTCACGAGGTCCTCGGTGCTGCTGTAATCCTATATTCGACTCACGGTATGATTCTTCCAATATCACTTGAAAATGTTTTCAGTAAAATTCCAGTCATATATCGATATATGCAATGTTTGCGATGTGAAGAACAAGATGGGGAAGCACTCTGTGTGTATATATATGTATATATATAAATAACATACTCCATATTTTTTACCTTACCAAGCAATGGCGGTGCATGAACCTGCAACAAGTAAGACGGTGCAACCCTGCAGGAAGGCGGTGCAACCCTCAATCGTGGCGCAATTTCTTGATCTAGAACAAGGTTAGATGTCAGGCCTGTCATGATTTTAAATGCCTGCATTCACTAAGCACCTTGACTTCCAATGACTACGCCGTTGGCTCGGCAATAACGGGTAAAAGTACAATCCAATAGCATTTGAGAAAAATAATATGTATTCTAATAATCAATGCCTAAATTAACAACATATTGCAAAAACTTTGGAATATATCAACAAACATGAAAAGTCAAACAACATCTAATAAAAAGTCAACGCATATCGAATACAAGAGTTACCCTGGCCTTCGGCAGGGACTAATAAGCACACACTTCATTGAAGATGGTGAATGTGAAATGTAAAATGCAGCCCATCCCCTTGCTTAGATATTACTTGTACATTATAGTACACGTTGGCATGCTAGAAATTCATATGGACATCTCCCATTTACTCATGCTTCTTTACAATCAATCTTATCGAAAGGATCACGATGAACAAATTATTTATTTATTTATCTATATATAGATAAGTCGTTAGATACATCCATTTGCATTTATGAACTAATATGTTTATCTAATAAACTCTTAATAATAGTTAATAATTAATAACTTTTAAGAATAGTTAATAATTACTTTTAATCATTTTATTACAATAAGCTACATGTAACAACTATGTATCAATTTTATTATTATTTTTTTCAGCAAGGGAAAAAAACCATACTATTGTTATTCAATAATCGAATCAAATAGTACAAAAATTATCCATGAAACTCCAAGGTTCCATACTCCACAAAAAGACTAGGATAACATAATTTACCGATACAAAAAAGAAACACTACGAAAACCTCATATCCTAGATCTCAACAAGTGACTGGATCCCAAAAAATGATCCAAAAAAAACAGAGACCAAGTAAAAAAAAATATATAACTCCTTTGTCTTGCACGCAAGACTCCAACCATTCCTCCCAACATAAGAACCCTTCAGATCCCTCAAAAGCCTGCTTGGACAGTTTATCTGCAAAGGAATTATGCTCTCTATATATGTGTTCAAAAGATATGAAAGCATGCCTAGAGATCTCAAATCTGGTACGTATACACCAATGCCAAAGTGCCATAACATTAAGACATAATTCATTTGTGGCCCATTTTATGGTCACACGTGAGTCCCCAAATACCTTTAGATTTACTAATCCAAAAATATTCGCCACTTTCACAACACACCATAAAGCCAATAATTCAGCTTTCATATTTGTCCCCCGACCACCATTTAGAAGCAAGGTAAAATAATGATCATCATTTAAATAGATTACCCCGCCTGCAGCACACAGACCATTACGTGCAGCTCCATCGAAAAACAAGACCGGCTGTGTAACAATTAAAGAAAAATGACTGATTCTTGCCTCTCTTCTCGGATCTTCTTCCATCTGGTATATATGGAGCATCTTAAGAACAATCAGTGCGCAAACATCAGCCACAGGAGTTTGACCTTGGAATAAAGCACGATTCCGAACAAACTAAATTATCCAGGAAATAAAAATAGGCAGAAAAAGTGGAGTGTTGCCCTCTTGAACCCAGTTAAGCAGACAATGACCAAAGTCACCACCTTTCCAAAGCAAATTAAGTTTTAAATCAGAGCAACAGAGTTTCCAAACTGTTTGCATGAAGCTGCAATCCACAAAGAGATGGATGATAGACTCATAATCTTTTTTACATAAACAACACCAATTTGGACCTATCCATCCCCTTCCGATCAGATTGTCCCAGGTCTTAAGACTTCCATCTAAGACATGCCATAAGAAGCATTTGATTTTTAAAGGAAATGGCCATTTCCAAATTCGTTTGTACCACCAGTGCTGTGGGAATATACACCTGTCTTGAATCAATCTATTACACGCTGCCATGGCCGATACAGTTCCATTCTTTGCATTCCCCTTCCACACAATTTTATCACCGTCAACAGATAAAGAAACCCCCACAAAGTTTAGATATTTGATATAAAAATCCCATTCAAAAGCCAGACTACCTGTAAGGCCGAGATCCACAACTGATAACCATCTACTTTCCACAACAAAGATGTTTCTTTTTTGTATCGTGTCCAAAGTATAAAAACCGGTTCTATTTAGTAATAAAATCAGTCTATCAGACAGTGTATAAGAATCCTCTAACCCGAGGATAGGATCCACCCATATCAAAACATTAGAGCTAGAGCCAACCTGCCAACAAACATCAGAAGCAAACCAATCATAAACTTTTAAGAGTCCTCTCCAGATTGGAGACATTTGGCCTCTATGCTTTTTACCATTTCTCATCCAACTGATAACATCAATCTTGATATATTTCCCCTGTAAAACTCTCGACCATACAGTGTCCCCAAATAAACCACGCCATAAACTTTTAAGGCGCAATGACATACTGAAAATTCTCAAATCCTTTAAGCCCCATCCTCCAAATTTTTCAGGCCTCGATAGTGTTTCCCATCTAACCATTACTAACTTCGACCGCTCATTCCTTCCAGACCACAAGAAATTAAAAAAAAGCTTTCTAATAGAATTCAAAATAAAGGCCGGAACTTCCAGAAGTGAGAACCAGTATACTAGAATGGTAGATAAAACAATTTTTACTAAAGTAAGCCGACCCCCAATTGACAGAAGCCGATATGACCAGTGATCTATACGCTTCTCCATCCTTCGAATTAACCATCTCCAATCATTAATAAGATAGTTATTCAGTTTAAAAAAAAAACCCAAACATTTGAACCCCTTGTCAATATTACAACACTTATACGGCATAATCACTTCAATCTCTTTTAGCCGAGAGTTGTCCACATTAAAATGAAAAAAGCTGGACTTTGATAAACTAAACTTCATACCTGAAACCTTGCAGAAAAAATTCAAAATATTGTTATATATACGCCATTCAGTAACAGAATCAATCCCAGCTAACAGAACATCATCCACAAATAGAAGATGAGTCAGATAACAATTGCGGTCCAGCTTGATACCTTTGATCAGACCCATTTCCTTTGCTTCAATCACCAATCTGCTTAGTCCATCAATAACCAGTAAAAAAGGTAATGGAGACAAAGGGCAACCCTGCCGAATCCCTCTTGAACACTGAAAAAAAGATGAAGGAGCTCCATTAACCAGAACCGCAATATTCATAGAAGAGATACATGCCATTATCCAGTTTAATACTAAAGGAGGGATGCCAATTTGGATCAAAACCAGTCTAAGAAAAGACCAATTTACTTGATCATATGCTTTTTCAAGATCCAACTTTAATATCAGAGCCTTCAACCTGCTGGAATTAATGGAATGCAGGAGTTCCTAAGTAACCCCAATGGCATCATGGATTTGCCTATTCCGTAGAAAGCCAAACTGTTCAGCGGTAATGTGTGACGATAGAGCAAACTTTAAACGTTGTGCAATAATTTTTGAAATGATTTTATAAACTAGATTGCATAAAGCAATAGGCCGAAAATCTCCAAATGAAACAGGCATATTACTTTTCGGGATTAAAGTAATACAAGTGGAATTGAGGGCTCCAGATATAAAACCATTTAGTCTGGTAAACTCAACCATTTCCAATAAATCCTTACCCAAGACATCAAAGAAATTAAGGTACACCTCCACCGGCCAACCGTCTGGGCCAAGACTCTTTTCCTTGGCAAAACCCTTTAGAGTGTGTTCAATCTCATCAAGTGTAACTTCCTTGCCCAACTCTCTAGCTTCTTGATCACTAAAGAAACGAGGATAGAGTCTGGATAACCTTATCTGATCAAGTAAATCACAGTCACCAATCTCTTTATACATGTTACCAAAAACGTTTACAGCCTCAGATTTTAAAGAATCTAAACCAGAGACTATAATGTCATTTTCTTCTTGAATTTCCCAGATGGTATTTAGATTCCTTCTAGCAGAGGCAAAGGAATGAAAATTTTTATAATTCTTATCTCCATGAGCAATCCATATAGCCCTACTTTTCAATCTCCATTCCATCTCCTCCTGATGAAGCAACTCCTCCCTCTTGCGCTCAAATTTCTTCAAAGCTTCAAAACCCTCACTATTAAGAGTACCAAAGAAATTGTCAGAATGATAGAGTTGGATAGAGATCTCCAGAGATTTCAGCTCTGCAATATCATCACTTTTTCTCTTCTTAATCCACCCAGTCGTGGCTTCTTTAAGTTTTCTCATTTTAAGATAGAAGAAGTCAACTGGATTGTTGAACTCAATATCAACATTAACCCAGAATTCCCGAACCATGTCACAAAAATCCTTGTCCATTAACCATGAGCTATTGAACTTAAATGGATAATGAACCTTTTGACCATACTCATCCAGCTGAAGCACAATAGGCCAATGATCCGATAATTTAACATCATGTACCCAAGAACGATACTTCTGGAAGTAACCAAGAAAGGAAGTTTTAACCAAAAACCGATCCAACCTCTTATGAACCCATTCACTGGAGCATCTACCATTCGTCCAAGTTGGCAATAACTTTGCTGGAACCACATCCATAAAGTTATTTTCAGTAAAGAAATCAACCATAGAGTCCAGTCTAGCAGATGAACCCCACACTTCAGAAGCCGACCTTGTAAAATTAAGGTCACCTGCAATGATCAAATTTTCAATTCTCAGAATACCAGAGAGTTTTAAGCTCTCCCAAAAGCTCTGTCTCTCTTTATAAGGAGCGTAACAATTAAGGATAGAAATCTTCAGATTCAGACCAATACATACACCATCTATCAGTATACCCCACTGAGACTTAAAAACCTTAAAAGAAAACAGATCAAGATTCCATGCCACGACAAGACCACCCGATAACCCAGAAGAACGGGTTACCGAGACCTCCCACTTAGGACATAAACCCCCCAACTTCAAAATAGCAGCACTGCTGGAACACATCGATTCTTGCACCAAAATTATACCCGGGCAAATATCTGATATAAGGTTAGTCATGGCCTTTGCCCTCGAAGCCTTCACTAACCCTCGCACATTGACAGACATAATAGACATTAAGAACCAGATGAGCAGGGCATCCTTGCTCTAAGGCCCTTATCAATAGAAACACCACCGCTCAAATCTAGTCTGTCAGCGACCAATAAATACGAATCCTCAACATGACTTTTACTATTTTCTCCCCCCTTCTTTTTTCTACCTCGTCTAATAGTAACATTCTGAAATTTTAAAGAATGGAGAGGATTTGCATCTGACTCAGGAATGGGATTTTTTGAGAAAATGGGGAGAGTTGATAGGGTTTTTGTAACACCCTCTACAACAAACCCACATTCCTCTAAAATACCAGAATCATCAATGTTCTCAACATCATTCAGGTGAGCTACAGATTTCTCAGGCGACACCAAATCCACAGTCAAAGGATACTGCAAGTCATACTTACTAGCTTCAGAGACCAAATTTGAAACCAAAGGTTCCCCATCCCGGGACACCCCCCCCCAAATTAGTAGCCAAAGGCTTAACAATCCGTGACTCCCCTCCAGAAGACAACATATCCAACTCAGACGTCAAATTACAAGCCACAGATAGTTTCTCCCCTTCCTTATTTTCAACAGTTACATGATTATGAACAAAAGAGGGGGAAACAATCCCATGTCGTAGAATAACTTCACCCTTTTCTATACGAAAATCCAAATCCTTCTCCATTACTTCAGCAAATTCAAGTTCATCTTTAGAAACATCAGTATATATAAATTCAGGAATAGACTTACACTTACCCTTTTCAATAGTCAGCGGGCCTGATCCATTCTATGCTGAAGGGAATGAATCCTGGTAGCCAAAGGAACGACGACCCCTAAAGAGTGGGCATTTCGCCTGTACATGTCTCGTTGCCCTGCAAGAGAAACATCGAAAAGGAATCCTGAAAAAATCAAGGCGCTGCTTCCAAATTCTTTGCCCCCAAACAATCTCAACTTCTGCAGGAAGCCCTAAACCCACATCAATTTCCACCAAAACCTTTGCATATCGCCTATCCATGCCGAAAAGGTTTTTTTTATCCAACCTAATAAACCTCCCAACACTGTTAGCCAACCCAATAATCACTTGTTCAGTCCAGAGTTCAATAGGGAGTCCAGGTATCAGCATCCAAAGATGCTTGATACCCTGCTTCTCAGAGATGGGATCAAAAGAAAGATGCCAATGCTTTAAAAATAAGGACCCATCTTTAAATAACCATGTATTTGCCAAAATCTGAGGCAATACAGCAGCCTCCGGGAACACAAACAAATTCCACCTATTCATCAAAAGATTTATCCTGGGGATCATATTTGTCAAAGGAACCCAATGTTTCTTTACCCAATCAATAATCTCCGATTTCGAACTAGAAGCATATTCCAGATGACCCACAAGAGCACGGCCCGCCAACATCTCTATTCTATCTAAGTTTGTGTCTTCTGCAATAACATACCGGTCAAGATGCTCCCGAGCTTTATAAGTCTTCATCCTTCTCCGAATTTTTGCGCGTTCCCCATATAGGTTTTGATTTTTCTGCCCAGGTTTTACATCCGAGAGAGATGAACACTTCGGACCGAGACCAGAACTCCCCGGAATAGATAATCCATGTTTTATATGATCTATTATATACGACAATTTACATTTAATAACTAATAAGTTTATCCAATAACCCTTAATCATAAACCATTTTATTACAATAAACTACCTATAGCAACTCTTTATCATATTAACCTAAAATTTATTTTTGTATAAAATAATGCTCTATAATCTTCATAACCTAAAATCTTCAAATTGCATTCCGAATCGGAATTCACTTCCATATTGTAATTATTAATACGTATGTAATTTAGAATTTAATAACTCATTTACATCAAATAATATGGAATTCCAATAATGGTTAACTCTTCAATGGACTAATGCAGATCACCATTCTTTCGCCCTTGGCTCACTGTGATAATCATTCAATATGAATGCAGCGAACAAGTATACCCTAGATTTTCTTGTATATATATCATTCGAGCACACTAATGTAATAGATGAATTTAGGTTATAAATGTTAAAAAGAAACAATGATATTTATATTTCTTAATTTGTTTGCCTGATAGTTGATCACCACAAATCATAAGTCCTACCTTTCCTAGTGCGTTACAACTATTAAACACCTAATTCCTATGCCATTTTTTTTCCCGCAAAAAAAAGCATACTATTGATATTCAATGCTGGATCAAATAGTACATGATGAGAACATTCATATGCTATCCTCTCAAAAAATATTGACCAAGTTTACCAATAAGTCCCTGATCAACAAAAGACAAACTAAGTACAATATCCAAGAACCAAACTAGGAGAGCCAAAAAAGGTAAGATGAGATGCAAAATTAAAGGTAAGATGAGACGCAAAATTAATTATATTATTTATTTAATATGATATATGCCTCGATTCAAGCAACCATGGTCAACTTGGACTCCCTTGTACATGTAATAATGATCGACCCAAACAAAATTTTCAAAAATGTGAAAATTGTGCTGATTCTAGCTAGTAATGGGTGGCTAGAGCATGAGAGCATAAATTCTCGAAATAAACCAAGAGATAACTCCTCTCTTTAGCTCATAAAAAAGTGGCTAAGGCATGAGATCCAGGTGCCTTCTTGATCATCTTCCCAGTAACTCGCCACGTAGAAAACTGACAACACAAAAGAAGACCGACCTTTCTCTCAACCACGACCTGTCTCTCCCTCATTTATCATTTCTCTGCATGAGGTGTTTCATGCCAATTAAGAATAACAATAAAATAAAAAAATTAATTAATTAATTTTAACACTAAGTTCAAAACTAAAGCAAACCCTAATATATATTGTTGCATGAATGCCACACGACTTTCCCCACAGGTAAGAACAAATAAAATAAAATAAAAACAAATCGAGAGGGGATGGGTGTAAAAGCCTTCCCCACTTCTTACCCCTGCTCATTATTCCTACCAATTTTTTTTTCCCTAGGCAACTAGCTCCGGTCCATTAATAGCTCCAACCATTAGTTGCAGTCGCTGGTAATAGGAGTTCCACTTCCTAGCGTTGGCTCAAGGTAAAAAAAATGTCTTGCCTTCTGAGTTACTGAAGGGATGGATTCATAGCCTATGCCCTTCCCTCCTTTCTCTGCTTCTCTCTATGTAAGCAAGACACATTCTGCACTTGTCTGCACTTGTTTTGGGTATGGGCTCGAGTTTGGAAGGTGGCTTTGAGTTGTGCACAATGTTTGGATCTGGCTTTCTAGGTTCACTTGTGTAGACGCGTTTTGCCTTATACTTCACTCTTCAGCTTGGATGATGGGCGCACTTGATACTTGGTTATGCATTGGCCTGTTTAGCTTTAGCTAGACTCTTGGCTTGGCATTTGATGTTTAGTGTTGGGACTCGCCCTGTGTTCCTGCAGCTGTGGCTACAATGCGAGTCCTTAAAAGAACATAGTTTGTAACATTCATTGAATGTTAGTTGAGTTGCAAAAATAATGACTGGTAGGTGCACACGACAAACCAAGACTCAATTGGTAGATGGATGCTCAAGAATGTAAATTTTTTAGTTGTTATGGCAGGATGCAGGCTCGAGACAAAGGGGAAAAGTTCTTTTGATGCCATTGGAGGTAACACACTTTCAAACTGGGAAAGAGCATTGAGGCTCTCTTTATTTGGAATAGTCACTCACTTGATCGGTACTTCATGCTTAATGGGAGGAGGATGATTGGTCCATGCTACCATCAAAATGAGGCACTGAGATGGCAATTCTAGAGCCTTCAACCATCGGTAGAGCCTTGATATCTGGTAGAAACCATGTATGCAGGCCTGTTGATGTATCCTCCAAGGCACCCCGTCGCCTTGAAAGAATAACTTGCGAACTTGATTGAAGGGGGAGACATCCGTAGGAATCTCTTGTATTTGGATTGACCGGGGGTTTAGTCCAATAGCTTCGAAAATAGAGGTATGCGAACCACGTCTCCTACCTAAAAGTCTTTGTTAGCAATTGAATGTATATCAAACCATGCTGGTGCTTATGAATTTCAAGTTTTGTTTTTTATCTTTTTTCCTCAAGTTTCAGGAGGGTATCAATGTTGAGTTGCATGATTTCTTACAAAACCAGGATGAAATGTTGAAGCCTAGATGTATTTCTGAGCCATACATTCAAGGAAATACAACTTTTCATATATGTTTTTGTGTAGATTGATATAAGTTATTGTTATTTTCTTGTTTGAGCCAAGATGTGAACTTTAGATTGTAACTGACTCTGTGGTTTGAACACGGAATTTGAACTTTGCTAAGGATCACTTTAAGAGCTTCTTCGATTTTAACAAAGAGAGGGATGGTTAAAGGAAATGGTTTGCTGGAAACTTGGCTTCTGGTTGTGCAACTCGTGCGTCTTCTCTCCTTTTTTATTATTCTCTGGACTATGCTCAAACTCAGGTGGCTAATGATGTCGAGGATACAAAGAAAGGAGAAGAGAGACAATTTAATGGGCTTCTTGATGTTTACAAGAAAACATGGAAATTTGATGGTCTTGTTGGTCTCTATCGTGAGTTTAACATAGGCTATGTGGGAATTGTAGTCTATCATGGGTTGTGTGATTCTCTGAAGCCATGTGTTCTAAATCCAATTGTTTTGGTGGGAAACCTTCAGGTATGATGCATTGATTGAATTAAATTTAACATAAAAGCATGTTTAATGTATACTTATACTAACCTTCTATAGCTGCTTCGATATATGCAGGTGAAGCAAGCAACATTTCTTCTTCAAATTGTGTAGAGGTTCTTCATAGTGTGTAGGTGTAGGCATTGTTCAGAATTTAGAAGAAGGAGATGACTTGCAGGGATCACTTGGACCTATGAACTGGAGTTGGTTGATGTAAGGAAATAATTGAATGCCAAACGATAAGGTAGTCCTTTTGCATTAAAGGAGGCCAGCTATGGGCTGGAGGTTTTGGTCCAGAGGGCGGGTAGTTGTGCTGCATTGAAGTTGGTAGAGAAAATTAAATGCACATGTAATGAATCAACCGTAGGGAATTGCCTCATTTGCAATCTAGCAAATCGGATAGCCCAGCCTATCCTAATAATTGGACGATGATTAGACGACTAAAAATGAATAAGCAAACAAATCCAGAGATTCAAATCCCACTTGTAAAACACCTTATGACGTAATAAGAAATTAGTCCAAATTCAATAGCAAAAAAAGCAATTTTCATATTAAGCTTTCATCGGTATGTCTGGGTCAATTAAGCTTTCAGATCCTCTCCTTCAACATCTTAATTTGTATGGCTTCAAGTGTTTGTCAAATATTGTATACTCGAGGGGTCAACAACACTCTCAATATTGGTATGGTGCGGAATATTTAGGGCTCTTCACTTTATATACTCGGGAATGGAGGAACTACATCAGGGAGATCGAGCATGGTGGCATCCAATAGATCGCTGGGAAGGATGATTTGATTTGGTTAAGGAATACCTCCTCGGGGCAAATCAAGGTATCTTCAGTGTATGAAGCGATTTCATAGGAAGTTGCAACCCTACATGAGGTTTGATGGCACATGATCGTTTGGACTATGAAGGCCCCTTTAAAACTGGTTCTTTTTGGATGGCTTTCTTTGGATTACAAGATCCTAGTTGGGAGCAATTTACTAAAGAGAGGTTTTCATGGGTCGTTTCAGTGCATTTTGTGTGGATATGGAGAAGAACCGGTGGATCACATTTTTGCTTCTTGCACTTTCACTCAGCAAGTGTGGTTTTCAGTCCTGATGGGTTTATGGTCTTCTCTTCATTGGTCAGGCCTTCCCTTTGTTTAGTGCTTTCAAAGGCAGTTTCTTCACGCAGGATCCTTAAAAAATCTTACTCTCTTTGTGAATTGGTATTTGTGGTGTAGCAGAAACTTGGTTATTTTTTAGAATCGTCGGAGGAGCCTTGATTATATTGTCATTAGGATTTTGGGTGAGTTTAAGTTTTTCCATTTTTTCGATCGTCTTTTTAAGCCTTATTAGCTGGAGGGGCTTGATTTAGTCCATAACAGAGTGGTCAGTTTCTTCGATGGGGCGTAGCAGGGAGGTCAGTGTGGTGTGGACTTTGTGGTCTTATTGGACGAAGCTCATTTTTATTTGGGTTGGATGTCATGTGGCTTGGGAATGAACTCCCATGCAGAACTTTTAGCTCTGTAGGGGTTGCTTTCATTTGCTTTGTTCAAAGGTATACACAACCTTCAGGTTTGCGGAGACTCGACATTGGTGGTTAATTAGGCTTAAGGTAGATCTAGATTACAAGTTTTGGCGCTGGAGGGTTGGAAACACCGCAGTCGTTTGTTAATATCATCCTTCAACTAGATATCATTTAATCATGTCTCCATGCAACTGAATACGAAGGTTGATGGTCTCTCCAAACGAGCGATTGGTGGTGTGGAGGGTTTGTTGCACTGCGAAGAGTATCACGATGCAATCTTGGTAGTGAATGGCTTGTTTCAAGCTTATGGAGCTACTTAGTAGTCTCCTTCAACTCATTTTTTGCTATGTTTCTTACGGGATTCACAACGTCTCTGCCCTCTATAGTTGTTTGGGGTTGGTCGAGGGATATTTCCATTGAGCTTTGTGAATGTCTTGCGTCGTATATGAAGGAATTTTTTGTATGATCCTTCATCTTTGTGTAAGCTTGGTTTTTGTTTGTCACTAGATCTCTCCTCGGGGGTTATCATACATATATTTTTTGGTTTGGCATTGTTGGGGATGTACACAGTGTTTAGTCATCAGCACGATTCTTCGAAAAATTCATCCCTAATCTTTCTGAATTGATTAAAATCATTACCAACATGCTCAAAACAGGTAATGATGTAAAATGGAATAAAGAGGCAAAATAAGCATTTGAAGCACTGAAGAAAGCCATTGGGGAGACACAAGTGTTGATTAGTATTGACTATATGAAGCCTTTCTTGATATTTTCTTTTGCTTCCTCTCATACAATTGCAGTTGTTCTTTTGCAAAAGAACTGTGAAGGACATGAACAACCTATAGCATTTTTTAGTAAGGCTCTATGGGATTTTGAATTGAAATACAATCTCATGGAGAAATAAGCCTATGCCATGGTCAAAGCGTTGAAATATTTCAGATGTTATGTTTTACATTCTCAGATAATTGCATATATTCCACATAACACCATCAAAGATATTTTGTGTCAAAATAATAATGAAGGTAGGAGAGGCAAGTGGATTTCTAAAATTCAAGAGTATGATCTAGAAATCAAACCCACCAAGCTAGTCAAGGGCCGAGGATTGGCCAAGTTGTTGGTTGAGTCAAATTGTGAGGCATTAGACTTGGATTTGATTTCAGAATTGACTAAAGGAGAGAAGCTAAGATAAATTCAAGATTCCTAGGATGATACAATGAAGGTAAACATAAAATTTGAAGAATTTGCTTGGTATGGAAACATTGTTTATTATTTGGTGAATTTGCAATGTCTTGATTATCTAACAAAGTCACAAGCAAGATCTTTGAAGTTACAGGCAATCAAATACTGCATATTGGATGAATATTTGTATTGGAAAGATCCTTGAGGGATACTGCTGAATTGTGTAATTGAAGAATAAACGGAAGGCATCATCACAGAATTACATAACGGGAGTTTGTGGAGGTCATCATGCTTGGAGAGCTACAACATACAAAGTTCTGAGGGATGGGTACTATTGGACAAAAATATTTGCTGATACTAATCATAGTGTGATAGCATGTGTGGAATGTCAAATGTTTGCAGGAAAACATAAATTAAGACCTCTGCCCCAAGGCCTATTATTACATCAAATCCTTTTCAGCAGTGGGGTTTGGATTTCATTGGAGAGATAAATTCTAATTCCAGCAACCAGCGAGATTACCAAGATGACAAAGAAACCAGAACTCCCAATAAATCCTCCAATTCAATATGCAAGTTGCCCTTCTATAGAGTTCACTATTCCCCAGAAGATACAGGATTCCTCATCTACAGAACCAGTCCCAATGAGAACATACCTACAGACTGGATATAGGAACATTAGAGAAAGGGGAATAAAAATGCTGAAGGGGCTAAGACAAGACCTCCCAACCATAGGGAAAAGGCTGATAGCAGTGGAAAATCACCAACAAGGTGCCTAGTAAGGTTTGTTTTTTAGAACCTAAGGTGGCCAAGACAATGAATCTTAGTGACTGGAGGGCAGAGGAACACATAGTAAATTTCAAAGAGTTAAGCAAGATGGAAAAAATGGATTTCTACAAACAAACAAGTGACATGATGTGTATAGAAATTGTTAAATATGAGAAAGAAGAAAGAAAGCTCAAGACACCTCTTGAAAAGTTTGAGAAATTGTATAAGATTAAAAAATGAACCACAAGGGCCAAACAAATTACTATTATAATTCTTTGGAATCAAAACTTGTAGCATTAGCAACAAATCCCTCTAATGGATCTCAAATCAAGTCACTTATAGCTAAAAAAGACAATCAAATAGATACACTAAGGAAAAAACTGAAGATTCCCACAATTGAACCAGTGCAGTCTGAAGAATTGAAACAAGCGTATGAAGACAGGAAAAAATCTATGCAAGTATGATAGAATTCCAATAGTTGTTTGACGAAAGGATAAATCAGATTGATGATCTGCATTGGAAGATTGCAAGTTTGAAGATGGAAGCCACCATAATATCTACTGAGGGGAATAATAATGATTCAATTCCTATAATTCAGGCATAGAGTCAGCCAACAATGCAAACTCCAATTGTTACAATGGAAAGTCATCCCATAGCAGAGGCAGTTAGGAGTCATCCTGCAGTAGCAGAGATTATAGGTGAACCACAGGTTGATCTCCTAGATACTATTGATTTGGATGCAATGGAAGAGGACCAGGCAAATTTGAGGTCAATTCCTCAACCCATTAAGGAAGACAATGACCTAAATGCTAGGCTGGATTAACCTAGAAAAGAGAAACAAGGATAATAGGGTACTTGAATTAGAAAGCGAAGTCAATAAGAAAGAAGATGAGATTTCAGAGTTTGAGAGAGAAGTAGGAGACCTAAAAATACAAATAACTTCTCCGCAAATGAATGTTCAGGGAGAACAATTGCTAAGAAGAATTACCCAAGCTATTTGGGAGAAAATTAAATAATGGTGCATGAATAAGTGGGACTATTTTGAGGTCATCCAAGATGAGTTGGGCATAACCACTGAGGCTATTTCAGAGATAAAATCAGTTGAAAAATAATTAGGGGATATGCCAAAGCAGGCTACTTAACTCATAGATTACCTGAATAGCATAACCAAGAAGCAGTTGGATGAAAAGGGAATAGATAACAGAACTCAAATCATCAAAATTGTCAAGTTGATGATTATGAAGCAAACTTATGTTTTAAGAATGAAGGATAATGCTAATCAATTAAATGATGAAATAACTTCCTTTAAAGCTATGTTCAAAGAATTGTTAAAATTAGGGATGCCTTCCCCATGGGATGGTAATGATGATGCTTATCCAAAATAAACTTACCAAGAGCATATCTAACAAAAGAAGGATGACTTTCCTTCAGATCCACTAGAAGGAGAAATAGAGGGACAACAGGCAATTGACAGAATAAAATGTTGCTTTGAAATATGGGTGGGTTTGCAGAACATTACCAAAAAATTGGGGCCCATCTCATATGAAAAACACACCAATGTTGAGATTTCTTAAGAGTCTTTGAGAAATCATAGACATCCTTTAGGAAAGGAATGGCAAATGGCTCTCCAATATCATAGGCAGGTCTTTCCACCTAGATCAACAGCTACTCAACCACAGGGACAGTCATCCAGTCAAGCTTCAAGGGTACAGTTTGAACAATCAATATCATCTTCAGCAGCTCAGGGGCCGAGTACATTTGCAAACCAACCACCTCCTATTTCATTTATGCCACCTGCAGGTCTAGTATACATTCAGATGATGCATCAAATGAGTCAGGCTGGCATCCTTCCAATGGGACCCATAGGCAGGGTATTTTTTTTAAGGATTATAAAAGTATACTCAAGTATAGTATTCTAGGCGATTATTTTGGATTGAAAAAAACATAAATATATATTGGTAGGTGAATATTAAATATGAAACATACAATTTACTAATGAAACTTGTAAATTTTGGCGAATATTATGATAAAAAAACTTATTTTATGTAAATATAGGCGATATTAGAGACTAAAAATTACCAAATAGCGAATTTATTTTTTGAAAATATTTCCAAAAAATAGCCAATTGGCGAAATTTCGCCCCTAAAATTTTCCCCACCCATAGGACATCCCTCTGGGAAACCATATGTCTATATGAGGGGAAAGAGGAAGACCTCCAACGTAAGAATTTAAATGTTAAGCCTAACATTATTCGTCGGAGAAGAAAATTTGTAAAAAATACTTTGTAAAAAGTAAATTGGCTTTCATTTACTTTTCTGTTAGAATTTGAGAAACCGAATTGGGTCATATACAAACTCTATATAAATAAGATTGCAATCCATTTCGAGAGACTGGCAATTTTAGTGGAGAGTTTCTCTATCTAATTTTTGTAGAGTCGAGAAGCAGTTTTGGCCATGTAAACTTGTTTTGTAAGAGATTAAAGACAATCATATTTCAGAGAGATGTTCTTCCTCTTTTGAGTAGATCCATTGTTATTCCATTTTGTTTTATGTGTAAAGATTCACACGATTAATAGAAATTAAATGTAGTTTGCAGTCCCATTGTGAGATCATCGATGTTCATAATGTTTCAAATCTGAAAGATCTGACAAAGATTCATTATTGTATGCCTCTGTAATATGTTTTAAAATATTCTCATGTATGATGCAAGGTTGTCAGCAATTTTCTACTTATATTATGTATGCCAAATCTGATTGTCTTTTACTTTCATTCCCTAAGTTTACTTTGCAAATGTGTATGAATTATTGAAATTATACATGTAGAAGCTTCAATATGTTCCAAATATCCCTAGATTCAATAAATTTTTCATTATCAACCACTTCTTGAATACATCTAGACTTTCATCTATTAAACTCACCTCCATTTATCCATATGTTCTGAAGTTGGTCGTGAATTTCTCTGCAAGAAATTAATTTCATCTATTAAATGCTATGTATAACTTGATCCAGTTAAAAGTTTGGAAAATAATAATTGAAACATTTTGTATAAAGATATAGCTCCAGTATCTTTAAATAAATGAGCTTCTATCATGCCCGGGCATGAGTCATTTCAGCATGATTCGACTCTGGGACTAACACTCCTATCCAAAATCCCTTGGAGAGTGAAAACACAATGAGATATAGGAGAGCTTGGGGTAATGGGAAGGCCAACAACCATGTCCATTTGTTTCCCATTCCTCTCTCTTTGAGTCTTTTCTCATTATTTTATTTTCTTTATTCGTTTATTATTTTCCCTCTTAGATTTGTCTTATTAAATTTTTTACAATGCTTGCTATCGTTTCCAAATTACATTTACAAGCATTGAGTCTTCAATCATTCATATGTTCATATCCATTTCAGGTCATTCACAAAATGTGTCTTTCAACTAGTAATATAGGCATAATATGCCAACAAGTGGTACTTGAAGATAAATAATTTTTTGAACTCGGGTTTTTTATTTTGTAGTTATTCAAATTTGATTCTCATGGTTACATATTTTCTATACTCAAGAATCATAAGAGAACTTTGTATTTATTTTTCCCTTCACATTTGAATGCATCTTCTTAGTTGACCTTTTGGTTTACAATTAATCTTGTATGTTGGTGAATACCATGAAAATATTGTGGTTGAGATTATTTCCTCTCATGTTTAATTGTTAAAACATTTTATTACGAATTGTTTGAAATTTCTTGCAATATCTCAATATTTGATATCCTCTCACAAGTTTAGTTTTAAATTTGTTTCTATATGGAGTTCTCGTATGCTTTTTATGCATCCTAGAGTGTTTTTGTTTGTTTATTATAAGAGATACCTCATTATAGGTCTCATGCATGCTTAGATAATCAATGTAATAATTAGATCATATGGTTGACTTCCAGTTCAACTCAATTATAGGTTTCTTTTTAAACATTATGGGTGAAGTTTTTAAAGATCATAGGGAACTTCAAGCTTAAGGGACATTCGAAATACCCATTGAGAAACACCAATGTTGTTCAATTTTATGCAGGGAGGCGAGTGATATTATAAGAATTGCAATTATAGCTTGTAATGGACATTTCCATGAGGATGGAAATGCTTGACCATGCCATGGAAAGAATGATAGGTTTGGTGATCCAAAACCTTTGAGCACTCCCAAATATTTCAAAGGAGATTCAATCAATGATAAAGACACTATGTAGATCAAAGTGTTTTAGTTGATAAAATATTCAAAGGACATATCTCCAATGGTTTCTTTGGTTTCATGATAGGTGAAAGAGACCGTAATTTATGTAGAAAATATATCTTAAATATGTTGAATAGACAAATGAAAGATGGCCTCTTTCTCAAGAGGTGATGCTAATTAAAAATTAGCCTCTTTCAAATTTTCAATGATACCATTTTACAACCAAGAAACCCATTAAGTAGCATCAACAATGTAGCTAGTTCAACTCCAACACAAAAATCTTCTACATTCTAGGAAGGCTCTAATTTTATCATTATTTATGGATAAGGAAACTTTAGTTATGATTTTGAAGCTTTATTCTCATTAGCTCAAGAAGGAATAAGACAATTTTATGAAACACAAGTTGATTTTTAGGTTGAATGAATTATGGCAATCTATTATTTGTCTTTCTATGTGGTTAGTTGATTCATGGTGTTCATTTTTTATGATATTGTTGATGATCCATCTATTTGCCAAACATATTTTCATGTTGGATTTTATGGAAGAGCAAGATTATGCACAAGCTATGATGGACAACAACTCTTAGTTTTAGTCTTTGTACAACTTCTTCAAAGAGGATGTTTACAAAGAGTAATACCACATATGTTTATCCTTAAGATAGCATACTATAACATAGTTAACACCAATTGGTGTTTTAGAAAACATTGACAAGGCTATACTTTTTCATATTTTATGGTTTTTTAATTAAGGCATAATAACAGTTGTTTAATGAAGGTAAACTCGAGGATAAAAGCATGCCCATATTCTTAAGGATAAAGGGCAATAGTACTGTAGAAAAATATTGAGGATACAACTAGCATTCGCCCCTTTAGGGACAAAAATGAACGCCGCTATGAGAAGAGGAAAGTTAGAAGGAAGAAAAACATAAGCAGAGACAGTACTTAGGTGAATTAACTAATTGAACGCAAATATACATTAAGGAATAAATGTCATTCGATTAATGAAAATGCACGACATAATCCAAGCGGACCCATAAAGTATCAACTAAGTGTAGCGCCAAATTGCAAATAGATATAGCAAGTAGATATGCAAATATCATCATCAAATAACAGTAGCCCTATTTAATATTTTATCAACATCAACATATAACTTTCAGATATATTGATTTTATAGCAAAAGTAGAGAGCGAGCAAAAACTGTGATAACCAGTTCAAGTAGCTGAAGTAAATATTGGAAACCATCAATTTGATTTGGCATAAAATCTTAAAAAAGGAAGCTTTAAAACCAAAGAGAAATAACTTAGGATCTTGCAAATGTAAATCGTACTACATAAATATTTCTGGGTTGAGTCTATGTTTCCAACTACCACAAAAATGTATTAATAGTGCATACAATATATCCCGACTGGTCCACAGAGTTTTTGTTTATTGGTCGCCAGAACCGACCGACATATCTCGACTGGTCCACAGAGCTTGTCGACTTACATTGCAAATTTTTGGCTGATGGGCCTAGTCGATAGGTCGACCTCTCCTACTTCAAAATATTTCTCTTTGCCGAAGAAAGAAGGAGCAGTGAAATAACTGAACAAAAGATGGATTACTGTGCAAAATTGATAGATGTAGCCAGTACTGTTTATTTATGACTGGAACTGGCCGTTGCTTCTTGTTGTGCACAGACCTGAACAATTATTTCAGCTGAGATTGATAGATGGTGGTGGAAGTTTTCCCAATGGCGCAGTGAGTTTTGGATGTCAATCGTAAGTGTTGTCAGGCTTGATAACTTAGTCATCTTTTCCTCTGTTGTCTTGCTCTGCAGACGAATTAAGTTTGGACCAAATAGCTCAATTTTTTGATTGGCAGCTGTAAGCAGTGTTTGGAGATGTGGTTGAAGTTGTTCCACTTTAGAGAGGTTGTTTCGGGCTTGGCTCAACCATTGCTCTTCACTTTTTTCTAATTTCTCCAATTTGCTATTTTCTATCAGAATTTGGTCTTCGATGGTTCTGCTCATGGTGTCGTCAGCTACTCGGCGTTGCTGATGAAGTTTATCAATTAAGTCACCTGTGTTTTGCATTTCTGTGAATACATTGCCATATTGTTTGTGCCAATTTTAGAGAACATCAATGATAGTAGCTGCTTGGTCATTATACTGGTTGAGTTGATCATATGCTGAATTAAATGCTTCATGTTGTGCTGACATCAGGGATGTTGTTATTGTGGCCTGTTCCTGTCGGTCCCTGATGAGTTCTTCTTGCAATCTCGACATGACATTTTGGAATAACTGAAGAGCTTTATCAAGTGTGCTAGTCGTGTCAGAGCTTCCTGGAAGAGAAACGAATTCTTGCGCTAAGTCCTGACACTTATTCAAAAATACATTTTGGTCCTCTTGTAATTGGTGTATGCGGTCTTCGGTTTCTAGTCGTCGATGTCGTTGCTCTCAACTAATTGATCAGTCAGTAAGTCGAGCTCTGCTTGTGTTGCTTCTTGTGGCTTGTATGTCGAGATGGGACCGAATTGGTATAGATGTACAGATAATCAACCCAGCTGAGAGATATGATCTAGATGCTGTTGTTGCTGTTGCAGCTCTCTATTTTGGCACCGTTTGTCTTGTCGCTACTTTTTCTTGGACTTCTGTTGAGATTTCGGAGGCTCTAGTTGTTGTTCTGAGTCTTTATGTGTCTCGGATACTTCGCGTGAGACTTGTGTTTCCACTTGTGCTTCGTCAATGTTTTGTTTTGCTTGTATTGAGCTACTTGGTACGACTACTGTATTTGTCGGGAGTGCTTTTGTGACCATTGGTTGATTGTCTTCTTGTCCTCGTTCCATGGCTACTTCAGTGATTTCTGCTGCTGGTTTGGCTGCTGCTTCGAAGATTTCTTGAGCTGGTGCTTCTTGTTCTTAAATTACTTGAGATGGAGTAGTGGTTCCGTCAGCAGGGGTAGGGAACGACACATTAATATCTGGTGTGTCTTTGACTCGGGGAGCAGGGCTGGAAAGGGAGCTTCCAGACGGTTTCGGACTAGCGACAAGAGACAACACTTCTGGTATCAATGGTTCGACTGAATTCAAAACTTTAAGGTCTGGTGGTTGTTCTGGTGGATTGACGACAGGTCGGGGAGGTGAATGGGATTGTACCGACAGGTTTACTAGAAAAGGGATAAACTGTGAAGTTTCCTCGCAATAAATGGGACAGGTGGGGTCCAGATTACGTTGAAAATGTCTATGATGCATACCAATTGCTTCTGGTGCTAAATTATTTGGAGGGTTCAATAGTTTAGTTGGGTTAGCACCAAGAGGGGCGAAATCAGTCGATGGGTTATTATTGATGAAGACAGGTTTCTTCGTCACTAAATCTTGCCATTTTGGGAACATATTAGGAAGATTGCTTATGAACTGCATTAGGTCTTGTTCAGTTTGAAATGTTTGACGAAGAGGGAGAGGAAGAGATTGCACAACATTTGAAAACTGAGTTAATGCTAAAGGTGCAAGTGGAGTACTTACATGTGTAGCGAAAATAATGTCTTTCGTCACAATAGTCATAGACATTACAGGTGAACTTACAGTCAAGTCGATAGAATCCTCGATCATAAGCTGATTTCTTTTTTGGTTGTGGTCAGCTACGAGCTTCCTTAGCTTCCAAAAATCTCTTAAACTCCTTGTCGAATGTTACTTTATTTTTAGCTGCATCCTCGAGAATTTGTGTTGCACTGTCGAACAGTTCTACCTCGTCTTCCTCAGTCGACTCCTGTATGATCATTTTTCTTTTGCCCTTGCCATGCAATTGTACATTTCATGCTTGTTGAGCTTTTGCTAACTCGTCGACTACCTATTGAATGTCGTCATTCGTCAAAGCATATTATGGGTTGTCAGAGTGACTTTGTTCATCTGAATGTTTGGCTATATCTGGAGGGTCTTCATGTGGTGTAAGAGTAAGTGCTAGAGGTTGCTGTGCGACTGTAGGTTCAGCTTCATATACAAAGGTGTGCATATATAGGCGGCCTTCATACTCTTCCTCTTTTTTCTAGATATGTTAGAGGTTCAACTATGGGGACACTGACCTCTCGGGCATTAGCAGGAATTGTCAGTATTGTATTGCTTTGTCTATTGAGCTCATTGAAGATTTTGTCGACGGAAGGGTAAAAGTCGAGAGCTCTTGCGGCGCCACCTATGCCTTGCAGGTGCCATACCTTGGTGTGATCTAGCTCAAGTTGGATGTGTGTCGACGGAGGCATACTTCGTCGAACATTTTTAGGTACTCTCCATCTGGTGGATACAGTTTTTAGGTTTTGAAACCAGACTTCGAGCCAAATTTTTACTGTTGAGGGGCCTAGCCGACTTCCCCCAAATGTAAAACACTTGAAGTTTTGCATTAACATGGGTCTTTGTAGAGCAAAGTCTTTATTTCCTGATGGTCTCAGATGCGTCATGGCAATCCAGATAATTAGAGATGGGTACCGAATGGTCGCTTTATCATTTTGACATTTGGAGCATATCGTCTGGATAATGTCGGCTAAGTAGTTTGCCCAATTGTATTGTTTGCCAGAAACTGCCATGTTCAGTACTACCTCTAACATTTCAGTTTTTAGATCCGAACCGCGACCCGAAGTTGATAAATCGATCGAAACGATTCGAGCAGCTATCTTATAATTTTCATACTTCATGTTACTTATCACTAACCCTCGAGAATTTTTTCCATTCATGTGCTCTGTAAATTCTTCAATCAAATCTGGCCTATGTCGAATGGGTACGTCTTCGCCTTTATTTGACAATCCTATAATCTTGTAAGTAAGTGCACCATTTATCTCAACCGGGGTATCAAAATAAAATTTCCCATTATGATATCTGTACCTTAGCATTTTGAATCTGCTGCAAGTGGGTTTGCAACGGTGTTTGGGTTGTCTCTAACTCACGGACTTTAGCTGCGACTGAACGAGTGGTTGTCTGAACCCTCTTGGGCGCCATGGTTTCTATGCGATTATAAAGATCGCAGAGGTTTTGTGGTATTTCTTAAGTCTGGTTTTCTAGTTCTTGTAGAAGAGTATCGAGGAATCCTCGAATTCAGGATTTAAAAAAGACAAGCTCGGCACGTGTGAATGTAAAGTAGATAGGTGTAATAAAGAGTGATTTAACGACGGAGTTGATTTTAATTGACAGGCTATTCGTGCCTCATTAAGTGGATTCTTTGCATTTATGTTGGAAGGTTGTCGCCTTCTATCTTTTATCTGATCATGTCAGGTATGGCTAAGCTGTCGATTGTGATTAATATGGTGGTTTCGACTTGTACGTGTGGAGACTTGGAAACTTCCATCTTGAAAGCCTTGGTATTGTCGACGCATAGGGTTGATATAAAATTTGGTGGATCTCCGACGAGTTACACATGTGGTCGACCTTCGACGAGTTACAAATTTGGTTGACCTGATTTTACCTGATTTTCGACCATATATACTGCGATCATGAAGTTTGAAATTCTCTACAAAGTGGATGGTGACAAATAACTTTTTTTTATATACATTTTTTATGTTTATGGTTGTATAGGCCAAAATACAATCTAGTGTGGTTTTGTGGTTACACCAATTTGGCCTCTCTGCAACTTTAAGTTACATTTTGGGTGCTTACATTCAGGAGGTGAAATTCGTCAAATCTAGAAACGGGTCGAAACAATATGCGACCAAAAGAGAGTTTTGATTAATACATTTGGAATAGTATATGTTAAAGTTGAGTCTGGTCGATTTTTAGACTGTTTTGGCATACTTGATAGGCGACTGCACAAGTCGGTGAAGAGTGCTCGACTGCTTTGGCATAGCTGACAGGCGATTGCAAGAAGTCGATCTGGGCACGTTTGACTATAAAGTAGATGGGTGTAATAAAGAGTGATTTAATGACGGAGTTAATTTTGATTGGCAGGATATCCGTGCCTCATTAAGTGAATGCTTTGCATTTATGTTGGAAAGTTGTTGCCTACTATCTTTTGTCTGATCTTGTCGAGTATGGCTAAGCTGTCGATTGTGATGAATATGGTGATTCCGACTTGTACGCGTTGCGACTTGGAAACTTCCATCTTGAAAGCCTTGGTATTGTCGACATATATGGTTGATATAAAATTTGGTCGATCTCCAACGAGTTACACATGTGGTCGACCTTCGACGAGTTACAGATTTGGTCAACTTGATTTTACCTGATTTTCGACCATATATACTACGATCATGAAGTTTGAAGTTCTCTACAAAGTGGATGGTGACAAATAACTTTTTTTTTATATACATTTTTTTCGTTTTTGGTTGTATAGGTCAAAATACAATGTAAAGTGGTTTTGTGGTTACCCCAATTTGTTCTCTCTGCAACTTTAAGTTACATTTTGGGTGCTGACATCCAGGAGGTGAAATCCGTCAAATCTAGAAACGGGTTGAAACAATATGCAACCAAAAGATAGTTTTGATTAATACAGTTGGCATAGTATATGTTAAAGTTGAGTCTGGTCTACTTTTATACTGTTTTGGCATACTCGATAGGTGACTGCACAAGTCAGTGAAGAGTGCTCTACTGCTTTGGCATAACTAACAGGCAATTGCACAAGTTGGCGAAGAGTGGTCGACAGACTCTTGTCGAAGATCGACTAATTATGCCGATGAAAGATGTTATGGCCAAGGTAACCAACAAATTCTGTAAAAAGTCAGTCGCCTGTTAAAGTATGGTCGAGATCTGTTGGTCGAACTCTCACATTATGGTCAATTTGGGTATTCGAGAATAACAAATGTCGGCTATATTCCTCAGTCGAGTCCACTAGAAAGTGACTTTATCTATATTGTATTTGGTCGACCACTCCGAGTGAATACTTATTTTTGGTTGAATTGTAAAATATGATCAATGGCTATGAAGGGCATGTAATTAATATGACTAATACAGTTGCATTTGATGTTTATCTTATGCATTAATTAGTCGAGTCTATAAAAATAGTTGGGTAATTATTTAAAAATATGGTCGATGTAACATTGTCGGGACATGTAGTTTGAGTCTATACATCATATGGTCGATACAAAAAAATATATGCTATTTGGTTAAGTGACAAGTCATTTTATTTGAGAATATTCGACCAAAAGAAAGTTTTCATCGATACATGTTATGTTAAAGTTGAGTCTTGTCGAATTTGAAAAATGGTCGCCAGGTAAAGTGAATACAGATAAAGTCACTTTCTAGTGGACTCGACCAAACTTGAGCATTGACCAAAGTCGCTCTGTCCATATCCTTCTGATAATTGCGCGATCTCAGAAAGCCATAACGATGCCCAGAAACATTTTGCAAATGGTATTAGATAGAAAATGGAAGAATCTCTTTAGGAAATAAATTTATCAACATATTGAAACATTTCAGACAGACTATAAAAGAAACAATATGTGCAAATTGAAAAACTAATAATAAATTACCACATAAACATTTTAATCCTGCATCTGTTATGGGCAGATTTAATTCAACTGAGGTGGTTGGCAGACTGCTTTGGCATTGCTGATAAGCGACTGCGCAAGTCGGTGAAGAGTGGCCGACTGATTTGGCATACTCGACAGGCGATTGCACAAGTTGGTGAAGAGTGGTCGGAAGACTCTTGTCGAATATTGAGTGATTATGCTGATGAAAGATGTTATGGCCGAGAGAACATATTCTTTAGACGATCAATTTGTCTCGTTAGTGCCCAGGTCGGCTTCATGTTTAGGTCAAGAAAAGCATGCATAAGTTTATCAATGCTTTTCATTTGAGAAAAACAAATGTCGACTAGATTGCTCACTGATAGAGTGAATGGAAAACTGCCATCTGTTTTGCGATGGTTCGTCAATTTAAGTTTCTCTTCACTGTCAGTTCATCGCATAGTATATGTTAAAGTTGAGTCTGGTCGACTTTAAAAAATGGTCGGTAGAGTGTTTTCATGGGCATCTCGATAATATTTGGTTCATGAGAATTGTCAAATTTTGTCAAGTATAGGTGATGTATGTGGTCGACCACTTTGGTCGATGCTCAAGTTTGGTCGATGCTCAAGTTTGGTCAAAGAAAGTTTGGTCGATACCACTACAAAGTGACTTTATCTATATTGTATTTTGTCGACCACTTTGGCTCAATACTTATTTATGGTCGAATTGTAAAATATGATCAATGGCTATGTAGGGCATGTAATCAAGATGACTAATTCAGTCGCATCTGATGTGCATCTTACACATTAATTGATCGAGTCTGTAAAAATAGTCGGATAATTATTTAAAAATATGGTCGATGTAACATTTTCGGGACATATAGTTTGAGTCTATACATCATATGGTCGATAAAAAAATTATATCCTATTTCGTCTAGTGATAAGTCATTTTATTTGAGAATATGCGACCAAAAGAGAGTTTTTGTTGATACATTTGGCATAGTATATGTTAAAGTTGACTCTGGTCAAATTTGAAAACTGGTCGTAGATAAAGTCATTATAGATAAAGTTGTTGTGTCTAGTCGACTTTTAAAAATCGTGGGTAGAGTGTTTTAATGGTCGTCTCGATAGTATATAATATAGTGTTTTCATGGTCGAGTCTGTAAAAATAGTCGGATAATTATTTAAAAATATGGTCGATGTAACATTGTCGGGACATGTAGTTTGAGTCTATACATCATATGGTCGATACAAAAAATTATATGCTATTTGGTCAACTGATAAGTCATTTTATTTGAGAATATGTGACCAAAAGAAAGTTTTTCGTCGATACATGTGGCATAGTATATGTTAAAGTTGAGTCTGGTCGAATTTGAAAAATGGTCGCCAGATAAAGTCAATACAGATTAGGTCACTTTGTAGTGGAGTCGACCAAACGTGCTTCAACCAAACTTGAGCATCGACCAAAGTCGTTGTGTCCATATCCTTCTGAGAACTGCGCGAGCTCAAAAGGCCATAATGAGGCCCAGAAACATTTTGCAAAAGGTATTAGACAGAAAATGGCAGAATCTCTTTAGGAAATAAATTTATCAGCATTTCAAATCCTTATAAAGTTAGGGTCCTGATTGAAACGTTTCAGACAAACTATAAACGAAACAATATGTACAAATTGAAAAAATAATAATAAATTAGTACAGTAACATTTTAATCCTGCATCTGTTATGGGCTAATTTAATTCCACTGAGGTTTTCAGAAAATAGTTGGGTAATTATTTAAAAATATGGTCGATGTTTGTTAGAATAAGTCGTGTTTGTCGATGAAGAGTGGTCGACTGCTTTGGCATACCTGACAGGCAATTGCACAAGTTGGTGAAGAGTGGTCGGAAGACTCTTGTCGAATATCGAGTGATTATGCTGATGAAAGATGTTATGGCCGACAGAACATATTCTTTAGACGGTCAATTTGTCTCGTTAGTGCCTAGGTCGGCTTCATGTTCAGGTCAACAAAAGCATGCATAAGTTTATCAACGCTTTTCATTCGAGAAAAACAAATGTCGGCTAGATTCCTCGTTCATAGAGAGAATGGAAAACTGCCACGTGTTTTGCGATGGTTCGTCAATTTAAGTTTCTCTTCATCGAGGTTTCTTGTCACTTCGTTGCATAGTATATGTTAAATTTGAGTCTGGTCGAATTTTAAAAATGGTCAGTAGAGTGTTTTCATGGTCGTCTTGATAATATATGGTTCATGAGAATTGTCAAATTTGGTCAAGTATAACTGATGTATGTGGTTGACCACTTTCGTCGATCCTCAAGTTTGGTCGAAGCAAGTTTGGTCGAGTCCACTACAAAGTGACTTTATCTATATTGTATTTGGTTGACCACTTCGGCTCAATACTTATTTTTGGTCGAATTGTAAAATATGATCAATGGCTATGAAGGGCATGTAATCAAGATGACTAATTCAGTCGCATCTGATGTGCATCTTACGTATTAATTGGTCGAGTCTGTAAAAATAGTCGGGTAATTATTTAAAAATATGGTCGATGCAACATTATCGTGACATATAGTTTGAGTCTATACATCATATGGTCAATAAAAATAATTATATGCTATTTGGTCAAGTGATAAGTTATTTTATTTGAGAATATGCGACCAAAAGAGAGTTTTCGTTGACACATGTGGCATAATATATGTTAAAGTTGAGTCTGGTCAAATTTGAAAAATGGTCACCAGATAAAGTCACTTTGTCGTGGACTCGACCAATTAATGCGTAAGATGCACATCATATGCGACTGAATTAGTCATCTTGATTGCATGCCCTTCATAGCCATTGATCATATTTTACAATTCGACCAAAAATAAGTATTGAGTTGGAGTGGTCGACCAAATACAATATAGATAAAGTCACTTTGTAGTGGACTCGACCAAATTTGCTTCGACCAAACTTGAGGATCGATGAAAGTGGTCGACCACATACATCAGTTATACTTGACCAAATTTGACAATTCTCATGAACCATATATTATAGAGACGACCATGAAAACACTCTACCAACTATTTTTAAAAGTCGACCAGACTCAACTTTAACATATGCTATGCGACGAAGTGACAGGAAACCTTGATGAAGAGAAACTTAAATTTACAAACCATCACAAAACTCGTGACAGTTTTCCATTCGCTCTATAAGTGAGGAATCTAGCCAACATTTGTTTTTCTCGAATGAAAAGTGTTGATAAACTTATGCATGCTTTAGTTGACCTGAACGTGAAGCCGACCTGGGCACTAACGAGACAAATTGACTGTCTAAAGAATATGTTCTATCGGCCATAACATCTTTCATCAGCATAATCACTCAATATTCGACAAGAGTCTGCCGACCACTCTTCACCAACTTATGCAATCACCTGTCAGGTATGCCAAAGCAGTGAACCACTCTTCACCAACAAACACAACTTATTCTAACAAACATCGACCATATTTTTAAATAATTACCTGACTATCTGTGCTAATTTACCAGCCAAAGCGATCAGCGTGAACTCACCAAAACCTACGAAATGGTCGACGCTCCACGGTCGGCGTGAAATGACCAAACAAACTCAAATAAACAAGACTATCTGTGCTAATTTACTAGCCAAAGTGGTCGGTGTGAACTCACCAAAACCTATGACACGGTCGGTATGAAACGACCAAAGAAACTCAAATAAACAAAAAAAACTGCCAAACGGTGTATCGGTCAGCGTGAATCGGCCGTGTAAGTGTGAAGTGTCAAAATTGCTGTCACACGGTCTAGGAACTGCATGAAAGGGGAAAAGTAATCCAAATAATTTCGACAACATGGTCAACAAAGACGGCTGAAGATAAAATATGAATTCTCCTACAGAGAAAGTCGTAAGAGTCAGAAATATCTGGGGCCAAAGCGGAAAACACGTGGCAGGATTCCATTCGCTCCATAAGCGAGGAATCTAGCAGACATGGATGGTCATGCTTCTCGTTGGTGAAACGCCTTCGGCGTAATTATAAGAAATATCATGGAGGTTATCATTACAGTCACTCTATCAACCACACCAACCAGAAGAAACGTGATTTTCAACCATTGATTAGAAAGGTAAGAATAAGAAGACATCGCATTGGTTTAGAATTCTCAATGATACATATTGGCATCTGATGGAGAAGTTGTGGTTTAATTCATTTTTTCGTCAACTAAGAATGTCAAGCTACAAGGAGGATATTGGATGTATATCTACAAGGAGGAGATTGGAGGTATATTAGATAGGTAAAAATTATATTAACAATAGTTGAATTCTTCGTAGGATCAATAGATTTAGGGGAATACTTGTACTTTAATGATTTAATTTCCTTGTTCTTAGTATCATGTGAGTTCCACACTTATTTAACCTTGTCATGCTCAACTATTAGTTTTATTATTTCATTATGAAGCTCTTTGATTTTTTTTTCAAGCATTTGTTGGTGACCTTCATAACGTTGATTTCCTCGTTAAATGTGATAATATTTTTCTCATTGGGTAAAGTTACTTAGCAACTCTAAACGTGTATTTGCTTTCTATATAAAAAAATAATTATGTTTTTAGGCTTAGCATCCATTATATCTATCTTAAATTCCTTGATACCATAATTTTCAGTGGATGTGCCACTTTCATTTTTGTCAACTTTAGGGTACAAATTAGTTATAAACAACAACTCGTTATGATAACTCATATTAAAACTTAAATTAAAAAAAGAGCATAATTTGGGTCAACGCTGGATATATTTTATGTTTTACAAAGTCTATTGTGTACCTTTTCCATCAACAAAGCAATGAAGACATCCAAACCTTGGTGGGATTGTGTTGGACTAGGCGTAACGACAACCAATTGAGAAACAATAATGAAAGAGGCAATGGGTAATCATGTCTAGAGTAGAAGTAGACAATATTCTGATTAATAAACTAATGGGGTTTGAGAACTTGATTGAAGAAATTACAAGAAGTTGCAAAATACAATATTGGTAGGGGTTGAGAAGCTATGGGAGATGAAAATAATTATCTTAAGGTTACATAAAATAGTGTAGGAAGACATGCATGATAAAGTATCAACTATAACAATAGTTTTACTATAAAAATAGGGTACATATATATATATATATATATATATATATATATATATATATATATATATATATATATATATATATATATATATATATATATATATATTCTTAGAAAATCTTCAACTTCCAAGAAAATCTTCAGCAGTGGTGGGAGGAAATAGACCCACCAAGAGGAACTAAAATGTTCAAGATTCAACAGAAGTTAAAAAGTCTCAAATCCAAATTGAAATGTTGGAACACATAAGTCTTTTATAACATCTTTAAGGAGAAGAAGAATATTGAAGAGCACATGAAAGAGCTTCAGTGGGAAATAATCTAGTCGGGATACACAGAGGAAGCAGCAACTGAGGAAACAAAACTCCAAACTGAAATTGAGGAGAGGGAAAGGCATGAGGAAATGCTATGGAAGCAGAAGTCTAGGATTAGATGGCTACATGAGGAAGTGTGAAACATTAGTTTCTTCCATAGATCCACCATGAAGCATCGACAACATAATAGAATAGTCTTACTCAAGGATGCTCAAGGACGTCACCTAAATAAGCATGCAAAAAATGAGCAAGAGTTGGTGTCCTTCTATAAGAATTTACTGACAAGGACCAATCCCAATAGATTTGAGGCTATATAATAACTTAGAACACTCCTTATTTAGTCATGGAAGCTCAGAATGACAGTATAATGAGGCCAATTGAAATTCCCAAAGTCGAAGAAGCGCTTCAGAAAATGGAAGCAAGGAAGTCCCCAGGTCCAGATGGATTTACCACATATTTCTTTCATCATTCCTAGAATAGGGTCAAGAAAGAGCCTTGGGAAATAGTTGAAGACTTCAAACTCCTAAACGGAGTGCTTCCAACTCTAAATTCCACTTTGGTTGCTCTTATACCTAAAGAGAAGAATGTTGAAAACCCAGGTAAGTTCTACCCAATTTCCTTATGTTTATGTGCTTTACAAAATTATAACCAAAGTTTTGGAAAATAGGCTCAAACCGCTCCTTTCCCAGTTGATTTCTCCATAGCAATCAGGTTATGTTGAGGGAAGACAGATCCTTGATGGAGTAATTATATCTCACGAGGTTATACACTCTCTCATAGTCACCAAGAAGACTGACATGTTGTTAAAATTGGATATGTCCAAAGCTTTTGATAATATCAGATGGGAATAGATAGGGAAGATGCTCCTAGCCTTTGGTTTTAGGCCTGTATGGACTAACTAGATCATATCCTTAACCTCTTCTTCTTTCTTTTCCATCCTTTTCAATGGCTGCCCCTATGATACTTTCAAAACCTTCGGAGGAATTCGGTAGGGCAACCCATTGTCGCCCTTCCTTTTTATTCTCATGGTGGAAGGCCTTATCTGAACCATAAAAGTGATGGATTCCTCCTAGGATCCTAAAGTCCTTAAGTTTTATCCCCATGAAAATTCCACACACATTAGCAGTCTATCGATGACACTCTGCTCATGGGCCAATCCTCAGTGAGAGAGGCTCAAGCCATTAAATCAACCCTCAACCTATTCATGGAAGCTTTCGGAACCTCAATTAACTGAGATAAATTCCAAATATTGTTCTTCAATAATCATGTTGTCACTTAAAGAAACATCACTTGCATTTTGGGCTTCTCCAATAGATCCCTTCTATCCAAATATATTGGGCTCCCTTAACAAACTCAATGGTTAGGCGATTTTCCTGGGAGGAGCTTCTAGATAAACTCTCTAATGAACTATCCAGTTGGACTTTCTGGCCTCTCAATCTTTCTATCCACCTTATCATGGTCAAATCGGTTCTTCAGTCTATGCCTTTATACATGTTTTCAGCTATGGTAGAACCTAAGTCCATTATCAAGGACATTCAAAACCTCCAAATAAATTTCCTATGTGGGGACACCGACGCTCATCACAAATTGACTTTAGTCAAATGGGAAACTCCGTGCAAAGCAAAGTTAGAAGGGGTTCTAGGCCTGAGGGACCTGGAATTCATGAGCAATGTGCTTGGAGTGAAGACATGTGGAGGTATATCACTCACTCATTAGAACCATGGGTAGTGTTATGGCACTAGAAATATGCTCCCTGTTTCGAAAAACAAAATCTTATTCAATTTTTAGAGGAGGTTGAGAGATCACAAATCTATAAATGACATCTCAAAATAAAATCCTCATCCAACAACACAAATTTTGGGGGATAAAAGATGGCCAATCTACTTCCTTCTGGGACAACTTGTGGCAACAAACCAACCTCATGCATTTGCACCCCCTCCCTGATACTTAGCATCAACTTGAAAGTAATGGAATGGTTCAAGTTCACCAATACTGGATCAATGAAGAGGAAAGAAACTTCCACCAATGGATTCTTCCATATCAATGATCAATTAAAAACAACCAAGAAGACACCATTTTCATATGGGAGGAACTCCAGGATATATGCATAAAAAATAAGCAAGGAAAAGACAAGCTTCAATGGGAATATCAACCAAGTGGACACTTCACAGTCAAAGAAGCATACATCCTAGAGACCAATAAAACAGACCTGCTAAGCAAGTAGGTTTGGAAAAGGATTTGAAATGGTAACCAATGGCCAAAGGTGGAAATTTTTTTATGGCTCATTGTCAAGGGACGTATCCTCACTTGGGGCAACTTACTCAAGCAAGGTTTTGTAGGGTTGTCCCTTTGTCCCTTATGCATAAACGAGCTAGAAACCATAAGCCACTTGTTGGATTCCTTCCCTTTTCCACATGACCTATGGGATAGAGGAGCTACGATTTTTAGAAGAACCATCAAAGAACATGAAAATACTTCCCAATCTATAACCAGATGGTCCATTGAACCATTCAGCAATGCCACCCTCAATAGGACCTAGCATCTCTTCCTGAGTCTACTAGTTTGGGAAGTTTTGAAGGAGCAAAACAAAAGTATATTTAGAGATCAAATTCGAACCATTCAAGTTGCATGGGTGATCATTAAATCGCATATATATGAGATCCTCCAATTAACCCATTGGATATAACATAATTTTCAGTTCAATCCTCATGAACAAACCATAATGCATGCCTGGAACTTTCCACCCATTTGTTTGCAAGGAACCCTTTAGAGATCCCAACCTTTATCCTCAATCTCTTCTAAATGGAGTTGGTCTCCTCTGGTATTTATAAAGCTCAACTTTGATCGGGCCTCCAAAGGTAATATTAGGCTGGCAGGACTGGGTGGAGTTTTCAGAGACGGAGTTGGAAATATGTTGCGTATCTACACAAGATACATAGGATGGGAAAGTAATAATGTGGTCAAGATTTATGGCCTTATTCAAGGTTTAAAAATTGTTGAGGAAGCATGATACTCCAAACTAATCATCAAGGGGGATTCTCAGATGATATTATTGTTGGGCATATGTCTTCAAAATGGTACTCCAGTTTGATAACTCTCCAATAACTAGTGTCTTGAAAGTAGATTTGGGCATCTAGCGATGCTCCTTCCTCAGATAGAGGCCAACATAGCCAATCATGTTTGGAGGAAAGCCAACAAAATTGTTTATCATCTAGTGAATGAAGGAGTCCTCAAGAAAGAAGCACTCTAGAATGAAAACTTTAAAACTCTCAGAGTGGGTCCTTTGAAAGCAAAATGTCAAGAGTTAGCTTCCAAGGATATAAACTACCCAGATGTAGGTGGAAAATACCTGGAAAGCACTCTCCTCACTCATGCATGAGTGTTGTCAACAGAAAAAATGGATGCAACATAGATACAGGTGTTAAGAGGCCATCTAGGGCATGGTGTATGAGGCCTAGCATTCAAGGTGTCCATTTGGGTAAGCAATGGATGAGGATCAGTTGCAAGAGGGATCTAGATGGAGGAGTAATGAAAGAAGTGTGGAGAAATTTTATCCACATTGATACCAGAGTCACCCTTCCATGTCAGTACCTAGGAATTTAAAGAAAAACCATTATGCCATCCATGATGGATGAATATTTGGGCTCACTCGTAGGGAAGAAGAGGGCATGGAGACAATCTAGAAGGACAATTCTAGCACAAGCAATGATCAAATTGATGAGACCTCATAGGAATGGAAACCTAAAGCTCGATTTAAAACACCTGTGTATGGAAGAAGGAGTACATGGCACTATTGACAGAGGATCCTCCTGGGTTTCAGAGACTAGAAGGATTTGGGATTTGTCACTTGCGTTGATAGGCTATAGTGGAAACACCTTAACTGTGCTCCGACTCAACTAGCTTCTTTTCCGTATGGCTCCACATCAAAGAGAAAGGTGTCACTGGGGTCGAGGTGGGAGGCTGCATCTAGTGGCTACAAATTAAGGGAGATGAGAGTCATTCTTTTAGGAAGATGATCCCCTTCCATATAGAGCAAACCATCGAGGCCATGGAGGCTATGATTTTGGAGGAGTGGGAGTGTAAGGGGTTTACTATCTAAACATCGCAAGGGTCGTAAAAAAAATTAACTTAGCTATATATGTGTGGTTAGAAGAATAAACACCTTCCTTTGACTATGACTTTTATAATCCATATAATATTTCTTTTCAACATCAATTATATTTACTATAATCCTTTTTAAAACCAAAACATTTCTTTGTATTTATATCATCATATGAACATTTCTTTTCAAGAGTTAAATGTATCTTCTATAATCATTTCTACGACAATACTCTTTTCATCATCCTTCTTAATAATTGTACATAAGTAAACTTTTCGAAGATTCAAGATTATCCACCTATAGTATTATTTCTAAGATAATACTATCTCTTTATCCCTAGTGAATATTCATAAATAAATCCTTTCACATAATTATAGTATCTTTTATAACATTATTATGTCCCCGAAGGGGATCGTGTATCTATCGCCCATACCCTATTAATTTGGGTCTATTGGCTAAATGTTTTTGTTTGTCTATAGTTTAGCTATAGTGTTGAATATATGATATTAAATCTAATTATTAAAAAACGTTTTTTTTTTTTTCATTCTAATTGGCTGCAGGACGCTAACGTCGTCCTCATTTTTCCCTTCCTGGGAGGTGGCGGCGAGAGGATGTCACGTCCTGCAGAAGACATGGAAGGATACCCTAATTTCTCTTAAAACTTAATGAAGGCACGAGCTTCCACCCTGTATGTGCACAGATTTTTAGTAGCAAAACGAAGCAGATCGTGAAGGATGGCAGTGAAAGGTTCGCCCTTGGGATAATTATCAAACCGCGTCTTCAGAATGTGCTCAACATTCACCATTATCTGAATCCCCCCCATACACTCCACCACGATGGTCTGCGGGGGGAATTTGCGAGCATATAGGCATACCATTCCAACATCAGGGAGTTGCCTCTCTTTTTCCAGAAAGAAAACAACGAAACCACCACCGGGTAGGATTTCGAGCCGTAAATGGACTGCAAATTGGGATTTCCCTAACTACCACGGTGATATATATATTTACAGTAAACAAAACATTCTCATGCTTCCTTCTGCAATTTCTTTCTCCAAACTCTCCCGAATGTTTTTCATCGCCTTCCCAAAGCCCGTTCGAGAAAAGGTAGTTCTCATCACAGGAGTGTCTTCGAGCATAGGCCAAGTGAAGTTTCAAATCCTTGAGGCGCATATCATATATGGATTTAGGTCGGTTTTGAAGTATTTAGCCCTTTTTTTCCAATATCCCACTATGGGAAATCGCAAAGCTCCTTCATTCCATGACACTCTGCGGCTTCTTCTTCCCAGCATTTCCAGTGTTATGCTCATTGAAGTGCGGAATTTATCTCGAGCAAAACTTCTTCGTGCAAATAAATCCCCTTTTATTGCCCCTTTCTTTGATTTAATTTTTAAAACTTCAATCACCTGGGATTTTCTTTCATGCAAATAGCTAAATTAAGCTGCGTTCCCTAACAAATCCCTAAATTATTAGCCTAACACACTTCTTTAATTTCATCTCTTCTTATAAACTAGCTTCATCCCCGTTTAGCTTCCTCTCTACCTTTGAAGTGCCTCCAGACTCCTTTCATTTCAACACTTCACTTCCCAGGGTTACTGTTGAATAGTTACAGAGATCTTAAATCATAGATCTTACTGGTATTACAGTCTGGTAGGCTCCGTTGGTCTAGGCGGGGGTTAGAGGGAAGTGCATAAGCCAATCAAAGTAAATTTTTTCCCCGATATATAAAAATTAGTTTATTATTCTATGTTTCCTTCTAGGGCAAGACCGCAGGCCTGGTACAGGTCATGGTTTCCTTCTCGGGCAAGACTCGCACCAGCTGCACCAGACCTGCATCTTAGAGCACCAACTAGGAGAGAATGTATCACTTCACTACTGACCCTATGCCAGGCATGCAAGTTGATGAAAACTATGGAATTTGCATGATATTCAATGTAATTATAAGATAAACGTATTTAATATACATTTGACAATTGGTAGTTTTCTTGAGCACATTATCATTCATATATATATCCACATGAAATAAATGATTTATCTAAAAATGTATCATACGTCTTTGTTATGGTCGATCATCCAGCCATATAAAAATATACAAACAGGGGAACACATTTTTGGCGTATAATTGTTGCGTTGAGAGCACATTTTTATTATTATTATTATAATGATACCCTCAAGGTGAATAAATGAAAGATTGTATTTTTTTTCGTAGAAAAAAGATCAATAACTTGCGATTTAAGGACGAATCAAAGTTGTTTTACATAGTTGTAGGTGGAAATCATTCCACATCCAACTCCATAAAAGGATCCATCTCAACAAAACATCAACAGAAAGCTCCAACAAAACTACCATATAATTTGTCTATACATAAATTACAAAACCAACCAAATCCCAGGGATCTATAAATACAACAACCCTAACACAAACGCTGCAAGTAACAGAATAAGAAGCTGCTGGATCTTCATAGAAATAGTGGCCATGGCTGCTCCTGCTCTTGCTTCTGTTTCCGATCTTTCCTTTCCTCAAACATATATACAGTGTTAATTGCATGCTTGTATTCATTCAAATAAGTTGAACAAACATCCATTGATTTTATTTTATTTTATTTACATTAACCAGATCGTTTAAACATTGTACTACTCAATAATAAAAACAAATGGGCAATGCCAGATGTATTGCTCAATAATAAAAACAAACACTGGAGCATGTCAGAACGTGTACATTGATGAGAAAATCCAACTCGCTTTAACTTTCTTCGAATTTACAAGCCACTTTGGCTTTAATTTGTTCCCATTTAGTATGGTGAGCCACTTTTTATAGTTCTTAACTTTCTTCGAATTTACAAGCCACTTTGGCTTTAATTTGTTCCCATTTAGTATGGTGAGCCACTTTTTATTGTTCTTATAAACTAATAGAGGCAATTATAAGTACAGTACATCCTTTGAAAAATTGAAATTCCTATATTTTCTAGACAGAGCACTTGGCTTCAGGCCAACTACTCGAAACCTATGAATTCCACATGTTCACTTTTAGTTGGCCTAAGTTTTTTTGAGTGAAAAGGCTTATAGGGTGATATTCTATAATTGAACAAACAACATGATCAAGGTGCAATGGATTTCACTTGGAGGATAACACTAAAATTTGATGTTACTACTTGTCTGTAGTGAAAAAGTAGTTTAAATTTCCATAATGGTGAGGTCTTGTTTCTTTTAAACGGTGTTTATGATTGGTTCGCAATTTTTATTAATGGGTTAATTTTCTTGTTTTAATGGTTACTTATATAAATTTTACATATTAGTTCTAGATAGCTGTGAAAGGTTTTAGTGATTTGATTATGTGATTTTAAGTATTTTAGTATTACATTTTAAATTTAAATGTTAAATTTTGAATAAAATGTGTTAATTTTTTATTAATTAAATAAAATATAAATATAATCTTAAAACATGGAATAGTTGTTGTGTAGTTATTGTTTTTTAGAAATTAACATATAATTTCATTTCATTTCTTGATATCAATTCTCATTAACTATATATATAAAGCACTTGGCTCAATATTAATGTAAAAAACATTTGGCTCAATCATAATGTAAAGGGCTCAACCTTATAAGTATTGGTGTATGAGTCACTTAATGCATAGGGTAAGCATACATTTAATGATGGAGATTGGGTATGAAGATAATACTAAACTCACCTCAAATTGATTCTTGCTTGAATGATAATAAGCCAATTCAATGGGTAGGGATTTTTCTAAAATTGACATGATCTACCAATGACAATTTCTAATTATGAGTGAGGTGATTTGATAGTCTAGAAATACATAGCACACCTAACCAAATAATGTGATATATTCCCCTAAGTTTTACATATAACCATATATATCTTGCTCAATTCATATATCTCAGCCCCCACCTTAATTTGTGTTTCTTAATCCTTGACTTAACTTGTATTTCTATGTAGTCAAGGGCATATGATTTCATAATTATGAAAAATGATATGATTGCTTTATGTTGGATTCTTTCTCTTCTTAGACTTAATCTCGTTCTTCGCACCAAATCCAATCTTCCTTGCTCATCACTTTTTAATCTATAATAGTGAAATAATTTATTTTATTTTTGTGATACTAGTTCTTCATGTAAAATGAGTTATGCATAGTTATAAAATAGTCTATCTAATTTTTTAATGTTAGTACCCATGCAATATAGCCATTTAATACACATGTGTTTAGTTCTACTATTATATTTCCGTTCTTGGTCAGTCCAAATAACAACACTTGTTTTCAACACCTTTGCAAAAACATGAACCATTGTCATTTTGCAGAATTTGCACTTTGCCTTCCTGCTTTGTTTTATTATTGCAGTCCTCTTGTTGGGAATTGTAAACAAGCCGTTGGAAATCTGCTCATGGCTCTAACTACATACTATGCATAATGTGCAGGAAAAGGTGCACACATGCAGACACAAAAACAAGAAAATAAGAACAGAGAATGGAGCCTTTTACACATAGGAAAACAAGACAACATGTTACCACTCCTTTTTCTGGTCATGGTATGTGCACATTTGCATAATGTGCACTGTCTAGGAGGTTTTTTTTTGTAAATGGATGAACTAATGACCTGGATATATCAGTTTTTTACTTTTTTTCCCTGTGGACAAAACAAATAGCGGCACATAGTTTTAGACACCGTATACTATTGATAGAGCACTTTATTCCATGTATATCATCGCTTGCAATGCAATTTTGAAACTCTAACTGTCCTTTGCAAGCATGGCCACAACTCTCTAGCCCATTCCAGTTACAATGAAAATACTCTCTTTTGTCTTTATATCAATGTTCTTATACACTGCTTCCATTAAAATATCGTTCTACTATCTTTTTTCATGTTTCTTGCCAAGCTTATTGCAAGTGATTCAATTAAATTTGCTGCTTCTTAAGAGTCTGTTGCTTGCAATTTGCATATGCATTGGCATTCTGGTGTTTGCAATTAAGTTCAAGTAATTGAAAATTCGTTCCATAAATTTGTTTTCAAGTTTCAATAAGAAGTCTTGTGCAATCTATTATATGGATTTGTCTGTTTATGCCATTGAATCGTTTTCCCTATTTTGCATAAATGGTCTTTACTAACTCTAGTTAACAACACTTCATGAGCTGAACAATAGTAATTATACAACAACATATACATGCATTTACTTCTTTTCAGGGTTCAAAACATTTTTTTCATGAGCAAATCTATATCTTAGATAAAATTTATATGTTGTGTCATCCCATCTTGAAATTGGCCATTGCATCTTATTTTCATAGAATTTGCAAGTTTTGATTGTTTGTATCCCATGTTTTCATAAAAGAGTCAATGCAAATACGAATTCATTCAACATTTGTCACAACCAGTACGGTGGTTAACAAGCTCGATTGAATAACCTCTCTCTTTTTCCATCCAGGCTTGTTTCTAGCAGTCAATACAAACCTTGGTCCCTATAGAATAAATAAAGTCACGTAGTTGAATCGAATTAGCTACTAAAAATAACATTGCAATGACTATTTACAAATGCATATTCTAGCAATCAATACAAACCTTGGTCCGTATAGGATAAATGCAATCACATAGTTTAATCGAATTAGCTACTAAAAACAACATTCCAATGACTATTTGCAAATGCATATTTTGGTATCATAAAGAATCTACCTATCTTATTGAATCTTGTCTACTTTGTTGATAGTTGTCGTGATATACCTTCACGTCAACTACAAAACACAATACCATTTCTTCTACACATATTTTCTATAAAGACTACTCTTTCTCAAGGAATGAATTATATAATAAAAATAGGGATATAATCAACTTGAATGTAAACATAATACAAACTCTTATTGCTAGAATTAATTCCTCTACGTTATTAATGCTTGTCAATTCATTTATGAACTCAAATGCATAAATTCATCTTATAATATGAAATCAATTTATATCGATTGAATTAGTACCTACATAGATTTGAACTCAAAACTTTTCATTCACTAGTCCTCATTTCATTTACTCATTACGAATTGCCTTGCATCATAATGTATCGCATCATTTTCTAATACATCACAACCTTTTCTAATGCAATTACTTTACATCATAAACTTATAAGGCCAATGTTATACATAACAAGATATATTCCCACCCGTAAATATATCAAAATACCATACCTGAATCATAATTCGAATATGTTAGATATTTCAAAATACAACTTAATTAAAGAATTGGGATGCACATGCATCACATGCCATACAACTCAATAGCATTACATATAAATCACAATTTCTAAATATAACTCAAGAGTACTAACAAGTAATACAAACTACAATTTGTATATATATATATATATGTAAATTGATTTTGTAAATATAATTAAATACATCAATTACAATCAAGCATGCATAACACTATTCGTTAACTATTTAAAGCATCCTTCAAACCTATAACTAAAACAAGATTTCGACTTGACTTAGTAAATTATGAAACACGTTACTATCAACTCGGTTCCTCAATCGAAATCATTTGTTGACTGGAGATTAGGTACCGTGACACTGGTTAAAGCTTTAAATTTTAAACTATCTAAGTGACACCTTACCTTACATCCTAAGAAATTGACACCTGGTTGTCAACACACTTTTGGGCTGAGGTTTCGCTGGAGTTATTAGGTAACATGAGCAGATGCCGACTGTAACTCATGTTACCTCCGCCATAGGTTACAACCGAAGGGCATAGTCACAAGTGAAAATCTCATAGAAGACTTGAGATAAAATGACTCTAGAGAGCTGATAAGTATGGAAACATTGGTACTGAAGAGAGATATTCAAACAGACACATAGCACGGCAGAAAATTGAACTGAACTAACTGACTTTATCCAAAAACTAAGAATATGTGATTTGATCCCTGCATTACTAACATTAAGAAGAAAAAGAATGAAGATTAATCCTCCATTTGAATTCGTTGAGAGCAAGGTAGGATTTGAAACTGTGTAATCACATATGGGTCACATAGTGAACGGATCCAAGCAAGGGTTTATGATAAATCCCGTTGAATACTGATCACCCCATAGAAACCGAAAATTGATAATATATATAGATCAAAACTGATATTTACTATAGAGAGGTCAAATATTTTCCGATCGAATATATTATATAACAGAGACTTAGATAAGGTTCACTCCTATAGAGATCTAAACAACATTTAAAACGCACTACACAGTAATGGAGGTAATAGGGTAAAGAACTATGGTCCCAAACTTGACAAGATCAACCCAGCGGTCTGTGACGGTCAATCCTTCACAACGTTTTTGTACACATTTGAGATAGAGTATGATACATATTTTAATAAGCATCAAGCAAATCGAATTCGTGTTACTCTGATATCAGAGTTAAAACGTTTATGCAGTGTTGATAATTATCATACCAATCGACATCCTTCCATAATATTTTTACTCATAAAGGAATAATGTAGAGCTGTATTAACAATCATACGAGTCGAATCCAATGAAAATAATGCAGAGCTTTAAATAACAATTATACAAATCGAATTTAATGAAAATAATGCAAAGCTTTAAATACAATTATACAGATTGAATTCAATGAAAATAATGCAGAGCTTTAAATAACAATTATACAAATCGAATTCAATGAAAATAATGTAGAGATTTAAATATCAATTATACAGATAGAATTCAATGAAAATAATATAGAGCTTTAAATAACAATTATACAAATCGAATTCATAATAAAAACGTAATACCAAGTTTTTACGATGATCACATAGATCAATCTTCTTCTGCAACTTATCATTAGTAATAATTTATAAACCAAAACTTTTACCATGAACACGTGGATTGATTTCTACAGCAAAAACCCATAAGGAAACATAATACAAGGTATTTAGCTAGGATCGTATCGATTGGTTTCCTTCTGCTACATTTTCTTGAAATCTATAATAAGATATAATGTAAGTTTTAATCATTTCATCCACAGAATGAATCCTTCCAACAACGCTTTTCTCACAAACTGTAATAAAATTTAAAAAAATTATGAAATAGAGTTTTGTGGGTTAAATCCTCTTATAATCTACTCCATGAGAAATTAGTGACGGAATAAACTTATAATAAACTTTGGAACATGGATTTGTAGATCTATTCTCTTATTGCGTACGCTATCCATGATCAGTGAATGGAACAATATTATAAGAATACATGAACCCAAGCTCGATCTACTAAGATCCTGAGCGTTAATAATCATCAATATAAATTTGAAGTAAGCTATTGTCAATATTTCTATCAATTAATATAATAACATGGATTTCAAATTTGTACGAATTCAAGCTAAAAATAAAAGTTTTAAGGTAAATAAACATGTCTGTGATGATTGCTCTAGTCGTCGATGAAGTTTTTGGAGAGATTGTCGCTTGATCAGCTCCCAGCCTTCAAAGTTTTACAGAAAGACTCCTCGGTTGACCTCCCTACCACACTAGGAGTATTCTTCTTCCTCCCAGTCCCCCGAGCAATAAAGGGTCGCAAAGAACATACAAGCCTAAACCCTCAGATGAGATCTCCCAATCCTTAGAGAATTTATTAACCAAACTCGCATGAACCACACTTAATCTCAAACTTCCATTATGGAATCCATCTAGCATTAGTGAGCAAGAGATCATTTTCTCTTCATTCTCCCTTTCTTAAATAGATAATTATTGGATGACATGTGTCATCTCATGCAAAATTTAATTTAATCTATTAATTCTCTAATATTCATTCTCATGCAACAAGTCTCACTCTCACAGTGCACATAAGTTCCTCAATTCTTTGTTAGTTGTTTCCCTAGTCTAAAATCTCAACCCCTAGATTAGTGGGTGCATGTGGAATTAAACTCTAGATATTTTCTAATTTAGATTTGCCCCAAAATCAATTATCTCTAATTTTTTATTATTATTTTAATCTAATGCACGTTTTCTTAAATCAATGGATGTACATAATTTCTACCTAAAATATCCCCTTCAATAATTTCTTAATTTAAAATATTATTTCATTCAATTATCTCAATTTAACATTTACATATGCAAAATTTAATATATATGCCTAAATGTTTTAGTTCAAGAGTGCAAATATTTCAATTTCCTATCGTTGTCTAGGTACCACTTCTACGGGTCCTTTTGACAACTTCCTTGTCTTTGTTCTTGTGTGAGGAGTACTATGTAGCGATTAGGAATCGTTACCATAATATTCCGACAACATTTCCATGGAGACTAATGGCAATTGAGGAATAAGATCTTCCTTATTGTGTGCCCCTCAACACATCGTACATGACCAAATTGTTGTGGCCTCGCCTGTACGACACACGCCTCCTAGGGTGAGATGATAGGGCTTCCAACCCATGCGTGGAATGCTATTTCAAGGTCGACAGTCTATCGTCGTACCCCTATGTATATTTCTTGTTCTTTGCGACCCCCCTTTTGTTCCATTGAGAGTCAGTCGGTAATTTGTTTTACCTGCTACTATACACACTCAAAGCACACATTACTAGCGTTGCACCATATAAATTATATCATCATGCATTTTCATATTTATTCACTTCTATTTAAATAAATGACATTTATTCAGATCAATAGAATCATAAGCATCATTTCTCTCATTCAAGCATAATCATCATCTTGTTTCTCAATCAATTGAGCATATCCATCATTTGCTTGTCAATCAATAATTTTCATTCAATAATAATTAAAGCATAACACATTGTTCAAGTTTATTTAACCGGGTCACTTCAATATCAGTGCCCTCAATAGTCTAGTCAATCAATTGTATCAAGGTGGGTGTTATAGGGAGCCAAATCGAGACTTAAAGGAAGATAGAAATCCATATTGGATTGTTAAGAACCTTCTAGCTAGTGTTCTGATGAAAAGGGGATTCTTATGGGTCTCAACTCTAAGGACAATTAAACGGATTCAAGATGATATGGACAAAATGCAAAGGCAACTGGATGAGCTTGCAGAAGCCATCAACACCCCATTCCAAATGGAGACGGAAAGAGGATGCCCCTGGGTTGACCACATCATGATATCTTTTGATGAGCACTCCTAGATCTAAAGCTGCAGCGATTCTCTATTTTTTTTAAACACTAGAATTTAGATCTTGGTTAGGATCGCTTTTTAATCTTTTGAACTCTTAAATAGTTTTGAGCACTTGGACAATATTTTTACAAACCCGGTTCCCCTTGTTGCGTTGAAGAGGCGCATTCTACAGCCCAGTAGGGGGAGATGTGTAACTCCTTCTGTGCTCATCCTAGAGTTGACACATGTCATTTTTATAGAACAATCATATATTATAAAAAATAACATGTTGGCTAATTAAAATATTTACAATGGCATATATATATAAAACTACACAAATTAGATACAGTTCCTTAACATTTGCACTCTAAAAAAGGGTTTGCACTCTACAACCCAGTAGGGGGAGATGTGTAACTCTTTCTGTGCTCATCCTAGAGTTGACACATGTCATTTTTATAGAATAATCAAATATTATAAAAAATAACATGTCGACTAATTAAAAGATTTACAATGGCATATATATAAAACTACACAAATTAGATCCACTTCCTTAACATTTGCACTCTAAAAAAGGGTTTGCACTTTGAGATATTTGAACCCTCTTGACGCTTGGTAGATCCCCTTTAAGATGGATCTATGCTGGTTAGGGCAGGTTCTTAGAGATTTCAAGTTAGTTTTTGGATGGTTTGGATTACTTTGATAGTTTTTAAACAAACTTTCCCTCTCCAAGGTAGGTTTCGAGACATCTCAAAATAGTTGTTAAGTAATGACCTCGTAAGCATGACTGAAAAACAAAGCATGATTGAAAAACAACTCTTGGTAGACTTGGTTTCCCAAGTTGCGAGTCTACCGCAATAATTTTGTATTATATGTATTTTCATCGCTAATAAAAGGTTTCACATCTAGCTCAAAAAAATATGTAAAAAAATGAAAATTTAGAATAACATTATTATTTTTATTTAATTTAAAATTAAATATTTCTTTGCACAACATAAATAATATTATAATATGTAATTTTTAGAAAGTAAAAATCACAATTGGTAAAAAGACTTTGAAAACATGAATATAGTAAATAGACCCTGTTGAAAGAGACTTTGCAAAGTATTTTCACAATAATTCTATGCTCTCTTGCATATAAATATAAGTATATAAAAAAAATCAATGTCGTTAGGTGTTAATATTTTTAATTCAAGTTATGATATTTAAAAAAAGTAGCTTTACTTAATGAAAATCGAAGATCCACATAAACAAACAATTAATTATACAAAATCAGCTCACCCAACAATCACTGGCAAACCAATGAGGGCACCCCATTTTACCACAACAAGAAATTTTGTTCAACGTGCAAACAAAATCAAATTAGAACTCCTCCCCAAAGCCTGATACAGAAAAAAAGGGCCAAAGACAAACCAAACAAATCCTATCGAGAATTGAATTAAACAAATACCATTGTTGAGTATTTATTGTATATTTGGACACATAAATGTCTGAATGTCTGAAAACATTTCTTAAATGTTTGAAAACAATAATGAAAAATAACAAACATAATTTCTTTTCTTTGTTTGCTCGAATATCCTTAACAATCTTAACTTGACTGGGTTTTTGGGTGTCACCTCCCAACTAAGTCATCCCTTAAAAGAATTGAACTGGGCCCGAATGAGCTAGCGAAAATTGACGCAAAAAAATTAATTTCATTAAAGAATGAGTGAACAATGTTTGAACAAATTAAAATGTCGTTCTTATCATTTTTATTAGCCATTAATTTTTTTGTCAATTAAATAATTTTTATTAACGTTTTTATAATTAAACAAAACTACAACTTAAAAAAAAATACCCAATTTAAAAAATATTTATAATAAATAAAAAAACTTGGATCAATAATTAATATTCATTAAAGAGGTAAAAACATCTGAATCTCATTACTTTGGCGGATAGCCGATATAAATCAGGCGAAAAATGTTAAACTGTGTCTCTCTACTTAATTTGGCGAACACAAGTCACATGGGAAATGTGTCTCCATATATTTGCTTAATTGGCAATATTTGTGTGCTTAGTTGGTTGTCAGCATGGCAGCTGCATTGGCACGCCTTCAACTGGTTGGAAGTCTCACATTGCTGGGATTTATGGATAATTCATGTACACTTTAAAACTAAACATAAAAAATATTGGATACCCGATTTTCAAATTTTAATATCTAAAATATTTAATACATGGTCATTTTCAAATTTCAATATCTAAAATATCAAATACATTATACACTGTGGTTGGTTATCAACAAATTATATGGACCAATCATTTACATCTAGTGATCCAAACAGGAGCAAGTTCCAAATGAAAAGTCATCTTTAAAATCAAATTCCAATGAAAGGACATACAATATTAATAAGAATGCACAAAGCTCCATAAAAGTCATCTTTAAGAGCAAATTCCAATGAAAGGTCATACAATATTAACAAGAATGGACAAATAAACAAGAGCAAATTTCAATGGAAGTACATACAATATTAATAAAAATGGTCCAAAGACATGAGCAATTCCAAATCAATAGTCATCCTTTGATTCCGATGAAAGGATATGTAATATTAAAATGAAAAGTTAATTTTATAATAATGAAAACACCACTGACGCAACACGAAGATAGTGAAAGGACATGTACTTTTATAGTCAAAAGTTAAGTATATATTAATGAAAACACCAGAAGTTACATAGGAACAATTATCCTTTGATTTTAATAAAAAGAAAGATATATTCAATTATCGTTTAAATTAGGTGAGTATATTTGATATAAATTTATTTTAAATTCAGATTTATGAAGTATTTATAAGATCCTATCGAGAATTGAATTAAACAAATACCATTGTTGAGTATTTATTGTATATTTGGACACAGAAATGCCTGAATGTATGAAAACATTTCTGAAATGTTTGAAAACAATAATGAAAAATAACAAACATAATTTCTTTTTTTTGTTTGCTTGAATCTCCTTAACAATCTTAACTTGACTGGGTTTTTGGGTGTGACCTCCTAACTAAGTCATCCCTTAAAAGAATTGAATTGGGGCCCCGAATGAGCTAGTGAAAATTGACGCAAAAAAAACAATTTCATTAAAGAATGAGTGAACAAATTAAAATGTCGTTCTTATCATTTTTATTAGCCATTAAATTTTTTATCAATTAAATAATTTTTATTAAAGTTTTTATAATTAAATAAAACTATAACTTTTCAAAAATATTACTCAATTTAAAAAAATATTTATAATAAATAAATAAAACTTGGATCAATAATTAATATTCATTAAAGAGGTAAAAACATCTGAATCTCATTACTTTGGTGGATAGCCGATATAAATCAGGCGGAAAATGTTAAACTGTGTCTCTCTACTTAATTTGGCGAACAAAAGTCACGTGGGAAATGTGGAACCGTGTTTCCATAGATTTGCTTAATTGGCAATATTTGTGCGCTTGGCTGGTTGTCAGCGTGGCATCTGCATTGGCACGCCTTCAACTGGTTGGAAATCTCACATTGCTGGGATTTATGGATAATTCATGTACACTTTAAAACTAAACATAAAAACTATTGGATACCTGAATTTAAAATTTCAATATCTAAAATATTTAATACATGGTTCTTTTCAAATTTCAATATCTAAAATATTAAATACATTATACATTGTGGTTGGTTATCAACAAATTATATGGACCAACCATTTACATCTAGTGATCCAAACAGGAGCAAGTTCCAAATGAAAACTAAGTGTAGCACCAAATTGCAAATAGATATAGCAAGTAGATATGCAAATATCATTCATCAAATAACAGTAGCCCTATTCAATATTTTATCAACATCAACATATAACTTTCAGATATGTATGTAATACCAGTTGATTGATTTTATAGCAAAAGTAGAGAGTGAGCAAAAACTGCGATAACCAGTTCAAGTAGATGAAGTAAATACTAGAAACCATCAATTTGATTTGGCATAAAATATTCAAAAAAGAAGCTTAAAACCAAAGACAAATAACTTAGGATCTTGCAAATGTAAATAGTAACTTGTTAATATGTATAAATATTTATGGGTTGAGTCTATGTTGCCAACTACCACAAAAATGCATTAATAGTGCATACAACATAGCTTGCTGAATATAAATTGTTAGTTTTGTTTATTGGTCGCCAGAACTGACCGACATATCCCGACTGGTCCACAGAGCTTGTTGAGTTACATTGTAAATTTTCGGGTGGAGGGCCTAGTCGATAGGTCAACCTCTCCTACTTCAAAATCTTTCTTTTTGCCGAAGAAAGAAGGACATGTGAAATAATTGAACAAAAGATGGATGACTGTGCAAAATTGATAGATGTAGCTGGTACTATTTATTTATGACTGGAACTGGCCGCTGCTTCTTGTTGTGCACAAACCTGAACAATTGTTTCAACCGAGACAGATAGATGGTGGTGGAAGTTTTCCCAATGGTGCAGTGAGTTTTGGATGTCAATCGTAAGTGTTGTCAGGCTTGATAACTCAGTCATATTTTCCTCTATTGTCTTGCCCTGCAGATGAATTAAGTCGGGACCAAATAGCTCAATTTTCTTATTGGCAACTGTAAGCAGAGTTTGGAGATGTGGTTGAAGTTGTTCCACTTTGAAGAGGTTGTTTCGGGCTTGGCTCAACCATTGCTCTTCACTTTTTTCTAATTTATCCAATTTGCTATTTTATATCATAATTTGATCTTTGATGCTTCTGCTCATGGTGTCGTCAGCTACTCGGCGTTGTTGATGAAGTTTATCAATCAAGTCACTTGTCTTCCGCATTTCTGTGAATACATTGCCATAGTGTTTGTACTAATTGAGGAGAACATCAATGACAATAGTTGCTTGGTCATTATACTGGTTGAGCTGATCATATGCTAAATTAAATGCTTCATATTGTGCTGACATCAGGGATGTTGTTATTGTGGCCTGTTCCTGTCGGTCCCTGATGAGTTCTTCTCGCAATGTCGACACGACTATTTGGAATAACTAAAGAGCTTTATCAAGTGTGATATTCGTGTCGGAGCTGGCTGGAAGAGAAACGACTTCTTGCGCTAAGTCCTGACACTTAGCCAAAAATACATTTTGGTCCTCTTGTAATCGGTGTATGCGGTCTTCGGCTTCTAGTCGTTGATGTTGTTGCTCTCGATTAATTGCATCAGCTAGTAAGTCGAGCTCTGCTTGTGTTGCTTCTTGTGGCTTGTATGTCGAGATAGGACCGAATTGGTAGAGATGTACAGATAATCGACCCAGCTGAGAGATATGATCCAGATGCTGCCGTTGCTGTTGCAACTCTCTATTCTGGCGCCATTTGTCTTTACGCTTCTTTTTCTTGGACTTCCCTTGAGATTTTGGAGGCTCTAGTTGTTGTTCTGAGTCTTTGTGTGTCTTGGCTGCTTCGCATGAGTGTTGTGTTTCCACTTGTGCTTCGTCAATGTTTTGTTCTGCTTGTATTGAGCTACTTGGTATGGCTGTTGTATTTGTCGGGAGTGCTTCTGCGACCATTGGTTGATTGTCTTCTTGTGCTCGTTCCGTGGCTGCTTCAGTGATTTCTGCTGCTAGTCTGGATGCTACTTCGAAGATTTCTTGAGCTGGTGCTTCTTGTTCTTGAATTACTTCAGATGGAGTGCTGGTTCAGTCAGCAGGGGTAGGGAACAACACATTAATAGCTGGTGTGTCTTCGACACGGGGAGTAGGGATGGAAAGGGAGCTGCCAGATGGTTCCGGACTGGTGACAAGAGACAACACTTCTGGTATCAATGGTTCGACTGAATTCAAAACTTTAAGGTCTAGGGACTGTTCTGGTGGATTGACTACAAGTCGAGGAGGTGAATGGGATTGCACCGACGGATTCACTGGAAAAGGGATAAACTATGAAGTTTCCTCGCAAAAATGGGACTGCTGGGGTCCAGATTACGCTAAAGATGTCTATGATGCATACCAATTGCTTCTGGTGCTGAAGTATTCGGAGGGTTCAATAGTTTAGTTGGGTCAGCGCCAAGATGGGCTGAATCAGTCGATGGGTTATTGTCGATGAAGACAGGTTTCTTGGTCACTAAAGCTCGCCATTGTGGGAACATATTGGGAAGATTGCTTATGAACTACGTTAGCTCTTGTTCAGTTTGAAATGTTTGATGAAGAGGGAGAAGAAGAGATTGTACAACATTTGAAAACCGAGTTAATGCCAAAGGTGCAAGTGGAGTACTTACAGGTGTACAGAAAACAATGTCTTCCGTCACAATAGTCAGAAACATTGCGGGTGAACTTACAGTCAAGTCGATAGAATCCTCGATCATAAGCTGAACTTTATTTTTTGGTTGTGGTCGGCTACGAGCTTGCTCAACGTCCAAAAATATCTTAAACTCCTCGTCGGCTAGTACTTTATTTTTAGCTGCATCCTCGAGAATTTGTGTTGCACTGTCGAACAGTTCTACCTCATCTTCTTCAGTCAGCTCCTGTATGATCATTTTTCTTTTGTCCTTGCCATGAAATTGTACATTTCGTGCTTGTCGAGCTTCTGCTAACTCGTTGGCCAGCTGTTGAATGTTGTCACTCGTCAAAGCATATTCTGGGTTGTCGGAGTGACTTTGTTCATCTGAATGTTCGGCTGTATCCAGAGGGTCTTCATGTGGTGTAAGAGTAAGTGATAGAGGTTGTTGTGTGACCGTAGGTTTAGCCTCATATACAAAGGTGTGCATATATAGGCGGCCTTCATACTCTTCCTCTTTTCCTTGAAATTTTAGAGGTTCAACTACGGGGACGTTGACCTCTCGGGCCTTAGCTGGAATTGTCAGTATTGTATTGCTTTGTCTGCTGAGCTCATTGAATATTTCATCGACGGAAGGGTAAAAGTCGAGAGCTCTTGCGGTGCCACCTATGCCTTGTAGGTGCCAGACCTTGGTGTGATCCAGCTCAAGTTGGATGTGTGCCGACGAAGGTAGACTTCGTCGAACATTTTGAGGTACTCTCCATCTGCTGGATACAATTTTTAGGTTTTGAAACCAGACTTCCAGCCAAATTTTTATTGTTGAGGGGACTTCCCCCAAATGTAAAAGACTTGAAGTTTTGCATTAGCATGGATCTCTTTAGAGTAAAGTCTTTATTTCCTGATGGTCTCAGATGCGTCATGGCAATCCAGATAATTAGAGATGGGTATTGAATGGCCACTCCATCATTTTGACATTTGGAGCATATCGTCTAGACAATGTTGGCTAAGTAGTTTGCCCAGTTGTATTGTTTGCCACTTACTGCCATGTTCAGTACTGCCTCTAGCATTTCAGTTTTTAGATCTGAACCGCGACCGGAAGTTGATAAAGCAATTGAAACGATTCGAGCAGCTATCTTAAAATTTTCATATTTCATCTGACTTATCACTAACCCTCGAGAATTTTTTCCACTCGGGTGCTCTGTAAATTCTTCAATCAACTATGGCCTATGTCGAATGGGTACCTCTTCGCCTTTATTTGACAATCCTGTAATCTTGTAAATAAGTGCACCATTTATTTCAACCGGGGTATCAAAATAAAATTTCCCATTATGAAATCTGCTAACTATGAATTGAGCAATAATATCCTTCAGTCCGCCAAATGATTCAAGCAGAGGTGCTTGCATGTAATTCAGAATTGTAGCAGCCTGCAATTTTTTAGCTTCTTCTCTTCATTGGCCTTTTGAATCTTTTCCCCAAATTAGAATGTCTTTCCAAGTTCTTCGCCAATGTGACTCATGTACCTTAGCATTTCGAACCCACTGCAAGCGGGTTTGCAACGGTGATTGGGCTTTCTCTAACTCACGGACTTTAGCTGCAACTGAACGAGTGGTTGTCTGAACCCTCTTGGGCGCCATGGTTTCTATGCAATTATAAAGATCATAGAGGTTTTATGGTATTTATTAAGTTTGGTTTTCCAGTTCTTGTTAGAAGAGTATCCAGGAATCCTCGATTTTAGGATTTAAAGAAGACGAGCTCGGTACGTCTGACTGTAAAGTAGATGGGTATAATAAAGAGTGATTTAACGACGGAGTTAATTTTGATTGACAGGCTATCCGTGCCTCATTCAGTGGATGCTTTTCATTTATGTTGGAAGGTTGTCGCCTTCTATCTTTTGTCTGATCATGTCGGGTATGGCTAAACTGTCGATTGTAATGAATATGGTGATTCTGACTTGTACGCGTGGCGACTTGGAAACTTCCATCTTGAAAGCCTTGGTATTGTCGACGCATAGGATTGATATAAAATTTGGTCGATCTCCGACGAGTTACACATGTGGTCGACCTTCGACGAGTTATAGATTTGGTCGACCTTCGACGAGTTATAGATTTGGTCGACCTGATTTTACTTCTGTTGAATTGGAAACTTCCATCTTGAAATCCTTGGTATTGTCGACGCATAGGGTTGATATAAAATTTGGTCAATCTCTGAGGAGTTACACATGTGGTCGACCTTCGACGAGTTACAAATTTGGTTGACCTGATTTTACCTTATTTGCGACCATATATACTGCGATCATGAAGTTTGAAGTTCTCTACAAAGTGGATGGTGACATATAACTTTTTTCATATACATTTTTTCTGTTTCTGGTTGTATATGTCAGAATACAATGTAAAGTGGTTTTGTGGTTACCCCAATTTGGCCTCTTTGCAACTTTAAGTTACATTTTGGGTGTTGACATCCAGGAGGTGAAATCCGTCAAATCTAGAAACGGGTCGAAACAATATGCAACCAAAAGAGAGTTTTGATTAATACATTTGGCACAGTATATGTTAAAGTTGAGTCTAGTCAATTTTTAGACTGCTTTGGCATAGTCGACAGGCGACTGCACAAGTCGGTGAAGAGTGCTCAACTGCTTTGGCATAGCTGACAAGTGATTGCACAAGTTGGTGAAGAGTGGTCGACAGACTCTTGTCGAAGATTGACTGATTATGCTGATGAAAGATGTTATGGCCGAGGTAACCAACAAATTCTGTAAAAATTCGGTTGCCTGTTAAAGTATGGTCGAGATCTGTTGGTCAAACTCTCACATTATGGTCGATTTGGGTATTCGAGAAAAAGAAATGTCGGCTAGATTCCTCGGTCGAGTCCACTAGAAAGTGACTTTATCTATATTGTATTTAGTCGACCACTCCGGGTCAATACTTATTTTTGGTCGAATTGTAAAATATGATCAATGGCTATGAAGGGCATGTAATCAAGATGACTAATTCAGTCGCATCATGTTTATCTTATGCATTAATTGGTCGAGTCTGTAAAAATAGTCAGGTAATTATTTAAAAATATGGTCGATGTAACATTGTCGGGACATGTAGTTTGAGTCTATACATCATATGGTCGATACAAAAAATTATATGCTATTTGGTCAAGTGATAAGTCATTTTATTTGAGAATATGCGACCAAAAGAAATTTTTTGTCGATACATGTGGCATAGTATATGTTAAAGTTGAGTCTGGTCGAATTTGAAAAATGGTCGCTAGATAAAGTTAATACAGATAAAGTCACTTTCTAGTGGACTCGACCAAACTTGCTTCGACCAAACTTGAGCATCGACCAAAGTTGCTCTGTCCATATCCTTCTGAGAATTGCGCGAGCTCAAAATGCCATAACTAGGCCCATAAACATTTTGCAAATGGTATTAGACAGAAAATGGCAGAATCTCTTTAGGAAATAAATTTATCAGCATTTCAAATCCTTATAAAGTTAGGGTCCTAATTGAAACGTTTCAGACAGACTATAAAAGAAACAATATGTCCAAATTGAAAAACTAATAATAAATTAGCACAGTAACATTTTAATCATGCATCTGTTATGGGATGATTTAATTCGACTAAGGTGGCTGGCAGACTGCTTTGGCATAGCCGACAAGCGACTGCACAAGTCGGTGAAGAGTGGTCAGCAGACTCTTGTCGAATATTGAGTGATTATGCTGATGAAAGATGTTATGGCCGACAGAACATATTCTTCAGATGGTCAATTTGTCTCGTTAGTGCCCAGGTCGGCTTCACGTTCAGGTCAACAAAAGCATGCATAAGTTTATCAACGCTTTTCATTCAAGAAAAACAAATGTCTGCTAGATTCCTCGCTCATAGAGTGAATGGAAAACTGCCACGTGTTTTGTGATGGTTCATCAATTTAAGTTTCTCTTCATCAAGGTTTCCTGTCACTTCATCGCATAGCATATGTTAAAGTTGAGTCTGGTCGACTTTTAAAAATGGTCGGTAGAGTGTTTTCATGGTCGTCTCGATAATATATGGTTCATGAGAATTGTCAAATTTGGTCAAGTATAAGTGATGTATGTGGTCGACCACTTTGGTCGATCCTCAAGTTTGGTCGAGTCCACTACAAAGTGAATTTATCTATATTGTATTTGGTCGACCACTCCAGATCAATACTTATTTTTGGTCGAATTGTAAAATATGATCAATGGCTATGAAGGGCATGTAATCAAGATGACTAATTCAGTCGCATCTGATGTGCATCTTACGCATTAATTGGTCGAGTTTGTAAAAATAGTCGGGTAATTATTTAAAAATATGGTCGATGTAACATTGTCGCGACATATAGTTTGAGTCTATACATCATATGGTCGATAAAAATAATTATATGCTATTTGGTCAAGTGATAAGTCATTTTATTTGAGAATATGCGACCAAAAGAGAGTATTCGTCGATACATGTGGCATAGTTTATGTTAAAGTTGAGTCTGGTCGAATTTGAAAAATGGTCGCCAGATAAAGTCAATATAGATAAAGTCATTTTGTAGTGGACTCAACCAATTAATGTGTAAGATGCACATCAGATGCGACTGAATTAGTCATCTTGATTACATGCCCTTCGTAGCCATTGATCATATTTTACAATTCGACTAAAAATAAGTATTGAGCCGGAGTGGTCGACCAAATACAATATATAGATAAAGTCGCTTTGTAGTGGACTCGACCAAACTTTAGGATCAACCAAAGTGGTCGACAACATACATCACTTATACTTGACCAAATTTGACAATTCTCATGAACCATATATTATCGAGACGACCATGAAAACACTCTACCGACCATTTTTAAAAGTCGACCAGACTCAACTTTAACATATACTATGCGACGAAGTGACAGGAAACCTCGATGAAGAGAAACTTAAATTGACGAACCATCGCAAAACACGTGGTATTTTTCCATTCGCTCTATGAGCGAGGAATCTAGCTGACATTTGAATGAAAAGCGTTGATAAACTTATGCATGCTTTTGTTGACTTGAACGTGAAGCCAACCTGGGCACTAACAAGACAAATTGACCATCTAAAGAATATGTTCTGTCGGCCATAACATCTTTCATCAACGTAATTACTCGATATTCGACAAGAGTCTGCCGACCACTCTTCACCAACTTGTGCAATTGCCAAGTAGGTATGCCAAAGCAGTTGACCACTCTTCACCGACAAACATGACTTATTCTAACAAACATCGACCATATTTTTAAATAATTACCTGACTATCTGTGCTAACTTACCAGCCAAAGCGGTCGACGTGAACTCACCAAAACTTGTGACACGATCGGCGGTCCACGGTCGGCGTGAAACGACCAAAGAAACTCAAATAAAAAAAAAAAAATTACCCGACTATCTATGCTAATTTACCAGCCAAAGCGGTCGTGGTGAACTCACCAAAACCCGCGACACGGTCGGCGGTCCATGGTCGGCGTGAAATGGCCAAAGAAACTCAAATAAACAAAAAAAACTGCGAAACGGTGCGGTGGTCAGCGTGAATCGGCCGTGTAAGCGTGAAGTCTCAAAATTGTTGCGACACGGTCGAGGGTCTGCGTGAAAGGGGCAAAGTAATTCAAATAATTTCAACGACACAGTCAACAAAGACGGTTGAAGATAAAATATGAGTTCTCCTGTAGAGAAAGCCGTAACAGTCACAAATATCTGGGGCTAAAGCGGAAAACACGTGGCAGGATTCCATTCGCTCTATAAGCGAGGAATCTAGCAGACGTGGATGGTCATTCTTGTCGTTGGTGAAACGCCTACGACATAAAAATGAAAAGTTAATTTTATAATAATGAAAACACCACTGCCCCAACACAGAGACAGTGAAAGGACATGTACTTTTATAGTCAAAAGTTAAGTATATATTAATGAAAACACCAGAAGTTACATAGGAACAATTATCCATTGATTTTAATAAAAAGAAAGATATATCCAATTAGAGTTTAAATTAGGCACGAGTATATTTGATATAAATTTATTTTAAATTCATATTTATAAGATCAAATTTATCGAGGTGTAATTTTTTACTTTAATTTTATTACATATTAAAAAAATTTACACCTTAATCAATTAGATCCCTCTAAGTATTTATAAATCCTGATCTAAAATACACCATATTCATCTCTTTCATATTCATCTCTTTTAAGGTTAGAATAGTGGAAAATGATTACCCAACAAATAATATGATAACACAAACCTTGTCTTAATAAATATGGTTAAAACTCTCTTAAAACCTTATCAAGCAAGAATAGTTAACATCATAAATATTGCCTTAAATCCTTCTTATTTTCTCATTGTCCATTTTATGCTTAGATATCTCCTTTAGACATCAAATCATAAAACCTTATCAAGCAAGAATAATTAACATCATAAATATTGCCTTAAATCCTTCTTATTTTCTCATTGTCCATTTTATGCTTAGATATCTCCTTTAGACATCAAATCAAGCATGGGATAAATCTGATTTTCTCATTGCATATTTCTTACTCTTATATTTCCCTACACATCAATCACGTATAGGTTAAGCTTGTAAAAGTAAAGGGTAAACAATATAGGTTAAGCTTGTAAAAGTAAAGGGTAAACAATATAGGTTAAGCTTGTAAAAGTAAAGGGTAAACAATAGCTTATAATAGATTCCATGTTTGATACAATAAATATGCTTGGAACTCTACATGTTTTTGGTGAAAAGTTTATGCCTAATCATTAAAACATCATAGTGACACGATGTATAGAAGGAGAGACCAAAAAAAAATGTGTTACACAAGTATTCCAAAATACCAAACTGTGATGTTTTAGACTCGTTAAATATATATGTATAGTCTTTGAGTATATATATTGTTTATTTTTTTATATAAATTGTAGTATTGTTTGTCAAATTGTGTTTATGAATTTTTGAGTACTATGCATGGGTCTTGAGGCCCTAGATATAGTTGATGGTTTAGTCTTCTTTAGCCTTACAGGAATCTTCTACACATCTAAAAACCACAATAACAACTTAGACCACAACACATGGTCTTCCATGTGTATTCTTAACTTTTATGTGTATATATCAACACCATTACGTGTTTTGTTCACCCGGGATGGATTTAGGGGCCCTTGAAATGGTCAAGGGAAAAAAATCAAAGCTTAGTCACTAAAAGAAGATTTTAGCCATACATGGGCAAGAAAGATGCACACACCTCAAACACACATGACCTATTAAAGGATCTTTGGCCTTAGAATAGGAATACAGGGGTGATTGGGAGGCTTTTAGGACTAGATATGGGTTTCAGGGCCCTATACATGGTTGAGGAAGGAAACCTATGTTGTAGGTATTAAAGGAAGTGCATGGTCATCTAGGGTAAAGAAAGATGGCTTGAACCACCACAAAGGACCTCTTGAGGCTATCGTTAGCCTATGACTGGGGATATAAGTGTTATTAGGAGGTTTTTAGCACTACATGTGTATTGAGACCCTTGACATGGTCAAGGAAGGAAAAACATTTCTTAGATCTTAAAGGAATATTATAGTCACCAAGGGACAAGAATGATGCATTGAACTGGAATAGGTGACCTACTTGGGATATCCTTCACCTATGAATGGAGATATCAATGACATTATGAGGTTTCGAATAGTAGGTATGGGTCCAAGGGTTTTTGACATAATCTAGAGAGGAAAGTTGGGCCTTAGGCTCTAAAGGAATTTTCTAGGCATTAATGGCCAAGAAAAAGACCTCAATAAACCACAAATGACCTCCCAAGGTTATCCTTTGCCTTTTAATGAGTGTATAATGATAGTATGAGGTTGCTGAGCACTAGGTATGGTTCTTGGGGGCATTGACATGGTTGGGGAAGGAATACTAAGACTTATTCCATAAAGGGAGCTTTGATGCATCTACGGCTCTTAACGACAACTTAAGATACCATGTAGCATCTCCCAAGGGTATATGGGAGACATTAAGATATTTTGAGCATTGGGTATGGGTCCTAAGACTCCCGACATAGTTAGGGGAGAAAGTGTGCAAATAGGACCCTAAAGGAAGCTTCTAAACATCCATGGCCATGAACAATAACTCAAACCACCACATAGGACCCATCAAGGTTATCCTTGCTCTCGAGTGGGGATATGGGTGTTATTAATAGGTTTTGGATATTGGATATGAGTCTCTAGGACTTAGACATGGTTGAAGGAGGAAACATAGGCCTTATTTGCTAAAGGAAGTTTCTAAGCATCCAAGTTCAAGAACAACACCTTAATGCACCACACATGGCCTCTCAAGCATATCCTTGGCCTCTAAGTGAGGATATTATCTATATTATTATGTTTTGAGCACTAGAGGTCCCATAACATGGTTGGGTGGAAAAACATTAACCTTGGGCATTAAATGAAGATTATATGATTCTAATCTCAAGAATGAATACCTAAACCAAAACAAGTGTTGTGGACACCATTACAACTTTCCAAGAACAAGGTATGGTTCATGGTTCATTCAATATGGTCAAGGGAGGGAACATGGGCATTAGGCCCTAAAGAAATTGTTTGTGCGTCGGCCAATAACAATACCTCCCAAGGGGATCCTTCACGTTTGAATGGGAATATTGAAACCATTCTCACTTTTTTAGAACTATGTATCGATAAACAAGACTTGACCAAGGCTAGGTGATGAAACTTGGGCATTAGGCCTAAAAGATATCTTATAAATCTGAAGGGCCTTGAATAAGGCTTAGAGCCACCACATGTGACCCTTCTATGGGATGTTTGGCCTTTGAGTGTTGATATGGGCACCATTTAAAGGTTTTGAGCACCAAGTATGGGTTGTGGGCTCGACCTTGGACATGGCTAAGGGAAGAACATGATCCTTTGGATATAAAGAAAATATCTAGGTGTCTGGATTCAAGAACAACACCTTAAACCACCACACCTTAACTCCTAAGAGTATTGTTTGCCTCCAAGTTGGGATATGGGCACCATTACCACATTTTGAGCACTAGATATGGGTCTTGGTATCTTGAACATGGTCAAGAAAGGAAACTTAGGCCTCATCTTTTGTTGCAATGAATAATGTACGCATTATTCGTGTATTCTTATCCATCGATCAATTAGACAAGGATTAAGGAATATTTTTAAGGATCCATAATTTTCTTAAAGTGTTCGAACCATAAATTATTTGACGATATTTTTGTAAAAAAATTTCAAATTTCTAAGGATTTATATAGTTTCTGGATAATTTTGGTGATGTTAAGAGTAAGATATTGTTATCCTCTGGAATTTTGGGCAAATCATTTTAGGAAAAAATGGAAATTGATGAATCTTCTTTTTGAAAAAAGATTGAAAATTAGCCCATGGGCTAAATTTTGCCCCTAAAATTTTCCTTTGCACCTTATCTCTATGTTCTAACCATTCATGCCCTTGGTTATTTGTTGGATGTTCACTATTTACAAGGGGACATTTAGGGCATCTCACTTCCAAATTATTTTGATATGGTGAATAATCACTTTGTAGATGATTGTTTTCTATTCGTTCAAGCTAACTAGGAGTCAGTGCCTAATGCTAAGATTGTTTGTCCATGTTTTTCCAGGCCACTAGAGCCAATATTAGTTATCATAAGACTGTATTAATTAGTTGGTCGATTTTGGTGCGGCTCCTAATTGGGTTGCTTCCACCTGGGTCTTCACTCGTCTAAGTGTAATAATCAAATATCTTAGCATCCCCTTTGTTGTGGATTGAATTGATGTTTGGAGCATCTATAGTATAAATATAAAGTCAATACAAAATGCAGACATCACATGAAATGTGAAATGGATTTACATTTGATTTATTAATTTCAATGTCATAAACAAAAAGAATCCTAAAAAAAACTCAATCTTTGCATATGAAATCACATAAAAGAAACAAGACACTATGCAACATTGATGTCAATATTCATAATCATCTATGAAGTAAAACAAATATTAACAAAACATTCTTTCAAAAAAAATTATAACAAATGAAAACCCCGGATAAAAACAAAAGAATACACATCTACAAAATAATAAACTTATCAATATTCATTATATATATATATATATATATATATAATTATTAAAAAAATGTAATTCATTTAATTTTTATTTTTAAACGTTGTAAATATTAAAAAATATTGTTATAACATTATATGTGTGTGTGAAATCATGTGTCCATTGGATGTAACTTAAGTGGTTGGGAGGAATGGTTGTTATCCTCTCCATCAAATTTAATTCATGTAAGTGACTTGATGCTCTCTTGTTGAGCTCCTAAGTATTGGCTATGTAATGATTGAGTGGCTTATGTAATTCTGGATTATGTAAAAATTGGTAATTCTCATTGTTTTAACTTCATTTCTTCAAATTAAATTTAATAAGTTACATTCATATATTTAATATTTATTATAACATTATTTTTTAATATATTTAATATTTATCATAACATCATTTTTTTTAATATATTTAATATTTATCATAACATCAATTTTTTAATTTATTTTAATGGTGCAATATCATTCAATGTCTTTTAATCCATATTTTTCATATATTTATAATTTAAGTTTGTTTATATCTTTATTAAGACAATGTTTTTAAGTAAATTTCATTTTCAATTCTATATCAATTTTTTTGAACAAAATTAAATGAAATACTCCTAATCTTCCCAAGTGGAATATAGTTGGAGCCTTATGATGGTCAAACAACCAATCCTATTTTAATTGGCATATGTACATGGTTGAAGTGGTGCAATCATGGAACTTTTAAATGGCCAATAATCATTTACTTGTGTGGTTTTCTTTGTGAAATTGATGTTAAATTTTGATGTTTGGGGTGAATGTGATTTCATTTGACATTCATCATAAACCTTCAAAATATGGCACTATCTTAAATGTGTTATTTTTTGGTATCATTTTTTTTTTCAACATATGCATGTGTATTAAAAGTTTAATTTTTAATTATTTTTTATTTTTTTGGTTACGAGGTTTAGCACTACAAAATATCAATCTATATAGAATTAGTTTGAATGGTTTGCACTATACACCATTAAAATCCAAATATTCAATTAACACCAAAAACAAAATCTTTCACAAGCTTCACTTTTGTATTATAAATATTAATTCCACTTTCATATCCCTACATTTACACCTATTTCTAACCACTATTCGAAAATCAATGATTTTCCATGTTAATGTGGAAAACATTATTATTATTATTATTATATATAAGCACGAATGAATAAAGGCAAAAATGTGAGAAGATCCATCACCATTATCCAATCAAGTTCAATCGTTGTCCTTTGAATTAAGTGCTCCTTAAAGTGTGAGCATGAGCTTACACTTAGTAGATATAGATAGCTTTCCATCACCATTATCCAATCAAGTTCAATCGTTGTCCTTTGAATTAAGTGCTCCTTAAAGTGTGAGCATGAGCTTACACTTAGTAGATATAGATAGCTTTCTTCTTGAAACTGGTATTTCTAGATGTAATTCTGACCCCAAAGACTATACCAAGAAAGTATGAAACCATATCAATCATTATTCTTACTAGTAATGACACTAAGGTTTTAACCCATGTGAAAACCAACCTTAAGAAGAAATTCGAAATGACCGACTTAAGACATTTGCATTATTTTCTTGGCCTCCAAGTCTTGCAAACAAAAGGAATTTTTCTTTCTTAATCTACGTTTGCTTGTGACCTTGTGACCTTCGTCACATTCACATAGAAGATTGTAAACCAACCCCATCTCCCTTTCAATATGGAGTTAGATTTGTTGTCACCTACACTACATCTAAAGTAAATGAAACTTTATATTGTCAATTGGTAGCCTTTTGTACTTGATTCATATCCATCCTAATATTTCATTTGTTGTTGGTCTTGTTTCCCAGTATATGCAAACCCCATGAAAGTCATTGGAAACATCAAAAATAATAATTTAGCATATCCAAGGTACCCAATGAAAGTCATTGGAAACATAAAAAATAATAATTTAGCATATCTGAGGTACAGTTCAATTTGGGATACATTAGAGTTCAGGGGGGACTCCATCGTTGGTTGGTTTCACTAATTTTGATTGAGTTGGCGACCCTAATAATTGGAAGTCTATTGCAGGTTATGTTTTTGATCTTGGTTTTGGGGTTGTCACTTCGGCTTGTAGAAAGCAAGAAGCTCTTGCTCTTTCTTTAGCAAAACCACAGTATCGAGCCACAATTAACACAAGTTAAGAAGCCTTGTAGCTTCGACAAATTCTTTTAGAGTTTGGACTCCACAACAACTTCTAACTACCCTTTAGTGTGACAATCAGAGTGTCATCAAGCTCACCAAATATCCAGTTCAACATCATTGCATCAAACACATTGAGCTATCAAAAAGATTATTCAATATCACATTCTCAAAGTGCTATTTTTCCCTACAAATAATCAAGTTGAAAACATCTTCACAAAGTTCCTTACAAAAGTGAAGTTTTCTAAACTTGGATTTGTGTTAAAAAATTCAAAATGTATCATTAAGGAGGGATAGGCTCTAATACCTCCTTCCTTTTCCTATTGCATCACCTTTGTAAATTCTTCAATCCTATCTCTTGTTGTTCTCGAGGGGGGATGTTAGGATATTTAGATACTCTAGAGTTAGTTGAGATCAACTTCGTCTAATGTCTCTTTAGGTAAAGTGTGTTTCTTTAGTATGCATTTGTATTTATCTAATCCAACGGTGACGATATGTTCTAGACATATTCATCTTCACCTCAATCTTAATGGCTATTGATTTGTGGCCTAACCCCTAATTGGTCCATGAACTCTATATAAAGTGCATGGAGGATCATTTTCTTGATGATAAATTTTGAGAAATTCATATGTAAACTCTTTTTCCTTTTGCATTGCCACGGACTATTTCCCTCTTTGAGGGTTTTAACCACTTAAAACATCAATGTCAATCTGTGATCTATTTTAGTTGCACAACTCATGCTCAAGCATCTGTGATTGTTGAGTGCAAAACACCAAGACAACATAAGGTGGCCAAAATGTCCAAATTAGTCATTGAAAAGAAAAGGTGATAAAAAATAACACTGCCACATGCTAGAGAAAAATACAGAACTCCACATTTTCCCCATAGTGTGCCTGCGTTTATAGTAGCAGTATCATCACAATAATAAACTATGGGTTCCTATTGATCTACACCATTACTAGGGAAAAGACATGGCAATGGATGTGTCATCTAGTTTGGAGGAAATGCCTCGATCGAAGGGATGGGCATATGAAGTTGACTGGTGTCCTCAATTAGCATAGGATTGACGGTTATGGCAAGTGATCAACATGTTGTGCAATCACATATAGTATGGGGAATGAAAAACACCAAAGGAGTCAAGAGATGGGATCGGGCAAAGCACAAAACACTAATTGCTCTAGTATTTCTCACAACATAACCAGATCTTATTGTGCTTTACAATAGTATTCCTAGAACATGATTGGTTTGTTGAGGTAGTCCTTCCCATTCAGCCTAATGTGGCAGCCAATACCCTCGTAAATGCATCTTGAGAATTTGCTTGCTATTGTTTTGGGGTTGCATTTGAGTGAGCGACTCTTCCAAAGTGCCATTTTCTTTGTTGAAAAACATGTTGTGTTCAATACAATGTGTATTAAGATCTGACAACATGTCAATGCCTCCCTCCATGCCCAAAACAAATATTGGGGTTGAGCATTGTCATATTGTACAGCAGAGAACTCTAAAAAAGGTGCATGAGTGCCCAAGCAATCTAGAAGAAACCACATGATTTGTTGATCTCTGGAATTCAAGTATCTCCCCACATCTCCATTACACACCAATTTTTCGTTGATGATGTAATGCTATTCGGCCTTGCAGATGCTTTGAAATGGGGTCATATGTGGCGTATATTACTTCTTTTTTGTAAATCCTCTGGTATGTTGATAAATGAAAAGAAATCAAAATTACTGAAACACAATCTGGAGGGGATGGGATTACTCGAAATCATTTCTATCCTTCCTTTCCCTGTTGGAGAATTAATTGATGGAACCTACTATCTCGGTTATTTCCTCAAGCCAAATGGATATAAATTGGCGGACTAATGTTGGCTTTTAAAGAAATTTGACAATCGTATTCACCACTGGTAGTGGAGATGGCTCTCCAGTGGCGAGCGTCTTGTTCTTGTGAAGTCTGTCCTCCAAAATCTGGGTGTTTATTGGTTTTCACTTTATAAAATTCCTAAAACCATTTTATCCTGTATTCGTCAAATGATACATCAATTTATTTGGTCTGGGAATGGCAACCACAAGATCCACTTAGTGGAATGGAAAACGTTGGCTAGACCTTATGCGAAGGGGGAATGGTCCTTAATGAATATCATCACCTTCTCAACGACACTTCTGGCTAAAAGCATGTGGCGTGCCTTAACTGCTGCTAGTGTTTGGGGTGAAATCATAAAGGACAAATATTGTGGCAAATTATCCACGGTGCAATGGATTAGATCTGGTCGTAGATCTCTCAAGGGAATTTCAAATATCTGGGCAGGACTTCTCTCATCCTTTCCCGTGGTGGTCGATTGGTTGGCTTAGTATCCGGGTGATGGGCGACACATTCTGATCGGGGAAGACCCTATAGTGGGCGGGCCTAAAACATATAAACTGTCGCCCTTGCTACTATTCCATCTCAGATGCAGAGGTTATTTTAGTCTTTATCACATTCTGTCAAATAGCAGGTCGTCGGTGTCATTTAACTCCTGGCTGAATGCATCTCAGCTGGGGTTGGTGGGATCATTGGCTGCCAAATGGGATGCATATATCTTGGACTTATATCATGCCAATATTTGGATCGGGGATGGGGATGATCGGCTCCTGTGGTCATGGAATATTGAAGATGGATCGATCTCTGCTCGTCAGGCTTATCTGGATTTATGCTCACAATCGTCACATACTATTTAGTGGTGGCATGTGCCTGTTTGGAAATGGTGTATCCCACCAAAAGTTAGAATTTTTATCTGGCTTCTGCTGGAGGAGAAGATTCTGATATGGAGTAATCTTCAAAAGAGGGGTTTCACTGATCCAAGTATTTGTTCACTCTGCCTTCAAGAAACTGAAACTTTGCTCCACCTATTCATTATGTGTCCATTCACTGTGACAGTTTGCAAATTTCTGGGTGATCCTTTCGCTCCTATAAAGTTTGATCGGGATTTTACCATTCAGTCATGGTTTAAATGTATTTTCTCATATGACAAGTAATTGGGCATTCTGGACTGTGGAGCTGGGGTTTTTATTGAACTTACTAATGGGGACCAAATTAAGCTTTGGTTACACGGTGGCGATGGTACGAATACTAAAGGGGAACTTTTGGCTTTATGGCTTGTATTATTTTTCTCTTCTAAGCCTAATATTATCTTGGAGAAGGCTGCGGGGGATTCGATGATCATCGTGAATTGGGAAAACTCTGAAGCATCTATTAATGCTTTGGCACTTATCTACTTGGTTGGATCAGACTATGTTTCTTCTTAGCCTTTGTCCTCAGACATCTATCATCCATATATATCGGGAACACAATACTATGGCAGATTCTCTTTCCCGTCGTGGTCTTGTGTCGTCTGCGGGAAGGATTTATTATGAGATCCTGGAGGGCTCCATGTCTCCCTCTCGGGGCTTTTGGAACATTTTTGCTATTTAATGTTATTTTCTGCTTATTGATGGCCACTGGACTCGAATTTGTTGGTATCCACTTCTCAGGTTTATCTTGGTTCTATCATTTTGTACTTTGTTGGTTTGTGGACTCTTGGGGGGATTGGAATATCCTGTTTCTCTGTTTCTGTCTTGGCTTGGATGGTATTTCTTGAGAGACCTGGTGTGGTCTCGACACTTTTTGATGCACTGTTTGGGTGTTGTTATGGATATCCTATCCGGTTCCTTGTACCTTTATACTTCTTTTTATAAAATATAGCTTTTTCTTATGAAAAAAAAATCTAAAAGAAACCAAATAAAAAACATTTAATAAATCCATAATTTTGTTTTGCATAATCAATGTCCCAATAAGACCATGACTTTGGCATTCAAGAATATCATTAATTGAAGCAGGTACAAAACAGAATAGGAGCTTTGTACAAGTCCATCAATTTCAATGCGAACAAAAATTATTAGCCACACAATGCATGAACGGAAAAGGAGATTTGCAAAACGAAAAATGCATAAAATGATAAGCTTCAAAACATATCCGTATCTTTATTTCTCCAGCTGATGTCTTTATATATCCTTTTACAAAGTATCAAGCTCGCTTCTATTTGACATAGTTAACTTTAACTACCAGGTTATTCGTATCATTATTAACTTACAGCTAAATACGAATATTAACTATTAATGATAGCTCGATGTGGCTAAATATTAATAATATCAAAGAGAGCCCGAGGTGGCCAAATCTTAATACTAACTAATACGCCACGTTGAGCTATCATTAACATTTAGTGCTAAAATCTAATTGTTGGTTAACAAAGACAGGGAGAACCACAATCATGCAATTTTGATATTTATTATTGCTTTAAAAAAAATTAAAGTAAACCATGTCAAATCATTGTTAGTAGTTAAAGTTGACTATGTAAAATAGGAACCAGAATGATACATTGAAAAAGGATATATAATCTGCTAGGTAGAGAAATAAAAATATGGATCTGTTTTGAAGATTATCATCTAATGCCTTTTTCTGTTTGCAAATCTCCTTTTCAGTTTATGCATTGTATGGCTTATTATCTGGTTAGCCCATAATGCGGGTCTTTCAAGACAGAATCATTTCAACTTTTCCATGTGCGTCTCAAATTCAAACTGCGTTGCGAAGCTATGAAATATCTAAAAAAACCTCTTAAAACTAGATTATTAAATCTGCCTCAAATTGACAAATGTGTATACCCCGGGGCTTTTTTGATGGAGCTAGTCAAAATCTAGGATCTATGTGTGGTACTGGAGGTTCATTGTATATCTCCGAGTCTCCGACAATCATTTCTTTGTGTTAAAAGCAGTTCTTGGCAGGGATACAAATAATTACATAGAGAGGCTGGCGTTGAAGATGTATATGAAGTTGGCGGTAGATAAAGGGATCACCAAGCTGCAGGTCTTTAGGGATTTCAAAAGTGACTTTAAATTGGATAAAAGGAACATACAAGTTGAAGAGCTTGATGCTGCTTCCAATCTTGGATCAGGGGAAAATCATGGAACAACTATTCTCAAGCATATATTACCAACACATATTCAGACAGGCAGATAGTCTCTCAAAAGCAGGTTTGCTGATGGGAGTTAACACAGTTTTTATTACTGAATATGAAGGAGGCATGATTCAGTCTGAAGCTCTCTTCACAATGGATGTTTAAAATATCTTCTATTTGCTGTCTGAAGCCCAGTTCTGATCTTATATTTTTAGTTTCTAAAATGGTTTTGTATTTAAAACAGCCTTGATGATAGATAGTAGCACATGGCCTGCTGGATTAACTAAGAAAAGGAGATATCCTTTTTATATGGTTTTCTGCGCTTAGGATAAGAGACAACCAAAACGCCCCGCTTTTCCGGCGATTTTGGGTCCAAAACCGGTTGAAATTCATGCCTGAAATTGTTATTTTTACATTTTTGTAATTTCAGTAATGGGATTGGCTGTTCTAAACTAATTCTCCAATTTTAAAACTACCCAGATCGCAGAAATTGCGATATGAACACTCCAAATTGAGATTTTGGCAAAAATTGCTCTGCTGGATTCCGGTGAGTCGGGGGCGTTTTAGTTAACACTTATACAGCTCCGGTTTTCTGGGGCAAACAGAGGAACTTCAATTTATGTGGTTTTCCAACTCTATTTTTGGCAAATCTGTGTGTGGGGGATTAGTAAAGCTTTTGGAGATATCTGGAAAGTGATCCAGTCTGCAGCTCACTTGTATCTTTCTAAAACTCACCTATTATTACTAACTATCAAGGAGGCATAATATAATGCTGACCTTTTCTAAATACTATTGTTTTTAAGTCAGCTCTGTTAACAAATGCTAGCATATGGACTGCCGATTTATTAAGAACAGATAATTCCTGTAACAGATGTTTTCATTTATTCTTTTTGGGGGGGCGAACAGAATGAACTTCTGTATGTGTTACTGCTCTCTATTTTTGCCAAATCTGTATGGGGGGGTGATAAGTAGTTTGAAAAGATCTGGAAATCTGGAAGCCGTGCTTTTACCTATGGACATCTAAGCAGTGAAATATCCAGTTTTGAGATCATAGCAATGTAAATCAATGTTGTTCAGTTAGTTTTATAATGTTCTAGGGTTTTGGGGTTATGAAACTAGATGTCGTTGATTATTCTGTAGTCCTTTCAGGGTATGCAAATATGGTCTTCCCCATTCATCCATTCTTCCCATCCCTCTTTTTACCTAGGACATGAAGGTGTTGGACGCACGGGGTCAGAAGACTCTGAACCTTTGGAGGAGGAAGGCTGGTGTGAGGTCAGGAGTTGTTAGTATGGGGAAGACATACAAAGCCGATCTTTACTTGGGTTTTAATCAAAATCTTGGTTCAAGCTCCAGACCGAAAGACAAAGTTGTAGGTGATAATTCAAGTGGTACAGAGAGTCATGCAGACGACCGTATTGGTAAGCCCAACAGGATGGAGGCTTTTACTGCAGGTAAATCCTCCTTGGAGCCAGAGCCCACGTCCATTCCAAAATTTTCAACAAGTCCACTTCTCTGTAACAGTGGAAAAAGGTCAGATCTGGAGGTAGTGCTTGGTTTTGTTGTTATTACAAGTTCTGACTGTGGTTTCATTGGTGCTTTGTTAGATTTGGACTCGTTGAGTGGGGTTCCTTCTGGTTTGTCTTCTGCTGACTCAGAGCACCCGATGGTCGGCCCTCCCAAGCTTTTGAGATCAGAAGGCTCTTCTTCTAGGCCTTTGTCAGGTGGTGATTCTGTAAGGCCCGGTAAGCGATGAAAATGTGTGAAGATGAAGACAGATTATATCAACTTGGTGTTAGGTGAGGACATGCAACTCAGCCAAGTGGTTTCTCTATTTCAGATGGTGTTGATTGAGCATTTTCATGGACATCATTTGGGGGGCAAGGCAATGAGGGAATGAATTGAAGCTTTATTGGTTCCTTTCCTAGGTTATAGCCCGTCATTTTATATCCTCTCAAGTGGTTGGCTGCCATTGGTGCTTTGATCATCACAAGATTCTGAACTCTCGTTGGAAGTGGGAAATGAGCCAATTACTGCTAAAGCGATAGAATCCCTTGTCTGATGCAAAGCCTGAGAGGGTGGACATTGTGCCTCCATGGGTAGAACTTCCAAGTCTACCTCCTGCTTTATGGTCAGTGAATGTTTCTCATGCAATCGGCAACACTATTGCATAGTATTACGTGGCAGATTTGTCTTTTAAGGACTCGAGAGTGATGACCTCAGCTAGAAATCTGGTGGGGTTGGATTTAAAGGACGTTCTTGCAGTAATCTAAAAAAGGATATGTAGAGGTGGTTCAAAATTTGGATTACTAAGGGATCCTGTATCGATCTGTATGATGTCACGTGCAAGGAGACCTTGCTATTAAGTGTTGTTTGTTTTCCGCAATGGAAGAAAACGTGGGCTCATAAAGACCCTAGTGTACAGAATATGAATGGGACAGATCAGGAGAAGCCCTCTCCTGATTCAAGGTAAAAGATGAGGCTCAATCCAATGTGGCTTTGGAAGGAGCTCCAATGGGTGTTGTCGAGGGGGTATTCACTCCCATCCAAATAGCAAATGGTTTGTGCTTCGCCAGTGGATGATAAACTGGCTCAATCTGCTTCTTTGGCAACAAAGCCTGCGTTCGAGCCACCTAGAGGTTCAATTGTTGATTACGGTAAGGATTGTGTCTTTGGATCACCATAATTTGCTTTCAAATGCTCTTGCATTAAAACTGATGGGGGCCAAAAGTAGATTTCTTGAAGAGTCTTTCCAGGATTAGAATCCCCAACAGTCAACCCTTAACAAAAGTTTTAGATAGAACTGTGAGCAGCATTCAAATTGGAACCCATCTCAACCCGTCCAAAGGGTTCTAGCCTATCCCAAAAGTGCAAAGTTAAAATTGCCATTCAAAAAGAAATTAAAAGCTTATTTCTATCAGTCCAATCAGGAAAAGCATAATTTATAACATTTCAAAGGAAGGATAACTTTTTAAGTTACCCATCAATATGTCGAATTTTAATTTACGGACCCTTGGACGGTAGGAATCAAGAACTTACCAATTATCATCTTCTAGCATAATATAAATGAATTCATAAAACTTGGAATGGTATCGCAAGAACAGTCTGCTGAAAGAAGGAATGAATATCAAAACAAGTACTCTGAATTCAACACTATCTCCCAAAATAAGGAATGATAATGAAAACTACTCCATACATAATCTCTCCCTCCATATTTGCATGAGAAGATATCAATTTAGAGTAAGGAATGATAATGAAAACTACTCCATACATAATCTCTCCCTCCATATTTGCATGAGAAGATATCAATTTAGAGTTCATGTCACATGTGGCAAGATTATGTAAGAGATCCAAGCGTACGATGGATCACAACACCGTAACTCCGTTCTTGGAGAAGCTTGTATAGGTTATGGATTTCGACATGGAACATAATCCTCCAGTGTCCAGTCCCATCAAATTAAATACATTTTATTTAATCTTCAACTATATAGAAAGTCATAAAATTTATGGATTTAGGATTGGTCATGTCCAATCCCATCTAGCAACATAATTAAAGACAAACTTCTTATAAATTTATTATTTTGATTGTCCAATACCACTCCTTGACATTATTAAGGAGAACAAATTTACGAAATTATTTGTGTTCAAATTCTACAAAGCAAAAATATTTATAGATCCAAAATTTTAAGTGTAAATTCTTATATATTCATAGTTTCAATTGTGTCCAATCCCATTTAACAAAGGAAAAACAAATTCTTCAAATTCGAAATCCTTATAGATCTAGAATTTTGATTGTACCTAGTCCCATTTCACAACATTATTTAAAAGAAATGGTGACAAGTTAATGTGTGGCTTGAATAGGTAGTCACATCTAGGGGACAACCTCTATAAATGTAAGGTGTTGCGTAGACTTGTGGTGATAAAAACTAGACTGACTCGGAGGAGGATGAAATCTTCCCCTGATGTGAATGGTCGCAATACAACACTCGTAGGTTTACTACATAAACAAATTTAGAGCGTATTTATCACACAGTGAGCAACCGTGTAATTCTCCAAGGCACATAGATAAAAACATCCCATTCTTTTGGTGTTGAGCCACGTGTTCGACTTTCTTCCATGACCCCCTTAATATAAATGAAGGGGCCAACAAGCCCCGACCACAATCCTTGACCCACCCTCGAGTCAACCAATCTTCTCCTTCCCTTTGTCTCCTTAAAACAAAGGGGCTAACTCAAGGACAATCTACAGAGCCTGGTCGCGGAAGGGAAATTGATCAAGCAGTCTTTACTAAATCCAATCCTATAAGTGCTCATCATCTCATAAGCTCTGTCATATATAGACAAAGCACACTCCGCCAGTGCTTTGGCGACTTTCACTTTCCACTTTTTTAACCGCCTACATGCCCTTTACGCCCAGTCATTCCGAATAACACTTGCCCCCCCGTCTTACCACGACTGCTAGCACGGAGTTAGCTGGGTATTTGATCTTGTTTGCTCCCCATGCTTTCACACCCCAGCGTCAGTGGAGACCCATAAAGCTGCCTTCACGGTTGGCGTTTCTTCGTATATCTTAGGATTTGATCCCGTCTAGATAGTAGGGACCCCCACACGCAGAATATATTTAATGTTGCCTTATTGCAGCAGATAAATAAGTCTAGTGAAGAGCCTCCACACAACTTGTGCCGCTATTGGTGAACTTAAAATAATCTCTTTATTTTCCACACAATATAGCTAATTAGTAGTTGTGTTATCTGTAGCGTTGTTCACTCCACACATGCCTTTAATGGTATATGAATACTCTGCATACACAAATACAAAATTTGGAAAATAGTTTATCCAAGCTGCTAAGGAGGTATATTGGAAAAGCTAAAATATGAGATTTCTCATAACCCATTTTACTCAATTTTAGTTGATAAAAACACTCTTTTTTTTAGCGAAAAAAACCATACTACTGGTATTCATATTAGTGAATCAAATAGTACAAAATGTAAGTCTGGAGGGACCTATGATTAGTCACAAGTTGATACTCACTTTTCTCATGAGGATATACATCCAACCCCATACAACAGAAAACATATAAGATCCTTGAAAGTATAAATAGCTACAAATTAATAATCAAAGATCTGCTCCGAGCCATGATCAGTCTTCATTGTAGAATGAAATTCTTCCCAAAAGATTACTCCTTCTTCCCCTTCTAGTTTATTTCTAAGTCTCATCTTGCATTTAAAATCGGAAAGTGCATTGCATTTCAAAGTTTGATTTTCATAAATAGATTTAACTTTTTTAATCTAGTTCCAATTTGATTTATTTCATTAGTTATTTAGCTTGCATTTGGTTCATTTCTAAATTTAAGTTTGCATTGGGTTGGTTTAGATAATTGCATCTAGTTTCAAATTTTCATTATCATTCAAGACTTGCATCCATTTTACTTTTAAAAGTTGGATCTCTTTTGCATATCAAGTAGATAGTTTGCATTACATTTAGAGTCTAAAGTTAGTTTGGTTTCATTTTACATTTCATTAACTTGATCTTAAAACACAAATGATAAAAACACTTTGATCCTAGTTTCCATTTTTGCACTTTCTAGATTTGGGTTTACTTTTGATTTTCTAGCTCTAACAAGTTAACGAGTTGTTTGAGTTTTGGTGTGTGAAGAGCTTTCAAAGATCCATATAAGAATATTTTAGCCCAAAGGCTAGATCCAAGATCAACAACAAGTGCATAAACCAAGGATATCAAGCAAACCTTGTACCTTCTCCTAAGTGACTTCAAAAAAACCAAAAAGGCATTGTAATCATTTAATAAAGTTTGAGTGGGGTTTTTAAGTCCCCTCATTCAACTTCCCCCGTTTGGGGAAGTTTGTGGTTTCTCTTCTTTGGTTTGATTACTAGATTAGTTTCCATTATTTGCATTTAGAGATACTTTGCTAGATTAGTTTCATTTTTGTTTTAGAACATTAATTGCTAGTTTAGATTCCTTTTTGCGAGTAAAAGCTAGTTGTTAGTTAATTGCTAGTTTCAATTTTGCATTATTATTTGTTGAGCTATCATTATGTTTCCTTTATAGTTTGTTTATCTTTTAAAAGTAACCAAAGACTCTTGAACTTGTCATAAGACAAGTCAAGAGCACTCTCTGTCGGAGAGCATAAGCATTGCACTTTTACTGCATTTTAGCATATAGATTAGTTAAAGTCTCTTGAACCTCTGTCATAAGACAAGTCAAGAGCAATCTCTGTCGAAGAGGTTCATCTTATGCTCTAATTAAAATTCGCAACACATCACTCCCCGTAATAAAATTTGAATTTATACGTTGTTTCCTTGTCGGAGTATGCTCTGACTAGCCTAAAAAATTGGAATACTTAGAAACGGTATTGGACTGATTAATCTTGCAAGATTCAAACATAATAAAATTTTCACCCAATAACCAACAAACCGGCGTTATTTCGATAAATACTCAGGTAGTTGGAAAATTCCAGGTGTGGGCACCAGGATACCCAACCTAAACACTCGTTGGTTAAATTTGTTGAACACTTAGCTTGTGAGTCGGGCAGGTTCGTCATGTCTTTGAACGGAGCCACTGAAAGTATTTCCGGTTAGATTTCCAGACACCTAAAACAAGATTACATAAAATAATGTAAAATTAACCAAGAACAATTTCAAAACATTTACACAAACATTATATCAAGACTTGTATCTTCAGCATCCCAAGCACTCATTGACTCCATTTGGCACTGGTCACCATCGAAAGTGATTTTGTCGAAAAGTTGAATTTTTTCCTGTATTCTGCAACACCACTGAAAGAGAGACGATTTTGATGTTGAATTCGCCTTTAGCCCATTTTATGGTCACCCTTGAGTCTCCAAAGACTGCCAAGTCTGGGATCTTGAAGCTGCTTGCAACAACAAGGACACACCAGAGTGCAAGTAATTCAGATTTCATATTAGTTCCTCTACCACCATTCATCTTCAGTGTATAATAATGGTTCTCATTAAGAAAAATAACTCCACCAATAGCACATAAGCCATCACATGCAGCCCCATCAAAATAGGCAATGGGTCTTTTTTGAGGAGGACGGAAAGTGCTAAATCTGTTACTGCAAGAAAAAAACACACCTTCACACTGCTCCAAAGTCATAGCCTTGATTTTGTTAAAGGTGCACATCATATTTGGGGGCTGATTATCAAATAGAGCGGCATTCCTCGTGTGCCAAATTGCACATGATGTCACTGCTGGCAAGTATGGGAGGTCTGTGCGGTGCCTATACCAATGTAAAACACATCTATCAAAATTATCATTACCCCATTGGATCTTTAAATTAAACAGGTTGATAATTTTTGCCCACAAATTTCTAGTGAAGCTGCATTCAACAAAAATGTGTGTGACTGTTTCTGAGTTGTTTAAACAAAGATAGCATATACTGGGGTCCACCCACCCTCTTTTGGAGAGATTATCCCAAGTTTTCAGCTCACCACGCATAGCCAGCCACATGAAGCATATCAACTATCAATCATGAGTTGATAAAAACACTTATCAAACTATGGAGCACCATTTCATTATTTATATTACATATATGAAAAATGAAGAACAAGTAAATGTGTAACAAAATGTATACGCTTGCTTCAAAAAAAAGATGGAACAACTTAGTCTATGTATGATGCAGTGAGAACTCTTCTAACAGAGATGGATTTATCTTTAATGAAGTTAGTTGGATTTGGCTCTGATGAACATATGCCATGAGGGGTAGTTGTGAAGGTTTATCTTCTAAGATACATCGAGATGCTCCTCACTCATTATATATCCATTCCATAACTCACAAAAAAACATTAGTAGCAAATGATGCTTCATATCATTTTTCAAAGTTGCAGTGTATTGATAAATTCGCAAACAAAGTTTAATCATAGCTTTGGAAGTCTATTAAAAGACATGGAGAAATGGAAGAGCTAATGGAGTCATTCCAAATCACTAAGTTGGAAGTTTTACAAATTCATCAAATGAAGTGGCTCTTTGGAGGGAAAACCATGGAGAGACTCGTCAAAATCATGCCCGTTTTGTTAAAAGATTGGGAGTTAGAAAATACAAATATGTATGAGTTGGCAACAATATTTCAAGCACAATTTTACTTCCATTTGCTTGGAGATGTGATCATTGAGTTAAATAAGTTGAATTAGAAGTTCCAATGATCATTTTGATATTACCTCTATTGCACTACTTTAGATGTTGCTATTAACATGCTTCATAAACATTTTTTGGGAGGCATATTTAAGGCAAGTGCAATGCACATATCCTCTTTTTTAATTAGAGGACAAGGAGGAGTTTGTAAATAGCACATGTATGGTACATTTACATCCATTCAAGTTTAAGAGTTGCCAAATATACAAAGATCAAAGATACTAGATGATTGCATTCTGTTATGAAAATGTTTTGTGATAAAGGTGATTGAATCTCTAAATAGGAGGTTCAAAGATCTACCTATATTGAATGCTACTAAGTTTTTCAATCCTCGGCATTATTATGAAGAAATGGATGATACAGACTCCCAAATGAAAAAATGGTTGAATTATTTATGTGAAAAGTTCAGTGTTGGAGCTCACATATAATGTTTGGGTGAAATGGATGAATTTATTTGTACTATTTATAAATCATACCCTAAAAAGCATATGTTTGGAGCATGGGATCTATGTGGAGATGAACATGAATGGTTTGAAGGCTTTCCCTATTTGATGTGATTATGGTAAGCTATACTTGTTATTCCAACAAGTACAACAATGTGTGAGAGAGGTTTCTCAAAATTAAACAAGACAACAAATGATGATAGATCAAGACTTTCATTGGAAACATTGGATGTGTTAATGTTTCTCTCTCTTAGTGCACCTCATGCTCTAAACGAGGTAGATTGGAATGCTATTTATGATGTATGGAAAAAATGAAAACTAAAAAGCCTCTTCTATTGGGAAAATAGATTGATGTTTTCAAATATAGAAGCGCAAATACTTTTGAAGAATATCAAATTAATTGAATAATAAAGACATTTTCTTATTATTTTTGTAGCAATGTGTTCATTTATGTAAAATAATAATATTTTTGTGGACCTTACTAATTTCAAATAAAATTTTGTTTATTTCTTAGGTTTTATTGAAATTTTATCATTTTTTCATGTAGCGAGTCTTCAATTGTTTAAGATTGTAAAAATTTGGAAGGGCATTATTTGTTTTTTGCATTTTTTTTGAAAGGTTTAGTTCATTTATACTTGTCAATTGAAGTACATTTATTTATATAGCCCTTCATCTTTAAAGGGCTTGAAGGATATATGCTCTTGAAATTGAAATTAAGATCCACCCTTCAAATTTGATCACTAACTGTGAGGGAAATCTCTTCCTCCATAAACACTATAGACCTAAGTAATGACAAAGACCCTTCTGAGCTAAATTTTGAGGAAGAAAAGGATATTGGACTAAGGTGTAATCTCCAATCTCAGACGAAAGGAGGTTTTGTATTTTCAAGGGGTATTGAAGGGGATCTAAAGTTTTATAGAAGATAATGGTACAAAGGTTTACAACGTAGCAAAAAATCCTTTAGGTCATTAGCACATAAACAACCCTACAATGATATTCTTTGTGGTAAACAAATCTCCTCGAAAATAGTTCTTAAGAGCTTTAAACATCGTTGCAAAGGGTTTTAAATGATCTTATTGGACCCTAAACTACAAAGGCCTAATCGGTTCCTACAAAAAATTGACTCTCAAGAGGGTGTTTTTGATTCATGATCTTGACATCATTCGAGTTCAAACTATGTTTGGAGGGGGTAAAATTGTGCATGATTTGGAGAAATCCCTAGGGGGATGGGATTTTGCTTATATAGACGCTAGGATCAAGTCGAGGGGTCTTATCTCAAGGTGGAAGCACAAATCCCTTGATTGCTCTAACAGTTGGCCTTTCTTCATAGGTGTGGGACTTTCATTGTTCTCTAAAGAATTGGGGAAAGAATTCTTTGTGTTGAACATATATAGTCCTTCTCTTGGCAAAGTGGAGTTTTGGGATATAATCTTAATTAGGGTTGGATAAATGGGGGTTTGATTATAATTGGGGGTGATTTAAACCTTTCCTAGGGTGGCTCGGAGATTTAGAGGCCAGCTGCCCAACTTGACAGTCACAAAGGATCTCCCGTGGGGGGTCCTCTAATCAGTCGCCAGTCATTCTTGATGTAATTATAACTGAGAAAAAACCTCCAGAATCCAAGTCCCTCCACACTCCAAGCCCCTTTAAGTAGGTACTACAAATTGAGACAGAGACTTCCTGGTCTAGGACCATGGAGATTCTTGGTCACGAGGACCAAGTAGTTCCTAGTTAGTTAAACAGGTGGATCTTGTTCAGTGGACCAAGATGATGATGTGTGATGTCCTCTTCTCCTAGGTCTTCAAGATGGTTGAGCTAGAAGGTCTTTTCAAGGCACTGGCCACTCCTTGATGGAGCCACTAGCAAGTGACCTAAGGAGCAGTCTGGAGGACCATGGGATCACATCACCCAATGTGGACCTTCCTTATACAATGATGATGAACTTTTAGGTTGTATGGAACACTTGTACATTTGAGAGAGAGATGATTGGTTGTACCCCACCCACCTTGGTTGCTCATCCCTGGTCTTTACATCTTGTTGTTCTTGGTCTTGTGGTACCTTGTCTTTGACATATGGTTAGTAGGGTCATTTACCCACCTTGATGTTTTGGTCTTGTGGGTACTATAGTTGATTGTCCACCTTGTGGTACACCGCTTGGTCCTAGGGTTAGGGTCATATACCCACCTTTGTTTTATATTTTTAACTTGTACCATGTGTTGGCCCTTGTACCCTCACCTAAATAATTATATGAGTGGTGACATGACCCCAGTACCCACCTAAGACACTTTACTTATATTTTATGTTTTTATAAGTTGTTTTTATTTTGGTACCTTAACCATTAATTATGGGTACCCTCCTAATCTAATGGAACCCTAACTAAATAAAAGAAAAAATAATGACCTCTAGAAGATCCTAATATCATATATATTGAAGTCCTTTGTTCCTCATTTGGAAAGTGAACAACATAACAACTCTGTTGCTTGATGTCAAGGGTATTTAAAGATTATTTCTGCTCCTTATTTTTACCTGTTGAGGCTGCCTAATTGTTGAAGCTTCCACTCATCTCAAATCTGATTTTTTTTGCCTGACGTCAACTGTTTGAGGTCTAATTTTGTTGTTGATTAGGTCGCTCACCTGCTATAGTCTCAGATCTGATTGGATTGCTTGTTTGAGGGTTGACGTGAAGGCTTGTATGCTACTGCTACCCTATCCTTGACCCTATAGAAGTCGAATCTGCTAACTTCAAGTTTGATCTACCTATTTAAGAGCCTGATCCATCTGCTAACGGTTTGTTGGGATCCGTTCTACTCATTTAGGGTCTGGTTGTAGCACAATTTGCTTATTGTGAGACTCGATCTACTGTGTGAGGTCTATTTGGGGTTCAACCTGATTGGTGAGAGGTCCGATCTTATTAATGTGGGGTGTGATCTGTTTATTGTGATTTTATTTGAGTTCATTCAACCTTTGCATGACTCAATCGTGAGCTCTAGAGTCTTGTCCATCTCAAATGTGAAGCCCTAGGGTCTAGTTAACCTTGTTGTGTGCTCACTTGACAAAGTCGTGAGTCTCTTTGGTCTTGATCTGTTTTTTGATTGTTCATTGTTGAGGGCTTCAGCTTGTATGGACAGCTTGGACTGAGTTCTCAAGTTAATTGTTGATGCCGAGTCTTATTTTGCCCAGATCTAATTGTTAAGACTTACATATGGTTCAGATTGTTTATTTGTTGCTAGAACTATTTGTTTATGTTTGTCATTAATCACCTATGACCAAATCTGGTGTGCCGAGAGTTACTTGTGGTCATTTTGTTAAGATTCAATATGCTAAGACAGAAAATATCAGTATTACATTCCATTTCACAACAATAGCATATACAGGATCACTGAAAGAACAACAAGCACAACATAAACACAAGAGACACAGATTTATCCTAGGAAACCCTCATGGGGTAGAAAACCCAGCAAAGCTTCCTCAATATAGATGACCAGCAAATACAAAGATGTAATCCTCAACCATGAGATCCTTCTCCTCCATAGCAGATCTCTTTCACATATGCGCCAATCACAAGTGAGTGAATGTGTGTTAAATGAGGAACACACCTCCTCTATTTATACACAACTCCGACTTGACTTTTACACTAACTAGGTCGGCCCCAACTTAACCACTTAACATAATGTGACAGGGCCGACCCCACTAGGGTGGTCTAATAACCCTTTAACCCACATGACTCATACAGGGCCGACCCCACTAGGGTGGTCTAATAACCCTTTAACCCACATGACTCATACAGGGCCGACCCCCACTAGGGAAGCCTAATAACCCAAGTTACCACATTCTCCACGGAGGAATAAAACATCTCCGGATATACAATAAGGTCTTCACGGAGGAATGAAACATCTCTGGAATAATAAAGTACAAATATAATATTCTTAGAAGTTACAATATCTCAACGCTCCCCCTTAATGAGAAGGATATTATAACAACATCTGCACGAGCAAGGAGTCATCAACTACATGATACATGATACATCTATAAATCATTGGAAACTTTCTTCATACATCATCAATAACTCAAACAGTTACTGGAACATCTTCAAGATCTTCAATACTGGAACATCAACATCTTCAGTACTGAGTCTTCATCTTCTGCGGCACTTGAACAACTACAGTAACATCATCATCATCTGGATCACTCGATCAACAGCCTCATCGTCTGGATCTACTGATCAACATCATCATCTGGATTACCCGATCAACAGCCTCATCGTCTGGATCTACTGATCTACATCATCATCTAGATCACTCGATCAACAGCCTCATCGTCTGGATCTACTGATCAACATCATCATTTGGATCCTCACGATCAACAACATCATCATCTAGACCATCACGATCAACAACATAATCATCTAGACCATCACGATCAACATCTGGATCCTCTCGATTAAAAACATCAACATAGCAGCATACTCTGCAATGTACAAGATCCTATTACGGGATGATCAATCCCTCTCACTTTAGGACATAGGTCCAAGGATGATACAATCCTGATCCACTTACGGGATGATCAATCCCTCTCAATTTATCATCATCTGGATCCTCATGATCAACATCATCGTCATCTAGATCATCACGATCAATAGCATCGTCATCTAGACCGTCACGATCAACAGCATCGTCATCTAGACCATCACGATCAACATCTGGATCCTCTCGATCAACAACATCAACATAGCAACATACTCTGCAATGTACAAGATCCTATTACGAGATGATCAATCCCTCTCACTTTAGGACATAGGTCCAAGGATGATACAATCCTGATCCCACTTACGGGATGATCAATCCCTCTCAATTTAAGACATCTCTCATGTTTATGGACGATGCAATCCAGATCAACTTACAGGATGATTAGTCCTTATCACTTTAAGACACCTCACCATGTCTAGGGACGATACAATCCTGAATCAACTTATAGGATGATTAATCCTTATCACTTTAAGACACCTCACCATGTCTAGGGACGATGCAATCTCGAATCAACTTATAGGATGATTAATCCTTATCACTTTAAGACACCTACCATGTCTAGGGACAATGCAATCCCGAATCAACTTACAGGATGATTAATCCTTATCACTTTAAGACACCTCACCATGTCTAGGGACGATGCAATCCGAATCAGCTTACAGGATGATTAGTCCTTATCACTTTAGGACATGAGTCCAAGGATGATGCAATACTAATCTACTTGCGGGATGATCAATCCCTATCACTTTAGGACATAAGTCCAATGATGATGCAATCCTGATCCACTTACGGGATGATCAATCCCTATCACTTTAGGACATAAGTCTAGGGACGATGCAATCCCATCACGTACATTTTGAACCAAACGTTCAGGGATGATGCAGTCCTATCACGTACATTTTGAACGAAACGTTCAAGGACGATGCAGTCCTATCATTGTTGAAATATTGTAACTTCTAAGAATATTATATTTGTACTTTATTATTTCGGAGATGTTCCCTTCCTCCGAGGGGACCCTATTGTATATCCGGAGATGTTTATTCCTTCGATGGATTATGGTAACTAGGGTTATTAGATCTCCCATGTGGCGGTCGGACCTGAGTTAATTTATTAGGGGTTATTAGACTCTCTTAGGAGAGGTCGGCCCCATAGGGTAAAAAGTCAGTCGGGAAACAAGTATAAGTAGAGGAGGATGTTCCTCATTTATCCCATTCATTCATCACTCAGAAAGTAGCACACAAGTGAGAGAGAGGTCTGCATAGGAAGAGGAGGAGGAGCTCTTGTTTGGTTTCTACATCTTGTATTGGTTGATCATCTATATTGAGGAAAGCTTTGTTGGGTTTTCTACCCCATGAGGGTTTCCCAGGGTAAATCTTTGTCTATCTTGTGATTGTGTTTCTTTCAGTGATCTTGCTAGTCAAATTAGTATAAAATTAACATGGTATCAGAGCTAGCCTGAATAGGACATCTTTCACAAGGTGAAAATCTCTCTCTCTCTTCCTCCAGTGAAAATTAGGGTTTCTGCAAAAGTTAGAATTTTTGGATTCTAATTACATGGCTGGATAGCCCTACTCAAAATCGAACTTTTGAGCCCTAGATCGAACTTTTTGGTTGGGTAGAACTCTGGGAAAGTCAAACCCTAGTTTGACAAAAAGTGGGAAAAACCAAAAAACCAGAACCAGTTTTCTACAGCAGGTCCGAAGTTCACTGGTCAAGTTTGGAGGCTGAAAAATTGAAGTTTCCAAAAAGTAAGAACATTAGTCACCTCGCCTCAGTCAAGCCAATCTCCTGGTAAAGTCAGTTTTTCATTTTTGGAATTTTCAATTTTTGTGACCCACCAGGTAAGATGGCCCCAAGTACTAAGCTTGAAGACAAGCTAGAGGGTATAGAGAATTTTCGGGCATGGAAGTATAGAATTGGTCTCATTCTTGAAGAGAATGATCTTGCCCATTATATCAAAGATGAAGTTGCAGAACCTACAGAAGATGAAGCCAAAGAGAAGCACAGGATGGACTTGATTAGGGCAAAGAGAATCATTGTTGATTCTATCAAGGACCACTTGATTCCCCAAGTGGCATCCAAAAAGACCCCAAAGGAAATGTATGATGCCCTAGGAAGAATGTATGAAGGGAGGAACATCAATAGGAAAATGAACCTAAGATCTCAATTGAAGAGTACCAAGATGAACAAAGGAGAATCTATTCAAGACTATTTCTCAAGGGTTTCCCAAATCAAGGAACAACTAGATGCCATTGGAGATACCCTTGATGAAGATGAACTAGTCATGACTGCTCTAAATGGTCTCACTAGACCTTGGGAGTCATTCATCAAAACTATGTGTGCCAGAAAAGAAAGTATGAAGTTTGATGTGGTATGGGAGGACTGTATTCAAGAAGAAGCTAGGGTAGCCAATAGAGAAGCCCTTCTCAAGGAGGATGATCAAGCTTTGGCTACTCACACCAAAAGAAGAAGAAAGGGTCACTTCAAGAAAGATGACTACAAGGAGTCTCAACCTCCTCATAGATTTAAAAGAAGAAGAGGAGCAAACTCAGAAAGAGACCTCTCCACAGTTCAATGTTACAATTGTCTCAAACTATGACATTTTGCTAGAAATTGTACTTCACAAACAAAGAAGAAGAAGTTTGTTCACAAAATACATCATGCACATATGGCATAAGATGATAGTGAAGAAGAAGAAGAGGAAAGGCCTCAAAAGAAAAGAACTAAAGTAGAGAAAGAAGATGCGGAAGAATATGTTCTATTTTCTGCACTCTCTGGGTCTGTGACACTTGGAGAAGATACATGGCTCATTGATAGTGGTGCTTCAAAGCACATGACAGGTCAAAAGAAAACTCTCTCAAGACTTGAAGAAAAGACCTCTCCACGAAAGGTATCGCTAGGAGATGATTATCAATATCCCATCAAGGGAATTGGTGAAGCAAGCTACATGCTTGATTCTGGAACACCATTGAAGATGAAAGAAATTTTATATGTACTAGGTTTGAAGAAGAACCTACTTTCTATTTCAGCATTAGATAAGAAAGGTTTTAAATTTGCATTCATAGATGGCCAAGCACTTATGTGGCCTAAAGGAAAATCAATTGAGGATGCAATTGTTATTGGTGAATAGGAAGGAAGTCTATACAAACTCAAGGGTCATTCAGAAGTTGCCCTTGTGCATGAAGCCACTAGTCCAAGTGAGCTATGGCATAGAAGGCTTGCTCACATTAACTACAAAGCCCTACCTCATGTGAGCAAGGTAGTTATAGGACTACCAGACTTAAAGATTGATCATGATGGCACATGCAAAGGATGTGCAAAATGGAAGAATATCAAGAACCCATTTCCAAAGAGTGAAACAAAGACTAAGAGTACCTTGGAGTTTATACATTCAGATGTATGTGGACCAATGCCCTCCACATCTTTGAGTGGATATGAATACTATCTCACATTTATTGATGACTATTCAAGGAATACTTGGATATACTTTCTAAAATGAAAGAATGAAGTCTTTGGAAAGTTCAAAGAGTTCAAAGCATTGATAGAGAATCACTCAAAAAAGAAAATCAAAATACTTAGAACAGATAATGGCGGAGAATATACTTCAAAGGATTTTGAAGATTTTTGTAAGGAAGCTGGAATCAAGAGGGAGCTAACCACTCCCTACAATCCTTAACAAAATGGGGTTGCAGAAAGAAAGAATAGAACCATCATGGAAACTGTAAAGACAATGATACATGATCAAGACCTACCCATGTATCTATGGGTTGAAGCAGCTAGAACAACAGTCTATGTACAAAATAGACTATCCCACAGTGCTCTTGATTTCAAGACTCCATAAGAAGTGTTCACAGAAAAGAAGCCTGAGATAAGTCATCTCAAGATATTTGGATGTCCAATGTACATTCACATTCCAAAAGAGAAGAGGACCAAGCTAGATCCTTCTGGGAAGAAGGGAATATTTGTTGGATATTGTGAATCATCCAAAGCATTCAGAATTTACATCCCAGGTTTTCATCATATGGAAATAAGTAGGGATGTGACATTTGATGAAGAAGCAGCTCTCAAGAGATCTAGGAAGTGCCAACATGAAGAGATATATGAAGAAGATGCACCTCCCAGAACTACAGAAGTTGTACCCATCCCTGAAGACATAACACCTGAAGACCATGACATACTAGAACCTTAAGAACCCCCCATTTCAAACATTTTAAGGAAAATATTGTTAGCATGGGCCAGAGACATTATACTAGGATCTTAAAAGTATGGGGCTCCTGAAGGCTCCACTAGAGTGAGCAAGAAACCAAAGCTATTATCCAACTATGTGACTTTGATGTGTGATCTGGTAGATCAAGAACCTACTAGCTATGAAGTGTTGGTCAAACTCACATAAATGACATTTAAGCTGAAAGGGAAATAGAGTGGTTGTCAAGCCAA